>CAWUFW010003083.1:1200000-1939153 GCA_963921515.1 Calotriton arnoldi
AACCACCTTTGGCAAGAAGGACGGACGCGTCCGAAGAACAACCTTGTCTGGATGAACAGACAGAAAGGGAGGTTTGCAAGATAGAGCCTGGAGCTCACTCACCCGCCGAGCGGAGGTGATGGCCACCAGAAAGGCTGTCTTCAGAGTCAGAAGACGAAGAGGACAGTTATGTAGAGGCTCAAAGGGAGCGCACATTAAAAAGGTAAGAACCAAGTTCAAGTCCCACTGAGGCATCACAAACGGAACAGGAGGGAAGAGGTGAGTAATGCCTTTTAAGAACCTGTTAACAACAGGGGACTTGAAAAGGGAGGGCTGATCAGGGAGCCTGAGGAAGGCCGAGATAGCACAAAGATAACCCTTGATGGTACCCAGGGCAGAACCCTGTTGGGCCAAAGAGAGAAGGAACAGAAGGACCTCAGAAAGAGGGGCAGAAAGGGGATTCACAGCCTTTGCTGTGCACCATGCCACAAATTTGTTCCACCTGCAGGCGTATACCACCTTAGTGGAGGGACGCCTGGCTGCCAGAATCACATCACAAACTTCGGGAGGCAAGTCGAAAGGAATCAACTGCCGCCGCTCAATCTCCACGCAAGCAGGTGTAGACTGGACAGGTTCGGGTGGAGGACCGTCCCCTGCTGCTGCGACAGAAGATCCTCCCGAAGAGGCAGACGGATCGGGGATCTATGCTCATATTGAGTAGCTCGGGATACCAAACTCTTCGAGCCCAGTCCGGAGCCACAAGAATGACTTGGGCCCGGTCGTGCCGAATCTTCTTCAACACTCTGGGTAGAAGTGGTATAGGCGGAAAGGCGTACAATAGACCGCAACTCCACTCGTGACGAAAGCGTCGCCGAGCGAGTGCCGCCTTGGAAATTCCAACGCGCAGAACTGATGACATTGCGCGTTCTCTTCGGTGGCGAATAGATCTAACCAAGGCTCTCCCCACTGTAGAAAGAGTCCTTGCGCCACTTCCGAGTGAAGACGCCATTCGTGATCCATCATGCACCTGCGGCTGAGTTCGTCCGCCCTGGCGTTCAGGGAACCTGCCAGGTGTTGAACCACCAGGAACATGCCCTGATGTTCCAGCCATGTCCAGAGGCGCAGAGCCTCCTGACAAAGGGTCCACGACCCCACCCCGCCTTGTTTGTTGCAGTACCACATGGCGGTGGTGTTGTCTGTGAACACCTGCACTACCTTCCCTTTGACAGAGGAAGGAATGCCTTGAGTGCAAGTCGGATCGCCCGGAGCTCCAGAATGTTGATATGGAGCCGGGACTCCGCCCGGAGACCAGAGGCCTCTGATCTCCGCCTCTCCCATGTGACCGCCCCATCCCAGAAGGGACGCGTCCGTCACAACTGTATGCTCTGGCTGGGGAAGGGAGAGGGATCTGCCCATGACCCATTGCCGGTTCGAGAGCCACCACTGCAACTGTTTTGCAGTCCCCTCCGAGATCTGGACGTGATCGGACAGGTTGCCCTGGTGCTGCGCCCACTGGAACTTCAGGTCCCACTGCAGAGCCCGCATATGCCATCTGGCATGATTGACCAGCAGGATGCAGGAGGCCATGAGGCCCAGCAGCCTCAGGGTCATCCGTACCGAAACCCAGGATAAAGGCCGAAAGATCGGAATCATAGCCTGAATATCCCGGACTCGCCGCTCGGGAGGATAGGCCCGAAACTGCGTCGTGTCCAGAACTGCTCCGATGAAAAGGAGCTGTGGAGAAGGAATCAGATGCGACTTCGGCACATTGATGGAGAACCCCAGCGAGTGCAGGAGTTCGGCCGTAGTCTGGAGGTGGGAGACGACTGCCTGGGACGAGCCCGCCTTCAGCAGCCAGTCGTCGAGGTAGGGGAAGACTGAAACCCCTGCCCGGCGCAGATGAGCTGCGACCACCGCCATCACTTTCGTGAACACCCGAGGGGCACTTGTAAGGCCAAAGGGGAGCACGGTGAACTGAAAATGCTCGGGGCCTACCGCCGAACCGAAGGTAACGCCGGTGGGCCGGCAGGACGGGGATGTGGAAATACGCGTCCTGCAAGTCCAACGCTACCAACCAGTCTCCAGGGTCGAGGGCAGTCAAGACCTGAGCTAGGGTGAGCATCTTGAACTTCTCCTTCCGGAGGAAGCGATTGACGTTCCGGAGGTCCAAGATAGGACGCATGTCCTCCTTGTCCTTTTGGGCACCAGAAAGTAGTGGGAGTAGCAACCACGCCCTACTTCTGGGGTCGGAACATGCTCGATGACCCTCTTGGTCAAGAGGGCCGTGACTTCCTTCCGTAGAAGCACCAAGTGATCCCCTGACATGCGGTGGAATTGAGGTGGCATGGCTGGGGGTGGTCTCGAAGGGGAGGGAGTAGCCCCTTCGGACAATGTCCAAGACCCACCTGTCCGAGGTGATGGTGCGCCAGTGGGGAAGGTGATGGCGGACCCTGCCCCTACTGGCGTGCCGTGCACCTGAAAGGAGGGACTAGGAGGGCTTGGAGGCCGCGGACGGGTTGGAGGTGGTGGCCTGACCCGCACGCTGGTTGCCCGATCCGCCACGGCGGAATCCACGTCCTCGGCCACGCGAAGACGCCTGCTGCGCGGGCCGGTGGCTGGGCTGCTGACGTGAAGGGCGCCCCTACCGTGGCCACGATAGGGGCGAAAAGCAGAAGGTAGCGGAGGGCGTGTAGCAGAAAGGCCCAGGGACTTTGCAGTAGCCCGTGAGTCCTTAAAGCGCTCCAACGCATGGTCTGCTTTGGACCCAAAAAGACCGACTCCATCAAAGGGCATGTCCATGAGAGTATTCTGGACATCCCCTGAAAAACCAGTGGTTCTCAGCCAGGCGTGGCGCCGGAGCGCCACCGTCGTTGCAATCGACCTGCCCAGCGAGTCGGCGGTGTCAAGGCCACAACGGATAGTGTATTTGGCCGCATCCCTTCCTTCCGCAATGGCGCGGGAAAGCAGTGCCTGGACCTCCTCAGGGCACTGGGGCAAAACATCCGCCACCGAATCCCACAGGGAGTGGGTATATCGGCCCAAAAGACAAGCGGTGTTAACGGACCGCAAGCCAGCACTGGAGGAAGAAAAACCTTTCTTCCCAAACTGATCCAGGCGTTTGGATTCCCTATCCGGAGGAGCGGTAGGGAAGGCGGTTTGGGAAGCGGAGGCTTGGACAACCAAGCTCTCAGGAGTGGGGTGGACAGAAAGAAACAGGGGTCGCCCGGAGCGGGGCGATGGCGTCGTGACACGTTCCGATCCACAGGAGCCCCTGTGTTGGGCTTGGACCAGGCGCCCAAAAGAACGTCAGTGAGGGCGTCGTTAAACGGCAGCACAGTCTCCGCAGAGGAGGCTGCCGGCTGAAGCACCTCTGTCAAGATGTTAGTCTTGACCGTCAAAGTAGGGAGCTGGAGACGTAAGGCCCCAGCAGCCCTACGCAACACCGTACCAAAATTGGCCCCCTCCTCCGTAGCCACGGGAGGAGACAGCATGCCAGTGTCAGGAGAAGTATCCAGACCACTGGCCTCCCCTAGACTCTCTGTCCAGTCCTCATCATACTGACAGTTGCGTGTCAGAGGGTCATCAGACCCCTCCCAGTCCTCCTGGTCCTCCTCTGGTTCAAAATAAGGAGGAGGAGGGACATTTGGGACCCAAGGTCCCATCGGCGCCGGAGCCGGCGTCGAGCGACGTCGCTCCGGGTCCATGTCCGGAGCCGGAAGGAACTGGGGGACGACGCCGCCCGGAGCCCAGGGCGGCGTCGAGAACGGCACCGGAGACATCGGCGCCGGCGGAGGTGTCGTGAGGTCGGCCGGCGTCGATGGGGGTTGTGGAGCCGGGATCGAGGCCGGGGCCGAAGCCGGAGCCGGGATCGAGGCTGGAGGCTCGGGCGACGCCGGGGCCGGAGCCGCCGGCGACGCCGGAGCAACCCCATCAGGGCCCGCGGGGCCCGAAGGCGCACCGGAGGGGCCTGAAGGCCCGAAGAGGCGGGCCATGGCCGACAGGAACTCCTGTACCTTGGCCGGATCCGCCCCCGAACCCGGGAAGGGCGGGTATGACGGGGCGACTCCACAGGCAAGTCCGGGGCCGCGGGGGCGGGGACGGTGCCGGGAGGGGCCTCAGCCGAGTCGCGAGACCGGCGAGGCGAAGTCCGAGAGCGACGATGCTTCTTGGACTTCTTGTGCTTAGACTTACCGGACGAAGAAGTCGACGACCGGTGTGCACTCCGCGAGCGACCCCTGGACCTCTCACGCGACCGGGGCTTCCGCGGAGCCGAATGCCGGGCCTCGAGGAGCTTTCGAGACCGCTCTCGCAAAGCTTTCGGGTTGAGGGCCTGGCATTCGGGACAAGACTCGGTGTCGTGGCCTCGGCCGAGGCAGAAGAGACACTCCCAATGCGGGTCGGTGACGGACATCATCCGCGCACAGGCGCCGCATCGCTTGAAGCCGGGCATCCCTACGACACCTTAAAGTGGGAAAAAACCAGTGAAAAAATCACCAAAAAGTATGGTCAAAAATTGACCAGGGCACTGCTCTTCCCGGATCTGCGCTTGCTGGCGCGGAAAAAGAAGAACTGACGTCAGCGCGCAGGGGCGGCGCCTAAGTACTGCCCGCGACGTCATCCCGGCGATCACGACGCCGACGACGGACGCGGAGCCGCACGACGCCGCCTACCGACGCGCAAGGGTACTGCTACGCAAAACTTTCCGGATCCAGCCTGACGCCTGGGGATATTCTAAAATAAGGAATCTATCACTAACGTGTCTCTTTCAGATACCTGAGCCACCGCCTCCAGAGACGAGCATAGGGCTCCATCTGCATCCCAGAGCGTTGGGACTGTGGCGCGGGACTTCGCGGCCTGGCACAGCCGGTGGAGCATTTTGCTGGACTTATCACCCCATTGGTAGATCCTGTGTTGTGACACAAACCAGATCTCTCACGCTTCATTGGTGAGGTGTTGGTATATTTGCTGTTGTGCTTGGAGTAAGTTGCGGTGTATGGTTGGACTGGAATCTGTGGCGAGTTGGGCTTCGAGGGACCTCTGGAGGTTTTCTAGTTCACCAATTTGTGCGATGCGTTTGCGCTTTTCGCCCGCATGGAAGTTTATGTCTACCCCACGAATTGTAGGTTTGAGAGCTTCCCAAAGGATAACCTTGGACGGGGCCGAGGCGGTGTTGGACGCGAGGTAATCCGAAATGGCCGACTAAGGACCTCTTGATAGTCCGGGTCTCGGAGGTGCCAAGGCGACATACGCCACCTAAAAGGAGGCTTTAAAGATCCTGTGCGGAGTTTGAATAAGACAGGGGAATGGTCGGACAGTCCCCTGGGCAAAATAGAGATATGTGATATTCTATGTATGTAGCTATGTGGCACGAAGACATAGTCTAATCGTGACAGCGAGCCATGTACGACGGATAAGAATGTAAACCCTGTCTCAGAAGGGTGGTAGGCACTCCATATATCAGACCACCCCAGTCTAGTAGCCAAGAGATGTAGTTTGGATCTGCCCAGCTGAGGTTCGCGCCTCGGCTCGCGCCGACGGTCTAGGGGTGACATGACATCATTCCAATTCCCGCCCAGCAGTGTCAGGCCCTCAGGGAGCTCCCCCCAAAGATGTGTGATTCTGTCTATAAAAGTATGTCCCAAAGGGGGGGTGCATATATGCTGCCAATGTTTACGCGCTCACCATGTAGTGTCCCAGATATGATGGTGTATCGACCACCGGGATCCAGCCAGTGTTTAGAGGGAATGAACGGGACCCGGCGGTGTATGAGGATAGCTGTGCCCTGGGACCCTCGGGTGAACCCCGAGTGATATACTGTATGGTACCCAAATCTAGTGAGGCATGGAGTTTTATTACCTAGGAAATGGGTCTCCTGCAGAAGAAGGATGTCTGCCTCGCAGCGCTTGGCTTGTCGAAGAACGGCGCCCCTCTTAATTTTATTGAGCAGCCCTCTTACATTCCAGGCTACTATGGTCAATTCCCCAAGCTGGGGAGTATGTGCGTGTGCCGTCATCTATCGTCTGTGTGAAGAACGCTTTCAGTTGTGTTTATGAAGTTGTGGTATAACCCCTGTGTGTATGTGAAAACTCCAAACATGATAACTGTAAAAGTCTGAAGTTTCCCATCCCCCAATCCCCAACCCGATACTGCCACCAACAAGGAGCATCTTTCACGGAGGAGGAGAACCCGGGGCCCCAACGGGGGGTCCCAGGGGGCCTCACCCAATCATACCCCAACTTCCCATGAAACTTGAACATAAATGTCCAGGGGTGTGATAGTTCCTTGAGATGGCATCCAAGCTGGGATGGTGCTCCAAACGGTGCAGAGTTCGCTAGAAGGATGCCGACCCAGTCCTGGCCGGAGGCCGGAGAAATGAAGGCGATTGGCCCTTATTATGATTCATCGTCCTGGGCCTGAGAACGCCAATTGGATCTAGAACTGTGCCTCCCCTTGGAGTTGTTCCTCTTTTGCCTGTTTCGCTGTGAGCCCTGCGAGGAGTCAGATTCTAGTGGTGGCAGTGTGTGGTTTTAGGTGCGTCGTTTCGTCCGCCCAGGTGAAGACCGCCTCTGGCGTGTCGAAGAAGTAGGACTTAGAGTTATATGTAACTCTCATTCGGGCCGGATATAGTAACATATATTGTATGTTAAGGCCTCTAAGTCTACGCTTTGCTGCTGTGAAGGACTGGCGTTGCTGCTGCACCAGTCTGGTATAATCTGGGAAGATTATGATGGGCCGCGATTCGAAGAGTAGCTGGTCCTTGTGGTTTGTGGCGTATTGTAGAATGGCGTCCCGATCTGCATAATTCAGCAGCTTGGCAATCACTGGTCTCGGACTCTCTCCCAGGGGTGGCTTCTTGGTCAGTGCCCGATGTGTCCTCTCCACAACAAAACAGGTGGACAGGGAGGCTTCCGGCAGGAGGGCTTCAAACTATTGTGTAAGGAAGCGGTCCATGGAGGGGCCCGCACACCCCTCCGAGATTATTACGCCGAGACCGGCCCTCGGCGTCTTCTATACCGGACGCCAACTCCTGCGCAACCACAGTGAGTTTATTCACCTTCTTTTGCAGGGCCGTTACTGTGTCTTCAACCGTTGAGACACGAGTCTCCGCGATGCGATCCACAGCTTTACGGAGGTCTTGACGTAGAAATAATACCTCCGACCCTACAGCGCCGATCTTCGCATCGAGGGTATCTTGAGCTTGGATAATTGCAGCTAAGAGCGCCGCATTGTCTGGAATCGGGCCCCCAGCTTCACCTCCATTAGCACCTCCCGGGGCGGTAGTAAATTTGTCCAGGGTTCTTTGCTTGGGGCCGGAGCCCCCCGGCTTATCCTTGCCCATACCGGTAGGAGAACAAGGCGTCTCAACCCAACAGCAGCGGCATCCCCATGCCTGTGCAATGTCGAAGTGGGACTGATCAATCCTGGACGCTGTCTGAGGGTTCCCCTCCCGGGCGTCTCTCTGATCTCGCCGGGTGTCTGAGGGTTCCCCTCCCGGGCGTCTCTCTGATCTCGCCGGGCAACGACGCCGCAGGCCGGGTCTCATGGAATCCGACCCACCTCTGACCACAA
Source organism: Calotriton arnoldi (assembly GCA_963921515.1). Classification (NCBI taxonomy): domain Eukaryota; kingdom Metazoa; phylum Chordata; class Amphibia; order Caudata; family Salamandridae; genus Calotriton; species Calotriton arnoldi. The sequence goes on from CAWUFW010003083.1 coordinate 1,207,549, forward strand.
GCCGCACCAAGCCTAGCCTGGCCGCTTCCGTAGTCCTAGGTGGCCAGCCAAGTAGACCCCCTAACGGGATCAGACTCGCTGGACCCCCGACCCGCAGCCCACCCCAGCAGAGACCGTGTGCCAAGGATGCGTTTGCTGCCGCTGGGTAGATCACCCCTGTCGTCTTCTTGGCTATCTCGCATTGGTGCTCCCCTTATCCACCACTATAGCACCCGCAGGGAGGAACCAGTGGCTCAGTTTCACGAGGCGGGAGGTGCTGGCTGCAGCAGTAGAGCCACTCTGGACGGCTCCGGTAAGTCTTTATATTGGGCTTGATGCGTGTGGTCCCACAGCACCGCATATGGGGCCAAACCCAGCCCGCTGCTCACTTCGCAGGGCCCCGGTCCCTTTCATGGTCCTGCTGCCGCTATAGGCTCTCTGATGCTGTTTTAGGGGCCGAGCAGGGCCTCTACTCGCCGGTCTCCACGTCCACGGCCCTGGACAGACTCTTTCTGGCAAGCCGTTAGGCCCCACCAGTCGCGTCGTCCAGGCTGGGTAGGGCCAGGCGCGTCACGGCTCAGCGCAGCCACAGACCCAGGCCCTGGCTTCGATCACGATCCCGCTGCCTCACCGCCGGCCTCTCACTTGATAGCGTATCCCGGCCTGGGGCTGCCCACGCCTGCAAGGGAAGCCCTGCAGGGAGTCGCCATGTGGCCCTAAACGCCCAGGCACCGCCGCACCAGCAATCAGGCAAGCCCCCTCGGAGCTGCCGGCCCACAGACACCCCCGGACCAGCTCGGCCCCCGCTCAGGCTGCCACCACCCCAGCAACAGCCCGCAGCAGCGCTGCCTCACCTCTGGGGGGTCGAGTAAGCTCCCACTTGCCTCCTGGGCCGCGCCCCGCTCCAGGTGTCCGGCCGTTGGAAGACGTCGGCTTCACGTGGGCCCAGGCCCTCACCGCGCACCAGTCTATCGCGGTCAAAATCTGCCGGCGGGCCACCGTTTCGCCTCGATTCAGGGCACTTGTTTGTCTCCGGCCGTTGATATGGCCAAAGTGCTCCGTTGGAGAAGGATTATAGCAGGATTACTGCGGATTGACGGCTTGGACGACCGGAGCCTCGTCAGGCTACGTCCGCCATGATGGCTATCCAAGCCACGCCCCCCCTTGTATTCTTTTTTTTCCTTTTTCAGCTTCATAGTTCCCTAAAATACTGCCAATTTTGGTGAAAAAGCTCAATTCCTATGCTTTGCATTCATACTCTCAACCTGCGTTCAGTTATCTCAAATTTGTGTTGACTGTTATCCAATTTTACAAATGTAATAAGTGTTTTCATTATCCAGCCTCATAAATCCTAATATTTACTCCTATTCTTTATCTGAGAATTTTGTTTTATAATTATAAACCATTCCACACAGTGGCTCTAGCTAGAGCGGCACAGTAGGCAAAAAACTATCTGGCACATGCATCAACAATGCCGTTTGCGATTCCTTATTAGCGAAAAATAAGGATTCGCTAATAAGGAATAGCAAAAGGCTATGCATGTAGAAATCGCTTTAAAAATAGCGATTTCTAAACATTCCTTAATTGCGACTCGCAAATTGCGAGTCGCAATTAAGGAATACCTCCCCCTTCATTCCTATGGGCCTAGAGGCCCATAGGAATGAATGGGAAGACATTCTCAATTTGCGATTCTCAATTAGAGAATCGCAAATTGAAATGCATTTCAAGAGTGCCAGGGTGTCAAATAGACACCCTGTTGCACCCTGAAATCTGCATATGAGTACATTTGCACACACACATGCCCCAAGGGCATGTGTGTGTGTAAATGGAACTTTGAAAAATGCACTTTAGTGCATTTTACAAACTTTTGCAAATTACCATGAAGTTCAACTTCATGGTAATTTGCTCCCTATTAGCGAAATCGCTAGTTTTTTACTTTAATGCATTGCATTTAAGGAATCTCAATTTGCGATTCCTTAAATGCAATGGCAATTTAAGTAATCGCAATTTAGAGATTACTTAAATTGCGATGTTTGCATTTGGGATGATGCATCCCAAATGCAAAAATACCGGTCGCAAAGGGGCAGATTCTGAGAATCTGCCCGTTTGCGACCGGTTTTGGCTTTGATGCATGTGGGCCTATGGGTTTAAAAAAAAATCAGGAATATATAGTTCAATTGGCTTATTTTGTTCTTTCTTCATTCTTTTCACCCTGAAATATAAATGAAACATGGGGTAGGTACTCAATAAAGCTTTTGCTATAGATTGGCATCCGGTTATTGTTGAACTATAAACAAAACAAGGTTTTATCGTGTATGATATCACCAAAACCAATTGTTTTGTAAACTTGTACGTTTTATTAGGTTAACAGAGATTTGCATAGCAATGTATTGGCATTAGTATAGCCTCTCAGCGCTGTTGGGTTTTGGGTACCTTCAATCCCTCCTTTTGGAGAATCCATCACAGTTTAGAGTGTTTCCTGCGTCACTAGACTCATCAGTGATATGGGTGTGGATGATATATTGTGTATGTGTTTCGTTTTCCCGCTCCTTGGTGTGCCTAGCCAGGGATCTTCACCAATTCTGGTATGTGCCATCTGAAGGACTGCTAGGTGCATTACCTGCCATGAGGTGGATGTGTATGAGATAATTGAGAGTAAATGTTTTCTTAGGCTCCACAACATCCCTATAAATATGCTGTGAGGTGTTGGTTTTAGTTTGTTATGTGTTGTCTTGCAGAGCCATATTGTTTTATAAAGAGTGGAGTGTTGTGGGCTCGGTGAGGTCCAACTGAGGAATGTAGCATGCATGTCTGTTTTTAAAATCTAATGTGTTCTTCTGGAAGTTGTGATTGTTTACTATTGTGGTTAGTACTGTTGTGAGCTTGGTGATAAAATGGAATATCTGAATTGTGTTGCATGTGTGTTCAGTGTTCTTTCTATAATGTTTCATTGGATGTTGTGTGCAGTCTAGTGGAAACATACTGGGTGCACATTAACTGGTGGTACCAGTCTCATTCGCAAAACACTGCACTGCCAAGGGCAGATCCAGGATGTGTACAAAGTCATGTGTATTGTTTATTGACAAGTGTGCTGCTGTGAACTCATTAATATATGAACTATCTGATCTTAGTTGGATGGGTTTAATATGTTACGCTGAATATTTTTGTTGTTCTTTGGCAGATAATGCTGTTGTGTCAATGGCAATACCCAACTATATAGTAACTGTACATGTATTTATATAGCACTTACGACCCCTTATGGGGCATTGAAGCGCTTTTTTGGCAAATAGCATGCTACTCGGTAACCCAAGATTAGTAGTTAGTACAATTTTTGTTTTTGCTTGTTTTTTTCTCATGCATTAGTTGTGTCAGGTTTGCGCTCTTAATTTCATGTGTGTTTAGAAGAGTTTGAAGTAGAGATAGAATGATAGGAATGGATTTGAAAAGGGGAGGTAGTAAGTTTTTGTAAGTAGTAGTTGTGTGTGCTTGTTAGTTGGGTGGCATGGCTAAAAAGGAGGGATAAAAGTTTGAGAAGGACGTTTGGGAGTCTATAGTAGTCAGAAATGTTTGGGATGAGACAGAGGGAGTAGGGATGGGAAGGAGTGAAGGTTTTTTTAATAGAAAATTGTAAATAATATATATATATATCTACATATACATGACACTTGGTAAAGTTATGTTTACTTGACTAAACCCCCCTATGTAAACATCCATATGTACATAGAGGCAGCAATATTTACATGGTTTGCTGTCCACATTTATCTTGTGGTACACTTTTTATGGTTTCAAATAACTGTATTTAACGTATATATACATAAATATACACATGCCACTTATTGTAGTTCTTAGTAGCAGGCATAACCCTCTATATATGAACCTATATGTACACAGAACAGCAATTTTTACATGGTCTGATATACACATATATCTTGTGGTCTAATATATAGTTGTCCCCTTATATAAATGTATCTACTTATAGTTCAAAGTACAATGACACATACTTGTATAGCAACAGCTCTTTACCATACTGTGAGAGGTATAGTTTGTCTTGTGTGAGTATACTGTTGTGCGTATATTCCTGAGTTGGGAGTCTAGTCGTCATGTGGGGAAGAGTCAGACCTTGACTAATTTCTGAAGTGGAGATGGTTGTCTGTGGATCTTATGTTTAAGGGTAGAGAATTCCATAGTTCGGTTGCTTAAACAAAGGAAGATGTTCCACCCAATAGTTTTTTTCTTGTATGTAGGAATTATGAGGTGGAGAGCCATGCTTAAGAGTAGGCTCCTTTGTTGTATGTATTTATTGATTTTCTTCCTGATGACAGGTGTATGATGAATCTGATTATGTGGGATGTCCGCTAAGTGTTCTGTCTGTTGTGTCCATTATAGACATATAGATATTTTGCCCACCCTCTTCTCCCATCAGCAGCTTGTGAATGATCCTGGTTATTGAATGTTTTTTTGTAGTTTGCAGTGGTACGTTATCTTGTGCAATGTTATTTAATATTTTGGTACATGGCATTGTGTTATGCCTGAGTTTGTTGTTTGTTGTGTTATGTGCTGGAATTTATTGAATCACCTCTAGGTGCGGTTTGCCTTCTGCATTTGTTAGAGCCAGGCTGCCCCAGGCCACAGCGGAGAAGAAGTCGCACACATGCAGCGCATTATGTGTCATGATTAGCCATCCCAGCATGCACTACTCCAGCAGCAGGAGAGCGGACAGGGAAATGGTAATCCGACAACCGGGGGACTTGAAATTTAATGAGCGCCTGCGCTTCTCCCTATGATCCGCTGAGATGTCCTCCTGCTGCACAGAGATGATGAAAGGAGTACCGCGTCGCCTGACAAGCAGATTATTAGAGCTCGTCCTGCATGCAGTAATGATTGCTCGGCGCAGTGAATCTTGTGCGCGTGGGTGTCTCGGAATTAATTGTTTGCCCACGTTGATGACCGCAGTCATAGAACATAGAAAAGCGAATGAAATGCAAGGGGACATCATTGTATTCTAAGGTCCTCATTATGAGTGGTCTGGTAATCTCTATTCAACGGGTAATGAGTGTTCCTAGCTGCCAGCAGCCAAACTCTGAATTGTTGGGTAAAGGTGTGGTAATACCACATGTTATCGGTAATACCAGGTGAATTATTACTGGCCCACATTACCAGGCTACTCGTATTGAGGGGCACAGTGTGGTAACACAGCATGTAATCAGCGATGCTAAGGGCAGTATCACCATGCTATATTATGGGACCACTTGTAATGAGGGCCTAAGTGCGGAGTAAACAGAGTCTGTCTAGACTGGGCTCATGGTGGTGTCTGACAATGAGATGCATCACCTCATGTTTGAGACTATTTTTATCTTCCTGAGCGTTACAGACCTTCTGACACACTTGGTGCCACTGTGCGTCACATGCTATTGGTGGTACCGTCATACGGTCGCTCGAAGAACAGCCATATCACACGATGAATCGAAATGATATGGGAACCGCTTCAAAGAATATGGGCCATATTTATGTAGGTTTTGTGTTGCTTTTGCACCATGCAATGTGGTGCATGCCCAACGCGATCCTAAAACGTAATTTATCAAGCCATGCAAGGACTCTTAGCGTGGCCCTGAGTGGCTTGATTAATCTGGAGAAACGCAATGCAGCGCAAATCGCTGCGTTGCATTACTCTGCCCCAGGTAGACATTCCATGGGCATTGCGTGGGTGTTCTCACACAACACCCATGGATTTTGATGCATTCCTAGATTTACCATTACTGGTAGACCTGGGAATGTGCCAAAATGCTACGCCTTCCCAGGTGAATCGTAACGAGGAGAAATATCCTTATTTCTCCTCGTTACTTCCTCTTTCTATGTGTTCTGCATTCTGCAGCACACATAGAAAGAGGAATATGCCTCAAGAGATTGTTTTTGTACAGGAAGGTGATTCTTTATGCACAAAAACAAACCTGCATGCAACGCAGACATCCTTGCAGCATAGTGCAAGGGTGCCTGCGTTGGCCCTAGGCAGCCCATTGTGCGCCAGTGCTGGGAAAAGGCTGGAATGCACTGTATTGTGATAAATACGGTGCATTCCTGCCTGTTCCCTGTAATGCAGCACAGTAAGGTGACTTTCTCCACTGCGTTACTTTATATTTATGCCCATCAATTTCCAGCTCTCCTGTCAAGGTTCTGCATGGTTGTAACTCATTACATGGTTTACAGCCTACCCAGGATGTGGCAAGTGCCATAAGAAGCCTATGTTTACGTTCTTGAAGGCTGGGCTCGGGCAGTGACAGGCACAGACCCTACACCCCCCTCCATGCCCCTACTCCCTCCAGTGCCACCCATGGCTGCTCAGGAAATGAGGGGCTCCAATATCTGCCCCATCTACAGACCCCGCCCTCCACACTCCCTTAGGCTCACAGTGAAAGTGTGTTCTGCTTATTGAGTCTAGTTTTTTGTCAATTTTCTTCTTGATTTTTTCTATACCGCTTTGCGTCATCCCATGCCTTTATAATTCTCCTTTAAAAAGAAAAAATTGCATTCTATTTTAGGTCTCGCCTGAGTGAGCATGCGCTAGCACATGTGCTCGCGCTTGCAAGATTCTTGTGTTCTATAATGGGCTTGGAACCCGACCACTGTTTACCATTCATTTGCAGTGTTGTCATTCTTCCTTGCTGCCTTCTAATTCAGCAGTGATTGCCATACGCCATTTCCTATTCTTTCGGTGGTGCATGGACCAAGCACAGAATAATTAACTTTAATTAGTGTCTCTGCAATAGCCATTCACTGCTTGCACTGATATTTAGGTAAAAACAAAATTCAACGCTATGATGCGGTTAACGCTGACCGCATCATAGTACTTTTTTTTAACCTTCCCCCACCCACCCCATCCTGTTTCTTCTCCCCCACCTGCCCCATCCCGTTTCTTCTCCCCCCACTTGCCCTCATGTCCCTGTTTCTATTGCCCCTTCCCGTCCCTGTTTCTTCTCCTTCCTACCAACCTCTCTCCCATCCATTTTTCTTCTCCCTCTTGCACTGATAGAAGTAAAAAAAAAGGAACCGCTATGAAGCATCCAGCACTAGCTGCTTTATAGTGCTTTTTTAAACCGTCCCTTTACCACCTCCCACCGCCCCCGTGAACCACCCCCACCCAATTGCCATAGCCAATAGCTTGCCCATAGGAGAGACCTATTGGCTTTATCAATGCTTGTTTCAATGAAGTTTTCTTCATTTTTGTTGTCAATTGCCATTCACTTTTTTGTATACCAGGTTACGTTGTCTGCTAAGTTCTTTATGGAAAGGGCGCTTGGTGTTAACAGAACAAGAGCTTCCATACCCCTGGTTCGTGTCTATTTAAACATGTCTTGTGTAGCCAGCAGCTGTGGACTGCGCTTTGGATGTAAGGTGTATTTAACCACACTAGGGCAACCCAATATTCAATCAACAAACAAAATGTTCCTGGAGGAATTATTTCCAATATACTTTACGTTTCGTTGGTCTTTCAATCCAACACTATAATTAATATACAAAAGACACTATTCACAACATAACCACTAAAAATTAAACTCAAGCGTACTGATCTGACAAGATTTTTCTTATTTTGTTCTTGCAGTTTACTCTTTATCATACAAAAAACAATAGTCACATAAACAATATATATTCAGGGTTTAATTTACAACTGACAATATTCATACAACATCCCTGTTGCAACTCATATGATCAAACCAACAAATACAGAATAATTTTAAAGAAGAGATCTCTGGGGAGCGATATATCCTCCTAACCACATGTACACAAATACACAGTCCAATTAAGTTTCTTTTTCTTTGTTTCAACGGTCTTATAGACTGATAAATTAAATATCAAGCAAATGTAGCAAAAGGGGGAACCTTTGCGAGTTACAGGTGTGCCTTATTACTTACTGGTAATCTTCATTCCTCCTGGTCCTGTTGGTCTCGTCCCATTCATTACTAATCGAGATATATCTATCTTGCAGACCGAAAAAAACCCAAAAGGAATTCTGGAACCCCTATCCCACCCCCTCCCACCAGGAGTACTTAAGGCGTACTTTCACAGCATTCCTTCTGAATTACCAAGCCCCACATATGAAGGCTGGCCTTCCAGGAGGGAGGGAGGGGCGTATTGATTGGGACGAGGACAATAGTACCAAGATTAATGAATATTACCCGTAAGTAATAGGGCATTACCCCCAGGTCCCTCCTGACCGTGTCCCATTTATTACTAATTGAGAATACCCAAGCCAGGAACCTGGCATTCATATAGAACAAAAACACAAAAAGATACAACACCAAACAGCAGCACCCAAAGGCGACGTATCTACACAGGCCAAAACCCAATGCAGGAGCGCATTGCAAGCAATCCCCAAACCAAAGAAAAACGGGAATGAGCTCCCAATCCCCATAGTCGAAAACGACAAACACAGGAAGAAGAGGGGGCTCAAACAGCCACCAAGCCAAGGGCCAAAATTCCACCCAACCAAAAGCAGCCAGAGAAGCATCCACGTCCCAAACAAGGCGCCCAGCACCACCGATGTAAGAGGAGTCAGAGCCAGAGAAAAAGTCCGCCGAACCCACACATGATCCACTGACCAAAGGACTCCGAAAAAGCCACCCAGCGCGAGGAAGCCTCAAAAGAAACCTCCAAGGACCAGGCGTCCTGAAAAAAGACCAGCAAACCGGAAGAAACAGCAATGCCCAGTCCAAATCCATCAATGACCCCGGAACTGCCCCAGCAGCTGCCACCAAAGGAGGCCGAAACACGCCCGAGGACAAGGAACGGAGAAGCACCTAAAGGAAAAGGAAAAAGCCAAACGCATGATAATGGCAAAAAAGAAACAAAGGAAACCTGAGTCATCAAAAAACTCTAATCACTCAGGCACCAGGCCGAAGCGCTGGCCATCAAAACCACATACCATGGGACAAAAGAAAATGCCCCCCCAGTACCACCAAGGGCGGAACCCAGAGCACCCAACACCAGAGGCCAGGCCCTGATAAGGAAACAATGGCAACACAAAGAGGCAAGCAGGAGAAAGCCCCACAGCAATCTTGCCCCCCTCAATCCGCCACATCAGCCAGGGACCCCCATGGGGAACCAAATGCCAAGATGGCAGACCCACGGGCCTGCAAACGAGTCAACTCCAACAGGCCACAAAACCAGTCCCACAGAACCACAAGACATTAGGGGAAACCACTGATGAAACCCCCGCCAATGCTGAAAAAACAACGACGACACCCAAAGAACAGCAGCAGGGAAGAACCACGAGACAGAAGGAGGGGCGTGGCAAATGCCGAAGAAGCCCTGTGCCCTGCATTCCCCTGCTCTCAATCCACAACCGAGAGACGAAACCTCTGACAGAAATGAAGGAGAGACCGCAGAGAAGAGGGGAGCTAAAAATGACTAGGACACGTGGACACCAGGAGCCCAAGACTCGGAGACCAAGAGCGACGGGGCCAACCAGGACCACCATCATCAGGAGCACCCAAGAGTCCACCAGCAGACAAATCAGGCCCCTGGGAAGGAAAGCCCAATGAAGGAAGGCACACAACCAAAGGTGAGGCCAAGAACGGGCAAAGCAGACACGCCCCAGATCACAGCCTGCTGGCAACCCCCTCAACCAGGCAGGAAACAAATGAGGCCCAGGAAGAGACACCCATATTTGACACTCCAGAGGAAAGACCATCTCTTAAAGTTAGAGTAAAGTTCGGGAAGGGAAGGGAAGAAATCCCGACATATGACATCAGTGACCACCAGAAACCCGCAGATGTCCATCCCTTCCATCGAAATCGACCACATGAGAACCAGGCCACCAACGCACTCCCAGGAAAGGATGAGCTCGCATCACCCACCAGTTCAGATCCGAGATGACAGCTGGAGAAATCGGGATCAGGAGATCGAGGCCTCCAACAGAGGCCGCACCCAATGTACACCATAATAGCCATACCAGAAGGACAGAAGAACCCGAAAACGTGAGCCGCCCAAGGAGCAGTAACCAAGCCCAGAACACAGGATGCAGAAACCACCACGGACAGCAAGAAAGCCGAACAAAAGCACAGGAAAAAAGGCCAGTGAAACGCAACCACCATACCACCAGAAGTAGAGGCAGCCTACGAATGTCTGACAGAATATCGACGGACAGAAAATCGACCTACAAAAATATCGACACAAAAATATCGATGTCAAAAATATCGAAGTCCTATCTACATAATGGTAAGTACAAAAATATCGAGAAAAAATATTGTTGTCAAAAATATCGATGTTAAAAATATCGTTTTTAAAATGTTTTAAAAATAATGTAAAATTAAGTAAATAATACATATAATTAAAAGAAACAGTTAAAAATATTAAAACATGTTTAAAAATAATAACTAATACATATAATGTTAAAATAAATTAAACATATACACATAAATTAATATATATACTTACTCCACATAGTGCAACAGTAGGGAAAAAATTACTATTCCCACTCCAGTGAGTGCAACAGTAGGGAAAGCGTTGGATAGCGTAGGGGTAAAAATTACTATTCCCACTCCAGAGAGTGCAACAGTAGGGAAAGCGTTGGATAGCGTAGGGGTAAAATTACTATTCCCACTCCAGAGAGTGCAACAGTAGGGAAAGCGTTGGATAGCGTAGGGGTAAAAATTACTATTCCCACTCCAGTGAGTGCAACAGTAGGGAAAGCGTTGGATAGCGTAGGGGTAAAAGTTACTATTCCCACTCCAGTGAGTGCAACAGAAGGGAAAGCGTTGGATAGCGTAGGGGTAAAATTACTATTCCCACTCCAGAGAGTGCAACAGTAGGGAAAGCGTTGGATAGCGTAGGGGTAAAAATTACTATTCCCACTCCAGTGAGTGCAACAGTAGGGAAAGCGTTGGATAGCGTAGGGGTAAAAATGACTATTCCCACTCCAGAGAGTGCAACAGTAGAGAAAGCGTTGGATAGCGTAGGGGTAAAAATTACTATTCCCACTCCAGAGAGTGCAACAGTAGGGAAAACTTTGGATAGCGTAGGGGTAAAAATTACTATTCCCACTCCAGAGAGTGCAACAGTAGGGAAAGCGTTGGATAGCGTAGGGGTAAAATTACTATTCCCACTCCAGAGAGTGCAACAGTAGGGAAAGCGTTGGATAGCGTAGGGGTAAAAATTACTATTCCCACTCCAGTGAGTGCAACAGTAGGGAAAGCGTTGGATAGCGTAGGGGTAAAAATTACTATTCCCACTCCAGTGAGTGCAACAGAAGGGAAATCGTTGGATAGCGTAGGGGTAAAAATTACTATTCCCACTCCAGAGAGTGCAACAGTAGGGAAAGCGTTGGATAGCGTAGGGGTAAAAATTACTATTCCCACTCCAGTGAGTGCAACAGTAGGGAAAGCGTTGGATAGCGTAGGGGTAAAAATTACTATTCCCACTCCAGTGAGTGCAACAGAAGGGAAATCGTTGGATAGCGTAGGGGTAAAAATTACTATTCCCACTCCAGTGAGTGCAACAGTAGGGAAAGCTTTGGATAGCGTAGGGGTAAAAATTACTATTCCCACTCCAGAGAGTGCAACAGTAGGGAAAGCGTTGGATAGCGTAGGGGTAAAAATTACTATTCCCACTCCAAAGAGTGCAACAGTAGGCAAAGCGTTGGATAGCGTAGGGGTAAAAATTACTATTCCCACTCCAGTGAGTGCAACAGTAGGGAAAGCGTTGGATAGCGTAGGGGTAAAAATTACTATTCCCACTCCAGAGAGTGCAACAGTAGGGAAAGCGTTGGATAGCGTAGGGGTAAAAATTACTATTCCCACTCGAGTGAGTGCAGCAGTAGGGAAAGCGTTGGATAGCGTAGGGGTAAAAATTACCATTCCCACTCCAGTGAGTGCAACAGTAGGGAAAGCGTTGGATAGCGCATGGGTAAAAATTACTATTCCCACTTCAGTGAGTGCAACAGTAGGGAAAGAGTTGGATAGCGTAGGGGTAAAAATTACTATTCCCACTCCAGAGAGTGCAACAGTAGGGAAAGCGTTGGATAGCGTAGCGGTAAAAATTACTATTCCCACTCCAGTGAGTGCAGCAGTAGGGAAAGCGTTGGATAGCGTAGGGGTAAAAATTACCATTCCCACTCCAGAGAGTGCAACAGTAGGGAAAGCGTTGGATAGCGTATGGGTAAAAATTACTATTCCCACTCCAGTGAGTGCAGCAGTAGGGAAAGCGTTGGTTAGTGTAGGGGTAAAAATTACTATTCCCACTCCAGAGAGTGCAACAGTAGGGAAAGCGTTGGATAGCGTAGGTGTTAATAATAACATACTTATAAATCAAATAATTATTGTAATTAAATAATGATTTATTAATAAATTAAATACAAATAAAATAAAAACTACAAATAAATCAAAATTAATAATTACTTTAATAATATTAAATACTTCCCACCCTATTCCCCAATAAACACACAACACACTTCACATAAAATTTCACCCAATTAATGTAATTTCGAATTAATCAATTAATAAAAATTAATTCACAATTAATAAATAATTAACAATAAATTAATTATCAATACCAATAAATAATATTTAATAAAAATTAATAACCAATTAATAATTAATTAACAAAAAATTAATTACCAATACCCGTTTTTTAAAAATAATTACTTAATTGCAATTAAATTACTTCCCACCCTATTCCCCTATAAACCCACAACCCACTCCAATAATAAATTAATACAATTAATATAATTATCAATTAATAAAAATTAATTACCAATTAATAATTAATTAACAATAAATTAATTATTAATACCAATAATTAAAAATTATTATTTAATTTACTATAATTAAATTACTTCCCACCCTATTCCCCTATAAACCCACAACCCGCTACAGAACTAAAACACAAAATGTAATTAAAAATAATTAAGAATTCCTAAAAATTATTTAATTTACTATAATTAAATTACTTCCCACCCTATTCCCCTATAAACCCACAACCCGCTACGGTACTAAATCGCATAATTTACTTTTTTTTAAATTACTAATTTCTAAAAAATTTATAGATATATTTTAAAAAAACAGTACAGTACTTAACAAAAAATAGAGAACACATACATATATAATACATACTAAAATACATAACACTAATATAAATATCGATATTATTAACATCGATAATTTTGCTATCGATATTACTAACTTCGATATTTGCAACATCGATATTTCTTACCTTCAGTTCGATATTCTGGTAGTCGATATTCTTTATGTCGATATTCTGTCCCTACGATATTTAAAACTTGATATTAATGTACTTCGATATTAAAAAGTCGATATTTTGACTGTTCACCGCAGCCTACAGCTCCCAACACCAATCATAAACGCAGCCCGAGGTCCTAACATCCCCACAGTGCCCAAACTGATCGGCACTGGCCCTGGGAAAACACAAGATCAAAGCAGACCCAAGCCAGAGGGAAGCTGAGCCACAAATACATGGGACCATGGGAACAACAGACAAACCAGGATCCCCCAGGAGACCTCGCTACAAACAAAATTAACCAAGACAGACAACCTCGCCAGGAAACCCGGGACCGTATGCCAAATTACAAATGCCGGGGCAAAGAACCCACAAGCGTCTGAAGGAGATGCCACTTACACAGAAACAATCACCAACAGATACTATCCCAAGAGCACCCCTGGCCAACCAACCGGCAGTTGGAGTGAGGACAGGGGAAACAGGCAATCCCGGGCAAGGCATGATGGTGTTAACAACCCACCAGTAGACGAGCTGACCCCGCCACCAGGAAGGCGGATGGCAAAGCCAAAGGCCTCACCCCGGAAGCAGCAAAGAGCTGAACGACGCCCGAAGGAAACCAGCCCCAGCAACAGCGTAGTGACCAGGCCACAAAAAAGATGAGAAGGGCCCCAAGAAGAACCCCACTAAACTGAGGCATACACAGGCAGAGGAAAGAAACGCTGAACACCCCAAGAAGACGATCCGCAGCCCCAAACCTCACCCAGTACCCCAGGACCACAGGCAACCATTCTGTCCGGCACAACACCAGGAACCCAGATGAGGAGGGGGAGCCAGAAACAATCTAACAGCCACCCCCATAACCACAACTTCCCAGGCAGCATGGCATGAAGCAGGGCACCCCCAAACAGTGGGAACCATACACAACCACCCAGGAATCAGTCACGATCTAGGAAACTAAGACAGGCAGAAATCCACAACAACTCGGGCACATCTTTGTTTTCATTGTTTCAAGATCAAAAACATTCACGAAAGAGGATCCAGGGGTTACCTAGCAAGCAACCCAGATACCCCACAACAGCTGCACCCAAACACGAGCTGAAGAACTTAGGGTGATCAGAGGAAAACCTCAGTCCCTGGGAGTCAAGGGAACCAGACCGTGCCTGAATACAAATCAAAGCGGACTCCACCATCAAAGTACTCCTACCATAGCCTCCTCATCTGGCAGGAAGATGCGCCCCCCACCAGCCGACACACCCGCCCTGCCGGAATGCCGGCCGGGGAACGCTCAGCAACCTGTGACCCCCACAAAACACCGGCATGCTGCACCAACATGCCGCTGGCAGGCACAACATGGCCCCTAAGAAGACGGCAACCAAGTTACCATAAGAGGCGCCACATGAGACACATTAGAGCCGGTAGACATTTAAACATGTTTGGGTATCTGTGTTACATATAGACTGCGAACTTGTCCCATAGAGCGCCACAAGAGAGCGGGTGATCAGGTGACTGGCCCATTATCAGCGGATGCTGATCCGATGCCAGAACACGAACCCCCGTCCCACTGCTGACGGAGCCCTCATGTATCCACACAAAACAGAGCCTGTAAAAGGCATTAAAGAAAAGCGAAGAAAAGGCAGCAAATCAACCTGCTATGCGGCTCTCACCCCAGGACCGGCAGCTGCAGGAATCCTCCACCACCAGAAATCCAAAAGACGCTCACAACATGACACACAGGCATGCCCTCGGCGTGCCTGTGTTCATCATTAGATATCCTACGCTGAAGTCAGGCCACCCAGGTAGCGCTCACCACCACGTGCTTCCCGGACTGTGCTCCACCCGTATGCCAAAATACGCGTCTCCCCTCCAGCCCAGCAGTCAGGGAGATGCGCACCAAGGAGCCTCAATGTGACCTGGAAGTTCCACCCACCTGCACGCACGCCTATCTGCCAGCCAGGGAGACGTGCTCACTGTCCGCCATCACCACCGCTGTGATGATGGCCCACATCAACCACAGCTGCCTCTCCAGCCCCGCAGGAGCAGCCCTCGTATTCCTTGTCCCATTCTGTTGGCAGACAGAAAAAAGAACAGAAGGAATGCTGGGCAAATACGCCTTAAGTACGCCTGGTTGGAGGGGGTGGGGTAAGGGTTCCAGTATTGCTTTTGTTCTTCTTTTTGTCTGCGAGATAGGTATATCTCAATTAGTAATGAATGGGACGAGGTCAGGAGGGACCTGGGGGTAATGCAAGAAATCGGGATCTACGCAAGACTTTGCATGGATAATAAAAAAACTTTAAACATCTCTGGTTCCTATTCAGCTTACTTACCGAAGGCCGACTGGTGTCTCACAAGGGAATATCTCATCAGGGAACTCTCAGAGGATCTCTTTCCTACCTCTTGCCATGTAGGAGAATTAAGGGTGATTTGTGGACTGCAGGCCACAAGACATAGGTCCTGATTTAGATCTTGGTGGATGGGTAACTCCATTACAATGGTGATGGATATCCTGTCCGCTGAAATATAAATCCCATAGGATAGAAAGGGAGTGGACGGGATATCCGTCACCATTGTGATGGAGTAACCTGTCCACCGAGATCTAAATCAGGCCCATAGTTTTAGAGTGGTAACTGGAAGATCCAACTATAAAATTGTGACATATTACAGTTCAATATTGTGTAATATTACAACCCAATACTTAATAATATTGAGCAGATATTTTTTTATAAATCCTGGCAGTTACATAGATTTCTGCTGCTGTCCTGTTAAAGTTTGGCCAAGACAAAGGAAGGGTTGGCTCCCAAGAACCAACTCCATGGTGAGATGCCCTTTTCTCAGACAAATTACATCAGGTTACAAAAATATTTTGGTCATTAAAGTGGGAAAGCAGAACAAAGGAAGAAAAATATTGGGAAATGTGAAGTTGAGTTAAAAGGGTTAGGGTCAAGGGAAATGGGCAGGGTAGAGTTAATTTTAATAATGAAAAGGCAAAGCTTAAGGAGAAAAGTGGCATGGGATTATCTGCCATAAAAGTAATAATACATAATTATAAAAAATCATGAAGGTGAAATAACAAATTTGGGTAATGGGTTAAAAGGAAAAACATATATATACATTAAAAGGGCCATCCAGAGTAGAGAATAAAACAGTACTCTTTGCCCAAGCAGCATCTTTAATGAACAGCAACAATAGGTATTCTAGAATGTACATTCGTTTGATGATGTTAGATGGGCTGAGATCTATTGTGACAACATTCACTGAATGGCCCCTTTAAGGGAAGGGCTTTAGGAGGGTGTCTCCCTCCATATTAAAGAGAAAACCAACAAGCATTGGCATAGCCAATCAGTCTCGCAATGGGAGTACCTAATTACAAAAACGGCGAAAGGGGCGTTACGGCAGGGAATTAACCAATGAGCATGTAGGCTGCAGATAAAGGCTAGCAAATAAGTTATAATAATTTAAATAATTTTGCATGCTGCAACGGACAAGTGTCTTTTTTTTTTTACTTGGAAAGTATAGGGAGGATGAACTACAAGGGAAGAGAAGGCATGTTAGCACAGAGAAATTACAAATACAAGAAAACCGAAGAATAAACGGGATGACCGCACATTAGCACAGGGCAGATATGCCATGGTTATAGAAAATGCAAGCATGTCTAAGTGAAAAAATACAATGAGGAGAAACAAGGAACAACCATAGTGGAGAAAGCTCAATTATAACACTACTAAATGCAGAACGTCTGGGAGTAAACCATATGCATATGTATATGAACGGAGAAGACGATGCGAGACCACATGTACAACTCCCTGGGGGAAGGAGTGAACAATGGTTGTGGGAGGGAGTGGCCGCATTGGACTTAACCCAAAGTTGCTTCCTGGGATCCCGGCACCCGCCGCGAACAAGAAGTCAGGGAAACTACATAATGTGGGAGCGTCGAGGAGGCAGACGGTGCAAGAATCACAATGCAGGAGGAGGACATTAGGGATGGGACAACAGCAACAACGCGGGCGGGAGAGGAGGGGAAAGCAACGACAATGAAACAAGCAATGAGGGGGAGAGGAGGTAGCCTTATGGCTAGAGCGGTCGACCTCAAAGCTGGGGAACCGGGTTCGAGTCTCGGCAGGGACGCTCAACATCCTGTGATTCTGAGCAAATCACTTAATCTCCCCGCGCCTAACAAAAATGAATGTGTCCTCATGTAACGCAACTGGTGCTATGTAAAGCGCTCTGATACCTGATATCTTCGAGTCGAGTTTGCACTATATAAAACTCTAAAAAAAAAATGACGACGGGGTAAAGAACGAAAAGAAAAAAAAGTATCTTGGAAAGCAGCGGAAAGCGATACCCCATAGGACTTAATGGTAGCGCAGCCACGCGGTGCGCAATGAAACAACAAACCTACGCCACCAGCAGAAAGTTGTTGTAATTGTGTGACACACTCCCATGGTGAAAGCACGCCATCGCCGTGACCCGTTGCCCCCGCCCTTCCCCATGCGCAGCCAATAATGGATGGAGCGAATAAAAAGCCAAACGGGGTAATTACAAAAATTATTAAACGGTGCTCAGAGCGATTGAAAACACCAGTGCTCCTGAAGAGGGTTGGTAAACGAAGAAATAAGGGGCCTATTACGATGGCGGTCGGATGACCACCGCCCGGCGGCGGACATCCGCCGCGATCGCAAGCCAGAAAACCGCCGGACAGATTAGGATGGCGGTGGTGACCGCGGCGGTGGGAAATTCCGACTGCCGCTTTTCCGCTGGTCGCCATCCGCACTCCTACCCTGCGGACGGAGAAGGACTGGGATAATGGTGGCGGTGCAGGGCAGGCTCCACCGGCACGATTATGATGCCGGCGGTAGCCAGCCTTTCCTCAGCGGTCAGACCGACATGGAAAGGCATGTGGTGATTGTCTTCCGGGGGCCCGTTGCGGGCCCCCAATGTTTTGTGGGGGGTGTGGGTGCACTGGGGGGGTACCCATGGTCCCCCCCTACATGTCCCTGTACCAGGTGGCAGGCAATGTGCGGTGCCTGCCACGCAGTGCAGGGAAATGCAGGACATGCTCATTTGGACATCGCTGCGGTGCTGCGGGCAGCAGCAACCTCCGCAATGTTAAGGCACACGATCCGACCAACGCGGTCGGATTTCGAGCAAGGTACATCCTAATGCGACCGGCGGTTATGTCGCGGGCCTTGCGGGCGGTCTTTTCCCGTTACCATGGCGGTCGGGGAGGTTTTCCGACCGCCATCGTAATAGGCCCCTAAGTTCTTAAATTGGTAATAAAATGAGCGGTAGTGAAGGGATTGTGTACTTGGTTTCTGCTCTCGGGGAGGAGTAAACGGAGGAAGATGTATGACGAATACACGCCATGGACAAATGAGGAGAAAGAATTGGAGAGCGATAATGAAGCCAGCAAAGGCAAGCCTATGGGCAAGCTGAAGCCCACAAAGGACATACAAGAAGTCTCTTTTTGAGAGAGTGCATTCCGAATAGGAAGTTCCGAGATTTAGTTTGCAATTCCCGGCCAATGAAAGCAGAGAGGAATGGGAAAAAAATAAATGTGCAAACCCAAAATTAATCACTGACATTAATCATCAGGGATCATCAGGGATTAATCTCAAAATGATTGATCCCCCCCGAGAAAAACACATGAAACCCCGAAGAGAGGTGTCGCGTGATATAATTGACCCAATAAAGACAGCACTGCCTTCCGCAATTCCATCTCCTTTGAGCCATGTCTAAAGAGACATTTCATTCAATTTTCTCAGCATCCTTCTTTCAGACCTCGCCACACAAACTGTATTACTGATTATGCTTACCTCTGTCACAACAAACGTTGAAGGTGATACCGTAGTCCCTCATAGCGCTTCCTCCGAAGCAGATGGCACACACAGTGCTGTCATTGGAGGCTGAGGCTGCTTATTTTCACAACCGCTTAGTATCCAGCAGGTGAATATTTAGAGGTAGAATGAGCACAATAGGCGTAATGCTAGTAAAACACAAGCAAAATAAGCATGTCCAATGACTTCTAAGTAAGAAATGCCAATAAAGAAAATTAAAAAAAAAGTAAGAAACACTCGCTAGCAGTCAACATGTTATTTTTTTTTTTGTCTAATCACAGCTGCACCAGTGCTCACAAATGCACATCAATAGTGGCTAAATTCTGAGGTAAACTCGGAATCGAGTTAGGTAGTTCTGCAGTCAATATATAAATCAAAACAAAAAATATTAAAATCCCAACAAATGTGAGAACACTGGCAAGCATTACAGTTAGTTTGAGACTGACCCAAATTTGAAACATCATGAACATTTAAAAAATAATTCATATCAAATCTTTCCCCAAAAGATATTTAATAACTTAGGGGCATATTATCAAGGGCTTGATCGCCGCTTTAGCGGGACTTTTTCCCGCTAAAGTGGCGATAATACAGACGCCCTATTAGCAAGCTGTCGCTAACTGCTGTTAGCGACAGCTTTTAGGCGATAGCGACCGGGTTGGGTGCCGCTTTGCATGCCAGCGATATTCATCGCTAATGGCATGCAAAGTAGGCGTCCCAACCTAAAAGCGACTGGAAACAGTCGCTAAGGTCGCTATCGCCTATTAGCGAGGCAGGGGAGGTGATTAACGAACCAGCGCTAAACACGTTTAGCGCTGGTTTGTTAACGCCTGGTCTCACTCTGACTTAGCCATGTAATCCAATGGGAGGTGGATTACATGGCTAAATCCCCTCGCCCTATCGCCAAGCTAACACTGGTCACAGTGTGAATATCGCTTGTTTTCAAGCAATATTCACACTGTTCTCCAGGGTTTCTATCGCTTTGGAGATAAGCGTTGCTGATAGCACGCTATCTCCGCGATAGAAACCTGCGATAGCCGGTGATAATTATCCTAGCGCTAACTGCGCTTAGCGATAATTATCGCCGGTTATTGCTAATAGGCCCCTTAATTTCTACAGTTTAGTAAAAAAAAAAGTAGAAGAAGTTTTAATGAGCTTTCTAACCAAGAAAGATTGCGAGCTCTTCAGAGTAAACTTTTTCCCCTGCTCTTTTATTTGACCGCACATGGGAACATTCACACAGACTCCTCAAGTCACAAAACCCATGAATGGTACAAATAGTGGGATCAGGGTGCAACAATACTGCTCTCTTGGCCTCTGTGGAGAACAGCAAGTGCCCGCTCACCTGCCCATGCCCATGCAGGAGTGAGGGAAAGATATTCCCTTGACGATTGCAGGCAGGCGCACTCCTTGGCACTCTCAGCTGATGAGCAGTGCCCTCATGAAAATCAAGGTGGAAGTCTCTTTACCACTCTGGCTTGGGTAAGTGACACTTGGTTCTCAGAGCTTTAGCCAATGAAGGTTTCTGCTATCACGAATCCAGTGTGCCAAGATAGCACCGCCCGGCCTAGGCGATAGGAGCCTACATCTCCAGGGGTGCTCAGATAGGAGCCTACATCTCCAGGTGTGCTCTCCAGGGGTGCTCAGATAGGAGCCTACATCTCCAGGGGTGCTCAGATAGGAGCCTACATCTCCAGGGGTGCTCAGATAGGAGCCTACATCTCCAGGGGAGCTCACATAGGAGCCTACATCTCCAGGGGTGATCAGTTTATGGCCTAGGGCTTTAGGGGTTTAGGCCTCTCAGCCTACTGTCTAGCTCTGATCGCTGAAACTATCGAACATTCTTCTGGTGTGGCTTGTGGCTACAAGTGGGTGAATTTGCCATTTGTATTGTCCTGAAAGATCACTTACGGTTCTTCCCGACATGGTGGTACAGTCTGTGCCCCTCTCTGAGCCATTTGTGCAGACTGGAAGTTGCTGCAGGGCCATCCATCATTTCTCAGGGCCTGACAGAAAGCAGCATTTGCAAAGGGTTAATGTATTCCTTCCTGTCTGTGGCAGTGTCAACGCCTGTCTGGAACGTGAACCTGGGCCTGCTAGTGTTGGTAAAGGCTGCCTTTGAGTCCAGTGACAGCTGCTGACGCGTAAAGTTCCTTCCTTGGGAATTATACCAGGAGGGTGAATGAAATGCAAGTCGTTTCTGCTGATACTCCATTCACCTTTCATAATACTGAAACTTTCCATTAACAATTCTCAGGTGCATTCCGGCGGTGGTCTCTGCTGTCAGTCAAGCCTTCAGTCTTTTTCCTTAAACGTTTTGGCGGTGAGAGAGGATGCATGATTTACACAACTGACTCCAGGAGAGATTTGCTCTTCTATTAAAAAGAACCTCACCTGACGGGAGAATCAGACTGTTTGTGGCTTTAGATAAACATAGTTTGTCCGTGTAGTCACAAAGGAATTTGTTTCTTGAAGGCAAACAAGCTTCACTCTGAAACAACCAAAGGCAATTCTGAAAGACAAAAGCTGCCCCTTTGGGCTTTCTCTCCCTGGCCTGAATATTTATTTTCCCGTTCTTAGAGCCTCTTTCATCCCTTGTGCTTATTCCTTTTACCAGTTCTTGCTCTTCTCAGCAACGTTATGCTCCCTGTCCCGTTTTACTCTCCTCTGCCCCTTTAAGCTCCCGCTCCTCTCTCCTTTATGCCCCTTCCCCTTCTAGATACTTTTTTCATGCTCTCCCCAGTTCCTTTAAGCTCCATCTCTCCCTTCATGCTTCCATTCTGCTGTTTCTTGCCATCATTTCCTCCCCCAGATGCTCCCTTTCTCCTGCTTTGTGCTCCCTTCCCCCTTTATGTTCATTATACTCCTGCTGCCTTTTTCCTCTATTATGTGCTCTTCACCTGTTATGATTTTCATCTCCTTTATACTTCATTTTCTTCCTATCTCCTTCTTTATGCACAATTCTCATTTATGCTTCGCTTTTCCTCCTTCACTTTCCCTTAATTCCTCTTTATGCTTCCTTTCTCCACTATTATAGTTTGATTCCCCCTGTGTGTCTTTCCTCTTCTTTTATGTTTCTTTCTTCTCCATTATGGTTTCTCTCTCCTCCTTTAAGACTCCTTTCTCCTCATTTATGTTCCGTTTCTCCCTCTTTATGTTTAATTTAATTTCTCCTGCTTTATGCCCCTTTCTGTTCATTATTCTCCTGCTACCATTCTCCTCCTTTATGTTCTCGTCACCTCCTTTATGATTTTCATCTCCTTTATGCTCCTTTTTCTTACTATTTCTTTCTTTATGCACATTATTTTTCTTAATGAGTCCTTTCTCCCCCAGTATGCCCCCATTCTCCTTGTGCGTCTTTCCTCTTTTTTTTACGTTTCTTTCTTCTCCATTATGGTTTCTCTCCCCTCTTTTAAGACTTCTTTCTTTTCAATGATGTTCCATTTCTCCCCTTTATGTTTCATTTCTCTTGCTTTATGCCCCCTTTCTCCTTTATGTTCATTATTCTCCTGCTACCTTTCTCCTCCTTATTGCTCTCTTCACCTCCTTTATGGGTTTCGCCTCCTTTATGCTCCTTTTTCTTCCTATCTCCTTCTTTATGCACATTTTCTTCTCATTTATGCTTTGGTTTTCCACCTTCATTGTCCCTTAATTTTTTTTAATGCTTTCTTTCTCCCCTAATATGCCTCGATTCTCCTTGTGCGTCTTTTATGTTTCTTTCTTCTCCATTATGGTGTCTCTCTCCTCCTTTAAGACTTATTTCTTCTAATTTATGTTCCATTTCTCCCTTATGTTCCATTTCTCCTCCTTCGGGCATCCTTTCTCTAAATTTATTCTTTCTTCATGCTGCCTTTCTCTTCGATTATGGACCTTCCCTCTTCCTCCTTTGTGTTCTCTTTAGTTCTCTCTCCCTCCTTTGTGTTCTCCTTAGCTTCCTTATGCTTCCACCTCCTCCTTTATTCTTCAATTCTTTTATTGTCTCCTAATCTGCAAATATTTGCTAGTGCCTTCTTTTGACTCCCTCTCCTTTCGTATGCCTTTCCCAATCAGAGAATTTCCTTCCTTGTCCTTTATGCTTTACATCTGCTACGCTTCCTTTTCCTTTGGCCTCATTACCTGAACACTGTAACTTTGACTTTGGTACAAATTTCATTTTGCCAATCGGTAAGCATTGTTTTCAGTAGGCTGAGAACTTCATTTTATCTTGGTATGGTGCTTGTTGGGTGTTTAAATTGTTATTGGGATGTGGAGACTTTTTAAACTCTACCATCTGGGCTCAGATGAGAAATTAGCATAGAGGACAGAGGTATGTGAAATATGTATACCATTTCTTTTCACAACTTTGTCCTTTGTGAACCAATAGAAGAACTGAGACGTGTTGTGCTATATTAGCACAATAAACAGTTTTGGTCGACTCTCAGCCGAGAGAGGTTTCGTTTGTTGATGAATATTTTAATCGCTCTACTTTCCTGTATGCAAATTCAATACCTATTTTTGATTATTTTCGAACCTGGTAGTGAGTTTATTTTGTGTGTATTTAACTGACCACACAGTATCTGATGTCTAAGAAATCTTCCAGTTCTTAAAGTGAGATATGACTTCTCATCCTGACTACCTTTGCAAAGTCAAGTGTGCGCCGAAAGCAACTTTGTGATGCAGTGCCTCTGGCCCCGTGACACCAGTGGTAAACCACACTACCCACCACACGGGGGCACACATCGTGGGGCATGATGTCGCCTAGCTGGAGGCCCCTCGAACCCATTTTTTATTTGTATTTAATTAAGTTACCCTAACTGATTTTTATTAAATAACCCTTAACGTTTTTATTATTACTTACCGTGCCCAACAAACACTGACAGAAAATGCGCTGATATCCTTTGTGGTACTTCCTCATCTTTCTGTTTTTTTTGTGCTAATTACCTTTATCTTTTTTATTCCTCTAATTTGTGTATTTTATCCTTCGTGTTTCATTCCTCTCCTTTCGGTTTTTTATTCACCTCAAGAGTTTCCCTCATTTATGTTTTTTCTAGCCATTTTGTCTCTTTCTCACCTACTGCTACCTTCCACTCGTTAATGTTTAATGTCTAGCTTGTTTTTCGCCAGCTTTTCTAAATTATTTCCATCCTATCTTTAGTTGTTGTTCACTTATGCTTGCCTCTTCAACCTTTCCCTCTTCTAACTTCTATCTTTATCTGCTTCTTTTTCGTCGGTCTTTTTAATACCACCCTTTTTCATACCCTCCTTGCCTCTATCTAGCCTATCTCAATCTTTCTTCTACGTCTCCCTTCTTCTCCCACAGCGCCTCCTCTCTCTCTCCCACTTCTCTTCTGTCAGGTGACTCTCTACTACACCATTATATCTTTTGTCTCTAGGATTTTTCTTGCAATCCAGTACTCCAAAAACTCTCTCTTAAGTTAACCTCCCTTAAGAAAACAAGTTACTTACCTGTAACTTTGGTTCTCCAGTATTGGTAACTTTCATAGATTCCCATTGCTTGTATCATTCCCCGTCGTCGTGATGGGAGTCCCCGGTAAATAAAAAATACCATAGAAATAGGTACAAAAAAGAATAAGGCCTAGGCCTCATCTCCTTTTGTAGCATATCCACCTCTTTTTGTAAAAGAGACCAAATAAAATGAACAGCCAATCAGAACAGCCTCACCCCATAGAACCTTCCTGAGAGAGCCTCAGAGCCTCAGATTTTCGTAGCCGTTGTGTAACAGTATAACAGAAGATGCTGAAGGCTGAGCTTTCCCAGGGGAGGAGGGTGGGCGCATGGGAATCTATGAAAGTTACCAATACTGGAGAACCAAAGTTACAGGTAAGTAACTTGTTTTCTTACTCCAGTATTGGAACTTTCATAGATTCCCATTGCTTGTATCAGAATAGCTAGCAGTCAGAACGCACATTTTGTGTCATAATACATTGTTATAAAAACTTTCGAGATGCATCACATTCATTAGAGATACAAATTATCCATAGAGAATTGGCAATAGAATAGCAAGTGAACATCAAGAGATACAAAATGTACAAATAACCAATAAAAGGAAGGAGGGTTAGAAGGGAAAGCTCACCACTTATTGAAAGAGGTTCCTCAGGACTGCCTGACCCACTGCAGCGTCATCACGCGTGGAGGAGTCCAAGCAGTAATGCCTTGTGAAGGTATGGGTACTGCTCCATGTCGCTGCTCTGCAAATATCCTTGATCGGCACTCCGGCGAAGAGAGCAACAGAAGAAGACATGGCTCTCGTAGAGTGTGCCCGGACCCGCCTCTCCAGGGGCTTACCAGCCGCTTGGTGACAGTATTGGATCGCGCTGGCAATCCATCGAGCAATACCCTGCTTTGAAAGAGGGAAACCCTTGCGAGGGGCACTGAAAGCGACAAAGAGCTGTGTTGACCTTCTGAAATCTTTGGTACGTTGAAGATAAAATTTCAGACACCTTTGAACGTCCAGAGAGTGCAAAGCCCTCTCCGCTGGAGTCGTGGGTCGAGGAAAAAAGGATTTGAGAATCACTGGTTCATTCAAATGAAAGTCTGAAGGTACCTTCGGGATAAATTTGGGATTCGTCCTTAGAATCAAAGTCTCTCTTTTAAACTGTAAGAACGGTTCTTGAATAGTGAGAGCGTGCAGTTCACCCACTCTTCTGGCAGATGTTAAGGCGAGAAGGAGGGCCACTTTCCATGAGAGGAATTTAAGGTCTGCCCTATGAATTGGTTCAAAAGGCGGCCTCATGAGTTGAGTAAGGACTAAGTTAAGCTGCCACAGAGGCGGTGGAGGCCTAACTGGTGGGAAAACTCTGAAAAGACCTTTAAGAAATTGCTTTACAATCCTTGCCGACCAGAGGGAAAGACCAGAAGAAGTTCGTCTGAATCTAGAAATGGCTGCAAGGTGTACCTTGATAGAGGAATGAGCAAGACCTGATTTAGCCAAACCCAGAATGTAAGGCAAAATCTGATGAGGAGCAGAAGAGTAAGGATGAATTTTCTCTTGCCGGCACCACAGGCAGAAACGCTTCCATTTTAAGCAATATGTCTTATTTGTACTAGGTGCTCGAGCTTGAGCAAGCACCTCTCTACACTCTGCAGAGATATTTAGATTCTGAAATTCTCGGTGCTCAGGAGCCACGCTGATAACTGAAGAGAGCTCGGATCCGGATGTACCACTTGGCCCTGGGACATCGTCAGCAGGGAAGGAATTGGGCGCAGATGAACTGGATGATCCAGGGAGAGCAGGAGAAGCTCCGTAAACCAAAACTGGCGGGGCCAAGCCGGGGCCACCAGAATCATTCTGCAGGGTTCCGCCTTGAGCTTCCGGAGAAGTCTGGGAATTAGTGGGATCGGAGGAAAGGCGTAAACAAAGGCGCCTGACCAGGCCATCGAAAGCGCATTCCCCAATGATCCCGGATGGTGATCCCTGCTTGCGTAGAGTCGGCATTTCTTGTTCTCTAGCGTGGCAAAGAGATCTATGGGAGGAGTGCCCCAGAGACTGAAAATTTCCTCCAATGTGTCTTGGTCTAATTCCCACTCGTGGCTCACTGACTTAAAGGCGACTGAGCGTGTCCGCTGTTTTGTTGAGGGCACCTGGAAGATGTTCCGGCGAGAGCGATATCCTCTGTTGGATTGCCTATTCCCAAATTTCCTGAGCTTCTTTCGATAGACGACGAGACCTTGTACCTCCCTGCTTGTTTACGTAATGCATGGCCGTCGTGTTGTCCGTACGGACCAGGACAGTGGACCGTTGAATCCGTGGAAGGAAGGCCTGCAAGGCTAGACGAATCGCTCTGAGTTCCAACAGATTGATGTGGAGTAGGCGATGTTGGGGCAGCCAACGGCCGCATACCTAAAGGTCTTGTAAGACTGCTCCCCAGCCTTCTAGTGAGGCGTCTGTTGTTATTATTAGAGGAGATGGGGTGACCCTGAAGGTGAGACCCTGAGAAATATTGTCTCTGACCGTCCACCACGTTGCCGCCTCTTTCATAGGCTGAGTTATTGTGATCTTGTCCTCGAAAGAGCCTTCTGCCTGGCGCCACTTCAAATCCAGTTGTTCTTGGAGGGGGCGCATTCTTAACCTGCAATGTGGAACCAAGGGAATGCAGGACGAGATTGACCCCAGAAGGGATTTGTAGAGGCGAACTGAAAGTGACCCTCTTCTTTGCAACCGACGAGCAGAGGTCATCAGCTTTGTTTGCCTTTATTTTGACGGGAACGCCTTGCAGCAAGATGTGTCCAGAATGGCCCCCAAGAACCTGGCCGACTTGGAAGGGCACAGGACTGATTTTTCCGTGTTGAGCTGGAGTCCCAGATGACGGAAGAGCTGTGTGCATGTTCTGACAGCCTTTTCCGCCGCGTGATGAGACGGAGCTTTCACCAACCAGTCGTCCAGGTAAGGGAAGACTTGGAGCTTCTGTTTCCTGAGAAAAGCTGCGACCGGGGCTAGGACCTTCGTGAAAATCCGCAGAGCGGATCTGAGTCCGAAAGGCAGGACCTTGAATTGAAAGTGGCTCTTGGCTACTGTAAAGCGTAAAAACTTCCTGTGGGCAGGGTGGATGGGGACATGAAAGTATGCGTCCTCGAGGTCCAGGGTGGCCATGTAATCTCCTGGATTGAGGAGCCGTAAAATGTCCTGTAAGGAGACCATCCGAAAAGAGAGCTTTATGAGATAGGTGTTTAGCTCCCTCAGGTCTAAAATTGGGCGCCATTTTTCTACGGTCTTTTGAACAAGAAAGAACCGGGAATAGAATCCTTTTCCCCGTTGGGATAGAGGGACCGGTTCTATCGCTCCCTTGAGAAGTAGTTGGTGTGCTTCTAGACGTAGAAGGTGTAGATGCTTGGATTCGGTGGCGCGAGGGGCTTTGGATGGTGGTTGATGATGAAATTCCAAAGTATGGTCTGACAAGACAATATTGAGAACCCATCGATCTGATGTTATAAGTTGCCAGTTGTGGAAGTGTTGGGAAATCCTGCCCCCCACTGGTGTTACAGGGGGCAAAGGAACAGTAGGAAGAGCCAGGAAGCCGCTATTGGCGCTTAGAGGAATCTCTCCCCTGGCGCCCTTGCCGTCCTCTAGAAGACGAACGAGAGAAAGAAGATGACTGGCCCTGTCGTTGAGAATATTGCGTCCTGTATGATTGAGAAGGCTGAGAGTAAGAGGAATAGCGCTGATGCTGATATCCGCCTCTGTATGAGGAAAATCCTCTCCCTCTCGCTCCACAGAAAGGGACCTTGCGATATTGTAGAGTCCCAAGGGACTTTGCAGTTTCCGTGTCTTTCTTTATATCTTGCAGCGCATCATCAATGTGCTTCCCAAAGAGCGCCTCGCCGTCAAAGGGAAGGTCCAGGATCTTGTTCTGGACTTCCGGCCGGAACCAAGTGGCACAAAGCCAGTCTTGGCGTCGAAGAACTGCTGCTCCTGCTAGGGAACGGAAGGCTGTGGTGGCAATATCCATTGCGCAGTCAATTATTTCTGAAGATGTTCTCTCTCCCTCCTGGAGGATCTTTTTAGCTTCAGCTTTAGCTTCGTCCGGCAGCTGGTCTAGATAAGGAGACAGATCGCACCACATCTGGCGATCATACCTTCCAAGAATTGCCAAGGCATTGGCTGCTCTAACCAGGAGGCTCGACATGGAAGAGAACCTCTTCCCAGCATTATCCAACCGCCTTCCCTCTTTATCAGGTGGTGTGGTAAGAGGGGCCACCGGATTTTGAGACTTTCTCTGGGCCGCTTGAGAAATCACGGAATCTGGTTTCGGCTGACTGACCAGACAAGCGGGGCTATCTTCAGGAGCCTTGTACTTTTTTTCCATACGAGGAAGCACAGGTATGACTGTGGCCGGCGACTTCATAACCTTTAGTCCCTCATCCCAGACGTGACCCACGATAGGGATAGAGCGTACTGACTTCCTGTATGGTTCTTTAAAGTCATATAGAAAACATTCCGACTGCACAGATGGAATGGGGAGATCGAAACGCTTAGAAGCTCTCTCCATTAGGTTATGAAAGCCCCCAATATCAGCAGGAGGGGAATCCGCCGGTTCTGGAACGGGAGAGGCAGGATCCGGAATGATGTAATCGTCCCATTCCCTGTCAGGGTCCAGGATCGTCGGTGTCCCTTGTTCATCATCTGATGTATCGTCCTGGACAGTAACCACATCCTGCTGTGGTTCCGGTAACTCCGGCAATGAAATTTGAGGCGGAGGATGAGGTGTAACCGGAAGAGCAAGTGGAGTTGGAGGCACTTGCACTGTTTCTTGGACAGAGGACTGTGTAGGAAATCTCTTTCTGTAATCAGAAAGCATGAACTGCAAGTCCGTAATGAGGGCAGATGGCAAACAGACCATCTCCTGTTGATATTGCTCCTGAGACCTCAATTGTGGCTCATAATGTTGCTGCTCCATGTAATACTC
Source organism: Calotriton arnoldi (assembly GCA_963921515.1). Taxonomy (NCBI): domain Eukaryota; kingdom Metazoa; phylum Chordata; class Amphibia; order Caudata; family Salamandridae; genus Calotriton; species Calotriton arnoldi. The sequence goes on from CAWUFW010003083.1 coordinate 1,236,986, forward strand.
ATCAGATTCAGAGTCTTGATATTTAACATGCAGTTGAGATGGGCTATCTGCATCACCATAAGGACCGTCCTCAGAAAACTCCTCTTCTAACAGTAGAGCAGGAGGCAGGGGTGTCACTTTCCTGGGAGAAGTCATTTCTGGAGTAATGCGACGTCTCCGTATAGAAATTGCCACATTTTGTATCGTCAACGAGGTCGTCAACGAGGTCGTCGACGAGCTCGTCGACGGAGCCGCCGCCGCCGATGTTTGAACCGTCGACGGGGAGAGGGCCACCGTCGACGGGACCGTCGTCGAGACCGTCGTCATGATCAAGCTGGAAGCTGACGTCGTCAACGACGTGGTTGCCGTTGACACCATCATCGTCGTTATCCTCGTCGACGTGGACGTCGTCAGAGTAGACGTCGACGACAGAATGAAAGGTACCTGTGTACATGGCGTCGTCGTCGAAGCCGTCGTCGACGAAGCCGGTGGAGACGAGGAAACTCTCATCGACGAGCCCGTTGACGGAGCCAAAGTAGACGCCGGTACAGTTTTTGAAGTCGTCGTCGACGGGCGAACTTTTCTGTCAGCTTTTCCCTCAGGTGGGACAGAAGCTGGTTTTTTGAAAGTTTTAGCCTTCTCAGAAGGAGAAGAAGAAGCCGAAGGTACATGGCTTGTCTTCTTTGCAGGTGCTACTTCAGAAACAAGTCCTTCCCTCTCCTTTACACCACAGTGAGGAGATTTGATGGGACTACGCCTGTCAGACCTAATAGAGGTCTTTTGTAAGGCTTTTGAAGGGGGTTCTGAAGAAGTAGAAGGTGAAGACCTATCCCTTTTCTGTGATCTCCTCGATGAAGTAGCAGATGCGGCGTCATCACTGTCACTGGAAACAGGATCTTTCCGTGACTTAAGTTTTTGAAGCCAAGTGAGAAGACGTCCCTCACGGTCCCGTAAGGTCTTGGTGGAGAAGGTCCAACAGATCTTGCAGTCAGTAGCTTTATGGTCAGGATACAAACAATAAATACAGTCTTTATGTTTGTCCTCCACATAAAGTCTCTTTTTGGAGCAGGTGGCACAAGCTTTAAACAGAGCCTTCTTCTCCTTGTCTGACATGATGAATTTGAAGTGAAGCAAAAATAGTTGAATTTGAAGAAAAGTTGAAGAAAAACTGAGCAGAGCTCAGTGGAGACTCCCTTGCACAACGTGCGGTAGAAAATCTAAGGCTCTGAGGCTCTCTCAGGAAGGTTCTATGGGGTGAGGCTGTTCTGATTGGCTGTTCATTTTATTTGGTCTCTTTTACAAAAAGAGGTGGATATGCTACAAAAGGAGATGAGGCCTAGGCCTTATTCTTTTTTTGTACCTATTTCTATGGTATTTTTTATTTACCGGGGACTCCCATCTCGACGACGGGGAATGATACAAGCAATGGGAATCTATGAAAGTTCCAATACTGGAGTAACACATGGGTCTTACGTCTACTCTATCTTTCTTTTTCACAGTTTCCTCTTGTAGCCTATCTGTGGGGACGCTGGCTTCTGAGCTCTTGTGTTAGAGATAGCACTACCCAGAATGCATCTTTAAAATTATTAAATCTAATAATACAAAGTAAAGAGTTTTTTGTGTCAATGATCAGTCTCAGGAATCTCGTAGGCCCTCATTGCGAGTGGGCAGAAAATTACTGATATGTGTGTTTACTCCTGTTACAGCACATAGCAGAATTCTGAGTTTATTTACAATGAAATGGCGCAGCTCAGTGGCGCAAGCAATTTTGCTCCGCCGAGCTGCGTCATTTAAAAAATGCAGTGATGTGCCTTATTTAAAACGAGGAGAAATAAAAGTATTTCTCCTTGTTGCACCACTTTAATGCCTCCCCTGGAAAGGTGTTCGTTTTTGGCGCTGCCTCAGATTTACGAATCCTGTAAATTTGGGGCAGTGTCAAAAAGCCATGGGTGTTGCTTGGGAACACCCACAGCAACACCCATGACACGCTCCTTTGACACAGAATACTGTTCGAAAGAAGTCCATATTTACAAGGCTGCATAAAGCCACGCACAGTAGCTTTGCGTGGCCTTGTGAATATGAGCCAGCACACAGCGCCCATTAGAGCGTAAAAAAAAGTAACCCTCTTGTGGAGCTAGGGGCTTACAAATATGCCCCGGAGTGTTATAAAAAACAATTTCGGGAAGTCAAAGCTGCCAGAATTTAAAGTGTGAAAAATGCTAGGCAATTTCCGGGACATGCAGATTTTGACACTGTTAAGTACCAAAATCTGCATGTTATACCCCATTTCATAGGCAAATCTCGTAATAGATGCTAATTATTGCAGCCAATAAACTTGAATACTGTGATGTCGATACTTATCGATGCAATAATTACCACATCAAAAGCCGAGCCACTTGTGATGAGGGCCTAACTGAAGAAGGCTTGGCCAAGTGAAGCCACCAATGACGGTACGGCAGTTTCAATGTAGACTTTTTTGTGTTTTCGGCTGAAGGTCAGGCATTCTGCTTTTTGCCAATAGGAAACCCCAACTTCCTTTGTTTACTCGCAAAGAGACCCCTTAAAAGCTGATGTAAGGCAAGCATGGGTGAAAGATCAGAAGCAGGGAGGAGACTGCTTCGCCTACACAACCAGGTCAGAGGGTTTGGTTTGTTGGTCTGACTATAGTTTCCCGTTGACAAGAGGAGAGTGGTCCATTTAAAGTAGTCAATAAATAATATTTCTTCCCAGAGAAGTTAAAAGTCAAGTTCTCATGTAAATCACAAGATAAATACCTCAGAGAGGCAGCATGAGCAACAATGAAAATAAAAGCAATCGCTTGACTTTGTTAACTTGAATCATTCACGCATTGTTACATGGGGGTTTTCTATTTTCCAACATCTGCAGATTTTTTTAAAGCTAGTTTAAAGGCTCTAAAGGTTCACACTTTTTTTTGCCATTTCCTGTCAGAACTACTATCTATTATCAGGTCACTTTGAAAAATAAAGCATTGGCAAAGAAAGTGTACTGTTTCAGATCAGGCATGTGCACTCCATGCAAACGTCAAAGCTATTGTTCTAAAACACAGACCAAAGCTTTGGAAAAAAGGTTGCTTTGTTTTCCGTAGCATCCATTTTTCAAATGCTTTTCTCAACTCTTGCTCCCCAATGCTGTTGGGTGATTTGCCTATTGATTTCAGATGTAAAATAGTCCCTCATGCATTCCATTCAAGGTGGAAGTACACACCCAAACAGCCAATAGCAAACCGATGTTTAAAATACTCCTGTGGGCTGTTTTAAGTTGTGAATTGCCAGTGTCTCAAACCAGTGGCTGAAGGTTCCAGAGTAAAAGAAGTCATTTGCAGAAGGAGGCCGACCTAAAGTCCATTGAAGTAAGTATAAAACACAGTACATTTGCCATGAATGATACAAACGACATACACGCCAAACCTAAAAAACAAAAGACTGCTAACTCTACTAACGGCCTTGTCTGTGTTCAACCTTTGCTAGGTTTTTTAAATAAATCATAGTGTCATTCCCCTGTATCATTTTGAAGCACACCTTGTGACTGCTGAGAAATGAATATCATTTTCTTTAAACACTCCACTCGCTGATCCAGCATCTCAGGACCTCAAATTCTCTTCAGGAATTCAAGAAAGGACTCAAGACCTGGTTGTTCAACTGAACCCCCTAGAAGCAGCTTAGCTCACAGCACTTGTATACTCTCACGGGTGATAAGCTGTGCTTTACAAATCCTAACTGATTGATCAGTTCCCTGTATGTGCATTTTCTATAATGGCATTGTCTGATTCCCCCAGGTTTATCGAGAGGCCTTTCTCACTTCCTTTGTAGCTTGATCAAAAAAGAGAACGAGCTCCAGACCAATCACTACCAATACGACTTACTCCTCTCAAGCTGAGTTGGGCAGTAATCCTGCCTGTGCAGAGACGGTCAGTGCAACCGTATACATTTTACTACTGTAAGCAAGAAGTTTATTTCGGACATAGTTTATGATCTCTGCTGCCTGTAGCAAGATAGCCCATCTTCCCATCACAAGCAATGGACACTTGGTCTGTGGGCACAGTCACCCACCCACACTAACACAGTCTTCTAGCCCCAGAGCTCAAGAGTTTTGAGAAACTTTGCCTTGTTCATGAACAGTATAGCAAGGAAATATCTGTCCCTTCTTTTGGTAAAACAGGAATAGTAAAGGATGCGCAGTGGGAGCAAAATGTTACAAAACAAGCAGCAAAAGATATTTATTTCTGTCCGAAATCTACGCGAGCAGCATCAAACCACAGGGCTACAAAATGATAGACGGATGGGGAAACTGAGGAGGCCCAAGCAGAGCCTTGCTTAAAACACACTCGTCGCCTTCATACCAACCTGAACTAGCATTTCTATTGCCAGCATATCTGCCTTTTCCTGTCTTTTAATCCCCAGTTTCTGTCTTTCCGTCTTTAAAAGTATTGTTTACTGTCGCACAGCCTCTCTCTCAGTTTCAATTGGTCAAATCCAAGCACTACATCTTCCTTGGTGACCTCAACTTGCACCTGGATGATCCCACAGACACGAACTCCGACAACCTTTTGGAACGAATGGACAACATCGGCCTCACCCAGCTGGTTACAAACCCCACACACAGGCAAGACACACACTGGAGCCTATCTTCACGTCCAACAACAGTCAAGTACAGTCATACCACGGAACTCACCTGGACCGACCACTCCATCATCCACTTCACTATCACAGGATCACCCAGCATCACCCCCAGCCCTTCAAACACCTCCTCCCACAGCTGAAGCAAAGTCACACAGGACCAATGGACAGATGCCCTCAGCACCACCCAACCTGACGCCGCAACCAACCTGAAACAGGCAGTCAAGAACTTCAACACCTGGATCACCAATGCCACCAACTGAGTTGTCCCCATCAAACCAACCAAACAAGCCATCTGGCACACAACGGAACTTAGCACAATGAAACACAACTGCAAACAACTGGAGAGAAGATGGCGCACCAGCAGAGACAATACAGACCGATCCACCTTCAAGTTGGCACTCAACAGATACCAACAACTCAAAGATGTGAAAAAAGATTCCCTGGCAGATTGCATCGAGGCTAGTGCCAACCACACCAAGGAAGTCTTCAAAGTCGTCAGAGAGGTCTCCTGGCCAACAGCCACCGAGAACACAATCCCTCCCTCACAGGAACTCTGCGACGCTCTAGCAAATCACTTCCACATCAAGATATCCACCATCTACAGGAATTTTGACCCCAACCCACAGATCACCTCATGCTCCTCACTCCAACGGAAGCCTCCCCCAACCAACATCTCACCACAGGGGAACTGCTCACAACACTGCACACCATAACCATCATGAACTCCATCCACTCAGGAGCACCCACCGACCCCTGCCCCCCACCAACTCTTCAACCTAGAAAGCAACAAGATCGGCCACCAACTCACTGCTATCCTCAACGCATCCATCACCACGGCCACCTTACCCGACGCATGGAAACAGGCAGAGGCCAGACCTCTCCTTAAGAAACCCTCTGCAGACCCCAGCGAACTCCAAACCTACCACCTCATCTTGCTGCTCCCGTTTCCCGACAAAGTCCTGGAGAAGGCTATCAACCGTCAGCTCACCGAACACCTGTAGAGAAACAACCTGCTAGACGCCTCCCAATCCAGTTTCCGAGCCAACCACAGCACCAAGACCGTATTGATCCCCGCCATGGGTGACATCCGCAACCTACTCTACAGAGGAGAATTGGCTGCCCTCACCCTTCTCGACCTCTCTGCAGCCTTCGACACTGTTTCCCACCACACACTGATCAAGAGACTGCACCAGATCAAAATGAAGGGAGATGCACTCAGATGGATTGCATCATTCCTCTCGGGATGCACACACAGAATACGCCTCTCCCCTTCACGTCGGAACCCACGAGCACCATCTGTGGTGTCCCTCAAGGCTCATCCCTCAGCCCTACCCTCTTTAATACCTACATGACACCTCTTCCGATATCATCAGAACCCATGACATCAACATTATATCCTATTCCGATGACACCCAGCTCATCCTCTTGCTCTCAGCACACCCCATCACCACCAAGACCCACTTCCACAACTGCATGAAGAACGTCGCAACCTGGATGAAGGACAACTGCTTGAAGCTAAACACACACAAAACCGAAGTGCTGATCTTTGGAACCACACATCCCTCTGGAACGACACCTGGTGGACCACTGAACTCAGACCCACCCCCACACGGAAAGCCCATGCCCGAAACCTCAGCCGCATCCTGGACAGCAAACTCAGCATGAAACGACAGGTCAGCACAGTCTCCTCTGCCTGCTTCCACACTCTCCACGTGCTCTGAAGAATCTTCAAATGGCTCCCCATAAGCACGAGAAAAACTGTCACGCAAGACCTAATCACCAGCTGTTTGGATTACGGCAACGCACTGTGCGCAGGTACCACCTCCAAACTCATGAGAGGGCTCCAGAAGATACAGAATTCAGCGGCTAGGCTGATCCTCAACCTACCCAAAAGGATGCACATCACCCAGCCCCTCAGGGACCTCCACAGGCTCCCCGTCCAGAAAAGATGACACACTACTGACACACGCCTACAAAGCCCTCCATGACCTAGGACCGGCATACATGAACCACCGCCTGAACTTCCACCAACCATCCAGAAACCTCTTGCTCCTCCTCCCTTACCCTGGCTCAGACACTGTGCTTACGCCGCAGCCACATCGGTGGCCGCTCCTTCTCCCACCTCACTGCCAAGTCCAAGATCGCCCTCTCTCTCCGCCTCCGTACATCTCCCTCGCTGACGGACTTCAGGAAAAGACCCAAGACCTGGCTTTTCGACTAAGCCCAGCAAACCTAAGGGCCTGAACACACTCGCAGGTGATAAGCCGTGCTCTGCAAGTACTGACTGATTGATTAATTGATTTATCTCTCTTCACTCTCTTTCTCACTGCCAATCTCTCATTTCCTCTTGCTTCACTTTGGTGTGCCAAAGCTCTGTTTACAGTAGTGTCTGAGTGTCGCATCTCCACCGCAATCTCTGATTCTTTCTCTCTTTCTCTTCCAAGGTCATTGGGCCTCTCTTTCCCTTCCATGATTTTGGTTTTCCTCTCTCCTCAATACCTTTTTCCAGCCTTTCGTTTCCTCTCTCACCCAAACTCTTATTCATTCGTTCTTCATCTGTTCCACTCTCGCTCTCTCTGGGTCTTTGGTTCATTCTTTCTCTTTCTCCCAACTATGCTGTTCCAGCTGTTTCTCACTCTTCACTCCTCTTTCTCCCCACCTTTAGTTGCACTTCTGGCACCAATTCATTTGAATATTTATTGACTCTGCCCTTAATTGTCGTCCTCCTTTGCCCACATACTTGTATTGTCTCAAGAGGTGTGGAGAGGACCGCAGTTTGACAAAACAAAAAATAAAAAAACTTCAGTTGATAAAATCATATATATATATCTATATATAGATCTATATATATATATATCTATGTATAACAATATGTTAGGACACAGCAGTTCCTCTATGCTTTCTTTGGCCAAGTAGCCAGTTCCTCTATGCATTCATTGACCACATAGCAGCTGCCAAGCCTTCCCGGCGGCGCTGGTGTATTGCTTCTCTCTCACGCGGTGAGGTAACATCGAGTTACATTATTTGAAATTATTATTGTGTTCTTTTTGATTGGTCGGTTCACCCAGGCCAGAAATTTGGTTCTCTCCAGAATGTACACCGTTCTCATCTGTTCCTTCGGCTCACAATATTGGTGAACTCTACAGCTTCCGGGCTGCAATTGGCTGCCAGGCCCGGTCGCCGTGCACTCAGTGTCCCTCCACGGTCCGAGCCCCCGACCTTGTTGGACGGAGCGCTGCTTTGGCAGAAGTCTGTCACCCAGGAGGGCATGGACAGGAAGCCCTGTGGGTCAACAGCGTAGAAAGGTTTGGGGTCCTTGACGCGTGAGGGGTGAGACGCAAGGCTGCTGGCACTGCTAGACTTCTTTAGGAGCCCAGCCGGAGTGCCCAAGAGTGGTGGGGAGAAGAGAGAGGTTAGGGACAGGCTACTCAAGGTCTCTGAGGGTTCACTGGTGCCCCCAGTGCCGCCCTCCTCATCGGAAGGGTCCATGGAGTCCTGAAGGGTGCAGCCAGGGCTGGTGCTCCCCCCACTACTATGGCTCCGCTGGTGCCGTCGGGTACCTTGCAGGCTGAAGAAGCGGCGGCCTCGACGGCCTGGCGTCAAGGTGTCAGCAAGGCCAGTTCTTTGGGAGGTGGGCAGCGGGCACAGTGGGGGCATGTCCAGTGCACACCGGGGAGAGTCACTGAGGTTTAGGCTGTCCTCCAGGGTGGTTTGTAGGCTGTTCACAGAGCTGCCGCTGTCCAGGGAAGTGTCGCTGTCCATGGTCTACAAGAAGAAATAAAAATGTAATAATTATTGACAATAATGGCTCAAATGCAAGACATACAGGGAGAAGAGGTTCATTGCTGAACTCTGCATGTTCCCTTTGCTGGCCCTCTAGAAGCTTGCAATGGCTTCTTCTAAAGACAAAGAACATAGCCAACTATCTGTGACAAGATGGGTTCCTGGCATGTTAAGTGCCTTTGCATTCTTCTATGCTAGAAGGTTAGAGTGCATTCATGAATGTGGTCATGCATTTGTCTATCAGGAGGGTGCATCCTTAGTGGCTAGTACTATTAAAATAGCTGGTATGAACAATGGTGTGAAGATTATGGTAAAATGTGTCTATGCTGCACTGCAGCACATATTAACCTGGACAGAGTAGATAGGCACGGTGCCTCCTATCTGATGCCACTTGTGATAAATATCTATAGCGATGCTATTTGGTTTAATGTGAGACAGTTCTCAAGTAAACTCAATGACTCGGTCACACAGGCATTTGTTAGAATTGATCACACTGCCAGACAGCTTATCTCCTGCCCTGATTGGTATATCCTGGAGGAGTCCACAGACTGGCCCCAGAGCTAAACTCAATTGCTAGGGACTGAACTGTATAGCCAAGAATCTGCTTCAAAGTTATCTTCCTTCACCCGAGTCTGAAGAACCTATCGAAACTTCCCAAATCAGTAGAAGGATATGGGCCCTACCTGTCTGAGAAGGGCACAGTTAACACCCGGTGAGTGCAGTGATGCCCAGGAACCCCGTGAGGAGGTCTTGGGAAGGCCGGCTTGGCAGGGAGGCTGGTCCAGAGCAAATGGGGTGGATAAGATGTCAGAGCTGAAGAACTCTTCTGGCACTGGTAACAAAGGGCTGGTGGTACCTGAAGACAGGGCAGTAGGGGATGCTGCAAGGCAATCAAAAATAGGGAAGTGGTGGTAAAAAGAAGAGAGGCCCATAGTTACTATAAAGCATCCAATGATGAACAGCTTATAAATGTCATCCATTTTTTAAAAATAAGGTGTAATGACAACAATCCAAGGATACCCAAACCAATCAATCACATTCCATTAAACATGACAAAATGGACATACGATGTAAAGGAAGCATAAGTTATTTCATGATAAAGGGGAAACATTGAAGTTGGCTGACGACATAAAATGGGTGTAAATTGATTCAGGAATGACCATGCTATGCTTTACAGTTGATGCACTAAATGTCATAGAATATAAATGTATACAGAACATTCCGTAGAATGATACACAGTTAATTTCAAATTCCAGTAGACTATGTACGATCATTTTATTACATTGGTTTTTATAGGGTTGATTCACAAAATTCCAAATAATATTAATTGATACGGATATTGCATGGAATGTTATAATGTTCGGTCACAGTATTCCATAGAACATAAATTGACACATGATATACCATGGAATGTTATAATATTGAAAGACAACATTTCAAACATTTTAAATAGATACGGAATATCCCACCGACTTTTACACAGTTTATTCACAGAATTCAACAGATAATTTCCCCAGATAATTTTATAAAATGTATTCACAAAATTCCATGGAATATAAATTGATACATAACATCCCACTGTATCTTATACAGTTGTTTCACGTTACTCTATCAAATATAAATTCAGAAAGGACATCCCATGTTATGTGAAACAGATTTATTCACAAAATTACAGAATATATAAGAATATAAATTGATACAGGATATACCTTGGGCTTTTACAAGGTTTATTCACAAACTTTCACAGAATAAAACTTGAAATAGAGTGTATCATGAAATGTTATAGGGTTCCTTCCCAACATTCCATAGACTGTTCTTTGATACAAGATATCTTATAGAATACATTATTTGGTGGTGCGGTGTTGAATTTCAGAACCCATGAATCTTAGGATAATGGAAGAAGACTCTGCAGGGATGTAACTTCTTTATAATACCTTCCTGAACGTGAGCTGGAGGCACTGCAAAGCTCACAGTGAGTTGTGTTATGTACCAGATACAAGGTTCATTAACAAAAATCCCACAAAATACATTGCTACAAGATATCCCCTTTGATGTTGTATCTGTTTATGAATAACATTTCATAAAATATAAATTGATATAGGATAGTCCACGAAATATTATAAGGTTCTTTTATAAAAATTCCTCAGAATATGAATTGATACAGTACATCTCAATGAATGTTATAGGTTTGAGAGGAGTGTGTAAAACTCAGTAATGTGTTTGCAAAATTTAGCAAAAGCATGCTTTCAGAGCAAAATGTTGTCTCCCGTATCTCGCATGACATTATTCAAGCAAGCGCACACCTCATGAAAAATATTCTCACGAGACACCAGCAGTAGACGGGTTTAGGTGGAAAATATCTCTTGGAAGGACATTTTCTGTGTGAATGAGTCAGGGTCGGACTTGGACAGAAAATAGGTCTAGGCACCAAAATAAATGTGAACCCCAGTGAATTAGATATCTAAAAAAGCGGCCCATGTTTGCAAATTGTGGAAGTTTTGAACTTTTAAAGACACTCTGAATAAGTGTTGTGCAAGATATGGAAGACTGCCTGGATTTGAGTTTGCTGCCGGCAATGTTTGTTTTAATATCAGAGACATCAACAGTTAAAACCGGCCCAGCAAACCATAAACCCGGCCCACATTCAGCCAAAAAAACAGCCCACACACTGACCTGTCAGAGCAGTCCTTCGAGCACTGCCTGATTTCCCTATAGACCAGTCCAACCCTGGAACCAGCCTACCCCTGATGTCTTGCACAACATTTTTTAAGCAAGGTGCATGCTCACTTACGATAGATATAAGAGACTGTGTAATTTTGAGAATTTTGAGTACATAAAATTCAGGTATGTGGCTGGCATAGTTAAAATTGTGCCCAGGCCTAGACACAACATGCCACAGAATATACTTTCATACATGTCATCTGGTAGAATGTTCATTAGTGGTGATATTTTGGATTTCAGAAGCAATGCATATAAGACCGCAAGAGAAGACAGAGTACCTTCCTTTAAATGCCTTCCTGGTGGAGAGTAGGATCTCTATTAAGACTCCCAGACATGTGTGCCCCATATTAGTTTTTAGGATTTCACATTGATCACATTGCTTTAGCTTCAGATTTTCCTATTACTGTTCTAAAAGTCATGTCACCCTCTGTAGTGGTCTCTACGTTCTCTGATTATTTGATTACTTTATAAAATTTTGGATTCTAACACATTAAAATACACCCACCAGTTAGCTATGCCATTGGTTCAACATCATGCGTAAAGTTCATAAACTTCAATTAATGCGCCTAGCCAGCTCTTATGAAATCCATATTCATTTTAGTTTTCATGTGGTGGTTTGGTTACAATGTCCCTGATGTAGAAGTAAAACTCTTGGGTAGGTCGGTAGTGACCCACCTGCAAACAGACAGCCCCAGCTGAGGGAGTGATGGAGAAAAGAAATAGTGAAATTCTGTGAGAAAAATAACAGCAGAATGGTGCCTCACCTGGGATGGTGCCCTCCTTCAACCAGCTGTCCCAGGGCTGATCCGAGTTCCGAGGCACTGACTCCATATCACCCGCATAGTGCTCCATGGTCGGCGAGCCCACAATGCTCTCCAGGGGAAAGAAGTTCTCATTGAACGCTCCAATACCAAGAGAATCAGGGCTTCCTTGGCCATCCTGAGAGAGGAAGAGGAAAAGAAAGGTAGGTCTCGAAAAGTGTCTGAGGGTTCTTCAAAATATGGGCAGGGTGTGGGTTCTTGAGTGAAATAGGGACTTCACATCGCCAAGAGACATACGGGTATGGGAGAATGATCTGTATATGTGAAAGTTGGCGCCAGTGCACTCATGAACAGCGACTTAACTCTCCCGCAAAGAGGTAACCATACAAGCAGGTCCAATACCAATTATGAGTAATGAGGTTATCAGTATCCCAGACTGAATCCCCAATGTATTAGAGGATATCATAAGAAGGGCCTTTTTTTTCCTTAGTAGCTACTATATCACCCCATTCCAGGTGGAGAATTTACTTATAATCAGTGTTTATTAATCTCCATAAAATCTCCATTAAAGCACATATTCATCATTTACAAAATGCAACAAATTTAAATGCAAGTTGACATTTTGGCTCAAACACAAATGAAGGGCATAATGGAGAAAACAATTATCACAGTGACAATGGAAGAAAGGAGGCTGACGCATGCTGCTGATTGCGCATAAGGACTGCCACCCCTGCCCAGTATGCCAGTGTGCCAGCTTAATATCCAGTGGATCCTTTTCCTCCACACTGTGACTGCTGGTCTGTGAGCAACACAAGGCAGGAGTTGGCAAGAACAGGAGGGCCACACGGAGAACAGCCTGACAGGCTAGGAGATGACGAATTTAGATGAAATGCCGGATCGAAGCCTGAAGGAAAGGTCATTTGAAGAAGGCGCGTTGGTAACAATGGACGATGATGAATATGTGAGTGTATGGATGTGATTTGTATCACGTGAACCTAGCTACAAAGGAGCAGAGTGCTGCCCACACTGGTGGTTTTACAGTGGTTATTGCTGGTGAGGGGGGCGCGGTACAGCAGGAAGAGCTGGGCTATAGTATGTAAAGGGGCCAGTGCTGGGGCGAGGCTTGCAGAAAGGCTCAGGGCAGCAAGGGGAGTGGCAGAGCTGCTGGGGGTAGAAAGAACTCTTCCGGGTTAGTGCAGCACATGGCTATCAGCCCTGCCCTGTGACAAGGTGTTGCCTGAAGACAAGGGCTTTCAGTTCCTTGCAGAAGTGGAGAAAGGCTAAAATCTTTTGGATGCAGGGCTGAACTGGCCATACCGGGCATCGGGCGTTTCCCTGTGAGGCTGGAAGGGTGGGGCCGGTTTTATTATTGGGGGCCGGTTTTGCAGTGGTGCTGCAATGTCAACCTTCAGTAACAAAAGAAGCAGGCAAGCATTTCCAGCCTCCGGGGGCCAGGCAGTTCTTCTTCAGGGGCTGGCCCGAGAATATTGCCAGGGCTGCTTTGGGTTCCCAGTCCAGCCCTGGTCGGATTAGGACGGGATTCTGTTCCAAATGAAAGAGCCTTGCAGGATACCACCAGACATCTCTCGACTATGCTCAATCATGAGCATCAGGGTGCAAGTCACATTCTATAGGACGCCTTAAAGCTGGTGGACAAGGTGACAGCAATAGTCATTTGCTTTAAATAGTTTCATTATATTTGGGTTTTATCTTCTTGACTGTACATGCTCCCTTTCATATGAGATTGTGACTTATTTACTGTATGGTTTTAACTCATTTTATCATAAACTGACTGATTGAGCCTTTCCAACAAGGTAAGTGTGGAGGGGGTATACTTGTACGTAACGGCAGCGTCGGATTGGTAACGTGGGCACTCGGGCAATGCCCGAGGGCCTGTGTCCGAGTTCCAGCTGTGGGCTGCTTTTTTGAGCAGTCTGGGGGCCGATTTGGGCGGTATCTCTGTTGTTCGGATACAGCCAGCGGCCCTGTGGGTGTCTGAGTGGCCTTTCTGGAGGCAGTTGGGCGCTCATTACCTCCCGTTCAGCAACAGGCAGAGGTGTCACTCCCTTTCTCTCGCTGGGCCGGCCCATTAAAATATGCATACTGAGCGGGGCAGGGGGCCTGAGCAGAAGTGGCCTCACTTGTTTGCAGGTGTGTTTCACCAGTGTAAACTAATCAGCGCATTTTTTTTTACCACTCACCCCCCCCCCCCCACCCCTTTTTTTAATAAAATTTCGCCTAAGCAGTGTTTTGAGGAAAGGCAATATGCAAATGTGGGCCACTTTTTTTTAGCGTGCCCGGGCCGATTTTTAATCCCAATCCAACCCTGCTGTAACGGTACATTTAAATACAGGGGCATATTAGCAAGAAGAGGCGATAATCATCGCTAACCCTGCTTAGCGTGATTTATTTTATCGCCGGCTATCGCTGGAATATATCGCCACGCTAACACTGTATTAGCAACGATTAGCGCTATGGCGATGAATATTCCAGCGATAGCGGGGGAAATGGGCCAACATCGCTGAAAAACCAGCGATGTTGCATGGAGAAGGGAGAACACCTTGCTGATCCGACCCTGTGGTCGTATCAGCATAATCCACCCCCCATGTTAGGTATGGCTAACACCTGCTAATTGCAGGTGTTAAATAAATGGCGATGACCCCGGTTAGCGCGACTTTTCACGTCGCTAACTGGGGCCATGGCCACCTTGCTAATAGGCGATAGGCCTGTTAGCTGGTGTTTCCCAGGTTTGTTCGTCGGGAACGCCCACTTTGCATGTCATTAGCGATAAATATCGCTGACATGCAAAGCGGTAAAAAAACGGGCGCTAATGCCCGCAAACTGTCGCTAACTGCTGTTAGAGACAGTTTGCTGATAGGGCGATATGAATATCGCCGCTTTAGCGGCAAAAAGTGCCGCTAAAGCGGCGATAGTGCCCTTGCTAATATGCCCCACAGTTTTTCCAACTGAGGCTGAAGCTGGGGCAGTTGTCCGGCCTCCGTCGCTGTCCTGTAAGGGCAGCAGTGTCTCTGTATGGGGTTGTGGGACGGTTAGTTCGCTACCCGCCAGGCTGGCCAGCGCTGAGCCGCTCTTGCGCTGGTGCCAGTGCCGAGTACTTAGAGTCCCAGTGCGGATAGTTTTGTACTTAAATGATCGGGCGCTTAAACTAACTCAGTGGAGACATGTGGTCAACCACCGAGACCTCCGGAATGCATCGAGCGCGGAGCTGTGCATTCCCTGGAGCCAGCGGCGCGCGCTCTTGGCGGGCTCCCAGCGCGCCATTAGCATAGCTGATGAGCGACATAACTGGGGCCGGCTGCACGCGGCGGAAGTGCGCACCTGGCGGAGCGAACAGCTGCGCTTTCACTGCTGGCTGCGCGTGGCGGAAACGCGCTTCCCTAAAGGGGGTAATACTACCCCTCACCCTATGCCCTCTTACTCCATTACGCAACCTGGAGACCAGCCATGCAGGCAGAATACCTTCCTTTTGTCTTATTTACACCTCTTGCCCTCTTCTTTTTCTCCCTTTAGTGTGCATCACTAGCTTTGACGAACTGTTGCCGTTCACAAGTCACAGACGACGTCTGTTATTATAAGCAATTTTATGTCACTTTAAGCACAAACCATGCCAAAGATCTCTGCAACGACTTCGGTGTTTACTGTCATTGTATATGTTTGTTTTTCTCTTTACAGTTTTGATGTAGTGGCACCATTACCGAGGGTAAACTGTTTCACTGCTTGCTGTTACAGGAGTGATACAAAAGGGGATGATGGACGGAACGTTTGAGCCAATCAAACACTCACCCCCAGTCAACTGATCTGGGTTTAATCCATCATCATTCTTTAGCTCACTCCACCACCCCAGTTCAGACATGGCCATATGCAAATCAGTCTGACCCTGTGCCTCATGGGAACAGTCCAGCCCGAACTGCCAAGCCATGTCTTCCCTGGACCGGAAACAAGCATCCTAGGACCGGTTTCTGGCATTCCAGCCGTCATCAGCCAGGCTTGCTTGAATCCAGTGGCAAAGTGAGCAAGGGACCCACGTCTGGGCATACCCCGCCAACTTAGGGCGAACAAAGCGATACAAAAGGGATGATGGACGGAACGTTTGAGCCAATCAAACACTCACCCCCAGTCAACTGATCTGGGTTTAATCCATCATCATTCTTTAGCTCACTCCACCACCCCAGTTCAGACATGGCCATATGCAAATCAGTCTGACCCTGTGCCTCATGGGAACAGTCCAGCTCGAACTGCCAAGCCATGTCTTCCCTGGACCGGAAACAAGCATCCTGGGACCGGTTTCTGGCTATTCAGACATGGCTTGGCAGTTCGGGCTGGACTGTTCCCATGAGGCACAGGGTCAGACTGATTTGCATATGGCCATGTCTGAACTGGGGTGGTGGAGTGAGCTAAAGAATGATGATGGATTAAACCCAGATCAGTTGACTGGGGGTGAGTGTTTGATTGGCTCAAACGTTCCGTCCATCATCCCCTTTTGTATCGCTTTGGTCGCCCTAAGTTGGCGGGGGTATGCCCAGACGTGGGTCCCTTGCTCACTTTGCCACTGGATTCAAGCAAGCCTGGCTGATGATGGCTGAAATGCCAGAAACCGGTCCTAGGATGCTTGTTTCCGGTCCAGGGAAGACATGGCTTGGCAGTTCGGGCTGGACTGTTCCCATGAGGCACAGGGTCAGACTGATTTGCATATGGCCATGTCTGAACTGGGGTGGTGGAGTGAGCTAAAGAATGATGATGGATTAAACCCAGATCAGTTGACTGGGGGTGAGTGTTTGATTGGCTCAAACGTTCCGTCCATCATCCCCTTTTGTTACAGGAGTGAGGCACATGGCAGGACGTAACATTACACTTTACATTTTGTCTTTCTGCAAAGAGTGCTCTTGTTTCTTTGCCTCATGCTGCGGCCAGTATTGACGGGGTCGGACTGGCCCCCATTAGCGAATCAGGTAGCCAAAAAGCGTCTCGCAGTCGCAAATAGGGCAGTTTTGAACTTGTAAAGAGACAGTGTGCAGGTGTTTTGCATGCATGTGTGCTTGCTGCAGGCACTGTTTGTGGTAATATCAGGGAAATCAACAGTAAAAACAATCTCTGCAACCATAAAACAGGCCCACAAACCTCCAAAGAACCGGCCCACACACTGACCTATCAGGCCAGCCCCACTGCCTGATTGCCCCATAGGCCAGTCCAAACCTGAATATTGATATAGAAATGCTACACAGATACTGTTTGTGTAAACAGATGCTTAACAAACAAGTACTGGCAAAGCAGTAGCCCCAGGGACCTATTGGCTTTCCCAATGGTTTTTAACAATGCTGTGCAGCATGGCTAAATTAGAATAAAAAAGAAAGCCTATGAGATGGATCGGTAAATAAAAAGAAAAAAATGCACAGAAGCACTTTTTTTTTAAAGTGGGCGAGAGACAACTCAGGAGCATGGGGGCAGAAGCAACACAGTGGGCGATGTTGGGGGTAAGCAACACTGTGTGGGTGGGGGTAAACAACACAGGGTGAGGGTCAGGAGAAGCAACACAGAGGGCACGGATGGGGCAGAGAAAAGCAAAGGGCGAGAAAGAGCAATGTGGAGCGCAGGGGGAGAAAACAAATGGGAGAGAGAGAGCAACATGGAGAGAAAGCAACGTGGGGGAGCAGCACATGAGGATGACCGCATCAAGTAAGGGGTTGGGGTAGAAGCACACTGGCTTGAGAAAATAACACGGAGCGAAGAGAAGCACACTGGGGAGACAGCTTGAAAACACATATGAGGAGTGCTAAATACAAAAGAAAAAAGTATTTTCCTAAAAGTGAGCAGAGAAAGGACACAAATAAATTGGCAATGTTTCATATCTGAGGTGGCTGAACTGCAGCCTTGTACTATGTTTTACCAGCGGTATCCAAAATAGATTCCACAGGTCCCTGTAGTCACACCATCACAAACAATTTAGAGTCCTGCGACCAGTCACCAATCCCATAGTACGCACACAACATGCACATAGGGATGCCAGTTCAGGATCTGGGCATTGCATTTAAGCAGAACTTTACATGAGTAGGGCCTGAACAGAAGAAAGATCTGTCCAGTACTATCAATCAGAAAACAGTATGCTGCCCCCACAGTTTAATGTACATAACCCTCTGTTCATGGTGGGCGACACAAGTTGTGGCGCACG
Organism: Calotriton arnoldi; assembly: GCA_963921515.1. Lineage (NCBI taxonomy): Eukaryota > Metazoa > Chordata > Amphibia > Caudata > Salamandridae > Calotriton > Calotriton arnoldi. Next base: position 1,255,057 of record CAWUFW010003083.1, read on the forward strand.
GTGGTTAAGTTGCATACCATAACTGTCATATTTTAGTGGTTTTGCGTGTTTGAGACAGAACCTTAGCTCAGTACTTAACTGTGTTTTTTTTAGTAGGCCATGAGCAGAGGGCTATACCACAGGTCCTAGCCTGCGGCCAGCCATGAGTGAAACCTGCACAGGAGGAAGTGGTCGCAGCGCCTAGAATGTGGCCAGGCACTCCCCTCAACCCGCTGCAGGTGCTCAATTTCCGCTGTGCACAACTTTTGGTTCTCTCCCTCAGTCATTTTTTCTCTGGTCTCTCTTTTAGCTCTTTGCCTCACACCCTATGTCTTTCTCACTTTTTAAACCCTTTTAGAAAGTTGCAAACCAAATCTGATTCATGACTTTTTCACATAATAGCAAAAAAATTCACTACTTAAAGTAGCGGCTAGCACAATTGGGCTTAGACCAGCAAATAATGTGTTATTTTTTCTGGCTTACGTTTACTTGACTTTTTCATGCCTCTGGGCCCCCAGCAGTCCCATGGCGTCAGACACCTCTCTTACTACCTCTCATGAGGCCTCATATCCCCCTTACTATGCAAAACGTTTTTTTGCACAGGGTGAAAGTCAAGATGGCAAAAAAAAAAATCTACAGAACGCTTTACCAGCCGATCACATTTATCAAATATTCATATGTAGCTGCCAGGAACATGAATCACTGAATCATGACTTTAAAAGGTTGAGCTATACAAAAGTGTTAACCCTTTCAAGCTCACCGGTACCTTTTTAAAATGCTTATATCTCAAAAACTACTGAGCAAATTTACATCAAACTAACAAAAGCACTCTTTCTGAGTAAAGTTCTACTTTCAAGCCAAGTTTGGCTTAAATCAGCTGAATGCTTTTTGCCTCAGGCTCAAGCAAAATTTCCTGTGGGAGCTAAAATGGGAAAACACAACTTTGTTGACTCCCATCCCCTTACCCAGAAGTGAACGAAATTTGGCATGCCAGAGATTAGCTGACTAAACCCTCTGTGTGCCAGATTTCTGTCAACAGGAGGCAACGCTACAGGCAAATCAAAAATTGCTTTTCAATGAAAAGTCTGCCTAAACCATATCTACACAGCAGCTAATGCCGCTGTGTAATAGAGAGAGTGAAAGAGAGAGATGTTCTCAAACCTTCAAAGGTGTATAAAAAGACAGCATTTGTGAATGTAAGAATACACACATCTACCACGAAGGATCCCCTAAAATGAAGCTCAATCCTAGAAATGGTTCTGCCTCTGTATCTTCTCATAGCCTGTTGGTGTGTTGCCATGAGAAGAGACATTTATTGGAGCTTACCAGTGGCTCTATCAGAAGCTTGTGATTTTATTCCCATTAAAAGGATCCTCAAGTGTTTGTTTATTTGAGGCACAAATAGTGTGAAATTTAAGCAAGGCCACAGGCTGAGGTTTGCACTCACGGGATCATCCAAGAGGTGGCTGTTACCAAAGGTAAAGATATCATGTTTTACTGCAAAGGAAAGAAGGCTGTTCTATACACTTCATGGTAAATGTATAACAAAAAGACTTAGGGCCTGATTTAGAGTTTGGCAAATGCGTTACTCTGTCACAAATGTGATAGATATGCTGCCTACGTATTACAAGTACATTGCATGCTAAGGCTTTATAATACGGAGGATGGGATATATGTCAACTTTGTGGCAGAATATCACACCCACCAAACTCTAAATCAGGCCCCTAGTAATACCCCTTTCAAGAGGATTTCTTTATTCTCCATTTAAGGGATAATCAGTCTAAATATATAAGCCTTAAAAAGTGGCTCAGATATTGATCTGCTGTCACAGAGAAGCATTGAAATGTTGCATTCGGAAAGCGTACAGTGAGTCAGTCCCTCAGTTAGCGGTCTTCACACTTATTAGTAATTTATGCACCGGTGTGAACTGTAATATCACACTAGTGCTTAGAGATGAGTCAGAGAAATGGTCTTTAGTGAAGTTTAGTCCCGTCTTCTGAACAGTTGCCGGTGCATGTATTTCATGTCTCCCTCAGTGTTTGGTTCGCATACCTGTTCGTGTTAGTGAGTGATTGCTGTCTTCTTTCTCTCACTCTGTTTCTTTCATTCTCCCTCTCTTTAATTTGTTTGCTCTCTTCATCCTACCTGTTATACTTATATCTTTTGTTTCCCTATGTTCCTCTCTCATTTAGCTTCCAATTTCCTCATCCCCTTCTTAATCTACCTCTTGTCTTCCTCTCTTCCTTTTCCCTGTATCTATTAATCTCTCAGAGATTCCCACACACACCTTTCTCTGCTATCTTCCTTTTAGTTATCCTCCTACAATCCTCCGCTCACTCTGTGGTCCCCTCACTCGCCTTCTGTTACATTTTCCCTAATCCCCTTTCAGAAAGCTATGCAACGCCTCCAATTTTGTCTGTACCATTCGTATCCCTGTATCTCTTAAACATGCCCAGTGGTGACAATACTAGTCATGGCGAAGTTTAGCTGCTAACACTTTACAGTTGTCATCTTTCACAGGGTCAAGTAGCTCCTAAAAGATTCCACTGTTGCCCCCTTCACCATTCATAGCCATATACCACATTCAAGCTTCCATTGCTGTACATCTCACTCGTTATTACAATGCTCCTGAATGCTTCCACTGTTGAAAAACCCAATTATGGCCTTGTATCTCTTCAACGCATTCACATGTCATCTATTTCTCTTTTGTGTCTCCTTCCAATTCTGCCCGTCCTGTTTTTCCCCTCAGTGCTTCCGAAGTTGTCCCTTTTATTCATAGTGATATATCTTCTCAAAGTTTCCAAAGCTGTACATCCCATTTACACTTCTTCAGTGCCCTTCAGTGCTTACAGTGTCTGTATCCCATTCATCATCATGTATCTCCCAGCATGTCCAAACTCGCCATCACAGGGCTCCTCAGTACATCTAGTACTCATCAAAGCTTCCAGGGTCCATCCCGCTCGTGTATTCCCTCACCTCCTTCGCTGCTGCCCATCACATAGACCTACCACATGTGCCTAATGTAGTCTATCCCATTGTGATATTTCTCTCCAGAGCTCCCAACGTTAACATCCCACGTACGGATGCAATGCTTCTCAAATGCTTTCACACTTGTTCATCCCTTTTAGATGAATACATCTCAATGCATCTGGTGCTGGCCACCACATTTATTTTCCTAATGCTCTTTAGCACTTGCAGTGTTGTGATCTCTTTCCTGGTCACGAGGCTCCTCAGGCATGCCATGAGTCTCTACGACGACTGTAAGGCATCTGGTGTTGTCCTTTTGACTTAAGCCCATGTACCTCCTCAGCACTTCCAATGTTCTCTGTCGCATTCATAGGTATGCATTTCCCTCCTGAAATTGTTTTACATCTTATTAAAAGCATGCACCTCCTCAATGCTTCCTACGGTATCCTTCTCATTCGTAGTCTTGTACCACCCTCAACAGGTCCAGTGTTGTCTCTGCCACTCGTGTTCATGGACCTCAATTCTTCCAATGTTTCCATCCTATTCATGGCTGTATACCTCCTCAACATGTTCAGTGCTGGCCTTCCCATAATGCTCATATCTCTTCAGCACTTCAAGGAGTGTCCATTTCATTCATGGTCATGTATACCCCCAATACGTCCAATGCTGCAAATGCCATTCATAGGTACATATTTCCTCGGGGCTCTGTCAGCAATCTTATACATAGCCATACATACTCTCAAAGATTCTATTGTTGTCCATCCAATGGGCCATGTCCATTTCTCTCCCACTTATTTAAAATAAGGTCAGCCTCTCAGTCAGGATAGGTTTATCAGTTTATGAATCAACATCAACTAACGGCATCATGTCTGGAGGGTTTCGGTTTCGAAGGAAATAGACGTGTGTATCAATCTATCGACCAATATCACCAAGGGCACTATGCTGTCATACGGTGTATTGAGCAGGTATTGGGCACATCCACCATTCTACAGACTGACATTACTGTGCCATTAGTCTTGTGAGAGGAGATTGTTAACGTAACATTGATAAATGCAACATTATAGAGATCTTTATTAGCCGGGACATCAGGTTTGAGAGAGGGAGATGTGCATTTGACAGGGAGAGTTGCACCAATCGGCAAACCAACAATAACAGGCACATTCGGTATGGAAGAGTGGTTGTGTGATTAACAGGGAGAGATGCACCAATGTATGGATTAAAATTATTGTTGACACTGTCTGAGTGTGTTGTGTGCAGGAAAGAGACATAAGCATTGATTTTGACATTACCAGGATTATCAGGGGTGGCTGGCAATGTAGGTAACAGACAGGTGCATCAATCTACAGACCGACATTACAAAGGACGCCAGACTGTGAGAGGGGCTGCAGAGTTAAGAAGAGCAGCTCCATAAATCTATAGCCTGACTTTATAGGGAAATATGGTATGCAGGGATCTTGCATTTCAATATGTTAGTTGTAGCTGGAAAAAGAGAATTATGAGGGACTGCCTGGGATGAGCTAACAGAAAGAAAAAAATTCATACAGACGCTATTTTGGCAGATGCCTCCATACCTTGCCATCTTTGTTGTTCAGCTGACAGAGGCTGTGATCGTCTAGGCTGAGGTCATCAGTCAGCGCAGAGGATGACTTGTCTGAAGTTAAGGAGAAGGCCTCCACCTCAGCCAGCTGCACCTTGGGAGAGGAGAAGAAATATCCCTTGGTGAGAACCTGATAGCCTCTCAAAGCTGGCCAGACCTATGCATCTGGTTTGTTCCCCTTGAGATTCTTCTTCAACCTATAGCTTTGAGCTCTGCCATCAGCAGGGGAGACCTATGTTTAGTTTTGGCACGAATGCTGATGAGATGTGAGTTTGTGCAGAGGATTTGATGCTTTGTCGGTGACGGCACCTTTATTCTTAGGTAAATGGTCTACTTAACTGCATGCCAGTGGTGGGAAATGAGGAAGACTCAATTGAAGTGTTTAAGGCCATTAATGGGGAATGAGTGACACTCCACTGAATTTGTGTTTATTGTATAATCCTGCAGTGAAATCTACATAATCCTGAACCTTCTCAGTAATCAAAATTGTCAAGTACATCGCTCCCTGCAACCTGTCCTCCTGACACCCAGAGAATCCAGAATCCATGTGCCATGTAGTAAAAAGTTTACCTCTTGCTTGTCGTGGTTGCACTTCTCACACGCGGCTGGAGAGGAGTAGTGATGGAAGACCGAGCCAGACAAGTTATCGATGATCATCAGCTCTCCTTCGAACGAGTCCTTGATTATCAATGACACACTGTCCAGCCATAGGTTCTCCTAGAGCCGGGGAGGGATGTGGAGAGAAAGTAAAAGAAAGGTTGGGGAATTGTACATATATTCTACAGAAGTTCGAGATGAAGTACTCTGTACAAGTTAAGCATTTTAAGTACACAGATTTGGTTAGTTATACAACAAAATCTGATCCATCGCAAAATGTTGGGCCTACCTAACAGCATCATGTGAGCTTAAATACAGGATGCCTTAAATTAGGGATATAAGATGCACGTGGCATCACATGTGCAAGATTCCTCTAAGAGCGGAGACACATTGCTATCAGATACGTTACCTGACCAGATCCCTACCTGGGCAGGAGAGTAGCACTTCAGGCTGCAGTGGCCCTCTGTCGCCGGCTTGCCTACCCGGCTACCAGTATCCCCACTGGATCCGGGCGAGCCACTTCCCTGAGAGCAGAGGCCATGGGCCAGCTCCAGCTCAATCTCAGCATCCAGCTCGGCATCCTCCTGAGCCTCCTTGTTGCTGTCGTCGAGGTGCTTCATGAGCACCGCCACCACTACGTTGATGAGCACGAACTGGGCAGTGAGAACAAAGCTGACAAAATAAAGGGGCGAGATGAACTGCAGGTTGCTCAGGCAGCTGCGGTCGTCACCGGTGCAGTCCCGCAGTGTGTCCTGCAAGACAGAGAGAAGCAAATTGCACAACTGGTGAACCTCACGTTACTCACAGTGAGGGTTAACTAGGTGATGTTATTCCCACTGCATTCACAACGGACCTCTAATGGCTTCTAAAATATGGCGTATGAAATAGTTATGTGCTCACTTCATTCAGCACATTGCAAAGTGACATAATATATCAAGAGCGCCCTCTATAGGCTGGAACAAGACATCAAAAAGTGATGCGCTCCATCTAGTGGCTGAACTTTAATGTCAGTGAAGGAGTGAGTGAGTACATGTATCTTTTGTGTGCAAAACATATATACTCTAGGCGCTAGCCATCTGGGCTGTGAAATGTTGAGACAAGATTGATTATCCTTTTTTAAATTCATTTGGGCTTTCTTATCTAGTTCTAGAACACTCATATACAGAGTCTCCAGGAGCATGATATATGATACCTACATGTGCCATTCTAGGACGTGGTCTACTGTAAAATAGCCAGTAGAAATGTAAGGATCTTTCTAAATCTGAGATTTGGGTCTAATTCATAAGGTACAATATGAACTGTCATTGTATGGTATGGTATGGCCTGCCATTGTATAGTATGGTATGGCATGGCCTGTCATTGTACAGTATGGTATGGTATTATATAGTATGGTAAGGTATGGTATGGTGTGGCCTGGCATTGTATAGTATGGTACAGTACAGTACGGTATGGCCTGTCATATAGTATGGTAAGGTGCAGTATGATATGGCCTGTCATTGTATAGTAGAGTATAGTATGGCCTGCCATTGTATGGTATGGTAAGGTGTTGTATTGTGGTCTTGTCATCTTGTGAAGACATAGGATTGGAATGTTGATTGTTAGAATGTTGGGACGGTCGTGAGGATCGGAGGGGCCAATGCTGTTGGAAAATTCAGATGTAGCTTTAATTGGTGGCGTATGTTATTGACAGTAAATATTACAATGTAGAAACTGTAAACTGACCTTTATTGGGAACAAAACATAATATATGCACTTTAATTGTATGGTACGGTATAGTATGGTATGGGCTGTCTTTGTATAGTATGGTATGGAATTATATAGCGTGGTATTTTATGATATGGTAGGTATGGCCTGTCACTATATGGTATAGTATGGCCTGTCACTGCATAGAATGGTATAGTATAGTTTGGTATAGTATGGTATAGCCTGTCATTGTATAGTATGGTCTGATATGGTTTGGTACGGTATGGCCTGTCATTACATAGTGTTGCATGGTGTGGTATGGTAGTGCCTGCCATTGTATACTGTGGTATGGTATAGTATAGCCTGCCATTGTATGGTATGGTATGGCCTGTAATTGTATAGTATGGTATGGTATGCTATGATATGTCATTAGAAAGTGTAGTATGGTATGGCATGGGGTGGTCTGTCATTGTATAGGGCAGTGTGGTATGGCCTGTTATGGCATGGCATGGTATAAAATGGGCTGTCATTGTATAAATAAGGTATGTTATGGCCTATAATTGCATAGAATGGCATGGTATGGTCTGTCATAGTATATCATGATACAGTATGGTATGGCCTGTCATTGTAAGATATGGTATGGTATAGCCTGTCATTGTATATGGTATGGCCTGTCATTGCACAATATGGTACAGTATAGACTGTCATTTTATTGTGTATGGTATGGCCTGTCACTATATAGTATGGTATAGTAATGGTGTGGTATGGTATGGCCTATCATTGTTTGGTATGGTATGGTATTATATAGTATGATATGGCCTGTCATTGTATAGTATGGTATGACCTGTCATTGTATTCTATTGTAAGGAATGCTTTGGGAGGACCTGTCAAAGTGTATGGTATGGTACTACACGGTATGGTATGACCTGTCATGGTATGGTCTGTCATTGTATAGTATAGTATGGTATAGTATGGCCTATCATTGTATTGTATGGTATGATTTGACATTGTATAGTATGGTATGGTATGGTAGGACCTGTCAATGTATAGTATTGTATGGTATTGTATCAGCTGTTATTATATGGTATGGTACAGTATGGTATGTTATGGCCTATCATGATATGGTATGATCTGTCATTGTATAGTATGGTATGGCCTGTCATTGTACAGCAGAGTACAGTATATTATAGTATAGCATGGCTTGTCATTGTGTAGTATGTTATCGTATACCACTGTCTGCCATAGTATAGAATGTTGTTTTATGGCTTGTCATAATATACTATGGTATGGTATGGCCTGTCATTGTATAGTAAGGTATGGTATGGTAAGGTATGGAATTATATGATAAGCGATTGTGTGGTATGGAATGGTATGGTATAGTATGGGCTGTCATTGTTTAGACAGACATGGTATAGCCTGTCATTGTATGGTATGGTTTGGTATGGTATAGCATTGTACTGCCTCTCATTGTATAGTAAGGTATGGTATGGCCTGTCATTGTATAGTATGATAGGTTATGGTATGGCATGTGATTATATAGTATGGTATGGTGTGGTCAGTCATTGTATATTAGGGTGTGTCACTGTATAGTATGGTATGATATGGTACAGTATGGTATGGTGGGGCAAATACAAGGAGATGATGGACGGAGCGTTGAAGTGTTTCAGACACTCACCCCCAGTCACAGATCTGGGTTGAATCCATCATCATTCTTTAGCTCACTTCGCCACCTCAGTTCAGACCCAGCCATACGCAAATCAGTCTTGACCCTGTGCCTCATGGGAACAGTCCAGCCTGAACTGCCAAGCCAGGTCTTCCCTGAACTGGAAACAAGCATCCTGGGACCGGTTTCTGGGTAACACCCTTCATCAGCCAGGCTAGCTTGAATCCAGTGACAAAGTGAGCAAGGGACCCAAGTCTGGGCATACCCTGCCAACTTAGGGCGAACAAAGCAAACACAAGGAGATGGCTGTGTCTGAACTGGGGTGGCGAAGTCAGCTAAAGAACGATGATGGATTCAACCCAAATCTGTGACTCGGGGTGAGTGTCTGAAAAGTTTCAGCGCTCCGTCCATCATCTCCTTGTGTTTGCTTTGTTCGCCCTAAGTTGGCAGGGTATGCCCAGAGGTGGGTCTCTTGCTCACTTTGCCACTGGATTCAAGCTAGCCTGGCTGATGAGGGCTGTTAGCCCAAAACCGGTTCCAGGATGCTCGTTTCCGGTCCAGGGAAGACATGGCTTGGCAGTTCAGGCTGGACTGTTCCCATGAGGCAAAGGGTCAAGACTGATTTGCATATAGCTGTGTCTGAACTGGGGTGGCGAAGTGAGCTAAAGAACGATGATGGATTCAACCCAGATCTGTGACTGGGGGTGAGTGTCTAAAAAGTTTCATCGCTCCGTCCATCATCTCCTTGTGTTTGCACAGTATGGTATGGTATCATGTGATCTGTCATGGTATAATATGGCATGTCATTGTATACTATAGTATGCTATGGATGGTCGTAAAGCACGGTACGGAATGATATGGTGTCATAAGGCCTATCATGTTATGGTATGGCATGGGTGTTCATTGTATGGCATGGTCTGGCATGGAATGTAATTGTATTGTATGGCATGGAATTGCCTGCAATTGTATAGTATAGTATGGTATGGCATGGTATCGTACGGCCTGTCATTGTATAGTATGGCATGGTAATGGACTGTTATGGTTTAGTATGGTATGTTATGATATGCCCTGTCATTGTATAGTATGGTATGGTATAATATGGCCTGTCATGACATGGTATGGAATGGTATGGTATGGAATGGTCAGGGCCACCGGAATTATGGGGCAGGGGATTGCCAAATTATGCAATAGTGTTAAGTAATTTATGCAGCAGGCAAAGGCAAACTATGCGGCGTAATGGGGCATATTTTGTGATAGAATTATTTAGTTATTTTGTCATTTTTACACTTGTTAACTCTGTCTGGGCAGTGGTTGCTCCTCATTTTAACCCCCACATATAGCAATAAGAAACTAGTGAACCTTTTCCAATAGCCTTCTACTGCGCTCCAACATCTGTTGCTGCGATTTTTGTAAATTTTGAACCGTTCGAGCTAGAAACAATTTTTTAGTTAAAATCTGCAGATTATGCAGCAGATGATGGATTATGTGGCAAATGTGGCTAATCTATAACTATGCGAAAATTGCTGCGCCGCACAATTCCATAATTCCAATGGCCATGGACATGGTATGGTATGCCTGTCATTGTATTGTATGGCATGTTATGGTATGGTATGGTGAGGTGTGGTGTGGCCTGTCATTGTATAGCATGGTATGGTATGGAAATGCATGGTATGGCCTGGCCTGCTATTGTATACTATGCAATTTTAAGGCATGACCTGTCTTTGTATAGTATGGCATGTCATTGTATAGTATGGGATAGTGTGGCCTGCCATTATATAGTATGATATGGTATTGCCTGTCATTGTATTGTATGGTATGGCCTGTCATTGTATAGTATGGAATAGTATGCATAGTCTGTCATTGTATAGTATGGCATGGAATGCTTTGCCCTGTTATTGTATGGCATGGTATGGTATGGCCTGGCATTGTACAGTATGATATGTCACAGTATGCCTGTCATTCTACACTATGGGATGGTATGCTATCATATGGCCTATCATGTCATGGTATGGTATGGGGGTGATTGTATAGTATGGTATGTTACAGTATTTTATGGCCTGTCATGGTATGGTATGGAATGGTATGGCTTGTCATTGTATAAAGTATGGTGTGGTACAGTATGGTATGATATGGTATCATATGGCCTATCATGCTATGTTATGGTATGGTTTGTCACTGTATGGCATGGTATTGTTTGTCATGGTATGGTATGGCCTGTAATTTGTACAGTATGGTATGGCCTGTCAATGTATGGTATGGTATGGTCAGGGCCAATGGAATGAGGTGATTGTGCAGCGATTTTCAGATAATTATATATTTGCCGCATTTCCTACATAATCCATCATCTGCTGCATAATCTACAGAATTTAGCACACAAAAAATGTCGTTTCTAGCTCAAACGGTTCAAGAGTTACTAGAAATGCGATGACACATGTTGCAGCACAGTGAAAGGCCTTTTCCAAAGCTGGACTGCACACCTTTCTGTTTCTTATTGCTATATTTGGATGTTAAACTGGCACTAATGAGGTGCAACCAATGCCCAGCGAGTGTTATCAAGTTTAAAAATGATGAATTAAAGAAGTAATACTATCACAAAATGTGCCACATTATGCCGCAAAAAAAATTGGCTTTTTTGCCGCATAATTTACTCAACCCCGTCGCATAATTTGGCCCTCTCCTGCCGCATAATTCCAGCGGCCCTGGATTAGGTATGGTCTGTCATTGTATTTATGGTAGGGTATGGTAAGGTATAGTATGGCCTATCATTGTATAGTATGGTGTGGTATGGCTTATCATCGAATAGTATGGTCATGCCTGTCACTGCATTGTATTCAAAGGTCTGGTATGGGTCGTCATTGTATAGATTGGCATGGTATCGTACGGTACAATATGGCCTGTCATTGTATAGTATGGGATAACATGGTCTGTCATTGTATAGTACGGTATGGCGTGGCCTATCATCATAAAGTATGGTCCAGTCTGTCATTGTATAGCATGATATGGTATGCCCTATCATTGTATAGTATAGCATGGTATGGTATGGTCTGTCATTGTATAGTATGTTATTGTATGGTATGGTATGGATTGACATTGTACGGCATGGTATGATATGGCCTGTCATTGTCTAGTATTGTATGGTATGGTGTTTCATGCCTGTCACTGTATAGTATGGCCCGGCCTGTCATTTTATAGTAAAGTATAGGATAAGGGATAAGGGATAAGGGATACGGATTAGGGATACGGATTAGGGATAAGGATTAGGGATAAGGATTAGGGATAAGGATTAGGGATAGGGATTAGGGATTAGGGATAGGGATAGGGATAGGGATAGAGATAGGGATAGGATATTATAGTATGGTATGGCCTGCCATTGCATAGTATGGTATTGTGTTGTGTTCTTGTCATCTTGTGATGACACAGAATGGAATGTTGACAGCTGGAATGTTGGCTGGTCAAGAGTGAGATGATAAGAGACTTGTGATCAGAGCGGACCTGCCAATGCTGTTGGAAAATTCAGATGCATCTTTCATTGGTGGGGTATGCTATTGACAATAAATTACAAAGTAGTAACCAAGAACTGATCTCTGTTGGGACCCCAACATAACATATGGCCTGACATTGTATGGTACGGTATGAGATGGTATGGTAACGCCTGTCTTTGTAGAGTATGGTATGTCATGGTATGGATATGGCACGTCATGGTATGGTATGATATAGAAAAGCATGTCATTGTTAGTATGGTATGGTATATGTTGGTATGGAATAGTATGGTATGGTATAATATGGTATGGTACAGTACGGCCTGTCATTGTATAGTATGGCATGGTATAGCATGGCCTGTCATTGTATAGTATGGTATGGTATGGTATGATATGGTAGTGTCTGTCATTGTATAGAATGGTATGGAATGACACAGTCTGTCATTGGTATGGTAAATGTTAGAAATTGGGTTATTGGTTGTCTGGGGTGTGAGCCCTGGTCAAGCATCAGCCACAATCCTAGTCAGGGTAAGGCACAAGCGAACCTCAAATTAACCACCTATGCTCAACCCCCTGGTAGCTTGGCAAGGAGCAGTCAGGCTTAACTTAGAGGCAATGTGTAAAGTATTTGTGCAACACTTCAAACTGTAATACAGTGGAAACATCACACAAAAAGACCCCCCACCAGGTTAGAAAAATAGAGCCTAATTCAATAAATTAAACAAGACCCAAACTGCAAAAATCCAATTAGTAGAACCAGAGATATTGAATTTTAAAGACTTCAGAGGAAATAGCGGCAAAAGGCATAAAGCGCCAACTGGGGATATCTGGTCACGCCAGACCGGGACAAAGTGACAAGTTCGAGCCGACCGCGATGGGGCACAGGCCGGCTACAGGGACCCAGTTAGGCCCGCTGAACAGAGTACCATAAATCTTGGTTTGCGGAACGTTGTGTGGATCCATGTCGAAGATGCGTCACACAGCGGAGGCAATGCGTTGGTTCCTTGATGCGGTGAGGCTGCGGGGGGAGGTCTTGTTGCGTCGATGTCGAAGATCGGAGTCAGGGATGCGTCGAGCAATCGGGGCATGCGTTGGGTCCGAGGAGCTGCGATGCAGAGTCTGGCGTCATTGTCGAGGCTGCTGTCGAGGAGAGATGCGAGGGCCTGAGCCGACGATGTGTCAGGCAACGATGGTTCCAAAGGCGATGCGGGCTGTGGCGGTGATGCAAATCTTTGCGACAGGTCCAATCCACACAGCAGGGGAGATGCATTGGTTCTGCTCGGGATTGCTTCGCCCAGCAGAGGAGATGCGTTGGTTCCGCTTGATCCACAGAGGACGGCAAAGCACCTTAAGCCCACTTCCAAGGGTTCAGGACTGGGGTGGCACCACTTGGCAGGGTAGACTCACAGATAGCAGAGTCCAGGTGCAGATGCAAGGCTGTTGAAAGCCTGTTACGTCTCTGAGGCTTCAGATCAGGGGGCCAGCCAACTAACTCTTGCAGTCACTCTGGGTTCAAGAGATGTAGGCCCAGTGTTTCTCACCCAGGCAAGAGGACAGCAGGCAGCTGGTTGGCACAGCAAAGCAGGGGTCCAGCAGAGTGCAGTCCAGCAGAGTGTCAGTCCTTCAGCAACACAGGAGTACTTCTTCCTGGCACAGTATCTAAAGAGCCAGAAGTGTACTGCAGTGGTGGTGTCTGAGGTTCTTCTTTTATCCACAGTTGGGCCTTTGAAGTGGGAAGAAGCTACTAGAGGCATGACTTTGAAGTGCACAGATGCACTGCCTTCCCTGCTCTGGTTCCAGACTAACTATAAGGGGTATGCAGCTCTTTGTGTGGAAACAGGACACAGCCTATTCAGGTATAAGTGAGGCTGGGCCCATCTCCTCCCCCATATACAAAGCCCAACTGCCAACTACACCAAGTCATGTGACCACAGACAGGTTGCAGACTCTGAATGGCTAAGGCAAAAAAATGCAAACTTTCTAAAAATGGCATTTTCAGAATTGTAATTTAAAATCCGACTTCACCATAAGTTAGGATTTTAAATTAGGATTCCAGAGACACCAAACATGAACCAGTTATTTCTTCCCATTTAAAAATTACACTGATAAAATGTAATAAGGCAACTCCAATGTTATCCTTTAGGAGAGATAGACGTTGCAGTAGTGACAAACAAATTTAAGAGTTTTCACTACCTGTAAAACATTAAAGTGCATGTCCAACTTTTTAAATACACTGAACCCTACCCTTGGGGCTGTCCAGGACATTCTTTAGGGGTGACATATGTATTAAAAAGGAAGGTTTGGGCTTGGCAAAAGGTTTATTTTGCTAGGTCGAAATGGCAGTTTAAAACTGCACACACAGGCTCTACAATGTCAGACCTGAGACACGTTTAAAGGGCTACTTGAGTGGGTGGCATAATCAGTGCTGCAGACCCACTAGTAGCATTTAATTTACAGGCCCTGGGCATATATAGCGCACTTTACTAAGGAATTATAAGTACATAAAATATGCCAATTGGGTATAAGTCAATGTTACTATGTTTTGATCCGAGAGCACAAGCACTTAAGCACTGGTTAGCAGTGGTAAAGTGTGCAGAGTTTTAAGGCAAGCAAAAAGTGTGCAGAGTTTTAAGGCGAGCACAAACAATGTCAACAAAAACAGGAGGTCTGAATGTAAACAATTTAGGGGAAACAACGCCAAGGATGCGAGGTCTAACAGTAAGGTATGGTATGGTATGTATGGTAAGGTGTGACTTGTCATTTTATAGTATGGTATAGTATGATTAGGTATGGTGTGGCATGATATAGCACGGCTCCTCATTATATAGTTAAGTATGGTATGGTGTGGATTGTTATTGTATATATGTAATCATATAACGTGTCATGGTATGTTACGGTATGGGCTGTCACTGTATTGCATGGTATGGAATGACCTGTCATTGTACAATATGGCATGGTATGTTCTGTCATTGTATAGTATGATATGGTATAGTAGAGTATGGCCTGACATTGTATGGTATGGTGTTGTATGGCATGGTATGGTATGGCATACTAATGTATAGTATTGTATGCTATGACCTGTCATTGCATAGTATTTCTATAGTATTGCCTGTCATTGTATTGTATGGTATGGTGGGGTACATTAAGGTATAGTATTGCCTATCACTTTATGGTATGGTATGGCCTGTTACAATGTAGTATAGAATGGTATGGTATGGTGTGGCCTGTCCTTGTATTGTATGTTATGGTGTTGTCTGTCATTGTATAATATGGCATGGCATGCCCTGTCATTATATAGCAGAGCATGGCATGGTATGGTATGGTATGGCATGGCTTGTCATTGTATAGTGTGGCAAGGCCTGTTAATGTATAGTGTGGTATGGTATGGACGGTCATAACGTACTATGGTATTGTATGGCCTGTCATTGTGTAGTATTGTATGGTATATATGAGCAGTCATTGTATGGTATGAAATGGTATGATATGGTATGGCCGGTCATCATACAGCATGGTATGGTATGGTACGGCCTGTCATTCTATGGTATGGTATGATATGTTATTGTATGGCCTGGCATTGTATGGTATGGTATACTATGGTCTGTCAATGTATAATATGGTATGGTAAGGCCTGCCATTGTATAGTATAATAAGGCATCAAATGGCCTGTCATTATATGGTATGGTAAAGGGTGGCCTGTCATTGTATAGTATGGTACGGTATGGCATGCCAGTGTATAGTATGGTGTGGTATGTTACGTTATAATATGGCATTGTATGGCCTGTCATTGCGTGGTGTGATATGGCCTGCTACTGTATATTATGGTATGGTATGGCCTGTCATTGTATAGTACGGTATGGTATGTTATGGAATGGTATGGTTAAATATGGCCGATCATGGTATGGGCTGTCATTGTTTAGCATGGCATGGTATGGACTTTCAGGGTACAGTATGGTATGATATAGGCTCTCGTTGTAGAGTATAGCATGGTATAGTACAGCCTGTAATTGTATACTATGATATGGTATGGTATGGAATGTTGTGGTATGGACTGTCATTATATAGTATGGAATGGTAAGGTCTGTCATTGTATAGTATGGTATTGCCTGTCATTGTATTACATGCTATGGTAGAGTATTGAAGTTATTGTATTGTATGATATGGTATGGTCTTGTATGACCTGCTATTGTATAGTATAGTATGGTATGGTAAAGCTTGTTATTATATAGTATAGTATGATCTGGTGTAGTCTGGCATTGTATAGTATGGTATGGTATGGTATTGGTATGGTATGGCCTGTCATTGTATGGTATGGTAGGTTTGGACTGTAATTGTATAGCTGGGTATGGTATGGTATAGTATGGCATGCCATTGTATAGTATGGTGTGGTATGTTACATTATAGTGTGGCATTGTATGGCTTGTCATTGTATGGTCTGGTATGGCCTGCTACGGTATAGTATGGTATGGTATGGCCTGTCATTGTATAGTACAGTATGGTATGGTATGGTATGGTATGGAATGGTATGTTAAATATGGCCTATCATGGTACGGGCTGTCATTGTATAGTTTGGCATGGTATGGCCTGTCAATGTATAGTATGGTTTGATAGTACAGACTGTAATTGTATAGTATGATATGGCATGGTATGGAATGGTGTGGTATGGACTGTCATTATATAGTATGGAATCGTATGGTCTGCCATTGTATAGTATGGTTTAGCCTGTTATTGTATAGAAGTCTATGGTAGAGTATTGCATTTATTGTATTGTATGATATGGTGTGGTATGGTATGGTCTTGTATGGCATGCTATTGTATAGTATAGTATGGTAGGGTATAGCCTGTTATTATATAGTATAGTATGGTATGGTGTAGTCTGGCATTGTATAGTATTGTATGGTATGGTATTGTATTGGTATGATATGGCCTGTTGTATGTTATGGTAGGTTTGGCCTGTAATTGTATAGCAGTATATGGTATGGTATAGTATGGCTCGTCATTGTATAGTATAGTATGGTACGGTATGGCATAGTATAGTATAGTATGGCCTGTCATTGTATAGTATGGTATGGTATGGCCTATCATAATATATCATGGTAGGGCTGTCATTGTATAGTACGCTATGGTATGAACTAATATGGTATGGTCTGTCATTGCAAAGTATGGTATGGTATGATACGGCCTCTCATTGTCTAGTACGGTGTAATATAGTATGGTATTGTATGGTTTGGTATGGCATGGTCTGTTATTGTATAGTATGGTATAATATGATTTGGCATGGAATGGCATGGTATGATGTAGTATGGCATGGTATGGATGGTCATGGTATAGTAGAGTATGCTATGATATGATATGGTATGTATGGTGTGGCTTGTGATTGTATAGTATGCTATAGCGTGGCTTGTCTGTCTATTGTATAGTATGGTATGGGTTGTCATTACATACCATGGTATGGTATGGCTTGTCATTGTATAGTATTGTGTGGTATGGTATGACTTGTCATTGTATAGTGTGGTATGGTATGGTATAAGCTGCCAGTGTATGGTGTGACCTGACATCATATAGTATGGTCCGGTATGACCTGTCATCGTATTCCATGATTTGGTATGGTACAGCCTGTCAGTGTATTCTCGTTATGGCCTGTCATTGTATAGTATGGATATAGGTTGGTATGCAATAGTATGGTATACCCTGTCAGTGTATAGCATGGTATGGTACGGTCTGTCATTGTATAGTATGATAAGGTATTGAATGGCCTGTCATTATATAGTATGGTAAGGTGTGGCTTGCCATTGCATAGTATGGTATGGCATGCCATATTATAGTATGGTAAGCTTTGGTTTCAGTTTATTTATGATTCAGAACGCCAATGAGTTCCACATAAAAATATTTTTTTTAAAAAGAAATTTACAAAGTATCATATCGTAGTATTCTTAATAACAGAATAAAATGCGATCGGGGACATAACAATTATAATTTCACTATGTAAATAGGGGTTAAAAGCAAACATAACTCTATATAATCACACAACCTCATGAATAAAGTGCATGTGCGCATATATAAAAATCTTTACACAAGATATGGAATGGTATGGTATGGCCTGTCATTGTATAGTATGGTATGGTGTGGTATGGTATGATATGTTATTGTATAGTATAGTATGGTCTGTCATCATATAGAATCCTATGGTATGGTATAGGTTGTCATTGTATTGTATGGTGTGGTATGCTATGGTATGGCCAGCTATTGTAAAGTATGGTATGGCCTGTTATTATATAGTATAGGGTGCTATGATATTGTGTGATCTGTCATTGTATGGTATGGTATGGTATGACTTGTCATTGCAGGGTATGGTATAGTTGTCATTGTACTGTATGGTATGGTATGGAGTGGCCTGTCATTACATAGTATGGTATGGTATGGCCTATCATTGCACAGTATGATATGGTACGGTACAGTTGGGTATGGTATGGTATGTCCTGCCATTGTGTGGTATGGTATGTTAAGGTATGGTTTGGTTTGGTATGGCCTGTCATTTTACAGCAGACTATAGTATGTTATGGTCTTTCATGGCCTGTCATTGCATAGTCTAGTATGGTATGGCTTGTCATTTTATTGTATGATACAGTATGGGATGGTATGGTGGGGTGTGATATGGCCTGTCATTGTATAGTACAGCATGGTATGGTTATAATAAAGTATGGTATGATCAGGCCTACTGGAAGTATGCGGCAGGGGAGCGCAAATTATGTGGCAGGGTTACCCAAATTATGGAGCATTATGGGGCACATTTTGTGATAGTATTACTTCATTACTTTGTTATTTTTAAACTTGTTACCGCTGTCTGGGCAATAGTTGCATTTCATCAGTCCCAGTTTAACACCTAAATATAGCAATTAGCTACAGAAAGGTGACCAGTCAACCTTTGTAGAGGGTCTTCCACTACGTGGCAGCACAAATCACTGCATTTTTTGTAACTTTTAAACTGTTTGAGCTAGAAACTAATTTTACTGTGTTAAAATTTGCAGATTATGCAGCAGATAATGGATGTGGCAAATGCGGCAAATCTACAACTATGTAAAAATCACTATGGCCGTACAATCACATAATTCCAGTGACCCTGGGTATATGATATGATATGGTGTGCCCTTATAATTGTATAGTATGGTGTGGTATAGTACGATATGGTATGGCCTGCCATTGAAAGGTATGGGATGGTTTGGTATGATATTATATGGCCTGTCATGGTTTAATATGGTATGGTATGATACGACCTGTCATAGTATAGTATGGTATAAACGGTCGTGTATAGTATGGTATGGTACGGCCTGTCATTGTATAGTATTATAACGTATGGTGTGGTATCTCCTGTCATTATATAGTACAGTATGGTATGGTGTGGGCTGTCATAATATAGTATAGCGGGTGGTGTGTCATTGCATATAATGGTATGGTATGTTATGCTATCCTATGGCCTATCATAGTGTGGTATGGTATTGCATGGTATGGTATGGTAGGGTATGGGCTGTCATTGTATAGTACAGAATGGCATGGCATGGAATGTCCCGTCAATACAGTATGTCATAATATGGCCTGTCATTATATAGTATGATATTGTGTGGTGTGGTATGGTATGGTATAGTATGGTGTGCTATGGACTGTCATTCTATTCTATGATATGTTTTGGGATAGTATGGTGTGGTTTGACCTGTCATTGTATAGTATGGAATGGTATGGCCTGTTAACATATCATATAGTATGGAATGCTATGGTGTGGCATGTCATTGTATAGTATGGTATGGTATATTATAGTATTGTATGATATGGCCTGTCATTGTATGTTATGGTATGATATGGCCTGTCATTGTATGGTATGGTATGATATGACCTGTCATTGTATGAAATTGTATGGTCTGTCATTTGTTTAGTATGATATATTATGGAATTTTATAGTATGGTATGGTATGACCAGTCATACTATAGTATGGTATGGTATGGTACAGCCTGTCATTGTATAGTATGATAACGTACATATGGTATCTCCTGTCATTATATAGTACGGTATGTAATGGTGTGGTCTGCCATTGTATAGTATGGTATGGCATGTCATTGCATAGTATGGTATGATATGGTATGTTATAGTATCGTATGGCCTATAGTGGTATGGTATTGTTGTCATTGTAATGTATGGTACGGTATGCTATGGTATGGTATGTCCTGTCAATATACTATGGGATAGTATGGTCTGTCATTGTATAGTATGATATTGTGAGGTGTGGTATGGTATGGTGGTATGGTATGGTATGGTATGCCTGTCATTGTATAGTACGGTATGGTGTGGTATGTCCTATCATTCTATTGTATGATACGTTATGGGATGGTATGGTATGTTGTGGTGATGCCTGTCATTGGTATATTATGGAACGGTATGTCCTGGTATTATGTAGTATAGTATGGTACGCTATGGTGTAGCCTGTCAATGTATAGGTATGGTATGGCATGGGTTGTAATTCTATTGTATGGTGTGTTATGGGATGGTATGGTATGGTATGGTGTGGCCTGTCATTGTACAGTATGGAATGGTGTGGCCTGTTATTATATAGTATAGTATGGAATGCTATGTTGTGGCATGTCATTGTATAGAATGTTATGGAATAGTATAGTATGGTATTGTCTGGCATGTCATTGAATGGTTGGTATGGCATGTTATGATATGGCCTGTCATTATATAGTATGTTACGGTCAGTCATTGTACAGTATGCTATGGTATCGGCTATCGTTGTATTGTGTGATATGGTATTGTATGACCTGTCATTGTATAGTATGGTATGGTACAGCCCGGTATTATATAGTATACTATGATAAGCTATGGTGTGGTCTGTCATTATATGGTATGGTATGGTGTGGCCTGTCATTTTAAAGTATGGTATGTTAGGACCTATCATTGTATAGTATGCTGTGATATGGTATTGTATGGTAATGTGTGTGTGGTATGATGTGGCCTGTCATTGTATAATATGGTACGGCCTGTCATTGTATAGTATGTTATGGTATCGGCTACCATTGTATTGTGTGATATGGTATGGTATTGTATGACCTGTCATTGTATAGTATGGTATGGTATGGTACGGCCCGGTATTATATAGTATACTATGATAAGCTGTGGTGTGGTCTGCCATTGTATGGTATGGAATGGTATGGCCTGTCATTGTATGGTATGGTGTGGCCTGTCATTGTATAGCAGAGTATAGTATGGTATCGTATGGCTTGTCATGGTATAGTATGTTATGATATAGTATGGCCTGTCATTTTATAGTATGGTATGTTATGACCTGTCATTATATAGTATGGTGTAGTATGGTATTGTATGGGAATGTGCGTGGTATGGCAGGTCTGTCATTGAGTGGTATGGTATGGGCTGCCATTGTATAGTATGGTATGGTATGGCTTTTTATGGTATGGTATGTCATGGCCTGTCATTGTATAGTCAGGTATGGTATGGCTTGTTATCTTATTGTATGATACGGTATGGGATAGTATGGTGTGATGTGGCATGGCCTGTCATTGTATATTATGGAATGTATGGTATGATATATGATGTGGCCTGTAATTGTATAGTATGATATGGTATGGTTTCCCCTGTCATTATATGGTATGGTATGGCTTAATATGATATGCTATGGCCTGTCATTGTATAGTATGGTATAGTATGATATGGCCTGTCATTGTGTAGTATGGTAAGGCACGGTATTGTAAAGTATGATATGGTATTGTATGGCCTGTCATTGTATAATATGATATGTTATGAAATTGTATGGTATGGTATTGCCTGTAATTGGATAGTATGAAAAGGTACATAAGGTATCACCCAGCATTATATAGTACAGTATAGAATGGTGTGGCCTATCATTGTATAGTATAGGATAGTATGGCGTGTCATTGCATAGTATGGTATGGTATGATATGGTATCAAATGGCCGATGACGGTATGGTATGGCATGGTGTGTCGTATAGTACGGTATGGTATGGTATGCGCTGTCATTTAATAGCATGGTACGGTATGGTATGGCATGTCCTGTTAATATAGTATGGTATAATATGGCCTGTCATTGTATAGGATGATATTGTGTGGTATGCTATTGCATGGCCTGTCATTGTATAGCCTGTTATATAGTATACTATGGAATGCTTTGGTGTGGCATGTCATTGTATTGCATGTTATGGTATTGTATGCTATAGTATGGTATGGCCTGTCATTGTATGGTACGGTATGATTTGGTATGATATGGCCTGTCATTGTATAGTATGGTATGGCATGTCATTGTATTGTATGCTACATCCTGTCATTGTATATTATGCTATGGTATGGTATGGGCTATCATGGTATTGTACGATATTTTATGGTATTGTATGACCTGTCATTGTATAGTATGGTATAGTACGGTATGGTATAGTATGGTATGGTACTGTATGGCCTGGTATTATGGCATGCTATGGTGTGGCATGTCATTGTATGGTTTGGTATAGTATGGCCTATCTTGTATGGTATGGTATGGCCTGTCGTGTGGTGTGGTATGGTATGGTATGATATGGCATGGTATGGTATTGCCTGTCATATAGCAGAGTATAGTATGGTATAACTTGTCATTGTTTAGTATGGTATAGTATAGTATGACGTGTCATTTTATAGCGTGGTACGGTATGGGCTGTCCTTGTATAGTATGGTATGTTGTGACCTATCATTGTACAGTATGGTGTGGTATGGTATAATATGGTATTTTGTGGTATGGCAGGCCTGTCGTGTGGTATGGTATAGCCTGCCATTATGAGTATAGTATGGTATGACTTGTCATTGTCTGGTATGGTAGGGTACGGCCTATTGTTGTATACTATGGTATGGTGTGGTAGGGCCTGCAATTTTAGAGTATGGTATGTATGATATGCCAATTTATAGTATGGTGTGATGTGATATGGGAAGCAGAAGAAAAAATAACAGGCCAAGACAGAAAGCTGAAGCAACGGGAGGGCACTCTAAAAAAAAGGAAGCAGTACTTGGTCCATGCTACAGGGAAGGTGGAAACACACAAACAGAAAATGAAGCCAAAGTGAAGTCAGCTCGCGCTAACCAAGACATCAAATAAGGCTGACAATGAAGCCAACGAATGGTAAGCAATGGGTGGGCCCTATGCCCCTTCCATGTAAACAAAATGTCTCCCAACTAACAGTGGGAATCTAAAAAAATCAGCTCAGAAGTCTGAAGTGGAAGAAACACGATTTGGTAACAGTGCTTATTTGTAGTTCAAAGATCAGATGTGAATACAAAATTGCGCTAAGATTGCAAACTGATGGTGCGGGTTTGGGGCAGTTGCCATTGATGCAGAACACAGGGCACTGTCCAGTCAGATAGCTTACTGAAGACAGTGAGGATTTCAGTTTTTGATGGGTTTAACTTCCAAAAACATTTGCCACCCATTGATGGGTTGGTCCCAAAACCGACGGAATGATAGGTATATTGTAATAGGTAATTACAATTCGGTAGCACCGTGAATAAGAATTGGGTATCCTCTGCAGAGTAGTACATTTTAATTTAGAAATATTCTAACTGCTGGGCAAGGTGGCAACCTACTTACTTTCTGCCCGCTATACCAACTGGCATGTAGGGCAGCAATGAAGGACCTTTACTTTGTCTGTCTTGGGACAAATTTGCACGATGCCCCAGCTGTGGTTCAGGGTACATCATTTCTGTTTCCACAGTTCCACTCCAGGTGTTTTTTGGCCTGCCTCTCTTACGTTTGCTCTCTGGGGTCCAGTGGAGAACTGTTCTTGTGATGGAGTCTTGTTCTCTTCTCACGGTGTGCCCTATCTATATCCATCTTTTTCATATAATGGAGGGTGTCTATGCTCTCTTTCTTGCATCTGGCGAGCAGTTCCTGGTTGGAGATTGGTCATGGCCAGAAAATTTGCAAGATTCTTCTCAAGTTACTGGTGTGGAAGGCTGGCAGTTTAGTGATGTCGTGTTTTGTCATCTGCCAGCATTTTGATCTATAAAAGAGTGTAGACAGAACCCAGCTCTGGTAAAGCCTCAGCTTGGTGCTGTACTGAGATGTCCTCCACACATTGTTCAGCATTCTGAAGGCATTCTTGGTTTTGTTAAGTCTACTCTTGAAGTCACTGCCTGCCCCTGCATCATGTCTGAGAGTACTGCCTAGTTAGATGCTGGGTGAGGTGGCAAAGGTAGATGTTAAATGACAATAGAGAGATGAGTGAACCTTGTGTGGCTATCCATAGAAAAGGTTTAGGATTGGAGGTAAAGCCATCTAGTTGGACTGCTTGTGGTCTTACTGACAAAAAGGAAGACAGCCAATTTGTCAGGTTATCCCTGATTGCCATTGTTTCCAGGCATTTAAGTAAGATGGTTTGGTTGAAGGGATTGAAGGTAGCACAGAGGTCAAGAAGAATTTAAATTCTCTTGTCACTTTTATCCACCATCATAGGGGAGTCGTCTGTCACTGAAGTGATGACGGGTTCTGGGCTCCTCCCAAGCCAGAATCCGGCTTGTATAGGATGTAACAGATTATCTAATTTGGCAACACTTTCTTTAGCCTTTTCAGTGCTCTGGGCTTTTTCGTTTGTAGTGTTTGTTATAAGTAAACAATGTGCAATGTACTGTCTCTAGTAAGCTTATGAACATGGTATTATGGTGGGATGTGCTCCCTCTAATGGTGGGGAATGATGCAGAAGGACGATGAGATTCCTCTTTTGGTATCAGTGTGCAATGAGCTTCCTCTAGTTATTTGAATCTGATATTGGTGGGGTATAAAGCATTCCTAGGGGTGGAATATGATATCAGTGTGCACAGTGATTAATTTAGGGTAAAATATTATGTTAGTGTGGGATGAGCTCCCTCTTGTGGCTAGAATGTGACTTAACTGTTTGCGATGAGTACCCTCTAGTGCTGGAATATTATAACAACCTTCTAATGAGCTCTTTCTTGTGGCTGGATCATGAAGCCAGTATAATCAGCTCCTCCTAGTGGTGGGATGTGATATCAGTCCATGAAGTGCTGGGTAAGACATCTGATTATCTTTTTTCATTCGCACACATCGTTATAAAGATAGTACCTTCATGATTCCATTCCAATTGTCCCCAGTGGAAACCTGAAAGAGTGTCAAGAAGGCCATTCCAAAGTTCTCAAAGGTTGCGTGTCGACTCATGCCTTCACACGGGTTATCATCGTTGCACACTGGAAAGAAACATTATAGTTGTAATCAGTGAAGACAAACAATAGACACAGAGAGAAGTCTCCTCCTATCGAGCCTCCCTCAGTTCCTCACTTAATGCACCACATGTTCAGTACAGGGAAGGCCTGTCCACTCCAAATTGCTTGTACCCACACAAGAACCCATGCTTAGGATACTTGAAGTCCCCCTTCCACCCCATCCCCCGCTTAAACCAAGTTGATGCCATGCAAACCCTTTACAATATTCAATACGATTTCCTTTAATGGCAGTTCCTGTCATTTCCCCATAAAGCTGAAAGTTTTGATAGGACATTATTGTGTAAAGAAATGAATTGCAGTGCTGAAAATGGCTGTGAGGCGCTCCCTCCAATTGTGGGATATAATATTGTGTTCTGCGCTCTCTCTACTGGCGGAATATGATACCAGTGAGTGATGAGTTCATCTAATGGCTGGAATATGATTTGATGAGGTTCCTGTAGTTGCTGTAATATATCACGCTGTGTTGAGCTTGCCACTGAGGTGGATTATTAAAATGGGTGATAAGCAACCTCTAATGGCGGAATGTGATGTGCATGTGATGGGGGATCCTGTTGTGCCCTGAACATGCTATGCTATCTGTATGAGATTCGAGCCTTTGGTGGCTCGAAACAGCTACCAGTGTGAACTGAGTTCCCTCTTATGGTGTATTATGAATTCAGTGAGGGATAAGGTTCCCTGTATTGGTGGAATATGATATATGTGTGTCAAGATCTCCCTCTCCTGGCTGGAAGATATCCTTATCTGATAAGCTCCCTGCAATGCTGGAATATGAAATTGTGTGATGAGCTCCCTCTAGTGGCGGTAAATGATATAACAGAGCTATCAGCGCCCTCTAGTGGTGGTAAATGATATCAGGGAGCAATCAACTCCCTCTAGTGGTGGAATACGGTGGAAAGGGCTAATGGCCTAATCGCTTGCATCTTCCCTCTAGTGGCTGAATGTGATATCTGAGTGTCACGGTCAGTGTATAATGCTTTCCCTCTAGTGGCGGATTATGATGTCAGTATGTGATGGGCTCCCTAGAGGATAGAAGATGGTATCAGTGTTAAATCACCACCATCTGGTGGCTTGAATATGATAGTGTGTGATGAGCTCCCCTCAGCATGAGATGACCTCCTCGTACATGCCCAGTGAAGGAGCGTCAGTGGTCAGATTAAAAAGCACAAAATGCCCTTTTTGGTCTTGTTGTCACCTGGACGCCACGGGGGCCCTGTTCAAGTAGAATACGCAAACAGAGGAGCTTGTACAGAAAAATAAGTGCCAGCCATGAAGCCAGTTTTTTATAAATCAGGGGTGATAAATTGCTGTATTGATAGCTATATTTGTCCACTCCACAAGGAGAGTCGCACCCGCCTTCTCTGGCGAGCCATCGGCCTATTATATCATCACTCCTTTCCACGGTTATTATTTTTTTTATTTACGACTCCTCTGGCTGGGTTTGACGGTTATGGGAACTGCATCCAGTATCTGTGCGTCCTTAATTTGCCAACAGACCAGTTGGCCTGATGTCTTTTCTTGTTTTGATTTCCTACCTCTCATGGATGAGTTGCCCTTCCTCATAGAGAGGCACCTCATCACACGTAACCATGGTCCTGTTTACATGCCCTCCCTCACCTTTGTAGAGTGCTGTGTTGTTTTGCAGCAGCGTTCAAGCTATATACAGAAAATCTCACACATTTTTACAAGTGCCCGAGCACCTGATCTACAGGGATACCTTTTGCCCCTGACATGGGAATGGCCTGGCTGTGCTGGGATAAGAAATAACCCCAGCACTCACCGCCCTGATAGTGGCCTGTTTTATCTAGTATAGGGGAGAGTATGTGGCTTAATGGCTAGAGTGGCCAACCTTGAAGCTGGAGAACCAGGGTCAAGTCTTGCGGGAGGCTCAAACATCCTGTGATTCTGGGAAAACCACTTAATCTCCCTGTGCCTAGAAATGAATGTGTCCGTCTGTAATGCAACTGGTGCTCAGGTAAAGCGCTTTGATACATTCGGGTCGAGTTCGTGATATATAAAACTGCACAAAGAAAAAAAAACTTGAGGAGATAAGGCTGCTTCTTGGCACAGGTTAAGGTCTGAAGGGACAATGGACCACCTAGAGGGAGCACGGACCCCAGGCCACAGAGCAGCATTCCAGTGAGCGATGTCCAGTGAATTCTTGTACCCTCAGGAAGGCAAAGATCACCTGTCAGAGTGAGGACATTTCACTAGGGAGTTTCCAAAGGATTCTTATACCTTAAGAGAGCAAAGATTCCCAGCCACAGGTAGAGGACATTCCACTAGGAAGTGTCACTTGCATTTTGATACTCCAAAGAGAGCAGATATTTCGTGCAAGAGAGGGGACATTCAATTAGCCTCATAGACTCCGGCATCAGAGAGAGCAGAAACCCCTTGCCACAGAGCACCGACCCCCTGCCACAGAGAGGGCATTCCTCTATGAAGTGTCCAATGGATTCTGATGCCTAGGAGGCAGCAGAGAGCCTCTGCCTTGGGGGGAGGGGGCAAACCTCAAGGAAATACTCCATGTATTCCGCTACACATGAGCGAAGATATCACCTTCCACTGAGAAGGCAATCCACCAAGAAGTCTCCAATGGACTCTAATATTTGAGGTAGGCTGGTGCTGCTCCTTAGGTAGAGGGTGCTGTAGACTGTGAGATCATAGGCAGAGCAAAGACCCCACTACTAAAGAGTGACAATGTTCCACCAGTAGCGGCCTCCATAAAACAAAAGTGGGGCGGGGTGGGGGGCAGGGATGGACGGACTGGGGGAGGAGGGAGGGTGGAATAATAATTTTTTTTAAACTTATCTTTCCTTTCGCTATCGCTGCCGTTGCCTCCAATGCCCACCTCGGTGCTCTCCCAGCAGTCTCTGGGAAAGCAGGCTCCCTACCCAATCCAGACGCATGTTATGAGAGCAGCGCCAGGATTGGTCTGAGCGGCCTGCTCTGCCGCTCAGACAGTACCTGGGAGCCTGCGGCTTTTCTCCAACCCAGCTGTGAACACAGCTGGGTTGGAGAAATAGAAATGCGCATGTCTGTTTGGCCGGCCTAGGACGGCCGGCCAAACTTACATGCTTACTACTTTCTAAGTGCCCACCACTCCTCCCGGCCCACCCTGCACTACACGCATGCGTAAGGCAGTCACAGAACAATAAAATGATGTTTTATTATCATTTTATTTTTCTGTGACTGACGAGTGGGGCGACGCTCCTCCGCCATTACGGAGGAGTCGCCCCTGTATTTCACCAAATCAGATATTTTTAATAGAAGAGTCCATCTGCTACTAACTGGGACAATTTACTAGGAAGTGCGCCATGGATTCTGACATCTATGAGAGCAAGGGCTCCTCCCAGTAAGATAGGAAATTCCACAAAGATATACTCTAAGCATTCTGATTCCCCTTTTCACTGTTTGCACCCACTCCTCAATTAAAACCTTTGATGTCCAGTTTAAGTGTGTCAGTGGGGCTCTGGTGGTCAGCGTCTGGAGCAATGGACACAGTTCGGGGTGAAAGCACTTACTATTCTATCTGGTTTGGGAATCAGTGTTTAGGAAGTGGGACTACTAATGCTGGAGCTGGGCTAACTTCTAGGTTTCGCCCTCGGAGTTTCCTCAAAAACAGTTGTTGTATTCATGATTTTCAGTCGGCAGGAGCAGCAATAGGACCTATGGCACCCATTATACCCAGTGGTCTATCAGCTGGAACTGGAGAACTGGGTTCGGAGTCAAGTTCCACCTGCAACTTGAAACCTAAATATATCCGGAACCGTTAGAGCAACTGAAGAGGTTCAAATGGTTCTTGAATTAAGGATAATGGTTGCAGGTGATGCACCTTTACCATAAGTTCTTAGGGGAAAAGAATAAACCTCCATGTTCCTTTCTGGCTCGTATTTGTTTGAAATAGGGTCCCACAAAGTCACGGATGGCTGGAGAAAGGCAGGGCATAGTGCAGACTCACAATACTCAGTTCTGAAATCCACTCTGCAAATCCTCAATGCTATTGACACAAAGTTGTTCTTCAGTTTGTCTCTGTCCAATTGGGCTGCAAGGTCGTTGGGCGGAGCGGCTCAGTTCCTCGAGAATGAGACGATATCCATGTAGAAGTCGGCCAAGAAGGCCATGCTCTTCATCCTTCTGGTCAAGAGTCAGCTCCTTTCTATGAAAGTCTGTTCAACTCTCATTTCATCAAGCCACAACAGCAAGGCTTCCCCAGATCCTTGGCTTATCTCCCAGTTCCAGTTGAAGCAGTGACGCGAAGAGTCCTATTAGTATTAGTGGTCAACACCCATCGGGACTGGTCTAACAGAATTTCTCCAGACTAAAGCATGAACGTATGTACGGATACTTATAAGTACAAGCTTATCTAGGGAGCAAAGGAGCACTAATCAAAAAGAGATAGAGCCCCAAGGTATGTTGTTGCAAACATTTACAGCGAGACAGAGTTAGGTGGATACCTAACGGAAGCGGTGATAGTGTTCTATGAAGATGTGTGTCTTGAGTTTTCCTCCTGAACTGAAGGAGAGTTTGAGCAATTCTGATGCCAGAGGAGATCAGGTGTTCCAGATCTTTGGTGCATAGACTGAGGAGGTTTTTCTTTTGGACTTTTTTTCCAGCATTTCCTCATTTCCAGTCTGGCGACAATGCGCAAAATACTTACTCGAGATAGCCAGTGTTTATGTTCTGTTGAGGGCACTGCTGGGAACTTAAGGATAACCAAAGTCCAAGCTATCTTAACAATTTGAAATGCCAGCCAGCCTCATTGAGTCCACCTCTGAGTTATTTTTCCCTGGGCTACAGCTGGGCTGGGAACGTGGTAGGTTCCAAATGGTCTGTTGTTAGGTGATACCCAACACCACACCGGGGGCAAAGGCGAGCTAAGGTACAGTTGATGGGCAGAGGTAAGGGCCAGGCCGGAAATGGATGTATAATTCTCCGGACCGCCAGGCATTTATAGAGTTGGTGAGTCCTGGCTCCAGGAATAGCAGCATGGACAAAGACCACCTGAGGAAAAAAAGCTATTTTTTGCAGAATTCACTGTTTACTTACTTACTAGTACCATTACAAATTTGCATTAAACCAGCATCATGGTGCTATAGCAACATACAAGGGAGCAACAGAAAAGCACTAAAACACTAAAAGAATAGGCCAGTTTGCTGGACTTCCCGAAACAGAGCATAGGCAGAAAACTGACGCACTCAGAGCGGGAGAGCATTCCACATTAGAGTACCAACATGCTCCTTTGAAGCAAGTCAATTTCAGTAAATACATAGCCCAGACTTAAGGGTTCTCGTGGGAGTATATAAATAGACTAAAAAGACTTTATGAAAACAGGCATAAAGATGGGACCAATTCTGTAATAGGTTCATGGCACAATTTTTTTTTAAATTGAATGCAATTCTTTATCGGCTGTAAATGGAGGCAGCAGAGGGCTACAGACCCATGCTGTCATTACGTAGCCCACATACACGGCAAACCACATGCTCTGTAACCTCTGCAGATTCCCCCTGAAGGCTTCAGTGAGCTCGAGTGACGCAGCATTGCCATAGTCAAGTTGCACCAAAATCATAGCCCTGGGGATTGAAACATGCTTCTTCATGGGAATAGGTGGGGGGTCTCTTTTTAGCACACGAAGAAGTATGAACCAATTATACCAGACTTTCAGTACCTAAAAATCAAAGTTCAACTCTTGATCATACTGAAAGCCATGCTTTTGGCTTTGAAAACAGGTAACTTGCCCAAACCTCAGGCCAGAGCCTCTCAAATAAAGAGAAAGAGCACCCTAGATCCTCTGAATCTCAGTCTTACTTGCATTAAGCCTCAGGTAAATCCTAGCCACTCTATCATGGATGGCAATGACCCACTCTACCAGGCATCAAATGTCATCTGAGAATGGAGAGCACAACGCCATCCGGAGTTCAGTGTCATCGGCGTAGGTGAGGGCCTTAAAGCTGGAAGACGAATCAGTTTTTACCAAATGCTGAATATTCATGTTAAAGTGTATGGCGAAGAGTTAAAATCCCTGTACACACTACCACAGGTAGATTGCTTAGCGGAACAGAATATGGGAAGTGACACTGTCTGGGTCTGGCCATTCAAGAAAGACCTAAATGGTCATTTAGGATATCATAACTGGCTTGTAACCTGCAGCCGAGAGATGCAACAGTAGGTCAGCTGGGTCGCCCTGGTCTCTTGTTGCCTTACTTTCATCAAGAGTGACCACCAGCACGGCCTACGAGCTGTGCCCCACTAGGAATCCTGCCTGAGAGACGTTCAGAGCTCATGCATGATGCAGCACTATGCAACAAGCTAGAAAGCTGCTCGGCCAAGTGCTGCTCTATCACTGGGGCAAAGGCAGGCAGCAAAGTAATTGGCCTGTATTTTTAGGTCACCGGGGTCCAACTTAGGTGTCTTAAAAAGTAGGGGTGACTATTTCCTTTTCAAAGTTCTACGAGATCACCCAAGTGAGGTGTTTATAAACTCACACTGCTTTACGCTATTCATGTGACTCAAGATCTCTCACAGCCACACAAGACACACGACACACACATATGCAGGATACAGTACACACAATGGGTGGAAGCACGAACCCCAGTTAGGGGGACTGTGGTATCACCCGTGAGTTCCTCTTCAGCTAGAGTGTTTATAGGGTTGTAAAGTAGAAGGGCCAAATGGGAAATTCTTGCATTGTCATTCGTGAATGAGGATTACTTGTGGAGGGTCTCCGCTTAGAGTATTACTTCATAAAGCAACTTTGATGAGAACTGCAACTAGAAAGATTTTACAGGAACTAAACAGATTTTACCAAGAGTGGCTTGTAGGCCTTCACTCCTAAGGGTACAGGTAAAAAGGAATGTGCCACTTAACTGAGAATCTATCAGTTTTTCCCAAAGATTGGTTTGAGGGGTCTGTAATCATTCTTGAACATGGGTGGACGCAGGGTTCCCTCTCTAGGCAGCAGAGCCTGGCTCTCTGCTGGAGGACATCTGCAAAAATGTACCACCTTCAATGAACTCACAGATTGTCAAGTCCAACTGCGGAAAAACAAAGGACAACTTAAAAATGTTTCACAGGATGGCAGATTACCCTTCCATGTAAGGACTTTTCTATCTAAACACGCCACCAGGTGTAGACTGCCAAAATGCTGGGGGCTGCTTGGCGCTACAATACACTACAGCTCCTAGCACTAGTCTCTGAGGGAACTGTCACAAGGAATGCCAGAAGGCTGCCCATAATCGCGGGAGTCCCTGTACTCGCGCTCCTCTGGGTGCACACTCAACTTGCTTTCTTGGGACTCCCTGGTGCTCTAACTCTAGCTTAGTTATTTATATTAGCCTTATTTAGATCTCGGCGGAAGGAATACTCAGTCAGAAATGTGATGAATATCCCGTCTGCCGTATTACGGTCTCCATAGAATATAACGGGATCATAATACGGCGGACGGGATTTCCGTCATGTTTGTGATGGAGTATTCCCCTCCGCCAAGATCTAAATCAGGCCCTAAGTTATTGGCAGGATGCATATCACTTCATTAGTATTTTGAAGTATATGCCTTAGGAGTCATATTTTAGAGGTAAGTTAGAATTGATGTTTGTTGTTTATATTTTGAATGACAATTGTTGAATTTAAATTTGTGAACTCATCCTACCGTATTTCCCAGACTATTTTGGTACTGAGGCAAATCTCTGTATTTTATAAAATGTAACGAAAAGTAATTAATAAAGGAAGGTGGGGCTCCATATCACTGCATCCATCAGCCACTCAGCAATCATACTCCACAGATACGCAAAGAGATGAAATGCATATCTGACAAATAAAGGGGAGAATACCACACGGTGGGCACCTTTAGCCCTCTAAATTATAATCTAGGGCACAATTCTCATGGGGAGTCAATGATTCTTCAGGGCTGGTTTGGGAACGCCTGGATGATCCACCACATTTCATGCCATGGGCACCTGCGTTCACGTGTTGTGTTGTGAAATAATCGCTATTTGGGGTGCATTCTTTATTGGGGCACTTAATTAGCAAATTTAACCTCCTTAAACTTCCAAAATGTGACTAAAAATGTCAGAAGCTTTAGAAAGTTGCCCATGGTTTTAATACTTCAAATTCACCACAAAAATGTGTAAGAATTTGAATTTGCTGTCTATTGTCAGCAAAATATTTGCTTCGTGGTAAAAAGCCAGCCTTCCTTCACCAGCAATGAAAAGGAAACATAAATAATTCAAAAACATTTGAATTGCCAATTCAGATGTTCGTAAAACTAGTTATGTATTTCAACGGTTCAACTCATTACGTTTTTTCCCACGTTCTTAATTAACTTTTATAACGTTAAACAATTGTTATGTTTCTGAAAAGCTCCGAAATTATCTGTCTAATTTTTTTTTAATAAAATGAGGAATATTTAAAACAATTTCTTTTGAAAAGGAAAACCACATTCAATTTATGTGGTAGATTTTTCCAAGAACAACAGTTTATATTAGAAAATGCCACCAATGGCTTTGGGAGGAAAATGTTAAAAACCTCTGCAACTACACAACATAGCAGAGTTTCCAATCATGGAAAATGTAGCCAGTGTGTGAAAAAATGAAGAACATCAATGTTTTCTTTTTATTGGGTTTTAGAAACATCTATGCGGGCTGGTTTTCAAGGAATATTCTCTCAATTTAAATTAGTTGAGGATTTTTTCTAGATGACAAATGATCAGAGCGTTCTTTATCTAGATGGCCTCTTTCTATAAAATATTAGTGTTTAAAAAAAATACCTGCTTCCCAAAAGCAAATCTTTATATTGGTAAACTGGAGATGTGAAAACGGTTTGACCAGAATAAACGTTTCGGATTCAACACCCAAAATTCTATTTTCACTTGAAGTACCTAGAATTTCTTATGGTGAAATTCAAATCAATTTTGCAATGGATTCTAATGATTCTAATGTATCTGGTTATAACCTTGTCTGTGGAGCACTACCCATAAGTAAATCGATATTACACCAAAATATATTTTAGTGATTTTTTTACCACCACTAAAGTGAATTTACTTTTCAGCCACCTACCCACTTAGAGTGGCAAATGGTAATTTTACTTTAGGAGTTTCAAGGTGGTGAATTTTGAGGTCAGTTCTGTGAGGGAGTATAATATAGTTCCCTCGCTCATTCAGTGTTTGGCCTCTCTCTGTCGACGGTCAAATGAGGGAATAAGAGCAAAGTTTGGAGGTTATAGTCATTCATCTGTAATGGTTGTGTCCCTACCAAGGACCTTACCTAGTCTTCCGAAGAGCTCGACTCCCAGTGCGGCGTAGATGAAAAATAGCAGCATGAACAAAAGGCCAAGATTCCCCACCTGTAAGGAAAACAGAGCTTTAGAAGGAGCAGGAAACAACAATATAACTAGAGGGAGCTGCTGGGGATGCCCTGGCCTGGCACATGGCACAGAAGACAGAACTGCATCCCTGACCTGTGAGCTTGAGCATGCGTCCTGTTGGGGCAGAAAAGGACCCCAGCATGGCTCAGGAGAGCGTCCACCCCTGCCCTGAATTCCCCACACATCAAGCCTCTAGATATTTGTCATGTTCAGCCTCAGTGCACATGACAATCATGTGAGTACTCTGAGAGCCCACTGTGACATGGATGGAGGCCCCGAGAAGGACTCTGTGGTCTGAAGGAGCACATGATGTGCACCCCCTTTACTCTGCATGACTACTATCAGTGCATTAGGCTGCGAGGACTGACATTGATTGCAGCAACTGATTATATCTACAGGAAAGGATGTTTTTCTTGTGCTGGGAGAGTGCCTACCGGCCTCCCCTGTTTAAACATGTTGGTCAGTTACCTACAACCAGGTCCTTTGTTCCATTCATGTGGGACATAGATGTTGCATGTATGTTTAACCTAAGTATGTGTAGTAGGATGACCATGGAGGATGTGTGCTGTGCTTGAATGTTGCAATCCATTTTGAATCTCTTGTATATGAATGGCATTTAAGACTAAGGTTGGAGGGAGCATATCAGTAAGCAATGTGAGTTGTAGGGCTCTTCCAAAGCATTTTTGAGGCACTTTGAAATGGGCCAGACTTGAGGGTACAGAGGATAGGAAACACATGGCCCCTTTGAAGTTTAGAGCAGCCTACTTCCTGCTCCATCATTCCCCTACGGTGTTACTCCCAACAGGTTGAAAGGTAACTGACAGAGGAAGACTTTCTCTCATCTGTGCCTCTGTTTTGGGTCTCTCCGATTGAGAACTCCCAGCTCCATCCCCCCTCCTGCTGACACTAGAGGGCAAAGACTTTGGTTTGACCAGTCTGGGAGGTAAATGAAAAAGCCAGGAACTGCCTGAAAATGGTTAAAGAGCTGGACCTGGGAAATACACAGGTCAGCAAACTTAGGGCCTGATTTATACTTTGACAGATGGGATTCTCCATCACACACGTGACGGGTACCAGGTCAACTGTAATACAAATGCAATAGGATATCATGTAATTGTAATACAGTGGATGGGATATCCATCATTTTTGTCACAGAGTAGCCCATCCACCAAAGTATAAATCTAGCCCTTAGTGTTTAAGTATGCTCAGAAAACCCCTATTGTGCCAGGATTTCTCACTGACCAGTCTTAAGGGTCCCATACTAGTGGAAACTGAGAAAAAACTTTGAACTCCAGGGAAAGGGTGACTGACTGCCAATTCGCATTGCCAGGTTCAGGGCAGGAACCTGGGGGTTCTGCAATATGCCAGGAAGAACTGCCCTGAAACCACCTTGAAGGAAGAAGCCCACTGATGTCTGAGGAAGAGTGCTAGAGGTGCCTTTGAACATAGAAAAGGCTGCCAAATAGAGATTGTGGAAAGAGCTCCCACCCAGGGAAGTATCTGCACCACCAGACCGTGTCATGAGGCCTTGTGGCTCTGGTTCCCAATGCAATATGCCCCAGAGCAAGATTGCTTGGTCTCCCGGAATGAGTGCTGGCATGTGGACACTTGAAGCATCTCCCCTGACCGGTCTGCAGAGTATTGAAGACAGTGCCTGCTGAGGTCCCCCTTGAACTACGTAGGGCAGACCAGACCAAAGCCCTAGACGTCATAGTACTGATAAGACCTGCACTGCAGAGGGCGGTTGTGTCACAAGACCAGGGAGCACTTCTGAAGGCTTGGTGCTACAAGAGGAATGCAAGAGTGTTCGGCAGTGCCCTTTACCTCTGACATGAGCACCGCTGAGGCCGAGGCTCGGATCTTCCTGTTGTTTGGGTGACTGGTTTGCATTCAGGCCTGTGGAAGATCCATGAGAGAAGTTTCAACCATCACTGGTTGAGGGAAGAAGAGAGCAGTCTCCCTTTATCTGTGCCTGCGCAGTTCTCTCTGGAGGTGCAGGACTGTGCACTGTAGTGGAGGCCCAAGACACCAACAGTGTCAGCCGAGCCAGGGTAAAGTTAGCCTGGCCTCTGCCAGCGGTTAGTGCATTGTCACTGACCACCGTGAGCAGCTGGCAGAACAGTCCCCACCTGCATGGGATCCCTTAAAGGCCTGTTGTAAGACTGAGATGTAGTGAAGGGGTATAACATCTGTGAGACATTTACACTTTATCAGTAACTAGTCCATAGCCATCTTGTGGGGGGATGGCAGTGACACCAGCAGGGTATAAAGAGATTCCAATGCGCCTGTCACCTGGGGGCAATTTGTCCTATCCTACAATGACTATATGAGTACTATGCCCAGGGCCACTGGAATTATGCGATTGTGCGGCGATTTTAGCATAATTATAGATTTGCTGCAGTTGCTACATAATCCATCACCTGCTGCATAATCAGCAGATTTTAACAAAAAAATTGTTTCTAGCTCAAACAGTGCAAGAGTAACTAAAAACATAGCGGCACGTGTTGCCGCGATGTGGAAGGCCTTTTGCAAAGTCGGACTGGTCACCTTTCTGTTGCTTATTGCTATATTTGGGTGTGGGACTGGCATTAAAAAGGTGCAAGTAATGCCCAAACAGTGGGAACAAGTTTAAAACTGACAAAATAATTAAGTCCTACTATCAAAATATGTGCCTCATAATGCCACATAATTTGCCTTGTCTTGCTGCATAATTTACTCAACCCTGCCGCATAATTTAGCCCTCCACTGCCGCTTAATTCCAGTGGCCCTGACTTTGCCCTTCCATATGGCAACAGCCTAAGCCCATAACATCAGGAGCCTGAGGTATCAAAGGGTTTTCTTACTCTGTGTCTATGGGAAAATGTGTTAGTACATATAGGCCCAGGTCCCTCAATGCAGTGATCCACCCCAGCTATTACTGTGCTTGGTATTGTTGCTCTGTCATTTTTATGGCCACTCTTGAATTGTGTTTTATGATTAAAGTAATTTTTTTGAACGGAAAAGGATTGATTGGACATTGATGTATTGACTGACAAAAGCTAATTGAGTCCTGAATCTCTTCCCTTCACCATCTCCCCGAGTATCCTTGAATTTATCACCCTCACTACCCTAAAGAGGTGTACTTGTTGCTCAGTTTTGGATTCAATCGAAAGATAAAGGGGGTCCAGTGGTAAAAGGCTGAGTCCTGAAACGCTGATTTCCCTGAGACTCTTGAAAATAGTTCCCACATGTCCTGATCGAGTTTCCTTTGAATGGAACTTTTTCTATAACTTGGTGCGATCTTCAGCACATTTCCTGACCTAGTTCAATAAAAGACATGTATCACTGATATCAGGCGCGCAACGCCCATAGGGCTAAAAGGTCTTCAGCCTCCCCCCCCCTCCACATTGTGTGTCTCAGCCAGGGCTGCAGCAGCTCGAGCTGCTGTGGGCTCAGCTGGGCAGTGCCTAGAGTCTTATCTCCGGCATGCCCGAGTTTTACACAGGTCTTTAAAGACCATTTGCATATTTACATACCTTTGTAAACTGGTTACCGAGGCTAAGCTTTTTGTTCTGGTTCCAGTACCCCCTGGGCCCCCACTCTGCCTATTCCTTACATTTGTATTTTAGATTTACTGCTTAGTGTGAGAATGCATTTCATGAAAAGGAATATAAAGTAGGGTTGCCAAAAGAAAAATGCCAGCCTTGTGTTGTTTAAAGAGCCTACAGAGACCTGGTCTTGACACTAAATAGGGTTATAAATATAAAAATATGTATTCATTTGTGATGTGACTTTTCTGTCTTTGTTCCCTTTAAATATCAGTCATGGATCATTCAGGCAGCCCTAGAACACAATTAAAAGTGCTTTCTATTTATATTTGCTGTTCGAAGCATGCACAGATAAGTGGTGAAAATACACTTTAGGTGACTTTTTATTTTTGTACCATCTGGGACATCAAAATAATGAGCCGGCAACCCTAATCATAAGACTGGAAGTTTGTTGCAGGATCAGCAAATTATTTATTTCCTCCACCCTCGATCCCTTATTAATGCCATAATAGCAATTAGTTGAACTTATATCTGAAACCCTATGCCGCCCTCAATAACATGCTGAGTTACTTCAAGTGTCTGGGAATGCACCCTGCATTCAGACAACTCACTCCTCATTCTCGCCCTTCACTTTCGCGCTCACCCTGCACTCACAGCGATCACAATGCACTCACACTGATCACCATGTACTTACACCATTCACCCGCTCACCCTGCACTCACAGTGATCACTCTGCACTCACAATGCACTTGTGCTGTTCATCCTGTACCTCACCCTGCAGTCACACGAGCACACCACTGACCCTGCACTCATGTGACACTTCACTCACCTGTCCCCCTCACTGCTCAATCTGCAATCTCACTCAAACAAGCTCATCACTAACCATGCATTCATTCGTCCCACTCTGCACTTACATACGCACCCAAATTCATATGGTCACCTCACTCACCCTGCAGTCACTCCTCTTACCCTACTCTCACACTGCTGCATCGCTCACCGTGCACTCACATAGGCACTCCTGCCACCCACACAGCGCAGAGGGTTAATGTGCCTGCTACAAAGAACGTGTACCATGCAGATCACAAAACTGAGTAAACTATGAGTAGCGCTATAAAAAAATGAAATGTTTGTCAGAAAGGTGCTATAGAGAGATGAGGTGCATTGTTGGGGAGTGGTAGTGAGGGAATTCATGGAGGAGGAGGAAATGGGGGAGGGGGCGCCAAAAAAGACTGTTGCACTGAGGTGCGACCAGTGCTAGGGCCAGCCCTGGCTGGGAGTGTTAGCCCTCCCCCGAAGTGCGGGTCTAGTTGCGCCCCTGACTGATATGGTGTGATCTTGAGCACATTTCTTGTGCTGACCCCTTCACAGAGAAACCTGTTATGTGCATGGAACTTCCTCATCTGGGTCTGATACTTAAGATGATACTATGTCACTAACCAGGTGTGATATTGTGTGCTCGTGCTGACCTTGCTAATTACTTGCCATGTGTGATCTTAATCGCCTGCCATCTTCTAACTCCTTCAGGGGAAAAGTCATCATCTACCATGTGGGACCGTGTGCGCATCCATGACACTGGCTCCTTTAGAGAACGTCATCGCTGTTCGTGTGATAAAGAACACATGTGCTGCTACAGAGAGAGCTTTAATACTAAACAAACGTGATCATGGACACATTTCCAGATATGGCTCCTTCACTATCCCCGTGTGATCTTGTGCGCATGTGTTGATCTAGATTTATACCCAGGGTACCAGTGCGCTTTCGGTGCCCACGGGCTGATCGAGGTCTGGGCTGCTTGTTGTGGCATCTCTTGGTATTGTATGTCTATCATCCCTCCCAGTGCCAGTCTTGGAAGGCGGCCTCCCCAGCTGCCAGTCCTCCATCAGCCCCTGCAGCTGACAGGGGGCGTGGATCCCAGCTCTATGGTGTCCATTATTTTAATCATCGCCACGCAAACAGTGATCTCCTGAGACAGCGGGGGGCGGTGGAGAGATACGACGCTCACGTGGAGGCACCATTCGGCCCTCGAGAGGCCTGTCACTCATCCTTCAAAAATAGCTACGTCGAGGGCCCTGGAAAACCCTCAATTAGAAGGAATCCAGGTGACATGGCTCCCGCGGGCCCGAGGGGCGACGGCTGCGAGAGGCACGTGCAGAGAGAAGGGATTACAGGCCCGTCGGAGGGAGAGGGGGAGCGCGCGACGAGTGCGCGTGGAGGGTTGGGAAGGTGGGGGGGCGGGGGCGGGGGCTTAACAGAAGATAGACGGAGGGTCCTGGAAATGTTAGGGACAGACTGGGGAGGAGTTGGAGAGATAGGAGACAGGTGCAAGCTGGACGTGGTAAGCAAGGGGCGGGAGACGAAAGAGGGACTGGGACAGAAAGAAAGACAAGGAAGAGAGAAAAGGATCAAGAAGAAGGATGGGGAGAGATGGGGCGAAAAAAGAAGGAGATGCAGGGGCGAGAGAGCACAGAGATGGTGAGAGACAGCTAGGGCAAGGAACAGGGTTGGATTGGGGACACAATTCGGCCCGGGCAGCCCAAAAAATGTGGCCCACATTCGTAGATTGCGACTTTGCAGTAATTGTTATCTGGCTGATAAAGGAGAAGAGCAGATACAGATGCAGCTCCACTGCTTGCATGGAGTGGAGGAGGACAAAAACTGAGGCGCTTCCTCGCTGGCCCTCTGAAACCCCCACCTCTCCATGCTCCATTCCTTTCCCTTGCTGCAGGCCCCTGAAAAGTAAGTGCTAATGGGTTCCCATCAGCACCTCCTTGAGGCCTCTGTCACACCCGGAGGGAGGCAGGCACACCTCATGCTGTGACAGTCCGAGCAGCCTATTGTCATTCTGCCGCTGACATTAGTCCGCTGGCCTGACTTCAGCTGAATGGGGTCATGTTTTGTCAAGGCTGCGACAGCCTTTCATGCTGTGCGCCAGAGGTGAAGTCCCAAAAACCGGCCCACCAACTGGCCTCAGCCAGAGGCCCATCGGCCGATGCCCGATTGCTCGCCTTACCAATCCGAGGCTGGCAAGGAATAAGAGAGAGGGATGTCGAAGATGAGATGGAGAAAACACATGGAAAAGGAATGGGTGATGAAAGGTTTGGAGGGGCAGATGGAATAGTAAGAGAGAAAATGGGAAGGAGGAAAACTGGAAGAAAAGAACAAAAAAGAAAGCGTAGAGGGAGAGGAGGGATATAGAGGAAGATAGGGAAAGAAGACACAGAGAGAAACCCAGAGAAGGAAAGACATAGAGAGAAGAGTGAAAGAGGGAGACAGAAAGGAAAGAGAAAGGGTGGGTGGGAGAGAAAGCGAGAAAGAGCGAGGGAGACAAGACTGCAACAAAGAGCAAGAGGCACTACACACGAGAGGTAGAGGAGGGAGGTAGATAGCAAATGAGAGAGATACGAAAGAGAGGTGATATGGTATGAGAATTTCTGGAGCACTTACTATGCCTGACGAGGCACAGAAGCTCTTTGCAAATGGGCGGCAATTTACCCCTTGAAAGGCCAAAGTTAGTGATCAAGTCAAACATAAAAGCTATAGTTGTGCTGTTTGCATTCAGTGTCATGTATTTTAATGTACATCCCATGCGATTTGTGGAAGACAGAGGGGCGTACCCACAAAGGTAAATACACGTGTGCATTCACTTGCATGTATATTTACCATTGCACCGAAGTGTAACTCGCATTTTTTGATATTCACTATTTCCAAGCAAAGGTTTATAGCTGGGTGTGGACTAACATGTCTCTACCCCTTCAAATGACGGGGTGGAACCTCCTACTGCAGGATTTACAATTGTAAAGTTATTGCTAAGAACTTTGCGCATGTTGGTGGAGCTCTCCGTCATCGTAGCGGAGATCTCCATATGAGAAAATAGAGGGGGAATTATTAAAGTTTATATATATATATATATATATATATATATATATATATATATATATATATACACACATTGTAATGTAAAATATGAATGTACATCCATTTAAAATATTTATTTTTAACCTGGAACTAAAAAGTAAAAGGTCACAGCACATTAACTCATCAAATTGAATGTGCACTAAATACTTTGCTTAATTATTAAATAATATTTTCTAAATAATAATTAAAAAACAATTCCCACCCTTAATCATATAACCTCAAAAGTTTTTTTTTAATTGAGTTGATTAACTCTTAAAATAATTAAATAAAAATATAATTATTAATGTTTTAACATGAAGAATATATATATATGTATATATATATATACACACACACACACAGCTATATATATTTTCTAAATATATCTGTGTGTGTATATATATCAGTCTGGCTGCAATAGTGCTAGAGTAGTTATAGTTAGGTAACAGTTTACATAGGAAAGGCATTTTTTTATATTCTGTATAACTTTGGCCCCGTTTGGTG
Source organism: Calotriton arnoldi (assembly GCA_963921515.1). Lineage (NCBI taxonomy): Eukaryota > Metazoa > Chordata > Amphibia > Caudata > Salamandridae > Calotriton > Calotriton arnoldi. Next base: position 1,297,580 of record CAWUFW010003083.1, read on the forward strand.
AGTCTGCATGAAACAATCTCAAAATGAGTTCATCCACTTTGGCTCCTTTAGGGAACGTTTTGTGCTTATCTGGAAAGCCGGGTTCAAGAAAAAGAGTTGCCCTAAACCCCAATTTCCCATTTAATTCTTATAGTAAAGTTTGCATTCCAATACAGAAAACAAGACTGAACAGAATTACCGGAATTTGCACAAAGATAGAACTTTACTCAGAAAGCGTGCTTTTTTGTATGGTGTAAATCTGTTGAGTAGGTTTCAATAAATTAGCCTTTAAAAAAGTGCTCAGGCTGGTCATGAAGGAGTTAACCTCCTGGAAAAGTTATAGCTGTCTGGACCTTTGGTGTCCAGATATATTCTGATTGGTCAATTTAAAGTGGACATGTCAATACTGATCAGCTGGCCACAACATGAACAATATGTAGTGGCAGCCAATTTAGGACCCAGGGACATGGTCCCTGCGTCCTGAAAATTAATTACACAAATATATCGGACCAGAGTGAGCAAACTCTGACCCACAGGTGCCAACAAGGACAATATTTTGTGGCATCCATTAGAGGACCTGGTCCCCATTGAAAAGCACTGTAGTGAATGCTAGGGTTTGAAGGTTACAAATATAAGCCTATATAAAGGGTAATAACAGGTTTTAGTCACCATATAAATCATTTGTTGATGGTGTTACACTAATTTTAGTAATCCTGGTGAGTTCTCAGGTGATTTTGCCCTGTGAAAAATGATGACCCTCTCCTGGGATTTGATGAACCTTGTTTGAGAGAAAACTGTTTTCTCTCATGATTTTTTAAATAGATTTTCTCATGAGATGTTAATGTAGGTATGAAACCAGCAGGATAAAAATGAGAGGGGAGGTGTTTTTTTGTAATTTGAGGATCCATATTTTTTTAAAGGGGCTAAAAATAGTTAAAGAGAGATGGCTACATATGTCCAGCATCCCCTTTCCACTTCCGTTTACTCACCCTATTCATTTTCTCTGTCGCTTAATAGCGCCCACATTTTAAAATAGTACCATATATATATTTAAGTTAGGTGCTAAGACCTTAACTTATTGTCAGAAATCCAACTTTTCTGCGTGGTCACCCAATATTTTTGGTCTTTTGCTGGGACCTATATTTTTGGTGATTTTAGAACTCTGCACACTTCACCTTTGCTCACCAGAGGTATAATGCCTGTGCTCTCCCTTTAAACATCGTTTTATTGGTATATTCATAATTTAGTGTACTTAACTATAAGTTCCTAGTATCTAGTACAGGATGTATCCAGTGCCTGGAAGTTAAATGCAACTAGTGGGCTGCAGCACCTATTGTGCTATCCACTACAGTAGCAGTGCAAACAGGAATTCAGGCCTACCCAGTGTAGTATGAATGTAGCAGTGTAAAAACTGCAATTTCATCTGTGAAAATAAGTCCTTTTGACATGTAACCCTCCCTTTTAGATATTAATAAGTCACAGCTATGTAAGCCTTGAATTCCCCAAGGCAGGCTGTATTGTATTTAATAGCAGGACATGTAGACATTTAATGTGAACATGTACTTACAGTGACTAGCACCTGAAAGCTATTTCTTACAGTAGCAGGACTAGCCGTTCAATGTGAAAACCAAACTACAGATTAAAATTGAAATACTGTATCTCGGGAATGAGCCTAGCTATAAAAATAATTAAATAACAGTTTTTAATACTTATTAAAAATCCAATTCAATTGTGAAATCCGATTTTTAATATATAATAAGGAAAAGTAACTTCAGAAATGTACCTTTACCCTCCCTGACATTACTGGATGCTAATTTGAAAATGCTCTCCAACTTCTCACAGCCAGTGATTAGCATCTGAATAGGTGTGAATGATGTGTGAAATTCCTCCCAGGATCTACACAATAGGTCACTGTGATTGACAGGTCGACCTGAACTAGCAGGGATGACTTCTTTGAGCTCATAGAAGGATGAGGATTGTGAGCATCCTTTTTGACATTCTAGACTCAAATCCTGCTGGAGTGTCAAATTCTGCTTCACAGGTCTACGGGGTTTAGATATGACACAGAGGGCACACTTGAAAGGAATGAAACAGGGTGCCTAGACAATTCTTGTGTATCCACTCTCTGGTTGCTGGAACCCATGCTTTTGTCCTATCCGCCCTTGTGTCTCTGGTTTAATGTGGGTACAGTGGCTGCTTCAAACCAGAGTTTAGTGTTAGATGTGGGAGTAGGATAGGATTAAAGCGATACCAAAGGGGACGATGGACGGAGCGTTTGAGCTAATCAAACACTCACCCCCAGTCAACTGATCTGGGTTTAATCCATCATCATTCTTTAGCCCACTCCACCACCCCAGTTCAGACATGGCCATATGCAAATCAGTCTGACCCTGTGCCTCATGGGAACAGTCCAGCTTGAACTGCCAAGCCATGTCTTCCCTGGACCGGAAACAAGCATCCTGGGACCGGTTTCTGGCTATTCAGCCGTCATCAGCCAGGCTAGCTTGAATCCAGTGGCAAAGTGAGCAAGGGACCCACGTCTGGGCATACCCTGCCAACTTAGGGCGAACAAAGCGATACCAAAGGGGACGATGGACGGAGCGTTTGAGCTAATCAAACACTCACCCCCAGTCAACAGTCCAGCCCGAACTGCCAAGCCATGTCTTCCCTGGATGGGAAACAAGCATCCTGGGACCGGTTTTGGGCTAACAGCCCTCATCAGCCAGGCTAGCTTGATAGGATTACCATAGTACACTCCGCACACACAGCCCAGCCCTCAGAGTCCAGAGTTTAGTGTGGGCGAAGACTTTCATCATCCTGAAAATGCCAAAAATGGGTAGGGTTGGCCCTGGGAATCTTTACCTTATTCGTTAGCGCGTGCCCAGGAGTCATTCCCACCCACTAGATCATGCCAAGTATAAACATGGCATCTCCAGGCACCCACTTCAGAACACTTCCTGGACCTGCAGAAGATCAGAAGAGTAGTGGACCTGATGTCTATGACCTGAGAGCAGCCCTGAATGACAGGACCTGCTCCCTCTTGTACCCAGGACAAATAAGTGACTCCAAGAGTTAAAAGGCTGACCTTTAGTTTAAGCTACAGGAATACAACAAGCTACAAGAGGCCTTATCCTGGAGGTACCCAGCTGGCCAGTGGCAACTGGACCTGAAATGGACCCTGCTGTTGGCCTCTGCCTGACACCCTGTGAATCTCTAAGTGCCTACCATGAGGTCCTGGAGGGCTTTAGAAGTGTATTCCTGTGGTAGATCGGGACTTTCAGGACTAAAGTTAGAAGGTATAATATATGTCCAGGACAAACCTGGTTGGTGTATCCAACCCGTATTCTATAGTGGTCAGCATCAAATTGCGCTTAGGTCAGGGTCTACCTCAATCAATGACTATCATTGGCGCTTTGTGCTTCTTGGCACTATTCCTACTTAAAACTTCTTATTGGAGTTTTGTCACTTTAGTGTCTTTTTGCTTATTTAAGCTTACTTTATTTTACTCGATTTTTCTAATTAGGCTTGGGAGTTTTATTGTTTTTCATTTTCATCTGAATATTGATTACTGTTTTGTTGTTGCATAATATTAAATAAGAACCACTTTACACGTTGCCATAAGTTAAGTCCGTCTGCTCTATGCTATAGCAACCATGGGTTTGATCTCAGGTTAATTTAGTGACTTTGAGGGATTATCTTGACAAGGTCCAGGACTTGCGCTGACCGCTCCGTGAGCACCTAACACCCTACTTTCTTGCCTTGAAGACCTGGTTATTCCCAAAGCAGTAGATTCTCGTAGTAGGATATTATCTCTGTCCTTCTCTCCTTATAAACAACTTTACGCCTCAGTGCCAGGATACCAGTCTGGTCACAGTGCGCTTTGCAAATATCATAAATAAAATAATAAATACTTTCTCACCCTTCAGGTCTTCACAGCAAAGGCTGATCAAATGTTCTGTTGTTCAATGATGATTAGGGCCCAGCTAGTCATAAGTGACCTATGCCCACTGCACCCATCCTTTGGTTGAATGCAAGTAAAAAGGCAATGACATCCATCAAAAGTGCTTCACCTCTGAAATATTCAATTTCCTTTGCATCCTTTGAAAGCTTACTGACAAGCTTATGAGTCCAACCACTGATTTAGGTTGTTGTATTACTTCTCATTCATAAAGCTCACTGTAAGAGTTATTAGTTAATCATATTAGTAATTTCAACAATGTTGTTATTTAAATATAATCAGTGGTGCCATCAATGACGTCTTTTTACATGTCATAATTAATGTAAGGTCAAAACCAGTGCATGTTGGGGGCACAAGTTATAGTTCAGTAAACCATAAGTGTATTTCAGTTGTTTTGGTATTTTTAACGTTATCTCGTTCTAACACCTCACTATAACGTCACTTTAAGCATTGATTTTTTTCAGTAAATGGGTAACTGTGTAAGAGGGGCCTATCTTGCCATCCAGGGGTCTGGTGACATCATAAATCATGAGTCTGAAGGCTGAGTCGTATATAAATGTCACATGAACCACGAGATGGCAAACATGACCATATCACAGATTTCTAAATATGTCTTTTTTGTAGTACATTATTCATTAAATGATTTTAGTGTTCTTCAGATAGATTTGGAGCATTTGAGCATCACCCTCAGTTTCATTTTTAGGATATCGGAGACTGCAGATATATCTGTCTGTAACTCTACCTTAGTACTATTTTACGTACTGCAAAATGCAATTTGAGAACTGGCCCCAGAATTTGCACCTTAAAAATTTAGATGTTAGTTTACAAGTATTTAAGTTAATAGGGCACGTCGGTCATGCACCTGCCGTAGGAATGTCCAGAAGTCCATCAGTATTGGATTGATGTAGTAGCGCGACTCCGTGGAAGGGTGGGAAGCGCGCTGGAAGCTACGCCTGAACAGTGCCTTCTAGGGTTGGTACCGCAACGCAAGAAGAGGAAAATGGCCAACAAGTTACTACAACTAAGGCTGGTGCTGGCTAAACGGAGGGTTGCCATTTGCTAAATGGGTGAGCGGGCCCCCTCTTTTGTGAATTGGATGAGAGATGTGGGAGAGTGGTCATTGGCAGAGGAACTGCATATGAAGGCCTGCCGCCGGGACGAAAAGTTGGAGGAGGACATAGCAAGTTGGAGAAAGTTATGTGGGCAATTGTTGTATCCAGCGTGGTTAGGCAGTGAACAGACTAGTGAGTCCGATGGGGACAATAGTATGTAAACCCTGGTGCATGTGTCAACCCTATCTCTATATGATGCTGAATCTGCTGCTAAATCATGAAAAGTGTAAAGTGCATTTAACTGTGCTAAGTGCTTGGCACTCCAATGCGTGAACTGATAATAAGTCAATGGATATTTTCTCGAAGGATTCTGTATATGACCGCTCAGGTTGATGTGCAATTGTTATAAATAAAGTTTTTAAAAAATAAAAAAATAAGGCACGTCGGACTATTAGTAATATAGTCATACACATGACTATTACATGTGGTATTCTGGATGCACTTTAGTTATCGTGCCATTCATGAACAATGACCCTGTTGAACAAGTTACTTACCTTCGGTAACGATATATCTGTAAGAGACATAGATTAGTTATAGATTCCTTACCTTAGAATTACCCCCAGGCGTCAGACTGGATCCGGAGAATTTTTCGTCAGCAGTACCCCTGCACGTCGAAAGGTGGCGTCGGTCGGCTCCGCGTTCGTCGTTGGCATCGTGGTCGCTGGGATGACGTCGCAGTAGCTACTTAGTCGGTGCCCTCGCGCACTGACGTCAGTTCTTTTACACGACATTTCACGCCAGAAGCGCAGAGCCATGCAAGACACTGACCACTGATGCACAAAACTAGGGCCCTGAAAGGGAAGCCCTGACCCTAGAAGTCAGTTCGCAGAACGGGGAGGATGGGTGGGGCGGTAAGGAATCTATAACTAATCTATGTCTCTTACAGATATATCGTTACCGAAGGTAAGTAACTTGCTCATCTGAAAGAGACAATTAGTTATAGATTCCTTACCTTAGAATAGATACTCCAGCAATACCAACCCCGGAGGTGGGTCTGCGAACCAAGTTCACACCAGAAAGTCCTGGAGAACAGTACGGCCAAAGAAGCCGTCTCTCCGGACTTGGCTGGCCAGGCAGTAGTGTTTGATAAACGTGTGCAATGAAGCCCACGTAGCTGCCTGGCAGATGTCATTGAGGAGGACTCCCCGTCCCAAAGCAGTGGTAGCTGCTGTTGCCCTGGTGGAATGGGCGCGCAGTCCCACAGGAGGCTCCTTCTTTGCCAAAGAGTAGCAAGCTTTAATGCACAAAACGACCCACCTAGAGATGGTCCGTTTGTGCACGGCCCGACCTTTTTTGGCGCCCACGTAGTCAACAAAGAGCTGGTCATCCACCCGGAATTGCTTGGTGCAATCGAAATAAAAGGAAAGCGCACGTTTTGGATCCAGACGGTGGAGCCTCTCTTCCTCCTTAGAAGGATGCGGAGGCGGAAAGAAGGTGGGCAAAGTGATGGTTTGACCAATGTGGAAAGAAATAATCACCTTGGGAAGAAAGGAAGGTCTGGTTCTGAGGACGACCTTGTCCGGATGAACAGCCAGAAAAGGAGGCTTTGAAGAAAGAGCTTGGAGCTCACTCCCCCTGCGAGCAGAGGTGATGGCAACCAGAAAGGCAGTCTTTAAAGTAAGAAGTCTGAGAGGACAGTTATGAAGCGGCTCAAAGGGAGCGCACATAAGGTAAGTAAGAACTAAGTTCAAGTCCCACTGAGGCATTAGGAAGGGAACAGGAGGAAAAAGATGAGTAATGCCCTTAAGGAAGCGATTTACAACAGGGGACTTGAAAAGAGAAGGCTGGTCAGGAAGCCTAAGAAAGGCTGAAATGGCAGAGAGGTAGCCCTTCAGAGTACCCAGAGCAGAGCCCTGCTGGGCCAAAGATAGGAGGAACAAGAGAACTTCAGAAAGAGGGGCAGAAAGGGGATCCACAGCCTTTGCTGTGCACCATGCCACAAATTTGTTCCATCTACAGGTGTATACCGTTTTAGTGGAGGGACGCCTGGCTGCCAAGATAACATTACAGACTTCGGGAGGAAGGTCAAAGGCTGTCAACTGCCGCCGCTCAATCTCCACGCAAGGAGGTGGAGGCTGGACAGGTTCAGGTGGAGGACCGTCCCCTGCTGCTGTGACAGAAGATCCTCCCAAAGAGGCAGTCTGATCAGAGGATCGATGGCCATGTGTAACAGCTCGGGATACCAGACTCTTCGTGCCCAAACCGGAGCCACAAGAATGACTTGGGCCCGGTCGCGCTTGATCTTCTTCAGCACTCTGGGTAGAAGTGGTATAGGCAGAAAGGTGTATAGAAGACCGCAACTCCACTTGCGACGAAAAGCGTCGCTTAGCGAGTGCCGCCTTGGAAATTCCAACGCGCAGAACTTATGACATTGCGCGTTCTCTTCGGTGGCGAATAGATCTAACCAAGGCTCTCCCCACTGCTGAAAGAGACCTTGCACCACCTCAGAGTGAAGACGCCATTCATGATCCATCATGCACCTGAGGCTGAGTTCGTCCGCTCTGGCATTCAGAGAACCTGCCAGGTGTTGAACCACCAGGGATATGCCCTGATGTTCCAGCCATGTCCAAAGGCGGAGAGCCTCTTGACATAGGGTCCACGACCCCACCCCGCCCTGTTTGTTGCAGTACCACATGGCGGTGGTGTTGTCCGTGAACACCTGCACTACTCTTCCCCGGACAGAAGGAAGGAATGCCTTTAGTGCAAGACGAATCGCCCGAAGCTCCAGAAGGTTGATGTGGAGCCCGGACTTCGCCGGAGACCAGAGGCCTCTGATCTCCGCCTCTCCCGTGTGGCCGCCCCACCCCAGAAGTGATGCATCGGTCACCACTGTAAACTCTGGTTGGGGAAGGGAGAGGGATCTGCCATTGACCCAATCCTAGTTCGTGAGCCACCACTGCAATTGTTGAGCAGTGCCCTCCGAGATCTGGACGCAATCGGACAGATTCCCCTGATGCTGTGCCCACTGGAACTTCAGGTCCCACTGCAGAGCCCACATATTCCATCTGGCATGGTCCACCAGCAGGATGCAGGAGGCCATCAGGCCCAGCAGCCTGAGAGTCATTCTGACCGAAACCCGGGATAGAGGCTGAAAGATCGGAATCATAGCCCGAATATCCTGGACTCGCTGCTCGGGAGGATAAGCCAGAAACTGCGTCTTATCCAGAACCGCTCCGATGAAAAGGAGCTTCTGAGAGGGAATCAGGTGTGACTTTGACACGTTGATAGTGAACCCCAGCGAATGCAGGAGGTCCGCCGTAGTCTGGAGGTGGGAGATGACTGCCTGGGGCGAGCCCGCCTTCAACAGCCAGTCGTCGAGTTAAGGGAAGACTGAAACCCCTGATGTGCGCAGATGATCTGCGACCACCGCCATCACTTTCGTGAACACCCGAGGGGCGCTGGTAAGGCCAAAGGGGAGCACAGTAAACTGAAAGTACTCGTGCCCTACCGTGAACCGCAGGTAACGCCGGTGGGCCGGCAGAACGGGAATGTGAAAGTATGCATCCTGCAAGTCCAATGCTACCATCCAGTCTCCAGGGTCGAGGGCAGACAGAACCTGAGCTAGGGTCAACATTTTGAACTTCTCCTTCCGGAGGAAGCGGTTGACGTCCCTGAGATCCAAGATAGGACGCAGGCCTTTGTCCTTCTTGGGCACCAGAAAGTAGTGGGAATAACAACCACGACCTACTTCTGGGGCAGGAACTCGCTCGATGGCTCCCTTGGCCAAGAGTGCCGAAACTTCCTGTTGGAGAAGGGCCAGATGATCCTCTGACATGCGATGGTGCTGAGGTGGCATGGATGGAGGGGTAGTCTCGAAGGGGAGGGAGTATCCCCTTCGGACTATCTGCAAAACCCACCTGTCCGACGGGATGGTGCGCCAGTGGGGGAGGTGATGGCGAATCCTGCCGCCCACTGCCGATCGGTGTCCCTGAAAGGTCGGACTAGGAGGGTTTGGAGGCTGCTGCAGAGGGGGCTGTGGTGGACTGGCCCGCTCGCTGGCCCGCAGAACCACAGCGGTGGTTCCCACGACCCCGGCCGCGCAGGGGCTGAACAGCTTGCACCGGCTTGTGGCTCTGGGCGAAACGTGGCGGGGCACCTCTTCCGTAGCCACGAAAGGGGCGAAAGGCAGACTGCACAGGGCGGGTGGTGGAGAGGCCCAAGGACTTGGCCGTAGCCCGAGAGTCCTTGAAGCGCTCTAGCGCGTTGTCTGCCTTGTCTCCGGACAGGCGACGGCCATCAAAGGGCATGTTCGACATCCCCGGAGAAACCAGTCAACCTCAGCCAGGCCTAGCGTCGAAGGGCTACCGACGTTGAAATCATCCTGCCTAGCGAGTCGGCGGTGTCCAGTCCACAGCGAATGGCAAACTTGGCTGCGTCTCTCCCCTCGGCAACTGCACAGAAGAGGACGGCCCAGGCCTCCTCCGGGCACTGGGGCAGCACCTGCGCCACCGTATCCCATACAGAGTGGGTGTAACGGCCCAACAGACATGCAGTGTTTACCGACCGCAGTCCCAAGCTGGAGGAAGAAAACATCTTCTTCCCAAGGTGGTCCAGCTTTTTGGATTCCCTATCAGGTGGAGCGTTAGGGAATGCGCCTTTGGACGTAGAGGCTTGGACCACCAAGCTCTCCGGGGTGGGGTGTTGGGAGAGGAAAGTGGGGTCACCCGGAGCCGGGCAGTGGCATTGGGCGATCATCCTATCCACAGGAGGCCCTGTGTTGGGCCTGGACCAGGTGCCCAAAAGGATGTCAGTGAGGGCTTCATTGAACGGCAGCAGGGGCTCCGAAGGGCTCGCTGCCGGTTGAAGCCGCTCTGTCAGGAGGTTACTCCTGACCGCCACCAGAGGTAGCTCGAGGGCCTCGGCCGCCCTACGCAACACCACTGCGTAAGAAGCTCCCTCCTCTGTAGCCACAGTAGGAGGAGACAACATGCCAAGGTCTGGAGAAGTGTCCAGCCCACTGGCATCCCCTAACTCCTCTCGCCAGTCCGGGTCATAGTCCAACTGGTCAGTTAAAGGGTCCCCAGACCCCTCCCAGTCCTCTTCACCCTCCTCTGGTTGCCAATCGGCCCTAAAAGAACCAGGGTGGAACAGGGGCACAAAAGTACCCGTCGGCGCCGGAACTGGCACCGGTCGACGTCGGTCCGGCTCCTTGTCCACATCGGGGTGGAGGCCGGGGTCGATGCCGGCTGGGGACACTGCCGGCGTCGGCTGCGGACGTGGTGCCGGTGGAATCGGCGCAGGGGGAGGCGTGGTCAGGTCGACCGGCGCCGATCCGGATCCAGGCCTGGATTCAAGGGAACCCTGCGGTGCCGGGGCCGAAGCCACCGGCGTCAAAGGCCCAGGGCCCCCAGCCGAGTCCGCGGGGCCCGAAGGCGCGCCGGCGGAGGCGGACTGCCCAAAGATGGCATGCATCGCTTCGTAGAAACTCCAAAGCTGGGCAGGGGTCGTACCGGGCCCTGGAAAGGGATGGAAACCCGGAGTCGACCCAGCGGGCTCCGCACGCGGAGCCGCGGAAGGGGCACCACCTGCATCCCTCGCCACGTCGGCCGACGGACGGGGAGAAGTCGAAGAGCGACGATGCTTCTTCGACTTCTTCTTGTGCTTCGACTTACCTGAGGAGTGCGAAGACTTAGAAGAGTGGTGGTGACTCCGCGACCGGTCCCTCGACCTCCCACGCGACCGGGACCTCGAGCGGCGCGGAGCAGACTGCCGGGCCTCGAGAAGCTTTCGGGACCGCTCCCACAAAGACTTCGGATTCATGGTCCGGCAGTCGGAACACGACTTAGAGTCGTGGTCGGGTTCCAGACAGAACAGGCACTCGCGGTGCGGATCCGTCACCGACATCAAACGTCTGCAGTAACCGCAAGCTTTGAAACCGGGCATCCCTGACGTGCACCAGGAGTCGAAGACTCAAAAACGACGTCGACAAAAGTCGGCAAAAAGTCAATCAAAAAGTGACTGGAGGTACTGCTCTCTCTGGATCTGCGCTGGCTGGCACGGAAAAAGAAAGAACTGACGTCAGCGCGCGAGGGCGGGTCTAAGTAGCTACCGCGACATCATCCCGGCGACCACGACGCCAACGACGAACCCGGAGCCGACCAACGCCACCTTTCGACGCGCAGGGGTACTGCTGACGAAAAATTCTCCGGATCCAGTCTGACGCCTGGGGGTAATTCTAAGGTAAGGAATCTATAACTAATTGTCTCTTTCAGATATTGGTAACCTAGTTGTCATGCAACTGAGCACTGATCATCAAATTGTCATTGAGCAATAGACTGCATATGAGTTATCAGAATAGTGCCATTTATTCAGTAGTGTGGTTGTTAAATCTATGTTTGATATTTGCGTTCAAAAGGACAGATAGAACTGCTGGACTAGGGGCATAGTTAAAGCCTAGTCTAATGTGTTAAGACATTATGCATGTCAAGCAAGGTATAAGATATAGAATAATGTAATAATTATTGACAATTCCTCAGTTGATTGTAATTTAGATTGTTATTTATTTGAAATACGCAGTAGTATGCTCCAGCCCACATAGAGGGCATTTTACAATTCCTTAGATGATTGTAATTTAGATTTTTTTAAATTTTAGTTATGCAGTACTGTGCCCTAGCCCATGTTTTTGGGCATTGTGTTGTCATTTATTTGTATCTATTATAGCGGGACTAGATGTATTCTTGTTGCTTCTGCAATAAAGACATTGCAGTAGAAAGATTTAGGACTTGTGGGCACTTCCATCTTGCCTACTAGATGCTTAAGGGTTGGAATTTCAGCTGAGTTGTAAGGCTGGGTTTTCTTTTACTGAGTAGGGTTCAGCTGGGAGGTAGAGTGATGATGATCGGTCATCTTTTGAAGATACAGGTAGAGATAAGCCAAGTCTCTATTATCTTCTGAATCACAGGTGATTCTGATTCTCGGTTTTCTTTTGGTTCTGATTATGATTCTCTTTGCTTGTAGAGAGTTTAATAATTTAGTAGCTTGGGTGGAAAAGGAGTGCTGGCAAGGGTTTTCTTTTTGTATGTTAGTATGATTAGTGGAGATGCTAATCTGGAGCACTGTGTCAAAATATCTCAAGTTTAACTTGGAGGAAAACTTGTGCCTTTCTGTTTATTACCTTGTGTATGATGCAGAGTGCAATGAAAGTAGATATTCTGGCAACAGCGAGCCAATGAAGACCCTCCGAAGAAGATATGGTCGCTTGGGTTTTCATGTAGACATTGTCTTCCTGTACCATTCTGAAATATGCGGAAACGTTTCATAGTAGAACTGGTACTCCATAGTATAAACGTTGGCATAATTCAGTCATGATATGACAAGCAAAGCACTTGCCTGGATTTTCTGTGGGAATCCTAGATGAAGGGCCTTGTATTGGCAAGGTATTAAATGAAGATTTTTTTTTCATCTGGATATCTTGAGGGTCCAAAGAAAGGACTGAGTTCACGGCAGTTCCTGAGTTTCTTACTCCATTTGATATTTTTGGTGATGCTCTTAGCTCTTTGGGCAAGTTGTCAAAGGTTCATAGTTTTCCAGTTGCCATACATAAGAATCTTTGTTTTAGGGGTGTTAAGTTTAAGGTTGTTTCTTATCATCCAGTGATCAACAGCTCTGAGGCAATCACCGAGTTTTTAAAATTTAGAGCCATTAGTTTTTATGTAGTTTAAGCATTACCTGAGTATCATGTAGTTATTTCATGTGAGGTGGAAGAATGTGATGAGCTCTGGAATTGGACTAATGCACACATTGGAGAGCAGTGGCGAGATGATTGAACCTCAGAGAGCTCCTTTGTTTGTACTGTCTGGTGTAGCGATGAACAGCATTACTGAGATAAGGCTTCATTTTTATGTAAAATCTGAGGTGATCAAGTTGAGCAGACTCCTTCAATGCCAATTGGTTTAAGCATCTCTATTAGAGTTTCATCATGCACACAATCAAAGGCTGCCAAAAGGTCAAGGAGTAGAAGTGCTGTTACCCCGCTTCTATCACAGTTGTTTAAATATCATCACAGATAGAAATCAGGGAAGATTCAGTACCCCTCCCTGGACCCAAAAAATGTTGGTTGGCTATTTGTATTTTCTTTTACCAAAAAGTTTGAGATCTGGTATAGAGCTGCTCTTTCTATTAATTTTCTGAGGAATGGCGATTAGAGATTGGCTTATAGTTGTTCGGGTCTGCTGGGTACAGGTTGTTTTCCATAAAGAGTGGCCACACATGTGTCTGTGTGTAAGAGAGAGAGTGTGTGCGAGAGAGAGAGAAGAAACAAAGAAAAATGTAACAAAGACAGAGGAAGAAAGATAGAGGAAGAGAGACTGAAGAAGCAGAGGGGAGTGACAAACCAACAAGAGGAAAAGAGACGGAGGAAGTCAGAGACAGGAAGAGAGACTGAGAAGGAGAGACCAAAAGATAGGAAGGCAACCTGATTGAAAGGTAGGTTGCTGAAGAGGTTGGAGAAAAGAGAAGGGGCAGAGGGAAAGAGGGAAAGAGGGGCTAGAGAACGGACGGGAAGCAATAAGTGCTGCAAGAGCAAATAAAACATCAAAGGAGGAACAAAAGAGAGTGGGACAGGGTGACAGAAGAAAAGAGAGACAGAGAGAGTGGGAGATATGTGAGGGCGCATGGCAGAAGTAAGAGAGAGAGAAAGAGAGACAGAGAGAGGAAAAGAATAAAAAATAAAGAGAAAGTGTGAAAGAGGGCAAGAGAATGAGATAAGATAACCAGAGACAGAATACCGAAGAGAGAAAGCAGAAGGGAAAGAGGAAATCAATGAAGAGTGATCCGGTCCCAGGATGCTTGTTTCCGGTCCAGAGAGGACCTGGCTTGGCAGTTAGGGCTGGACTGTTCCCATGAGGCACAGGGTCAAGACTGATTTGCATATAGCTGGGTCTGAACTGGGGTAGCGAAGTGAGCTAAAGAACGATGATGGATTCAACCCAGATCTGTGACCGGGGGTGAGTGTCTGAACAGTTTCAGTGCTCCGTCCATCATCTCCTTGTGTTTGCTTTGTTCTCCATAAGTTGGCAGGGCATGCCTAGATGTGGGTTTCTTGCTCACTTTGCCACTTGATTCAAGCTAGCATGGCTGATATGGGGTGTTACCCCGAAACCGGTCCCAGGATGCTTGTTTCCAGTCCAGGAAAAACCTGGCTTGGCAGTTCGGGCTTGACTGTTCCCATGAGACACAGGGTCATGACTGATTCACATATAGCTGGGGTGGCGAAGTGAGCTAAAGAACAATGATGGATTCAACCCAGATATGTGACTGGGGGTGAGTGTCTGAAACGTTTCAGTGCTCCGTCCATCATCTCCTTATGTATGCAGAGTGAGTGAGACAGGCAGTATATAGGAGGGGCAGCAGAGAAGAAAATAGGGAAGGAGAGAGATGAGGATGATAGAGAAAAGAGAAAGAGAGAAAACAGAGAGAGAAGAGAGTGGAAGAAAGACTGTTATGATAAGAGAGAGATACAGAAGGGTGGAGAGAAGATGGAAGAGCTGATGAAAGACAGATGAAAAAAGAGTTAGGAAGAGCCTGAGAAAAAGAGTGAAAGACTGTAATATGTAGTTGGATTGAAAAGCAGGTACGACAGGTGAAGAAAGAGTTAGGAAGATCCTTAGAAAGAGAGTGAAAGATTTGAAGATGCATTGGGATTGAAAAGCAGATGACCGTGGGAGAGGCTGGAGAAAGTGAAGGGGTAAAGAGAGGGGTTAGAGAAGAGATGGGAAGCAAGAAATGGTATGAAAGCAAAAACAACAGTGAATGGGTGTACAAAAGAGAAAGAAAAAATAGTGATACAGTGACAGAGAGAGAGAGGGGAGAAAGCAGGATAAGGGGAGAGAGAAAGGGAGAAATAAATAGAAAGAGAAAAAGAGGAATCCAGAGAGAGAGGGAGAAGCCAGGGAGCAAGAGGGAGAGTAGACAAATTAAGTGAGAGAGGACAGTGAGAAAGAGAGAGTACGAGGGTGCGGATAGAGGAAGAGGCAGCAACAGAGAGAAAAGGAGAGGAAAGATATGGTAGATGTGGCATGGGGTAAATAGGAAAGGATAGAAACAGAGAGAACATGACCAAAGAGGAAATTGAAGGAAATACCAAGGAAGAAAGGGAAGGGAAGAAAGACTAAGAGAGCTAAAACGGGAAGGCACACCAGATTTGAAAGGTAGATTAGTGTTGTAGAGAAGAGAATGGGCAGAGGAAGAGAGGGGATACAGAAAGAGCAAGAAGCAAAAAGACATCAATAAGAGACAAGCTTTTAAAGTTTAAACGCCTGAGTTTTGTATCATTAAAGGAGAATCTGAGAAATCAGAACAAGTAAAGACAACAGTATTGATGAGAATGACTTATGGTGAAGTTGTAACATGTCTCCTTTTCAACAAAGTGTAAAATTTGTAAAACTCCGCCATGCCATCTGTAATGTCATGAGATCAGTGCCACTGTCCTAAGTGATGAAAACAGTAGGTAGTTCATCTCTGGACACATCCATATATGCAAGCTGTGTCCACAGAGTCGAGGTTCAAACAAGAAGCCTTGTTCTTTACAAAATCATTTGTAAAACCCAGGTGTTAATTCATTTTTGCTACATCCTCAGGCTTCCTCAAGCAGAAGAATATATAAAGAGAATAGTAGTCAGGCTGGTGCTTAATGTCCAAAGATCACAACTTGAGAAAAAAATCCTATTATTTTTATTGGGTTTTTATGAAATATTTCTTCTAATATGGTCCATGAACTCTTTTTACATCCCTACCCTAACATTTTTTGTCATTGCAATGATTTAGCCTTGTGTGCTGGGTTTTTGATTGTTCACAACCATCGGGCCCACAGTCTGTGACTTCAATCACGGTGAAAATGTTTTCTCAACTTAACCCGTTCAATTTTCAAGCACCAAAGGAATTGGCAAAGATTTAACATAATGTATCGTTTAATGAATATTTAGTTAAAGTTAAAATTGACTTTTAATTTCCCACTGGTTTTTAAATCCTTGACCAGTCATCAATTAAAATGATCACCAAATTACTGTAGCCAATGCAATATGGTCTTAGCAACTAAGGTGGTGACTGGTGTGATTGCCGCCCTTTAAAGAAAATAAGATAATTTTGAGAATTTGTGGTGTGAGTGGATTGTTTTTTCTTGGTGGTGGGCAGGGCAGTAAGGACACAGAACTTTTTTTTTCTTTTTAGTTTTAATATTAAAACCTACTTAGGAAACAATGGTTGCAGTAATTTATTGGTAGCAGACCAGTAAATGAGGACTTACAAAAAAAGAGAAACACAACAAAGCTTAGGAAAGGGGTTCTAATGGCAGAAAGGATATAAAAGAAACTATATTTTGAATGGTTGAATGGTGAAGTAGATCTTTGCTCACAGTTTCTCCAAAAATTGTTCGAGCAATTTTCACTGAAGTCTACTGGTTACAAGAGAACACTATGACAAGCACAGAGAATCTCCCCTTTCTAATGGTATCCCTACCTAGAGGATCCCTTCTTGGGGATCACTTCAGGAATGCAATCCCGAAGCATAGATCTATACACCAGTGACAAGTTTTTTGTGGGAGGAGCGGCTCCCCAGGCAATGATTAAGGGCTCCCCCTTGCCTCCAGGCACAACAGTCTTTCTGACCCCCTGGGGGGAGATAGGAGGTCTTTACCTCCAATTTACCACTCCCCCTGTCCCCGCCTGGGGCAGGAAGCCCAGTAAGACCCCAGATATTTCTATTTTCCAGAAAAGACAGGGGTGAGGCCAGCCCACCCTGGCATAGGCCATGCCCCCTCCCCAAAGCCAACAATACAGCCTTTCTGCCCCACCCAGTGGGGCAGATTGGGAGGCTTGCCCCCAATCTGCCTCTGGCGGGGTGGGAGAGAAAACCCACCAGACAAATATATTTCTCTTTTTAAAAAAAGGGGTGGGCGTGGCCCACCCTGACATAGAGTCATGCCACCACCCCATAGTGGACAATACAGTCTTTCCTCTCCCCCTGAGAGGCAGACTCGGAGGTTTGCCCATCTGCTCCCCGGGCAGACTACTAGACATAAGGGATTTTACAGAGGTGAGAAAAAAGGGATGGGGGATGTCTGACCCTGCCGTTGGATTATACCCCACCCCAAAAAGGGCTACAAAGGCTCTCTGCTCCATCGGGGGCAAATAAGGGGCTTTGCTTGAATATGGAGCAGAGGAGGGAGGAAAGACCACTAGACACCAGCGATTTTGAAATAGTGCCAAAAGAAAAAGGATGAGGGTGGCCAACCCTGGCATTGAGCCATACCCCCATCCAAGAAGGGCCAATAGAGTCTTTCTATCCTCCTTTTGGCAGATAGGAGTTTGTCTCGATTGAGGAGCTTGCCCCTAATCAGCCCCCCTGTGGGGATAAAACGCCTAATAGACACTAGGGATTTCAGATTTGGGCAAAATAAAGGGGTGCTGGCACCCCACCCTGGCATTGGGCCATACCCCTACATAAAAAGGGGCAACCCAGTATTTCTGCTACCATGGGGGCAGAGAGTGGGTGTGCCCCAATTTGCCACCAAGGGTGCAGAAAGGCCACTAGACACCTGGGATTTCTACATGGCACCAAAACAAACAAAAGGATGGGGTAGCCTACCCTGGCATCGAACAATACCCCCACCACAGAAAGGGCAATACAGTCTTTCTGACACCCCCCCGCGCAGAGAGTGGGTTTGACCGAACTTGCCCTGTGTGTGTGTGTGGGGGAGGGGGGGGGGGCAAAAAGTCCACTGGATGCCAGGAATATTTTTTTATAAATAATTGTGTGGGTAGTAGCCCATCCTGAAATCAGGCCCTACCATCCCTAAAGTCTCAACAGTCTTACTGCATCACTACTGACAAAAGCCAATGGCAAAAAGGAGGAATTTCGATTCTTTTGGGATCTGATTTTACATATGGTCAACAGAGTGGGGCTAAATCCCAATATCGTCCCACTTGCCATGCTCAATTGCTGCACTTTTCGCGCTCGGTTCAGTCGCCACCTGTGGAAATCTACAAAATCCAGAATTTTTCGAACACTAGACAACCAGGGGAGTCCAGGGTAGTGTGCCTCACATGGATCCCATGACGTTTTCTTACCCAAAATGCCATGCAAAAGTCAAACTTTGCTGAAAATCAGACATTTTCATTGCATTTCTTTGATACACAGTTCCAGGATCTGCAGGGATCCACAAAATTCCTTCCAGACAGCTTTGCTCGCACTTGCCTTGATAAAATGCTCCTTCATTTGTGTGGCTGGGTCAGGTGCCCGCAACTGGAATGGATCAAAGCAGGGTCAATAGGAGTCCTCGTGGGTGGGAACAAGTGGGGTAACATTTTTATTAGGACAAGTGAAGTGGGGGAACACTGTGAGGTAGGATTTTTTTGGCTCCCCCTGGACTCTGGAAAGTTTATGTCAGAAATGCAAGGAAAATGCATGATTTTAGGCAAAGCTGGCGGTTTGCAAGGCATTGTAGGTAAAAAAAACGTTGTTGGATCCACGTGAGGCACACCACCCTGGACTCCTGCGGCGTATTTGGACAAAATATAGAGTTGTAAATATCGAGATACAGAAATAACGAACAAAAAATATTGTGATGCAGCTATATCGCTGTCAAGAATATCCATTTTATTTTCAGGTAAGTAATATCGTTGTTAAGAATATAATTGTTATTATCATGTTCAATAATATAGTTGTAAAAAATATATTTTTTAATTATCCTAATGTGTTTTAGTTCATATAAAATAATTTTACATGTTATTATTCTTTGCATAATTGTTATTAATATTTATAAATACAGTTTGTAATTTTAAGTGATTTATAATTTGTAATTTAATTGCTAATAGCAATTAATTGTGTTGTAGCATGTTGCTAGGTTTGTAGGGGTGTAAGGTGGGCAGTTAATTAAGTAATAATTAACAATTCATGATTAATTTACTAATATTAATTTAGTTGATTATTAATTTAGTAAATTGTGTAATAATTATATTTTCAGTTATAGTTTAGGTGTGGGCTGCTGGGTTTGTAGGGATATAGAGTGGGAAGTTAATTAAGTAATAATTAATTAACAATGAATTATTAATATATTATTCATTATTTAATTATTAATTATTTAAATTATGTGTGGGCTGATGGCTTTGTAGGGATAGAGGGTGGGGTGTTAAGTAACAAATGATTAGCAATTAATTATTAATGTAGCATTAATTATTTAATAGATTATTAATTATGTAAATTGTGTAATAACTTTATATTTTAGTTATATCTGAGGTGTGGGCTGATTGGTTTGTTGGGGTATAGGGTGAAAAGTTAATTAAGTAATAATTAATGTTCATTTATTCATTATTCATTATGTAATTAATAATTATTTATGTACATTATGTAATAATTATTTATTTTACTTATATTTTTGTTGCAGGTTGCTAGGTTTGTAAGGGTATAGGGTGGGATGTTAATTAAATAATAATGAATAAATAATTCTTGATTGATAATTAATTAGTTAATTGATTATAAATTACGTACATTGTGTTATACATATTTATTTTAGTTATATTTTAAGTGTGGCCTGCTAGGTTTGTAGGGGTATAGTGTTAGTGTGGGAAGTTAAGTAATAAATACATCACAAATCTTTTAAATTGATAAATATTTATTAAAGTGTTTAATAATCATGTAAATTGCTTAATTGTTTTTTATTTTTACTGGAGTGGGAATAGTAAATCTTACTGTTCGAAGTCCGACACTTTCCCTACTGTTGCACAGACTGGAGTGGGAATAGTAAATCTTACCCCTCCGAAGTCCAACACTTTCCCTACCGTTGCACAGACTGGAGTGGAGTGTAAATCTTACCTGTTCGAAGTCCAACACTTTCCCTAGTGTTGCACAGACTGGAGTGGGAATAGTAAATCTTACCCCTCCTATGTCGACTACTTTCCCTACTGTTGACCTGTTTGGAGTGGGAATAGTAAATGTAACAGCTCTGAAAGACTATGCTTTCCCTATTGTTGCATAAACTGGAATGGGAATAGTATATCTATTATTCCCAGGCTCCAATAAATTTCCTAATATTGTTTAAATATATCTGTTTTATATATACACACACACATATATATATATATATATATATATATAATTTTTATAGTATTTTTTGTAAATGTCCTTTTTCGTATTTTCATTTTTTGATATTTTATTTATTTGGTCATTTCTTTAATGTTTTGCTACTGATTTAATATTTTTCTTTTAATCTCTCTCTCTATATATATATATATAGCTTTGCTGCTGAGCCGGGTGCACAGAGGGGACGTCAAGGACTGGAGTGGGAATAGTATATCTATTATTCCCAGGCTCCAATAAATGTCCTAATATTGTTTAAATATATCTGTTTTATACACACACACACACATATATATATATATTATATAATTTTTATAGTATTTTTTGTAAATGTCTTTTTTCTTATTTTCATTTTTTGATATTTTATTTATTTGGTCATTTCTTTAATGTTTTGCTACTGATTTAATATTTTCTTTTAATCTCTCTCTCTCTCTCTCTATATATATATAGCTTTGCTGCTGAGCCGGGTGCACAGAGGGGACGGCAAGGACAGGAGAGGTGGAGACTGGACAGAGTTTCCCTCCCTTCGGTTATGAACTTATGTGCTTGGGAGAACACAGACTCCTGGATAAGTCACGAGGACATTGGCATGACTACAGTGCATACTAGGAAGGAAGGAAGGAAGGAAAAGACATTTATAGAGCGCATGGCTACCCGGAAGCATCCCAGCGCTAATAACTGACACGGGGAGGGCAGAGGGCTAGGGGAAGAGCATGGTCTTTAATTGCTTCCGGAACGCCAGATGGTCATGGATTGTGCGGAGGTGGAGAGGCAGGGAGTTCCAGAGTTTGGAGGCATTATAAGAAAAGAGTCTACCGCCACTCCTAGATTTCTTAAGCCTAGTACCATACTACCCATATAGCCACACAGACCCACGGCAGGGGGAACTCTGCATTGTTTCAGAGGGGCCACACACAGTAATCGTTTCAATATCTGGGATTTGAGATATTGTAGATCTGAGAAACACTATGGAGGATGACAGAGAGAGACGGGTAGCTGCGCAGACCCTGTTTGCACGCGCACCAGGGGTTGGACGCAGCCAACTCGTGGTGACCAGCAAAGAATCTACTATTGTGGATGTACTGAAAAAATATGAGAAACTACACAAACAAGAAAGGTCTAAATGGTGGGAAGCCATCTCACTCCAAGATTATATAGACAAAAAGATGGTGCCTAGGGGGCTAAGGATCTACATCACCCCCTCATATGACTCCCCGGACCCACGCATGCTAGAAGAATGGGCAGCCAATTCGGCTAACAGCTCCAAGACTATGCTAGAAATCCTAGTTAAATATGCCTGGTCTGACAGGGAGAACGTCAAGAAAGAAATTGGTCGCATTAAGGAAGAATTGAATGCGAGTACAGAACAAGAAACTATTTCTAAATTCTTGGAAGAGATGAAGAAAAGATTGAAAAGTGGAGAGGACGACATAAAGGCAAGGAAACAAAGAAAATTACATTGTGATTGTGGTGATTATGAGTCCGGAAGGATACTTACCTACAGCCAGAAATACGATCATCTGTATGAGAGTACTAGAGTGACAGAAACAACCACACCAAGGGTACAGGACGATCGAGAAGAAGAACTAGCAAGCTCGAGTGATACCAACACGGATATCTCAGTGATATCGAGAACCTCAGATAGGATAGGATGAGGATTTATAAAGCGCACTAATACCCGCAGGTGCCAAGGCGCTGAGCGGATGAGAAGAGAGAGGAGAATGCAGAGCTGCTGACTAAGATGAAAAAAGCCAAGTCTTCAGCAGCATTTTGAACACCGGGAGCGATTCTGCATGGGAGATTGAGGAAGGAAGGGTTTTCCAAAGTTTTGCGGCCACCACAGAGAAGGAGCGACCGCCCCATCTGGCTTTGCGGATTCTAGGGGTGATCAGTTTTTTCTGGGAGGAAGATCTCAAGGCCCTCCCAGGCAAATACCATTGAAACATGGTTTTGAGCTGCTGCAAGCCTTTGTTATGCAAGGCCTTGTAAACCGTGCACAGGACTTTGAAAGAGATTCGCTTCCTAACAGGGAGCCAATGCAAAGTACGAAGCCCCTCCTTAGCAGACTGCCGTTTAGGAATATTAAGAATCAGCCTGGCAGCCGCGTTTTGAACAACCTGAAGCCTGTTCAGGGAGGCTGTGCTGATATTGATATACAAGGCATTGCAATAGTCAAGCCGGGAGGTGACTAGTGCAATGATGGTGGGTCGATGCAGTGCAGCTGGAATATAGGGGAGCACCTTTTTAAGAGGTTTCAAAATATAGGAGCAAGTGCTGACAGTGCGGCTGACCTGAGACTCGAAGGTCAGGGCCACGTCAAAAATGACCCCCAGGTTTTTAACTGTCTTGGCCGGAACAGGAAGGGGACCGCAATCTACCGGCCACCAGGCATTCGACCAGATTGAGGTCTGTGGACCAAAAACTAAAACCTCAGTTTTCTCTGCATTGATCTTAAGGGAGTTATTCTGCATCCATCTGATAATGCTGGCCATGCACTGGTTAAATTTTCCTGCTACCGACTGCAGATCATGAGAGATGGAAACAATGATCTGTGTGTCGTCGGCGTAGGAAATCACCTGAAAGCCAAAGGATCTAACCAGCTTGGCCAGCGGGGTCACTTACACGTTAAAGAGGGTAGGGCTCAGAGATGAGCCCTGGGGAACCCCACAGGGTAGGCTAAATGCCTTAGATCTAAAACCCCCACAACTAACAATATTAGTTCTGTCAGGAAGGAGTGGAGGATCTGCAAAGCCTTTCCTGAAATTCTCACCTCTTGCAGACGTTGAACCATCCGAGTAGAGGAGACGGTGTCAAACGCAGCTGACAGATCGAGCATAATCAGCACTACCGAGCCACCCTGGTCAACTTGCATGCGGATGTGATCAGTGGCAGCAATAAGGGCGGACTCGGTGCTGTGGTCGGCGCGGAAACCATTTTGAGACTGATCTAAAATCTCAGAAAGCTCGACTTCTGAAGGTGACTCCACCACATGACCAAAAACTTTTTTAGAAGAGTACCGGCTTCTGCGAAGGGGCCGGCAGACAACTCGAAAAACACCCAAACCGAACTACGAGGAACGAACACATACGGGAAGAGGATGAGGAAGAGCAAGGGGTACCAGGTCAAGAGGAGGAAGAGGTGCAAACAGAGGAGAGAGAAGAGGGAACGATACGGAGCAAATGGGAAGCAGACAAACACGCTCCAAGAAATCACAATGATGGATGACGCTATGGTAAACCAGACCATTATTAACTTATCCACTAGACCTATGAGTAACAAAGAAAAAAGAACACTGTGCCTTGGCCTGTCCTTTTGCCCAGCAGAACCCATGAACTACGTAGACACTCGGATTGATATGTTCAAGTTCTGCAGAAAATTAAAACTTAGAAAATGGCACAAATTGAGACCAGTCAGAAATAGAGACCCACCAGCCTCAAGGTGCACCATCTCCAGCAGTGATCTTAATATAGGCGATATTGATACCTTGGTCGCATTACACGAATTGGAAGGGGGAGGTGGGTACTCTGGTACCAATGTCTGCCAAATGCTTGATGAATTAGAGATCACATACAACAAGGCAGCAGAAACTGAATTTAAACCCAAATCTACATTCCTGCCCAATATGCCCCACGACAACATCGACACCTTTCAGGAGATGATCGGGACTGAGCTATTGAAATACAGACAAAAGAACTGGGCCAAGAAAATGAGAAAATTTGAACATAATCTAACTCTTTCGCAGAAAAAGGCCATGAAAGATTTGGCAACAGATAACAATGTGGTTATTCGACCTGCTGACAAAGGGGGCAACATTGTCATTTTAACCAAAGAAATGTATGTGAATTAAGCTATGCCACAGCTCAGTGACACCAGTGTTTACTTAGTTACTAATAGAGTAGAGTACAACAACAGCATCACCAATATCTGGGGTAAACTAGAAGATTGGAAAGATAAGGGTCTTATAGAGTGGGAAGAATACTGCTTCCTTAAGAAAGATCATCCCATACTTCCAGTGATGAACCTGCTTCCTAAGGTACACAAAAACAAAACCAATCCCCCGGGCAGACCCATAGTCGCCTCCAGAGGCAGTGCCCTGGAGAACATATTGAATTGATTTGAAAGGGGATTTATAGAGCGTGTGGTTACCCGGGAGCATCCCAGCGCTAGACGGCGTCAGAGTGATAGACATGAAGGGTTATGGGAATAGCCACGTCTTCAGCTGTTTGCGGAAGCTGAGGTGGTTCACTTCACTTCGGAGATAGAGTGGAAGGGTATTCCACAACCTGGAGGCGTTGTATGAGAAAAGCCTACCTCCACTTCTCGCTTTCTTAATTCTCGGAATCTTCTCTAAATGGAGAGTATTAGAGCGGAGATGTCTAGAGGCTTTATACGGATGGATCAGATCCTTGGTAATGGGTGGTCCTTCCCCTTTCAAAGATTTGTGGGCCACACAAAGAGCTTTAAAGTGAATCCTCTCCTGGACAGGGAGCCAGTGCAAGGAACGCAATGCGGGCTTAGCCGAGCAGCGATGGCTGGTACCTGTGAGCAGTCTTGCTGCAAAATTCTGAACAGTCTGAAGTCGCCCAATCACTGCCTTGGGGGCCCCAAGATAGAGGGCATTGCCGAAATCGATCCTGGATAGGATCAAGGCTTGAATCACCAGTTTTTTTGCTGAGTGTGGAAACACAGAGAGGATTTTACGAACCATTTTAAGCAAACCGTAGCAAGAGGCGACCGTCTTCCTAGCTTGGGTTTTGAAGGACAGATCTTGGTCAAGCCAGATGCCAAGGCTTTTTAGCTCTGATTTAGAAACCGGGACTGGGCCCATACAGGATGGCCAGAGGGCATTCAAATTAGCACTTTGATAACTACCAAGCATCATAATTTCGTTTTTTTCACCGTTCAATTTAAGGTGAGACAGACTCATCCATTTTGCCACTTCCTCCAAACAAGTGTGGAGGTCAGTGGGTGACTTGTCAGCTTGATTCAATGCCACCACTAGCTGTGTGTCATCAGCATAAGACACAATATGGACTCCAAAGGGGCAACCAGGTCTGCCAGAGGGGCCATATAGACATTAAAAGGGTTGGGCTCAGGGAAGAGCCCTGAGGCACTCCGCACACCAGAGGTAGAGGGTCTGAGGAAGTGTCCTCTTCGAACACCTGAAAAGTCCTGCCTTCCAAAAAGATTGAAGCCAGGAAAGGGCCGAACCCGACACTCCCATGTTCCTGAGACGGTGAACCAGGATCTGATGGTTCACCGTATCAAATGCGGCGCTAAGGTCAAGAAGAATAATGGCCGAGGAGCCTCCTGAGTCAAGGATCTTTCTTGATTCCTCCACTACCACAAGCAGAGCAGTTTTAATTCCTTGGCGAGGGCGGAAGCCTGTCTGTGAGGGGTGGAGCAAATCATGTGACTCAAGAAACGCAGAAAGGGTATTATTAACATGTTTTTCTGCGATCTTGCTCACTCCAGGGAGGAGTGAGATAGGTCGATAGTTGGCAAGATCCTTAGGATCCAGATGAGGTTTCTTCAATAGAGCTTTAACCATGGCTCTTTTCCATTCACAAGGGACCACGCCTGAGGTAAGAGAGACGTTGATCACACTAAGAATGTAGGGAGCGATAGTGGGGGCTACTGATTTCAAAATGTTAAAAGGTGCCGGATCGAGTGGCGATCCACTTTTGATAGAGGCTAGAATAGACAACAAGGAGTCCAAAGACAAGGGTTCTAAAGCCTCCAAACCGGGGCGTATTTATCTCGGAAGGGAGTGATGGCATTAGTAATGTATACATTGTCTTTCACAGGAAGGATTTTTAGGATATTTTGCACTTTGGAGAAGAAGAATTGTGCAAGATTGTTGCACCAATGTCCAGAAAGATCAGGAATTGGTGGTGGGTCAGATACTCTTAACAGCTTTTTGGCAATCTGAAAAATTTCCCTGTGAGAATTAGCTGCGAGGAGGATCTTTTCCTCAAAGTATGAGGCTTGGGCTTTTTTGATCTCCACTTTATACGTCCGAAGAGTAGTTTTATATTCTAGTTTCTTATTAGGGGAAAAATCTTTCCTCCAGATCCTCTCCAACCTTTTACATTGTTTTTTGAGAAGGCGTAATTCAGGTGAGAACATCCTGATTTAATGGTTCCAAGTTTTTTCTTGATCAGTTTTTTTGGGAGCACCAGGTTAAGGGTGTCTTCAATACATGAAGTGAAGTGGTTGTAAGCAGTGGCCGGATTAGTATGAAAGACGGGGAAGGTCTTACTCAATTCATGGGACCATTTCTCCACTGGGACCTTAGACCACTGCCGATTGCATATCCCGCTATGTTGACCATTTTCTCAGGGACTTTGTGATCACACTGCCCTCGTATGTGGGGGACACGAAAGATTTCCTCAATAAAATCAACAACCTTGACTGGCATGAGGAGTACCTCCTCATGACCATGGATGTTAATTCTCTTTACACAGTCATGACCATGAACAGGGTGTGTCTGCGTGTGCGAAAATCCTTGGGTGCAGATCCATCAGGTACTTGGAGCACACGCAGATGATACTAGACATGATCAAATACTGTTTAACCAACAACTTTTTTCTGTTCAATGATCAACTGTACAGACCTACCCTCTGTACTGCCATGGGCACGTACTTTGCTCCTAGCTTTGCCAACCTGTTTATGGGAGCATGGGAAGAAGAAATAAGAAGGGACACTGACCTACATAACGACCTAGCCAATGTCATCTTATGGCTCAGGTATATAGATGACCTGTTCGTTGTATGGAAGGGCAGCAAACAGGGAGCACTTGAATTTATGACAAAACTCAACAACAATTCCCACAACCTCAAACTTACCAGTGTGATCAGTAGGAAGGAAGTAGAGTATCTGGACACGAAGGTGGAGATTATCTCCAATAACATCCATACAAGTCTATTCAGAAAGTGCACAGCGGGAAACACACTGCTACACGCTATGAGTAGCCACCCAGACAATCTCAAATGGAGCATCCCCTATGGGGAATTGCTCAGAGCTAAACGCAATTGTAGCTCGGAGAATGCCTTTACCATTTAACAAATGACCATGATTGCTAGATTCGAGGAAAGGGATTATACCAAATGGGTTCTTAAAAGAGCTATGGACAGGATCAAAAATATCGACAAAAACACTATTCTTGGGGACAAAACAAACCATGACCAAGACAGCTCGGACATCAGTGAGACCAGTCATACTTACGTACAATGGCAACTCGGATAATATTCGAAAAACCATTTCACGTAACTGGGACATGCTTAAGGAGGACCCTGTCATAGGGAACACCATTCCAGCGAGACCTAGTATAACCTACAGAAGGGGCCGGAACTTATGAGATCTGCTAGTTCATAGTGACCTCTCTGACACTGAACATACCAGGGGGGTGAATTTGCAGGGGTTTTTTCCATGCGGCCACTGCAAGGCCTGTGGAGGCAGCCGCATGAAAAAAGAATTCTTTAATACCAGTACCAATAGCATGATCCTGATTAAGCAGTTCCTCAAGTGCAGCAATACTTTCGTAGTGTATGTACTGGAATGTCCGTGTAAGTTGAGATACATGGGGAGCACGACACACATGGCTAAAAAAATAATTCTAGAACATATGAGAGCCATAACAAACAGAGACCAACAATATCCCATTGCCAGACACTACGAGACACACCATTTCTCAGACAGCTCCAAACTGATATATTATGCAATTGAATAGGTGGTCAACAACAGGAGAGGGGGCAATCGGATACTCAAAATCAGACAACGCGAGTCCAGGCAAATCATAGGAATGGGTACACGCTACCCCAATGGACACAACATGGATGAGGAAATGGCTGTGCTTCTGCAGGAATGATAGGCCCCCATCCCAATGGGTATTATCCTATGACATTTCTTAGGATCTAGATGTCAGTACTTTGAACCGTGTTTTGTTGAAACTGTTGTATTTTTTCTCAAAACCGTGCTGCATGCAATTGTTTCTTTTTTAACCCTTTAGTTGTCTTGAATCCGCGGCATTTCCTACTCTAACTATGCTCATATTCTTTACATGACTTTCTGACACTTTGCTCTTTTCTTGTATCTCTTTCAGGAGGAAAGGAAGGGATCTAAGTCCTGTACCTGTAACCACGGGGTCCCTACCCTTTTCTTCGCGACATCCTCGTGTTGCATCGCAACTCCCAGATAAGACAACTTCGCATGTTGCTATTTGTATATTTATCTTCTATATTGTGCACTTGGAAGAGGTTGCATATAGGGTGTATTTAGAATCTACTGTCCTTACAGGAGCACAGTTGTGCTGCTTACTTTCCATTCATTTTCTGGGTTCTAGGAAGGATCCTCATACACAGCCACATGGCACGTTACTACTAATACCATCTAAACACGAGTATACCTAGGGATCACACTAGGTACATGACCCCAATATCTTGGTGCCTAATGCGCGATTAATTTAAGCCACTAGGGCATTTCATGACTTTCTCGAAGGTGAGGGATATACACATATCTCCCAGCATGAGGCATACACGCAGCACTCAACCACTAGGATGAAATTACTATGCACATGACCAAGTGGGACCTGGCCTATTAAATTTTCTTAGGACTCCCAGCCATTAGGCACGGTTCGGAACCACATATACCAGGAGGCATCACTCTGCTTCACTTGAACGTAGGAATGAATACACATGCATTCATGACGCGAGGCGGTTCCACGTATCTTTAGTTTATGCATAATATGCCATGACTCGGGTCTGCACATTTACACCCAGTGCACACTGAGGATTCGGCACATACTTGTTGATATTCATGAAGATTCCAACAATATTTCTTGGGGGAATACGCTCCTGATTGCGGATGGTAATCTAAATTTGTATTTCTCCTGTAATGTTGTATATTAGGCACACAGGTTAGTCACTATTGGACAATGCTATACGTGTTTACACATCGTTACCTGTATCTATGATGTATGATTTACTCTCTCACCATGGCGGCTATGATTTGTTCATGTGTTACATATACGTGTGCTTAGTCCTTTGTTAATGTTTACCCAAGAAGCATATGTAAGGACAACGGAAACTTGACTCCGGTGTGTGATCAAGACCATCTCTGGTCGAAACGCATCACGGAGGATTTATGATGCTTAATAAATCCTCTTATTGCTAATTGGGACGTTTCTGGAGTTTTTGGCCTGAGAGCACGTATTTACTGGGATGATATGTATGATTTGAATGCCGGTATTTCTCCGCCGGCGAACGCGCCACCCCCCAAGGGCTTTGGTTTCCAGAAGGAGTGCTTGCTGTTTGGAATATATATATATATATATATATATATATATATATATATATATATATATATATATATATATATATATATATATATATATATATATATATATATCCTTCCTCTCTTGCCCCCAAAGGAATAGAGACGCACTCCACTGTCGGCCCAATCTCACTATTTAATATTGCCAGAACACAACAACTCTACGCGTTTCGGTCTCCTGACCTTAATCATGGGTTCAAACAGCAATGTATCACAGTTATTCACAGCGGTTGTCCTTTATATCATTGGCCCCTCCCTCCTATGGGCCAACCAATTGGAGTGATACAGATGAATTCTGGTCTTAATAGTCCATCTCCCCTCAATGGGTCCCCATTAGTTGTGTTCCATATTTGATAATATTCATGGCTGACTGTCCCAGGTGACACCCATCATCTCAGGTGGCCCGGGCGCTCTACGCAGTGAATCTGCGGTAGTGCATGCCGCTTCGAATCCTCCAGGCAGCATGCTACTAACGTTGGTGAGGTGGTGCAGTCTCTGTAACGGCGTTGGGCTACGCCGCCTAAACATCAATAACCTTCCTCTCTTGCCCCCAAAGGAGTAGAGACGCACTCGACTGTCGGCCCAATCTCACTATTTAATATTGCCAGAACACAACAACCCTACGCGTTTCGGTCTCCTGAAGCTAAGCCCAGCAAGCTGAGCTAAGGATCAAAATTCACAGCTACCCAAAATGCAAAAAAGGTTGGCTTTGAGTGAAAGAATTTGATCTGTCCATGTTGCGTTTTGGGCCCTTTCCGACTGTAGGCACAAGGCCCATGCACACAAGTGGGGTGCCTTTTATTATTGAGAGAAGTATGGCCATGATGGGTGGTAGGAAATTTGTGGATCCTCACAGATTCTAGAACTTTCCTTCACAGGAATGTGAGGAAAATGTGTGATTTTAGCCAACGTTTGAGTTTTAAAAGTACCTCTTGTATGAAAACCTTGTGAAATCCACACAAGTCACACCACCCTGGACCTCCCACGTGCCTGGTTTTCCAGAAATGCACAGGTTTGGCAGGTTGCCGGTTGAGCTAAGGTCCAAAATCAATGGGGTACCATTTGTATCGGGAGACATGTGGGAATGCTGGATAGTAGGAAATTTGTGTATCCCTACTGAATCTAGAACTTCACCTCACAGAAATGTGAGGTAAAAGTGTGCTTTTAGCTAAAGGTTGAAGTTTACAAAGTTTGGTACAAACACCTCATGAGATCTGTGCAGGTCACAACACCTAGGACTTAACCGGGTGTTTAGTTTTCAGAAATGTCTGGTTTGGTAGGTTACTGTGGGTGCCAGCTGAGCTAGGGCCCAAATCCCACAGTCACTGACATTGCTAACAGAACAAGTTACTTTCCTTCGGTAACGCTCTTTCTGGTAGAGACTTGTGGATGTGGTAAATTAAGTGGAGGAAGTGGTGCCTGACTTCGTTGGAGGTTGGACTGGCGTTGACTTGGCGTTGGAGAAAAATATCAGGACTTCCTCCTCCGGCTTTGTTGCCAGAAGCGGGGTCAGAACTGGAGCCAGAGGCAAGACGGGCTCGGAGGGTCCAAATGGCACTGGGAGCAAACCAGCTGGTGGTCCTCCAGATTGAGGGCCTCTTGGAATCTTGGGCCCGAAGGTGAGTCAGAGTGTGTCAGGAATGATCCAAGGACCTGGAGCATGTCTGCGCTGAACTCCTTGATCTGATGTGGCATGGCTGCTGGCCCCAAAACCTCAGGTTGTGTGGGAAATAGATGTGGGATGGGCTCCGAAAGTCGGTCAACTTTGGGAGCAAGATCAAGAGGTGTGGTGCCACCTTGCGCCTGCTCAGGTGAATGTGAGTGGCACAAGGGAGTAGAATCATGCTTTGATTTCTTGTCTTTCAACAAATATGATGATTTTGACCATGAAGTAGACTAGCCTCTAGAGTGGCTTCGGCAACTCCAGGAACGGGAAAGGATCGAAGTTTGAACATGGACCATGACTTGGAGGGGTCCTGGCGAGGAGTCTTTTCATGCTTGGCGACGTAAAGTTTGACTTCCCAATCCTCGAAGCTCATCGGGTTCATCGCTGTACAGTAGCTGCAGGCTTTGGAGCTGTGGTCTGACCCCAGACACCACAGGCGTACCTGGCGGAGATCTGTCACAGACATTTGTTTTCAACAGCCCCCACAAGGCTTAAAACGTGTTGTTGGGGGGGGGGGACATCCCTTGGACACTGAGAACATTTTGAGGTAAATGTCTCACATCAACACGCAAAAGTGACATCTATATGGGCTCCGCACATCATTTCCGAAGCGAAACGGCATCAGTTCAGAGCAGAATGGCGCCACCTGATGGCACACTGAGCTACTGCTGAAAAGTTTCTGCATCTAGACTAAAGCCTGGGGAATATCCAAAGGGTGAGGACTCTGCAGCTAGAAGTATCTATCAGAAAGGGTAGGGTTTGAGTGAAAAAAAATAGATCTGTCCATGTTGCGATTTGGCCCTTTGCTGTTGAGGGGTCTAGGTCCAACGACACAGGTGGGGTACAGTTTTAATCTAGTGATGTGGGGATGCTGAGTGGTGGGAAATTTGTGGATTCTCGCAGATTCTGGAACTTTCCCTAATCTAAATGAGAGGAAAATGTGTGTTTTTAGCTTGAGGTTTCTATATATCACTGTGACCAGAAGGGTCTGGAGGACATAACGGTATACTGCTTTTGTTGGCCATTCTGACAAAAAGTTACAGGTTAAACGTTGTCTCAAATGTCTATTTTCCTACTCATTTTAATATTTTTTTTAATTTAAATAGTTTGATGCTTCGTGAAAATCTTGAGAGATCTACACAAATGGCCCCATGCTGGCTTCAGAATTTAGTATACTTTTCAGAAATGTATAGATTTCCGGGATCACCCATGGGTTTGACAAAGAGGTGGGCATAACTTGCATAATTTGCTGTTGTCTAATTAAGTGAAAGTACAGCAAAAGTATGCAAGATTATGCAGAGTTACAAAAGAAGTGTAACCCAGCATTTAGCACTATTTTCTTAGTGTGAAATGCACCTTCCCATCCAAAATGGACCCAAGGATGAATTTTGTGCTAAGAAAACAGTGCTAAATACAACAGAACACGAACAGCAGCAGCTGCTCCTGCTCACTAAGTTTGTTATTCCTGTGCTCCTGCAAAGGATTTTGTGCCAAATTAGGGCCCGATTACAAGTCTGGCGGTCTGTGGACTGTCCTATTACAACTAGGGCGGGCGGACCTCCATTGCCCCGCTGCAGCTTGCGGTGGTCAGGAGGCCTTAATATGCTTAGGGGGACAGCTGCGGTCCCGCCAAGCATATAATGAGTTTCCTCTCTGCCGGCGGTGTCATGGAGGTTCCTCCTCCATGAACACCGCCGGCGGAGAGGAAACAAAGGGGGCCCTGCAGGGCCCTCTGTGCCACCTCAGCATGGGGATCCACACAGGGGGGCACAACATGTGCCCCCCTGTGTGCATGCACCCCAGTTCCTGCACGGCATGGACTTTTCAGTCCATGCCATGCAGGAACTGTTTTTGGCATTCCCATTTCGGTTCCCATTTCCTGCGGCACCACCATGGGAACACCAAAAACCAGCCTGCCAGACAGGTGGAAACTTCTAATCTGGAGGGCAGTCTGACCATGGCTTTGGCGGTGCGGCAGCAGGGCGGACTCGGTGCCACACCGCCAAAGTCGTAATCAGGACCCTACTCATAATTACGCAAACAGGCGTAATGATGTAATTTTGGGTTATTTTGTGCCAAAGGAGTAAAGCGAAGTTACCAAAACTACTGAAATTAATCTGATTACTCCAACATAATTACTGTTTCACCCAGGCCTAGTTTCACACTTGTTTCCACCACAAACTGCAAGCAGGCTGAAACCACAAAATTAGGAAAAATGGACTAACTCTTCAAAAAATGCAAAAACTATGGTAAAAAATGTTTTTGGATACAACTCTGCTTGTTCCTAAAAGTTCGGATGATAGTGTTCCTAGTACAGCAAACCTTTTGTTGATGCCATTTTTAGAAAAAGAAATATACACTTTCTGGCACAGCACTTTTTCCCATTTTTCCTGTAAAAACAAAATGTATCTATACATTGGCAATTTTCTTGGTTCCCTCTAGGGGAATCTACAAACCCTGGGAATCCGAAGGATGTTGAAAAAAGGATGCATATTTGGCGTGGATACCTTCTGTGGAAAAATGTTATGAAGGTTTAAAAGCAAGCTACCCCTACTTTCCAAAAAAGGGCTTAGTACCAGGGGGGAAAGCCCTAGCAGTGAGGTGATTAATGTAAGGTTTTTATGTACATTTCTTCTTTGAAATAAATTGGAATGAAATGATTTGAAATTGGATGGGCTCTTTTTGTGAATCCAGACCACAATTTAGGTTTGTAGTGTGCAAGCGCCACCTAGGTTTAACTTACTTTTTCTGTGACAGAAACCAAAACCAGTTGACAAATTTAAAAAACAAACCACGCATCACACTGTTGCTTTTTGTAATATGAGTGTTGGACATGGCCCTTTTTGCAGGGTCATCCCTGAACTTTTTGCCTTCCTCCTAGCCTTTTTTAGGTCGAGCCTCGAGTAGCGCGCAAGCGCTGCTTAGAGGCGAAGACTTATTGTAAGCGAGTTTGAAAAGCAGTCCAAGAAACGCTCGTGCGTCGTGGCTGGCCTTTTGGGATGGGTACGCGCGGCAAACATGTGTTTCCAATTATCGTGCCCAGACGCGGGCGCGATAAGTGGAAACACATGTCTGCCGCGCGTACTCATCCAAAGGCCAGCCACGACGCACGAGCGTTTTGGGACTGCTTTGCAGGCTGCCGCGCTCGCTCGCCCCCGCTCCTCCGTTTCGATTCCGTGCTTGTTTAGCCATGCCTTTGACCCCGCCCCTACTGTACTCAGGTTCACAGTTCCAAGCACTTCCATAGGTGGTGTCAGTACTTCGTGCATGTACTCATCTGTGGCCAGTGATGTGCCGCCCGCTGCTGTCAGCTGACTCTTCCCGGGCTGTGTGAGTGAGTCTGAGAGGAAGCGGAGATTACAAAGTGCTTTCCCGGCCCAGAGCACGACGCTGTGCTTCACCTCCCCTTATCCTTTCTGTGTTGCACCCCCTTCACAAACTCACCCCCAGATCTCGTAGCTGCCCGTCTCCCCTCGGATCTCGTAGCTGCCCCTCTCCCTGCCAGGCTCGCTCACCCAGCTTCGTGCTACCCTTGCTGCCTCCGCGCACCATGCCGGGCGCCTCCCGGCTGTACCTTGCCATGCTGGGCTGCTTCCTCCTCGGAGCCCGAGCCGGGCCCTGCAGGGGTCTCCTGAGCCCCCGGGAGAGTAAGAGCTGGGAGCTGAAGGAGCTCGGAGGTGTCTGGAGCTTCCGGGCTGACAGCTCCGAGAACCGAAACCGGGGCTTCGAGGAGCGCTGGTACCGGAGCCCGCTGCGAGAGGTACGTGCAGGACTGCGGGGACGAGGGAGCGTGAAGGGGCACAGTGCACACATATCACCTATTTGCACAAGCTCCCTCTGTAAGCCATTTACACAGCGATTTTAGAGTAAAACTACAGGGTCTGAACTGAATGGTCCATAAGAGCTGGGGATGAGTGTTAGTGACGTGTTTAGCGTCAGTCCCCATCCCTAATCAATGTGCGGGAGGGTTGAGTGTTCGGATCAAGACGAATGTCAAAAGCTGTGACTTTGAAGACCAGAACCATAGCCAAGGTTCCACAAAAGATAACGAATTACAGGTTAGACAGAAAGGCAATACTTCCATGTCAGGCTCCATGCAGGACAGCTCTCCCCGAGGATACACAAATCTTCCAGACTCAGGCTACAGCCAGTGGTCATTCAGTGGCCTCATACTTTCGGACCCAGGGCTGTCTCTCCGGCTACAAAGCTGTCTCATGTTACACCGATTTCCAGGCTTATCACAGAGAACCTATACCTCGGGTAAGAGAGCTCTTATTGGTTGAATGCTGAAGTACCCATTTGTCAGGGATAACAGAAATACGTTACGTCATAGTAGCAGCATGTCCATAGCACATTTCTGCCACGTGTGTGGCCTTAAAACTCTCCTAGCGGTCCCCAGTTACTTTTTGCATCGTTTTGGGCATTTCCCCTGCTGAAAGTCAAGGTATTCAAATCATTCAGATATCTCTGTTGTTTGTATTCTATTCTCTTGTTTGCAAATGTCTACTTTTTGAATGAAGTGTTTATGTCAGGTGTTTACTCTACTTTTGGTGAATATTACTTTACCAAATGTGCCACTGATGCATGTTTAACAATCACAGAATAGCATCTCCCAAAAAATGTATCGTTCAACAAGGTGACAAGTTTAAAAGGAAAAGTGTGAAAGGCAAGACATTTGAAATAAAGTGAGAAATGTAGTAAATGAGAAAAGTATATCATATAGAAGAATTACATTAGAAATAATTAATTTTCACTATTTTCATGAATGGACAAAATAAAAGGAAACTGTTAATTAGGAAATATCAAATACTGCCAACATTATGCTTACAAATGCCTATAATATTAAGCTTTTGTATGACTGCATCAGGGGTCCAGCGTTTGGAAGCCTTGCCCCCAGTTGCAGAATTCTGCCACTGCAGAAGCTGCACTGGGCAGACATCGAGCATCTCGCCAGGCACAGACATCAGGCAAGAGATCACATAGACCAACAGCACTCACCGGAGGCCATCAGACATGGGGCACGGATGGAAAACTGCAGGAAGGACGAGGCCTAAGAAACATCAACAAGGGCAGCCTCACTAATTTGGTGCAAGTCTCACTTCTTGGAGCACAGACTCACCCATTCTTTATACGTTTATGTACGCGGAGCACTACTTCACTAACTGTATTTAAACGTACTTTTTGGAGTACAAAAACTTCCACTAACTGTTTGAAAGTCTCACTTCTTCCAGCATAGGCTCATAAGTATTCGCTATTTCACTTCTTGAAGCAAAGCCTCACTCACTAGTGAAAATGCCACAACTCGGTTCTCAGTTTCACTTATTTGGTGGTGCTCCCAGCCTTGATGCACAGTCAGCCTGAGAGGGTGTCGGCATCTAGTGGTGGGACAGTCTCCCAGTTAACATGCATCTCACTCCTTGGAATACAGGATTTGGGAGAAAGTTTCACTTACTGGAGTAAAATGTCACTTAGTGAGTGTGTCTGTCTTGGGGCCCTCACTGCGTGCCTTGGTCGACCTAATTGAGTGAGAATCCTACACCTTGATATAGATTCTCAGGTATTTACTCATTTGGAGCGACTAAATACAGTATCATTCACTGAGAGTAAATCTCTGGCTTAGGTGCAGACTCTCACTTTTGAACATTCACAATCGACCCATCTACTTTAATAAGGTCTTAAGTAATAGATCTTGATGCAAAACCTGTCTAGTCCCATTGCTGTGGACTCTCTGGGGCATATTACCAAAAACTGACGCAGGGCTACGTTGGGGAAAGGAGTTGGCCTAACGGCTAGGGCGGTCGACCTCGAATCTGGGGAACTGGGTTCGAGTCTCAGCAATGACGCTGAACATCCTGTGATTCTGGGCAAATCACTTAATCGCCCCGTGCCTAACAAAACAAGCATTGGCATAGCCAATAGGTCTCGCCTTTGGGACCTTATAAGTGTTTAGCCATGCAACAGTTAATGTTGTTGCAGTAAGGATATTGTGCTGCATAACTAAATACTTATAAGGTCCCAAAGGCGAGACCTATTGGCTATGCCAATGCTTGTCTATGAAAGTTAGGGCCTCTTCACTGTGATTTTACCTCCCTGCACAAAGTGAACCTCTTGCATCACAGTGTTGGTTAAATACCCTCTTTCAAAACACACACATGTAAAAAAGATACCATGGCATAAACCATATATGCAGATGCGCAGAGTGTAATATAGTATTTATTTCCTCTGTTGGAGGTGTAGCATGACTCCCTCAAAGCTATGCCTCTCGTGAGGCTGCTCCCCACACTCTTTCACTTTCCCATTGGTTAAGCTCCTGCAGAAAGCAGATAACTGTGTGGGAGTAACACCTGGTGGCCAGTGGTGTAATGAAACTTGAAGGCCCCCCTGCAAGGTACATGGAGGCCCCCTCCCCGGACTCACACAGGAGCTCTCAGGCCAGAGCACTGTGCTGAGGGGGTCCCCTGCAGCTCGCCCCGCACCACGAGGGCATATTTTACGCCACTGCTGGTGTCCCCTCGTAGTTATATGACGGCACTGACTGACTCTTGGAGGGCGCAGTGATGCCTACTGTCCAATAAAAGTATGCCATTGGCTCAGGTCCTAAGGAAGCAACACTCAGTGTCTAGTCACAGTACACAATTGGTTGAAGGCTTGAGGGATAGCAACACCTGGTGTTTCAGCACCGGCGAGAGCAGCTCCAAGTCACAGTATGGCATTGGCTAATGTGCTGGGAGGGGTGGACATCACTGCATCAGTAACCCTAAGGGGCATATTTACATGCCCCTTGAGCTGCCGGTGCATCACTTTTTGTGATGCACCGGCAGCGCAGTGTGGTGCTACATATTTACAAGGACACGTAAAGCCACCCTGCGTAGCTTTTCGTGTCCTTGTAAATACGGGCCCTTGTCACGCAACACTTTGCATGAAAGGGGCATTCCTTGGGTGTTGCTGTGGGTGTTCCCACGCAACACCCATGGATTCTGCCGCATTCCCAGATTTACAACTTTTCGTAAACCTGGGAATGCGTCAAAATCCTACATGGAGGTGTAAGGAGGCACAACGAGGAGAAATACTTTTATTTCTCCTCGTTTTTTAGGTCTCGGCCTGCACCAGCGCTTGCGCTGGTCTGGCCGAGAGTTTTAGTAAGCGGGTTTTGGAAGTGCAAACACTGGCTTTCGGCTGGCGACCAGCTTGAGTTCACGATGGCGTGCACGCGCAGCTGCATCTGGGTTTCCTATCTCTTCCTCATTTCCTCGTCATGGCTCATTAACTCTCTGGACTCTGATGTTTCAATCGCAGCAGCAGCTCACATTACCAACTGAGGGCCCTGGACTACAGTCACATGAAAAACAACAGCGATTAGCATTGAAATGCAAGCTTTTTCTTGTCTAGTTAGAAATATTGCTTCGGTGGGTTGATTTCACCTTATATCGCTATTTGTTTTATATTGGGAGTCACAGCCTAATTACCAGTATTTTTGTCTCTCACTGTTTTTTTTATATTTATTTGCGCAAAGCACAAAGCTATATTTAAGGTTACTTTTTCCGCGTCACTTCTTCACTCTATTTAAACTCCACACCCCCACTCTTATTGTCTCTCTCCTTCTCTCTCTCTCCCTCTCTAATTCTCTCTACTTAATTAACTCTCCCCTCTCTATCTTTTTAGCCTTTCATTCTCTCTCACCCCTTTATCTGTTTTTCTTTCAAACTCCTTCATTCACTCTCTCTCCCCTTCTTTCTCTCTCTCTATCCCGCTCCACTCTTTATTCTATGTACACCCTTTCTCTCTCTTTCTCTCTCACCACCCTCTCTAATTGGGCATTATATCTTCACTCTATCTCTCACTCGGCAACACCACAGCATCACTCAGCGCAACCACAGCATCAATCAGAGCCAGCACAGCATCAATCAGAGCCAGCACAGCATCACTCAGCACCAACACAACATCTCTCAACGCCATCACAGCATCACTCAACGCCATCACAGCATCACTCAGTGCAACCACAGCATCACTCAGTGCAACCACAGCATCACTCAGCAAAAACCA
Source organism: Calotriton arnoldi (assembly GCA_963921515.1). NCBI lineage: Eukaryota > Metazoa > Chordata > Amphibia > Caudata > Salamandridae > Calotriton > Calotriton arnoldi. Next base: position 1,336,743 of record CAWUFW010003083.1, read on the forward strand.
CAGCATTACTCAGCACAACCACAGCATCACTTAGCGCCACAACAGCATCACTCAGCGCCACCACAACATCACTCCGCGCCACCACAGCATCACTCAGCACCACCATAGCTTTACTCAGCGACACCACATCATCACTCAGGGCCAACACTGCATCACTCAGCACCACCACAGGATGACTCAGCACCACCACAGGATGACTCAGCACCACCACAGGATGACTCAGCACCACCACAGCATCGCTCAGCACCACCACAGCATCGCTCAGTGTCACCACAGCATCGCTCAGCGTCACTACAGCATCGCTCAGCGCTACCACAGCATCGCTCAGCGCCACCACAGCATCGCTCAGCGCCACCACAGCATCACTCAGCGCCACCACAGCATCGCTCAGCGCCACCACAGCATCGCTCAGCGCCACCACAGCATCGCTCAGCGCCACCACAGCATCGCTCAGCGCCAGCACAGCATCGCTCAGCGCCACCACAGCATCGCTCAGCGCCACCACAGCATTGCTCAGCGCCACCACAGCATCGCTCAGCGCCACCACAGCATCGCTCAGCACCGCCACTGCATCGCTCAGCACCGCCACTGCATCGCTCAGCACCGCCACAGCATCGCTCACCACCGCCACAGCATCACTCAGGGCCACCACAGCATCACTCAGAGCCGCCACAGCATCACTCTGCGCCGGCACAGCATCACTCAGCGCCGCCACAGCATCACTCAGCGCCACCACAGCATCACTCAGCGCCACCACAGCATCACTCAGCGCCGCCACAGCATCACTCAGCGCCAAGACAATATCACTCAGCACCACCACAGCATCACTCAGCACCACAGCAGTATCACTCAGCAACACCTGAGTATCATTCAGCATCACCTCAGCATCGTCTCCGCAACAGTCACCACCACCACCACTACCACCTCAGCATCACTCAGCACCACCTCAGCCTGCTCTCGGAATCTGGCATCTGTTGATTCTCCCCTAGCGTCTGGCCGCTGCTAGTGTTATAATACAGGTACTAGTTTCCAACCTTCACCCTCCGATTGTTTATGCCCCCTCAAAAAAAAAGCTTTAACAAACAACCATTGCAATAGGCAGAAACAAGTTGCCAGCTTTGCAAGAACAAAAGAAAACTGAGAATTTTTTATTGTAAATACTTTTTTTAATATGGTCGTTCAGTTTTACATAATGCCTTCTTGGTCATATATAAAGTAACAAAAATGCTTCTGACACTTTTTTATTATAACTTTTCAGCATGCCGCACAGCAGCCACACTTCTCTACAGCACAGCTTGAAGACATTGGCAAAGTCAATAGCTCTGGCTAAACACTTATAAGGCCCCAAAGGCGAGACCTATTGGCTATGCCAATGCTTGTTCTGACATGGTGTTGGTGGTTTTAGGACTCTGGGCACTTTAGCACTGCTGTCCAGTGTAAAGTGCGTGTGCTCTCTGTGATAAATATGGTAAAGATTGGTCTACACCTGTTTGGCCTATTTAATTTACCTGTCAGTCCCTTGTAAAGTGGTATCTCAGATACCCGGGGCTGGCAAATTAAATGCTACTGGTGGGCTTGCAGCGCTGATTGCGCCACCCACCAAAGTAGCCTTTAAAACCTATCCCAGGTCTCTGCGATTGCAGGGCCTGTGCGCGCAGTGTTACTGCCGTTGTGACTTGGCACCTAAAGTGTGTGCCATGTCTGTGACCCCCCTTTTACTGCATGTCAGTCACCCCTAAGGTAGGCCCTAGCTAGCCCTTTGGGCAGGGTGCATTGTAGGTAGAAGGTAGGACATGTACCTTAAGTGTGTGACATGCCCTGGTAGTGACAAACCACCATTTAGGTTTCTCACTGCTGTGAGGCTGCCCTCCCATAGGAATTCATTGGGGATTCCCTGATAAGTGTTTCAGTGGTAATTCCTGATATGAGAGGAGCAGCGTGGTCAAGTTTGGTATATTTGGAATGGTAATAATAAATGCTGCGCAATGGTGTAGGCAGATTTATTATAACTATTTTAGAAATGCCACTTTTAGAAGTTGGCATTTCTGTGTGCTATGTGTCTGCCTGTCTGATGTGGATTGCATGTCTGGCTTTGGAGTGACAGGGGCTGGTGAGGTGTGTGTGGCTCCAGGGAGGGCAGGATGAGTCAGCGCTAGGCTGAATAGGGGACCTGCATTTGGAGTAGTGGAAGGAGTAGTCCCCTGACCCTGAATAGGTCTGTGCCTGCCTGGGTGAATGCTAGCTCTGCCCCCCTGTGGTGTGTCTGATGACGAGCCCCCACCTGACAATAGGGAAGAGGAGCCCTGTACACAGAGTGCTCAAAAAAAAACCCAGAACCAGCTCAGGCTGGTTCCCCCAAGCCCTGTGCCAAGGGCAGACAAAGGAGAAATGGTGTATAAGTACTGGGGCTGTGACCCCATGAAAAGGTTGTGCTTTCCTTGTGCTTGGGGACTTGCTGCTGCTGGGCCCCAGGAGGAACCGCCACAAGGGACTGCCTCCCTGCTGGAGGGCCCTGTGAGCTGGCCTGCCTGGGCCCAGCCTTGGCCCTGAAATCTTGAACTTGGGGCTTCTAGCGCCTAGTGAAGCGCTGCACGTGTCTCTGGGCTGCTCCAGACCGAGAGGAGCACTTTAGCCCTGCAGGGCTGGGCTGCAAAGCGTCCTGAGGGAACCCCGGCGTGGGGATTCCCCCGTGATCCAGAGGAAGGGAGCGGGAGCCCACCCCGCATTTTTGGTGCTTCAAGGTGGAGCGGGTGCCCACCACGGATCTGCGTATTTCAAAGTGGGAGCCCACCCCGCATTGGCCTGAAGAGGAGAGAAGCCACTGCTGAGCGCGGCGAACAGGAAGCCAGGCAAGTTGCCTGGTTGTAGGCGGGGCCATTCTGAAGAGCCAATTGCGGCCCGGCTCCACCGGAAGACAGGCAACCCTGAGCCGGATGTGAGGCGGGGCTCCCGGTGGGCTGCACGGCCGCAACGTGAAGAAGAAGCCAGGCGGGAGCCTACCCCGCAGTGGCGAGTGCCCGGAAGCCTCCCCCCGAGTGGCCATAGTCCTTGGTTGTCAGCGGAGAGGCCGGAGAAGCAAACAGAAGAGCCCGGTGAGTGGGGCGGATGCTTGTTGGTGCCAAGAGATGGCACAAGGAGGAGCCCGGTGAACAGGGCTCCCCGAGGCACATTGTCGGTGCCTGGAGCCGTGTTGGGGCTCCCGAGGCACGTGTAGTGCCAGTGCCTTATTGATCTTCACAGCTACGCCGCAGTTGCGGGCAGCTGCAACGTCGGGGCAACTGTTGTTCCCCCAGTGGTGCCAGGTCTCAGTTCCCCAGCTGCACCGCGAGAGCGCGGGCAGCTGCACCGAGGGGGCAATTTGTTCGTAGGAGTCCCAGAGTGGGGCTCCAGAGGCACTGTAGGTGCCAGTGTTCATTTTGTTCACCACAGCTGCACCGCGAGAGAGAGCGGGCAGCTGCATTACGGGGGCATTTTCTTCTTGGGTACCAAGAAAGGAGTGAGATACACTCCCCCGCCCCAGCGCATTGCGCACCTTGGCTTTACTGCATTGGCAGCCAGAGGGCTGATTGGAAAGCCCTGGAGTAAGCACTGACATTTTGGACGAAGGGCATTGGAGCCCCATTGGAAGGCCAGTTGGCCTGGGATCATTTTTATGGTGATGACTAATGAGATGGTTTTATGGTGATGCCTAACATGATTATTGCATACTGTGGTTATGCTTAGGGTTTATGCATAATGTGTGTGTATGCCTATGGTATTTGTGCATAATGTGTTTATGCTAATGTGAGGCTTACAGAGGGTACTTATGAGGTTGGGCCTAATGTGTTTATGCCTACAGGGATTGCATAATGTGGTTATGCTGATGATTATGCCTAATGCTAATGTGATAATGCTGAATACAATATTTTGCCAGTAGTTACTGGTTGTGTTTTACAAATTGCTACTGGTGCTTTCTAAAGGTTCTGACAGCGGGCCGATTGGCCCTGTCGTGTGTGTATAATCCCCTGTGAATATTGCCTAGTGCCAGTTGGCACAGTGTATATGTGTGATTATGATTCTAATGTGTTTTAGATAATACAAAGGCTATTTTTGATATAACCTTGTGTGGAGTTTCTTTTGTAGTGTGCCTCGTGTGTCACTGCTGTGTGTGTGTGCTGCGCAGACGCTTTACACATTGCCTCTGGGATAAGCCTGACAGCTCGTGCCAAGCTACCAAGAGGGTGAGCAGGGGTTATCTTCAGTATGTAACTCCCTTGCCCTGACTAGAGTGGTGGTTTTTGCCTGGCTTAGGCGCAAGCCCTAGCCAACCAGAAATCCCATTTCTAACATTGGTTGTCAGCGGTGAGGATAGGACTTGGGTTTGCACAGTACCACAGCAACAACTGGTTGCACTACAAACTCCTCATTTAGATAATCACAGGTTTGGGGATTATTTTTCCTGAGTTTTATTTTTCTCCTAAAAGTGTCATTTTCAAATTGTGTACTCTTGCTTCAGATCTTACGCCTAGGAGTCTTGTGTTGTACTTGTGTGGGTTTAAGTGCCTTGCCAGAATGGAACCTGACTTTAACACATATGATCTGTTGCTGTTGAACTACAGTCTAGAGGAGTTAAGGGGGTTCTGTGATGAGAGAGGCTTGGCAGTGAGTGGGGAAGACACTCAGCTATTCTTAGGGATGCCCTGCTACAATGGCAACAGGATACATGGAGAGTGCCCAGGCCGCACACCAAGAGGGTGGTGGGTCAGAGGGAGGCCCTGAAGAGTCTGAAGAAGAGGAAGAGAAAGACAGGGCAGGGACGCCAGAAGGTAGTGAGGACCCCGGAGATAGGGAGTCCCTTGCTGGGTCCAGTGCCGGCGGCAGTGCCCCATCCCTTTCCCTGTCCCCAGAGGAGTGGGTAGATAGGAGAGAAGAAAGGGAGCATCAGCTGGCTTTGGACACGCTCCAGTCGGAGTATGCCAAGGAGATAGCGCGGCTGGGTTTGGAGGAGAAAAAGGCCTTGTTGGCCCAGGAGTTGAGTCTCAAGGCGTTGGGCCTTGAGGAGAAAAAGCTAGAGACTGAGAGGGTCTTAACTCAGGAGAGGATGGCGGAGGCAGAGAGTGCCTTTGCCAGAGAAAAACTAGCTCTGGAGGGTAGATTATCCCCTAAGTGCAGTTTTAGTTGTCTGGATTCACCAGTGAGGGTGGGGTCCAGTGATGGCAGCAATATGGAGTCCAGTGCAGGAAGTCCCACTCCCAGATCCCAGAGCGTGGTACCTAGTTCCCAGGAAGAGGGTGTCACACCTGAAGGGTATAGGTTGAGGTTCAGGGGCAGTAGGAAACTGTCTCACCAGTCTTGGGGGGAGTTTGTGGATGAATGTTGTGATGCACTGAAAGGTTGGGTGATGGGTAGCACGGCAAATTATTTTGAGGGGCTGTTCAATCTGGTTGTCAAAGCGCACATGTTCAGTAATTGTTTTCCGGGGTTACCCCAACACCTGTTGGAGTGTGAGTTCTCTGATCCCAGGGAGCTTGAACGGGAGGCAGACCTCTGGCTGTGTGACGGAGGGTCTGAAGAGGCATTGGGGAGTGATCCTAAAAGGAGTGGCTCAGGTATCTTCCGGTCCTGTGTGGTGAGAGAGGTTCAGAGTAGCCCAGCTAGGTCCCGGTGTAGTGGGAGGGGTGTAGGGGCTCACGTCCTGTCTCAGCGGAGAAGGAGTGAGTGTGGGCTGTGTCCCAAGGTGCCCGACACCCAGTCTCAGGGCCTGGAGGGTTCCCTAAGGGAACGCCAAGTCGGGGGCCTAGGCTGTACTAGTAGGCCATTTGAGGGGGATCTCCTAGTGTCAGGAGAACCTGGAGCATCTGTAAACGGAGCTCCAGTGGTTCTGGTGTGTGGCGATGCCGCTCCTAAGTGGAGGGTGCAGAAGTCCAGATTGAGGGGTGAGAGGGGGATGTGTTCCCCAGTGGGAGAACCAGTGGGTCAGGGACCAGCCAGAAGGGCTGAGCCTCCTAGGAGTGACCATGGTGACACCACTTCTGTCCTGGGGGATCTTCGCGCACTGTCAGATGGACAGGGGTCGGGAGATCTGCGCCAGGCAGACTGTCACACATCACGTGAGTCATGTGTTACCCTCGGGGGGATACTGTGTGCGTCCCCAGAAGTCCTGGCGTGCCAGGCAAGTGCTCAGCCGCGGGGTTCAGCCCCAAGGTTGGGAGGCCAGGTTCAGGATCTGCCTGACCTGGAGGGAAGGACATCTGTAAGCAGTGTCCTGACCGGTTTGGGTTCCAGGGGTACCACTCCAGGTGGGAGGGTGCAGAACTCTGAAAGGGGGTGCAGAGGGAGGGATTCCTCGCCTCTGACCCCGGTGCAACCTGAGGGTTTAGACCCTAGGTTGGAAGACCAGTTGCTGGAGAGAGGTCCTGAACTGGTGGGAGAGTTGTGTTCTGAGGGTGCCTCTCCCCAAGGAGGAGAGTGCGGAACCCTAGAAGGAGAGGTAGGGGGAGGAGAGCCTCGCCCGTGACTTCGGGTCAGCCTGAGGGTGCGGACCCTAAGTTGGAGGATCAGTGGCAGTTTAGAACTGCACTGATGAGAGGAAGAGTGGAGAATGGTTACTATGTACCAGGGGTTACTGCCCCCCACTCTGTGAGATGGCAAGGACCGGAGATATCTGGATGGCCTAGGGCCTGGTCCTGGCCGCGGACAACTAGGGAGTACCAGTGGGGTAGCTTAGTTGGTCCTGGGAGCTTTGACAGAGGGAACCACAGGAGTGCAGAATGGCGTAGAACTGGAGTGTGCACCTGCAGTTGCGGGCCCGCGTCCGTGTTCTATCGCCCAAGGCAGGGAAGCCCATCAAGGTGGTGATTGGTCTACTCTGCGTTTTGGCTGGAAGGGGGTTGTGTTGGACTTGGCCCTTTTTGCAGGGTCATCCCTGAACTTTTTGCCTTATTCCTAGCCTTTTTTCTGACATGGTGTTGGTGGTTTTAGGACTCTGCGCACTTTAGCACTGCTGTCCCGCGTAAAGTGCGTGTGCTCTCTGTGATAAATATGGTAAAGATTGGTCTACACCTGTTTGGCCTATTTAATTTACCTGTCAGTCCCTTGTAAAGTGGTATCTCAGATACCCGGGGCTGGTAAATTAAATGCTACTGGTGGGCTTGCAGCGCTGATTGCGCCACCCATCAAAGTAGCCTTTAAAACCTATCCCAGGCCTCTGCCATTGCAGGGCCTGTGCGCGCAGTGTTACTGCCGCTTTGACGTGGCACCTAAAGTGTGTGCCATGTCTGTGACCCCCCTTTTACTACATGTCAGTCACCCCTAAGGTAGGCCCTAGCTAGCCCTATGGGCAGGGTGCATTGTAAGTAGAAGTTAGGACATGTACCTTAAGTGTGTGACATGTCCTGGTAGTGACAAACCACCATTTTGGTTTCTCACTGCTGTGAGGCTGCCCTCCCATAGGAATGCATTGGGGATTCCCTGATAAGTGTTTCAGTGGTAATTCCTGATATGAGAGGAGCAGCGTGGTCAGGTTTGGTATATTTGGAATGGTAATAATAAATGCTGCGCAAGGGTGTACGCAGATTTATTATAACTATTTTAGAAATGCCACTTTTAGAAGTTGGCATTTCTGTGTGCTATGTGTCTGCCTGCCTGATGTGGATTGCATGTCTGGCTTTGGAGTGACAGGGGCTGGTGAGGTGTGTGTGGCTCCAGGGAGGGCAGGGTGAGTCAGCGCTAGGCTGAATAGGGGATCTGCATTTGGAGTAGTGGGAGGAGTAGTCCCCTGAATAGGTCTGTGCCTGCCTGGGTGAATGCTGGCTCCGCCCCCCTGTGGTGTGTCTGATGACGAGCCCCCACCTGACAATAGGGAAGAGGAGCCCTGCACACAGAGTGCTCCAAAACCCCCCAGAACCAGCTCAGGCTGGTTCCCCCAAGCCTTTTGCCACGGGCAGACAAAGGAGAAATGGTGTATAAGTACTGGGGCTGTGAGCCCATGAAAAGGTTGTGCTTTCCTTGTGCTTGGGGACTTGCTGCTGCTGGGCCCCAGGAGGAATCGCCACGAGGGACTGCCTCCCTGCTGGAGGGCCCTGTGAGCTGGCCTGCCTGGGCCCAGCCTTGGCCCTGAAATCTTGAACTTGGGGCTTCTAGCGCCTAGTGAAGCGCTGCACGTGTCTCTGGGCTGCTCCAGACCTAGAGGAGCACTTTAGCCCTGCAGCGCTGGGCTGCGAAGCGTCCTGAGGGAACCCCGGCGTGGGGATTCCCCCGTGATCCAGAGGAAGGGAGCAGGAGCCCACCCGCATTTTTGGTGCTTCAAGGTGGAGCGGGTGCCCACCCCGCATCTGCGTATTTCAAAGCGGGAGCCCACCCCGCATTGGCCTGAAGAGGAGAGAAGCCGCCGCTGAGCGCGGCGACCAGGAAGCCAGGCAAGTTGCCTGGTTGTAGGCGGGGCCATTCTGAAGAGCCAATTGCGGCCCGGCGCCACCGGAAGACAGGCAACCCTGAGCCTGATGTGAGGCGGGGCTCCCGGTGGGCTGCACGGCCGCAACGTGAAGAAGAAGCCAGGCGGGAGCCTACCCCGCACTGGCGAGTGCCCGAAAGACTCCCCCGAGTGGCCAGAGTCCTTGGTTGTCAGCGGAGAGGCCGGAGAAGCGAACAGAAGAGCCCAGTGAGTGGGGCGGATGCTTGTTGGTGCCAAGAGATGGCAGAAGGAGGAGCCCAGTGAACGGGGCTCCCTGAGGCAGATTGTCGGTGCCTGGAGCCGTGTTGGTGCTCCCGAGGCACGTGTAGTGCCAGTGCCTTATTGATCTTCACAGCTGCACCGCAGTTGTTCCCCCAGTGGTGCCAGGTCTCAGTTCCCCAGCTGCACCGCGAGAGCGTGGGCAGCTGCACCGAGGGGGCAATTTGTTCATAGGAGTCCCAGAGTGGGGCTCCAGAGGCACTGTAGGTGCCAGTGTTCATTTTGTTCGCCAAGCTGCACCGCGAGAGAGAGCGGGCAGCTGCAACACGGGGGCATTTTCTTCTTGGGTACCAAGAAAGGAGTGAGATACACTCCCCTGCCCCAGCGCATTGCGCACTTTGGCTTTACTGCATTGGCAGCCAGAGGGCTGATTGGAAAGCCCTGGAGTAAGCCCTGACATTTTGGACGAAGGGCATTGGAGCCCCATTGGAAGGCCAGTTGGCCTGGGGTCATTTTTATGGTGATGACTAATGAGATGGTTTTATGGTGATGCCTAACATGATTATTGCATACTGTGGTTATGCTTAGGGTTTATGCATAATGTGTGTGTATGTCTATGGTATTTGTGCATAATGTGTTTATGCTAATGTGAGGCCTACAGAGGGTACTTATGAGGTTGGGCCTAATGTGTTTATGCATACAGGGATTGTATAATGTGGTTATGCTGATGATTATGCCTAATGCTAATGTGATAATGCTGAGTACAGTATTTTGCCAGTAGATACTGGTTGTGTTTTACAAATTGCTACTGGTGCTTTCTAAAGGTTCTGACAGCGGGCCGATTGGCCCTGTCGTGTGTATATAATCCCCTGTGAATATTGCCTAGTGCCAGTTGGCACAGTGTATATGTGTGATTATGATTCTAATGTGTTTTGGATAATACAAAGGTTATTTTTGATATAACCTTGTGAGGAGTTTCTTTTGTAGTGTGCCTAGTGTGTCGCTGCTGTGTGTGTGTGTTGCACAGACGCTTTACACATTGCCTCTGGGATAAGCCTGACTGCTCGTGCCAAGCTACCAAGGGGGTGAGCAGGGGTTATCTTCAGTGTGTAACTCCCTTGCCTTGACTACAGTGGTGGTTTCTGCCTGACTTAGGCGCAAGCCCTAGCCAACCAGAAATCCCATTTCTAACAATGAGATAGTCATTTTTGAAAAACATGTGTAACTTGTCAATGTAATATTTTTTTTGCAATCATTCTTTATTTTAAGTACGAATTTAAGACAGAGGAGGAAGGCACGGAAGAGCTCAGAGGAGAGTGAAATAAAGAAGGAGCGAAGGAGTGAGAGAACAAGAGGAGAAATGGCTAAAGGACAAGTGTTGACAGAAAAAAGAGCAGTGTCATGACTAGTAGCATGCTGTGCTATTCCATGACTTTTTGCGAAACAGATACCTGGTTTCCAAATTCAGAACCCAAAACAGTGAAGGGGTGGGGGCATCCTAGGGTCCAGCTACAGAATGCGAATTACTCAGGATCTCACAGGTGCAGTGCAAGGCCTAGGGCCACAAATTGACCTATAAAACGTGAAACCTTCCACATAGTCTCCTAGGGGGCTCAATGACCCATCTTCAACCATGGCAACACAATTCTTACCTGTGGCAGTGCCTGTACCACAGTGTCCAAAAGGGCTCTCATCCCTGTCGCCATCTTTAAGAGCTTCAGCACTGAGGGGAGAATAAAGAAGAAGTGTTACATATTATGAGAGTCTGAAAGTGCTGTTGATGTTGACATCTGCGGGGGTCATTGGTAAGTGCAGTGAGCTGTGGTCTAGAGCAACTATAGAGGACTGACTGTTGGAGTTGGTGGGGTTCAGAGGGATGTCAACAGCCCCTGGAGGTAGGGAGATTACAAAGCGTGTGTAGCAATGCCTCCCAGTGTCCAGTCAGAAAATGGCCTTAGCCATGATATCAAAGGGGACAGACACCAGTGCTGCAGTATCACCCAGTGGAAATGTATGGTAGGGAATCTGGCTGAGGTTCTAGAGGGTAGACACACACACACACTGACACACTGGTGAAGTAGTGACACTCAGCAGCGAGTAAGAGTATGGCATTGGCTGACACCTGGGAAAGACAAAATTATAGCATTGCTAAGCTCTAGGAAGAAACTTAGAGCCTGCCTTTTGACATGGACTCTTGGTGGCACCAGACTCTGCATATAAAGACATGAAGGGAAAGAAGTAGCCAAACAAAACAAAACCACTTGTCGAAAAGCGACAGGGTCTTTGTGATCACTCCACCCATGCAAAGGGCCAAAGAATAATATGATATAGAACTTGGAAAAAGATATAGTGGCGGAAAGAATATCTCTATGCATGTTGGCCCCCTTGATGCACATAGCATGCGCAGTGCAGCACCCTCACCTCTTGCGATCCTTAGCACACGCATGATACGGATGATAGTGGGGTTGATTGGTAGGGCAGCACTGATCTCAATTTCCTCCAGCGTGATGCCCATGACAGAGAGGAGCACAATGGCTAGGTCCAGCTGGTTCCACCTGCAGGGTGAGAAAAGGTGACAGTTGAGAGAGCATAATGGCGGGAGCAAGAAAGAAGAAAGTATACACTAAAGGTGTCAAGGAGAGACTGGATCTAGAACTGGTCACTGCATTACTTGTAAAGAGAAGGACACCAGAAGTGAGTTGAAAATTGCAAGAAATGGTAGGGGGATGTATATGTGGCTTGAGCTGAGGTAATGTAAGTATATAGTTGGCGACATTAAATTAGCTTTACATGTTCTCATCATGGTTTGTTCCTTCTAGTTAAAGTAAGAGAATTTTCTCTATCAAGGGTTCTTCATTAATATTAAAAAAACTGAAAATATACCCACGCATATGCAGGATCTTTCAATCCTATTCAACAGAAATCTCACCTGCAATAAACAAGCAATGCCTATGTATACGAAGCATTATCTGTTTCTCCTCTAAGAAAATGACACCGAAATGTCAAAATAATATACATGAAGCTGCTTCAACATTATTCATTTTCTAATTTTTAAATGAGAAACAAATGAAAGAAAACTGTTCCCAGAGGCATAAAATCAAATTTACAGTAAAACTGCACTTTGGCTTTAAGGCAGCCACGAGCACCACAATCCCAGCATGCAACACAGTGACAGTTGCCCCCACAATTATTTTTTTCATTCAGAGGTAAAACATCTCAGAACACTGGCACCTGCTTTTTTCCGCTTTATTTTCTTTCTTCAAAATTATTATGTTCAGCATTTTTGTTTTATCATTTTGGGCCTCATCTACAAGAAAATGACGCATTGTGGCGCACAAGCCATTTAGCTGCGCCGTGCTGAGTCATTTTCAAAGTACAGCCATGCGTCGTATTAACAACAATACGACGCATCCCTGCGCTGGGATGCCTCCGGGTAGCCATGCGCTTTATAAATCCTTAAACCTAAACCTAAACCTTTCCCCTGTGCTGGTGCACAATTGGCTGCCATGCGCCAGCACAGGCACGCTTGCGTCATTTTGCGAGTATGCCTGTGCTGCGGGAATCATTAATGGCATTTTTCTCTTTCTATGCGTGCTGCAGAATGCAGCACACATAGAAAGGAAAAAACGAGGAGAAATAAAAGTATTTCTCCTCGTTGTGCCATTCCTACGCCTCCCTTGGGAGGCGTAGGATTTTGACACATTTTCAGTTTTACAAAATGGTGTAAATCTGGGAAAACGTCAAGTTCCATGGATGTTGCGTGATAACACCCACAGCAACACTCATGGAATGCCCCTTTCACGCAGAGTAAGGCGTGAAAGTGGGCCATATTTACAAGCCCATGAAAAGTCACGCAGGGTGACTTTACATGGCCTTGTAAATAAGAGCAAGCCCATTGCGCCGCCGGTGCTTCAAAAAAAGTGACACACTGGCGGCCCAATGGGCTTGTAAATAAGCCCCTTTGTCTTCTTTATCAAGGCATTTTTTCAGGAGTACCAGTCTTTTTCTCCAAATTAATTTTTTTGACATTTTCAGTAAAAAGAACGGTACAAAATCGAGCACAGTTAAAAACAATTACCAAGGCATCACACACCTGAACACTTTAAAACCATTCTTTCACCCTGACCCCCCCCCCCAGTTCGAATTTCAGCATTGTTGGATGGCTCTACCATGGCCCTCTGTTAGCAAACAACAGCAGTGACTGGGGCACCACAAATATTACCTTTGTAGTCATTCCATTGTCCCCAAATTTCGATCCATTTTCGAGGGCAGCTCCAGCCCTCATAGATAACCCTTTCAGCCAGAATGCACCAGTCCATGTTGTGTTTCCAACCTTCTAACTGGGGCACCGGTTCCAGTCCCCACATCCTGGTAATGTTCCTTTTTGCTATGGCCAACCCCAGCATTAACATATACGTTCCATACGGTGCCGGTCTGTTTCCTCCCAAATGTTCAAGAAACACCATTTCAATGTCGGGTGAGGGAGGATCCACTTACTTCGTTCAGAGAGTCTATTCCCGCCACCTAAAAGCTCTGTATGTTTGGACATTCCCAAATCGTGTGGTTAAAGGTACCCATTTGGCTACAACCCTGTTTGCAATTGACACTTGTTGTCCTACCCATCTTGTACAACGTAGTTGGGGGATAATACAAGCGGCAAAGGATTTTTTGTTGTACTAGGCAGAAACCTGAACGTATGGCCTCTTCTCTGGAGGAGGTGATGGCCTCCACCCAGTCCTTGTCCTCAAGACCCCCAGATTGTGTGCCCAGTGCTCACGCAGTTGTGCCAGGACCTCAGGGGTGTTCTGGAGTATTTTCTTATATGTCAGTGGCATGGCCTTGTGTGGCATATATATTCATCAAGGAGCCTGTCTTCTAGTGGTGAGGACTATGATAGTACCATGCCCCTCGGCAGCACCACCCTCAGTGCATGTCTGACCTGCAGGTAGAGATATGTCTCGCTAGTTGCTAATTGGTAGTCTTGCTGTAAGTCTGGAAAGGGAACAACGTTGCCTTGTTGCCATAAGTTCCCCACCCTGGAGATACCAATTAGGTCCTACTTATCAAAACCCAGGAGGCGTCCCAGTGTTCCCAACGCAGCTGTGTACCAGAGGGACGAGCTCTGTGATATTTTCCTCCTCCAGCCAAGGGTGCGACTGGCTGTGTGCTAGATTCCACCACTATTGCTGTCGGTCCTTAAATTTTAAGCACCTGGGAGGTCCGTAGAGTGCCCTTAGATGATCCCCAAGTTGCAACAGTAGCCTGTCCATTTGGTAGGCCGGCTCATTGGGGGGGCCCAAAGACCCAGCCATTGATAGTGGACAGCTGTGCCGACCAGTAGTACTTTTGGATGAAGGCCTCCATTCTTTGTTTGTTTTGGTTATGGCTAAGAAATGCGTTACTTACCTGTAACTGCAGTTATCCAGTATTGGTATCTTTCATAGATTCACATGCCTGAATCATTCCCCGTCGTCGGGATGGGAGTCCCCGGTACATAAATAAAGTAATGTCTCATTAGACATATAGAGTAATAGGCTAAGAGCCTTACATTAGTAACATATCCATGTCCTTTTGTAAAATGGACCAAACTCTAGAAAAGAACCAATCAGCTATCACCACCCTGTGGAACCTTCCTGGAAGGAGCTCTAGTCCCTCAGATTTTCGTAAGCACAGTGCTAAGTAGGTGTATTACGGAGAGCATGAGGTGAGCCCTTCCAGGGGAGGTGGGTGGGTTGCATGTGAATCTATGAAAGATACCAATACTGGATAACTGCAGTTACAGGTAAGTAACGCATTTCTTATCCAGTATTAGGGTATCTTTCATAGATTCACATGCCTGAATCAGAGTAGTAAGCAATGATAAGCACATTTTGGATGGTACAGCATATACCAATTCACTAGATAATAACATATCAATGTGAAACATAGAAAGTACCAAACTGCTATCAAAGAAAAAACCATCAAAGAACACAATAAAGAAATGTGCGTATAAGAGCAAGGATGGTGGGAAGAGAAGAAGGCTCACCTCTATTGGAATAGATGACGTAGCACCGCCTGTCCCACTGCAGCATCCTTCATGAGTTCCGTATCCAAGCAGTAATGCTTGGTAAATGTATGCGGCGTCTTCCATGTTGCCGCTCTGCAAATGTCTGTGATAGGCACACCTGCAAAGAGTGCCATGGAGGTAGAAACCGCCCTAGTGGAATGGGCTCGAACCTTGGAACGCAAGGGTTGATCCGCTTGCTGGTGACAGAAAGTAATAGCTCCAGAGATCCACCGGGAGATACTTTGTTTAGTAAGTGGAAGACCCTTCCTAGGTCGACTGTAAGCCACAAAGAGTTGGTTGGATTTGCGGAACGACTTTGTCCTGTCAAGGTAGAATTTAAGGCAGCGTTTAAGGTCTCTACACTCTCTAGACCTGCCGACGTTTGAGGATTTGGAAAAAAGGTCCGTAAGACTATGGGCTCATTGAGGTGAAAGTCTGACGGGACTTTGGGCACAAACTTAGGATTAGTTCGCAATATAACCCTGTCATATTTGAACTGAAGGAAAGGGTCTTGAATTGAGAATGCCTGAAGCTCACTTACTCGCCTTGCAGAGGTAAGGGCTAGAAGGAGTGCCGTCTTCCAAGAAAGATAGTTAAGATCAGCTCTGTGTATCGGCTCGAAAGAGTGTTTCATGATCTGAGCAAGAACTGTGTTGAGTTGCCAAGTGGGAGGCAGAGATTTGACGGGAGGAAAAGTCCTGAATAGGCCTTTGAGAAATTGTTTAATCAGTCTACTAGACCAAAGAGAAGGACCTGCAGAAGATCTCCTGAAACGGGATATAGCTGCCAGGTGAACTTTAATAGAGGCATGAGCAAGACCTGAAGTTGCCAGATGGAGAAGGTAAGGCAATATTTGCTCTGGAGAAGACGAAAGAGGGTGTATGTTCGCCGACCTACACCAAATACAGAACCTCTTCCATTTTAAGGAATATGTTTTGTTAGTACTGTCGGCTCGAGCCCGAGCCAGAACTGCCCTGCAGTCCGGAGGAATGTTTAGGCCATGGAACTCTCGGAACTCAGGAGCCAAGCCGATAACCTGAGAGATGCTGGATCCGGATGTTGGACTTGTTCCCTGTTCATTGTGAGGAGAGAGGGAAACGGTGTCAAAGGGATCGGCGGCTCCAGGGAGAGAAGATGGAGCTCCGTGAACCAATGCTGGCGTGGCCATGCAGGAGCTATCAGGATGAGCGTGCAGGGTTCTGCCTTCATCTTCCTGAGGACCCTGGGAATTAGGGGAATCGGTGGAAAAGCGTATGCAAAGACGTTGAACCATGCGATCGAAAATGCATTCCCTAGATATCCTCGTTGGGGATGCCAGCTTGCGAAGTTTTGGCATTTGGCGTTCTGCTTGGTAGCAAATAGGTCCAAGAGAGGAGTGCCCCATTGGGAGAATATGCGGTTGAGAGTCCGCTGGTTCAACTCCCATTCGTGACATGTTGTTTGTTGCCTGCTTAGTGAATCGGCCAGTACGTTGTCTGTTCCTGGAACGTATTCCGCCCGAAGGGAAATGTTGTGGAGAAGTAGCCAGTTCCAGATCTTCTGAGATTCGTGAGAGAGTGTTAGTGAACGAGTACCTCCCTGTTTGTTCAGGTAGTGCATTGTTGTAGTATTGTCCGTTCGGACAAGCACTAAAGAACGTTTGATCCTGGGAAGGAACGCCAGGAGAGCCAGATAGACAGCTCGCAGCTCGAGGAGGTTTATGTGAAGCTTCCGTTCGGAAGGAGACCATTTCCCGCTGATTCGGTGCTCTTGAAGGAAAGCTCCCCAACCCTCCAGGGACGCATCTGTTGTGATGATTTGTGGAGAAGCTTGGAGCAAGAAGGGCAGGCCTTGAGAAAGATTCCGTGGACGAGTCCACCACTGTAGAGCAGTGACCATCTGAGGGGTCACCTGAATGACATCGTCGAAGGATCCTTCGGATTGAATCCATTGAGCCGACAGTGCTTCTTGGAGAGGGCGCATGTGGAGGCGACAATGATGAATTAGCAGAATACAGGACGACATCATTCCGAGTAGGCATTTGAAGAGGCGTACTGAGAGGGACTTCTTGGTTTTTATTTGGTTTGCCAAATGAAGTAGTTTGTTTTGTCGCTCCTGTGATGGGAAAGCTTTCTTCTGGATTGTGTCGAGAGTAGCACCCAGAAAGGATATCCGCTGAGAAGGATGGAGGACAGACTTGTCCTGATTGAGAGTGAGTCCCAGGCGACTGAAAAGCTGTATACAGGCGTTGGAAGACCTGGTCGCGCCGTCTAGAGAAGGTGCCTTGACGAGCCAGTCGTCGAGGTAGGGAAAGACCTGATGGTGTTGTTGCCTGAGGTATGCAGCCACTGGAGAAAGGCATTTCGTAAAAATCCGTGGAGCTGACTTGAGCCCGAAGGGCAGGACTCGAAATTGGTAATGTCTGCCTGCCACGGCGAACCTCAGAAACTTTTTGTGATTCTTGTGGATAGGGATATGGAAATAGGCATCTTGAAGATCCAAAGACACCATGTAGTCGTTTGCGTTGAGAAGTTGCAGCACTTCTTGGATGGTAACCATGCGAAACGACTGTTTCTTTAAGAACCTGTTGAGACCTCTCAAGTCTAGGATTGGTCTCCATTTCTTCTCCTTTTTGCGCACCAGGAAAAAACGGGAGTAAAACCCCTTCCCCCGTTGACGAAGAGGAACTTTTTCTATTGCTCCCTTCTGAAGCATAAGTGAAAGTTCCAGGAGTAAAAGGCGTAGAAGTTTGTGAAGCATAGGTCGAGGAGGGGTCTGGGGAGGAATTTGAATGAACTCCAGGGAATGTCCAAATTGTATTAGTTGAAGAACCCAACGGTCCGTTGTTATTTGTTTTCAATTGTGTAAGAAATGGGAAATCCTTCCTCCTATTTTGGAGGGTGGAGAGGAAATGGAGACCGGCGGTAGGGGAAAGTCATTGCCGCCGAGTAGTGTCCTTCTGTCGTCCTCCTCTTCCTCGAAAGGAGGTCTTAGTGTAAGACGATTGCTGTTGTTGACGTTGCTGGTATTGTGGCCGATATTGGTTGGAGGAGGAATAGGAAGACCGATAGTGTTGGTAGTCTCCCCTGGAGGTAGTTTGACCTCTGCCCCTTGAGCCACGAAAAGGGGGGGTTTTAAATTGAAGGGTACCCAGAGCCCTAGCCGTGTCGGTATCCTTTTTTATGCCCTGAAGAGCTTCATCAATATGTGTGCCAAAAAGAAGCTGACCATCGTAGGGCATGTCCAGAATTTTTGTCTGGACCTCTGGCCGGAAAGAAGTCGCCTTCAGCCAACCTTGGCATCGTAGTACGGCAGCGCCAGCGAGTTGGCGGAAACAAGTAGAGGCGATATCCATCGCACAATCGATGATTTCGGAAGCCGAACGTTCGCCCTCTAGCAAGATCTTCTTTGCTTCTTCCTTAGATTCGTCCGGCAAGGCACCCAAGTATGGAGCAATGTCCGCCCACATCTGTCTGTTATAGCGCCCTAATAACGCTAAGGAATTAG
Organism: Calotriton arnoldi; assembly: GCA_963921515.1. NCBI lineage: Eukaryota > Metazoa > Chordata > Amphibia > Caudata > Salamandridae > Calotriton > Calotriton arnoldi. The sequence continues at coordinate 1,354,925 of CAWUFW010003083.1, forward strand.
ATGCACGCACTGTTAATGCAGACATGGAAGAAAAACATTTTCCAATATTGTCAAGTCGTCTGCCTTCCTTGTCTGGAGGAGCGGACAGCGGAGCAGAAGGGTTTTTAGATTTCCGCTGAGCAGCCTGAGTGATGACGGAATCAGGCTTGGGATGTCCGGTAAGGCAGGCCGGAGCGGTGTCCGGAGCTTTGTATTTTTTGTCTAGTCGAGGTAACACTGGGGCAACCGAAGATGGATTGTGCATTATTTTAACACCCTGATTCCAGATGTAGTCTATAATGGGTATAGATCTTACAGACCTTTTAAAAGGTTCCTTAAAGTCATAAAGGAAACAATCCTGTTGGAGAGAAGGCATTGGGATCTGGAAACGTTGTGCAACCCTTTCCAAGACATTATGAAAACCCCGAATATCCTCAGGAGGCGAATCAGCTTGAGTAGGCACCGGGGACGCTGGGCACGGGATAACGTAATCATCCCACTCATCATGAGTCGATTGGGAATCATGGAGTTCTCCTTCCTCTTGTTGGTCATCCTCCTCATCATCCGTGGAAGGTGGAGGTGGTAGCGTAACATGCACAGACTGTGGAGGTGGAGGTTGTAGCCTTGGCGGTGGAGAGGCAACTGGAGCAGGAGACGTAGCAGAAGTAGGAAATCTCTGCTTGTAGTCAGTAATTAGAAATTGGAGGTCAGAAACCAAAGACGCAGGTAGACAAACCATGGCAGGTTGGGGAGGATGGCTGTCGTCAGGAAAGTATGTCTGGTCTTCTGGTCCTTGTTCGTCATAGTCCGAACTCTCATGGAATTTGACATGAAGTTCAGAAGGACTTGTAGCCGTTTCGAACATACTGCCATCGTCTGAGTGTTCCTCTTCTTCCAAAAGGTGAGTCGGAGGTAATGGCTGGACCCTGCTAGGAGAAGTCAGGGCAGGTGTCAACGTGCGTTTAGTTATTTTAAGATGGAAATACGCACTTTGTACTTCGGACTCCGGTGTCGTCGACGAGTCCGTCGTCGGTGTAGTCGTCGACTGTGAAGCACCGACGGACACAATTGAGGGTAACAGCGACGAAGCTCCCAGTGACGGAGCTGTCGTCGACGGTGTTGTTGCCGTCGACGGAGCCCTCGTCGACGGTGTGGTCGTTTTCGACGGAGCCCTGGTCGACGGTGTGGTCGTCGTCGACGGGGCCCTCGTCGTCGACGGGGAAACCGTCGACGGAACATTCCTCGCCGACGCAGGTGTCGACGCGCTCGTCGGCGATTGTAGCGTAGACGCTGGCTTGGTCGTCGACGATGATTTCTTAATCTTTATAGTCGACGATACAGGTTTAACCGCCGTCGACGATGAAGTCGTCGTCGTCGTCGACGTGGACGATGCAGAGGACGCCAAAGAGGTAGAGACAGTTGTCGTCGACGAGGTCACTCCCATGGCTGTTGATGGGCATTTTCTCGTCTTTGAAGCCACCGTCGACGAGGCAGTCGTCGACGAGGTGGAAGTAGGCTTTTTAAAGGTGTGAAGAACCTCCTGTGGAGCAACCTTCGCTGGTAAAGCCTTAAAGTGTGCCTCTGAAGACTTTTTGTGCGTCTTCTTTTGAGGGGCTGCGACGAAGGTCCTGGAGAAGTAACTCTGGGCCTTTTTTGAGAGGATTTTGAAGATTTGGAGGAGCCCTCACTCTCTTCAGAAGACAAAACTTGGTCTTTGTCTTTAAGTCTCTGCAGCCAAATTAAAGGCGTCCCTCCCGGTCTCTGAGGGTTTTTGAAGAAAAGGTACGACATACCTTACAGTCCTTTGAAGAGTGATCCGGGTAAAGACAGTAGAGGCAGTCCTTGTGTTGATCGTCGACATGAAGCCTCTTTTTACCACAGGAAGCACAGGGCCTAAAAAGGCCTTTCTTAGGAGAATCTGTCATGAAGATACTGAGAACTTCACACAGAAGGAATGGTGGAGAAAAAATCACTGGAAATCCAGAAACAAGGAAAAAACTGAGCAGAGCTCAGTGGAGACTCCCTTAGCACGACGTGCGGTAGAAAATCTGAGGGACTAGAGCTCCTTCCAGGAAGGTTCCACAGGGTGGTGATAGCTGATTGGTTCTTTTCTAGAGTTTGGTCCTTTTTACAAAAGGACATGGATATGTTACTAATGTAAGGCTCTTAGCCTTTTACTCTATATGTCTAATGAGACGTTACTTTATTTATGTACCGGGGACTCCCATCCCGACGACGGGGAATGATTCAGGCATGTGAATCTATGAAAGATACCCTAATACTGGATAATGGATGAATACCGGGAAGAGGGCAGTGAAAGCTTTTGCCTATATTATCAGTGATTCAGGGTTCATATCCCTTTCGAGGTTTGCCTTTAAGTAACTGGCTATGTTGTACATCATGTGTCTGTGGAACATGATAATAACTCAATTCCTAAATCCTCTGCTGGATAGAGTTTCCTCTCTTTTCAGTTTTTGAGTCATAGATCTTCCTCAAACCGTTTAACGGCTTTACAAGAGCTGACAAATACGGTGTTTCTCTTTCCTCAGCTTACACAGTAAAATAAAATTGATTTGCACAGATTACTTTCAATGTTTTCATACAAATCCAAGACCTCATCTCACAGGTTATTTTGTTTTTCTCCCTTCAATCAATCAATCAACAGTAGATTTGTAGAGCGCTTCTTGTTACCCGTGAGGGTATTCAGGCACTTCCTCAATGTTATCATGAAAGAAGGAGGTTTATCCTTCTCCCCAATTATTTTGGGAAAAGATGTGTCCACAGTGCAGCCTTCTCTGGTTAATTCTAGGGTTGCTTTTTCTATAGCCACTTGAGTACCTCTAAATCAGACTTCTGTAACACTGTTTCTAGCAAAATGCAGTTATCTGACATATTATGGAATTTTTACAAATTTCAGTTGCTTTAAGAAAGGCGAAGAGCAATTTTTAAGATGAACTAACAAAAATATTATGATAAAGATAAGTCGATCAGAAAAAAAAATGTTTTGTGCTTCCAGTGGAATTTGTTTTGCAATCTAATTTGTAAGGTCAGTTGCCAAAACCTGTAGGGCTTCCCTATGGCTTAAGGAAAGTGTCAGGTATCTATTTTTTAGAAGTAATCTATCAAGTTTAACTTTTACTGGGTGGTTTAAGCCTCCCCTTCTTTCCTGGACAAATGTTTTAGGCCACTTTATTTTATTTTTGTGGCATACGTTTATAATGACCTATAGGGTTCTCATTCTGTCATTGATGCACACCAGTGGTTCTTCTAATAAAAAGGGCTTCTGCTGTATATTAAAATGGATTGTTTTCATAACATTCTTCATACAGGCATAGTGGTTGACAAATCTTTTTTTTTCTCCATTTTCCATGTATTCTTCAAAGATGGGAAGGTCAATGGATACATTAAAAATATCTTGCTTGTTAAATATAAAATATCAAGTCTCCTGGATCATGTTAGGAGAATGTTTCTAACAGGTAAGACCTGCTGAAGCTCAGAATGTTTTAGTTCATAAGAAAGTACAACTATTTTTACTTTTTCTTCCTGGTTAAGATGAGATAAGCAGAAGAGAATTTGTCTCAGCAAATGTAGGCTGCGGTCCATTATCATGCAATCACTCTTCCACCCAACTTTGTGGCTCTTGAGCACCAACTAGGAGTGAATCAACTTGCTATTCTATTCTAATGTTTGTAAATATTATGGAAAATATCTGGACAGAAAATAAAATAAATGTTACTTGCTTGTAACTCATAAGTAACATATCCTCCTTCATGTCAGAATAGGCCATGGGTTTGGGGGGCATGTTTTCTATTCTCACCAGGTCATCAAACTAAAGGTGAGGTACCAGATGTCGCTGTACTTCATGCTGAGATTGTGGTCGATTTTGGCTGCCATAAAGCAACAGTGTAGATTCTTCTCTTTTCTGACTGAGTGCCTATGGAAACAGATTTTGCTCTCCTTTAAATAGCACAAAAGGAACTGCTTGAAGCAGCCAGGCAGCTTCATGTATTTTTATTTTGATATGTCTGTGTCATTTTCTTTAAAAAGTTGAAAAAAATAAAACTGTTGCTTATAGACAGGCATTGCTTGTTTACTGCATGAGGTATTTATTTCTCCCAGTTGCAGAGTTGTTCCATGACCCCCAGATTTGCACAAATATATTATAATGTTTATGAATATAATGCAGATGCCATTGACATGGAACTGGTGTAACAGGTAAGTAACTTTTTCTCCAGAACTGAACTGGATTCAATCTTTGCACTCAGGATATGTAAAGCTTTAGTAGTGGGATAGGAGAAGAAGTTAAAGATAAGAAGGATATTGATTAGAGGTCGAGTTGAAAAGCATTGCAGAGTCATGCTGATACTCAAGAGAGACTGTTAAAGCTAAGGGAGGGTTTCATCCACCTTCACATCTTGCTCTATAAATGCTCTATAGTCAGTCGCGTTGAAGTAAGCTACTCCTTCCAAAACCCTCAATAATACCCACCTGTCTTTGAAGTAACGCCGGAGGCCAAAGGCCACCAGTTTCAGTACTGCCTCCAGCACGAAGACCGCAGTAAACATGTAGTTGCAGTACTTGAGGGCTGTCTCCAACGACTATAAAGAGGATGAAAAGAGGGTGGTGGGTGGGGAAGAAAGATACAAATCGACAGGTAAAAAGGAAGTGAAATCCATAAAGGTAGTTTGCATGCTAATGTCTAGTGTTCATGGGTCTAAAAAATTTCAAAATTTCCATGCCTAGTAACTGTCTTGAGGCTATTTTTCCTGCGTACCATACCTTTGTGCCTCTGAGTGGAAATCACCAACAAACTTTAATATTAAACATACATGTTACATACTTGCTTCAAGTGGCTGCCTACTGGCGATTTAATAGGAGATGTTACTATTAGTTTAGTCAGTAGTTCTACTTTAATGGAACTTAGAAGAATGAGTAGTCAAACTGTGATTCCAACGCCAACAGATTGCGCATAGATCTCGCCCACTCACACGTATTTAGCTACAGTTCTCCTTGGATATAATCTGAGTTCGGGAAACATACATTGTTAGGTCTTAAATTCATGAATGCTAGCCTGTAATGCATAATAAAAAGGGAAAAAATAAATAGTTAGGGATAAGCAGGTAGATGAGCGAAAGAAACTGAGAAATAAATGATAAGTCTAGAGAGCGTAGGAAGGACACAGAAAGATATGAGATGTATGTAACAAAAAGAGGGTGAGAGATTAAAAATAAAGTAGAAGCAAATAGAAAGTGAATATTATAAACAGAAGCAGTTATAAGAAAAGTGAGAGAAAAAGAAATAACAGCAAAAAAGAATGATGTGGGTAAGGTATTGAGAAAATATGATGCATACAATATAGCAAGAGAGATGGAGGAAGGGAGGTAGGGCAGGACTGAAGAAGAGAGTGCTACTACTGAGACAGGTAGAGGTAGGTGAACTTGGCACATAAAAGAAGAGACAATTGAGTAACAGTGATATTGAAGAAAATTAATATGTATTTCGTAATTCACAAGACACAGACGGGACTGGGATAAAAAAGACATAACAGATGAAATATAAAGATTTGAGGAGACAACTAAAAATGTAGGCAGGTGTAACAGTATAGTTTGGAAGAAAACTGCAAATGAGGATACATTAAGTGGAGAAACTGGCAGAAACAAAGAATGACTTAAAATGCAAGGAGAGATCAGTTAAAAGTAACAGGTGCAAATGTATAAAACTCAAGGAAGGAGCACACAGATGCAGTATCTATAGAGAAAGTGCACCCACAAGAGCACATAAATAAATATATAACAATACGAAAGTTAATACAGGGATGTCCAATGTTGGTCGAGTAAAGGCAGTCCATGCCACATTTTCATGATAACCACCAATTAAAGAAGAAACTGGAATAGGCAGAATCGTTAAAAGATAACATGAGAAAGTGAAAGTGACATAATGAATAAAAAGAACAAGTATATGTAAAAGGGATGCAGGGTGATGCATCTGGAAGACCATTCTGGAATTCTCGTGAGAAAGTGAAGGCAAAACAACATAATATATCAAAGAAGGTGATAAGAGCTAAGTAAAAATAGGATTTGAAATCGTGAAAAATACATATGAAAGTTATTGAGATAGGCGTATTGTAAATAAGGGCACAGCAGACGAAGGTAACAGATAACGTAAGAAAGATAATGTGACACAAGAAACAATGAAAGTGCATAAGTCGAAAAAACATGTATTAGAGAAATTAAAAAGCAATATTAGAATGTATGTGGTGAAGAAAATGAAGAAAAGAACGTACATATATAACAACATGAAAGGAGAAAAGCACAGAAGGAAAATGACAGCATTCAGCAAAACTTTAAAAGTTAATAGAAGACACAATAAACATGATGAAAGACAAATAAAGTTTATGGACTGTCTGAGAAATGTAAGGAGGTAAATGAGTATTAAACAAGGAAGTATTGGTGATGGAGAAAGGCAATAAGTGATGTGATAAACCACTAGGCAATATGTGAACGAAAGATAGTGAAATATGATACATGAAATGAAGGGCCAGGGAAAGGAAAACATTCACAGATGATAAGAGAACACAAATGAGAGGAACAACATAGCACAGTCTGGAAGGAAGAAGGGGTGATAGTGGAAATAATAATTGGCAATGTGTCTGATTTTGTGTCCTGGAAAAGTCACTAAATGGTTGGTAATTGGACTATTATGCATTCATTTTATTCTGATTATTTAATGAATGCAGCATTCTCACATTAATGAAATGCATTAATACTGTAATTAGCACAGAAATACCATGCAGGTTTACACCATCCCACATAACTTTAGAAAACTGGTGTAATGCGACTACCACTAGTTATTCTACATTTATGTGTGAAAAATGCTAGATCAGAGTAGTATTGTACTTTTGGCTGTAGTAACATTATTAATACATTGCGGGGCATATTCACAAGAACGTGTGATAATCATCGCAAATGTAGCTTAACGCAACCTTGCATATTGCAGTCCATCACGAGAAAATAACACCATCCTAACATCCAATTCCCAACCCCTCGGCAACATGCGATAGCAGCATGACAACCCGCCAAATGCCCGCGTGAAAACCAACGCGAAAAACAAAAAATGCGAAACACGACCGCCCAAAAAGTTGCGACGCCACAAAGCGCGATACCAAAATCAGCGAAAACCTGCGACAGGCCTGCAATACCCACGCGTCATGCGTGAAAATGCACTATAAAAGCAAACAAAAAACCAACCCCAAAACCAATCCAAACTGCGTAGCACCATGGATGCACCCGGACCTAGTGCAGAGGACAAGCCAAACTCCACAAACCCCACGGAGGACCAGCATGGAACCCCCTGTTCGGGGGAGGGCAAGGAGAAGAGGAAGACGGGGTTCAGTCCGCAGGAAGACCAGATCACCATCACGGAGGTGATAGAACACTACCAACAACTGTTCGTCACCTCCACTGCGTCATTGGCAACATATACGGAAATATGGCAGTCCATCGTCACCAAAGTGAATGCAGTCGGAGTGTCGAGGAGGTCAATGGAGGATGTCAAGAGGCGCTGGCATGAAGTGCACAGCCAAACCAAACAGAAACTCGCTGCCAACATGAAGGCAGCAAAGGCGACTGGAGGTGGGAGTCCTGCGCCACAGGAGGAGCTGGATGAGCTGGAGGAAATGGTGGCCACAGTCATCAGTGGGGAGACGGTGCAAGGAGTTGGGGGTCTGGACACAGCCCGAAATGACCTGACCCAACAGCAACAGGGTAAGCAACCACCAGGGACTGGGGGGACGGGGGCAGATGGGCACAATGGCACACATGCACAATCATGTGCAGCACACTGCACACCCGCAATGAGTGTGGAATATGTCCCTGATACCCTTGGCACACTGCAGCACACATAGAAACACCACGTAGGCCCCTGTCCACTATGTGCACAAATGGGCCCCCCTCCATATCACCAATGCCACAACCTACCCATGCACATGTGCTTAATCCAGAAAAGCAGCGGCTCTGTGAGCCACACTGACAATGCAAGTGACACTGCATGACAGATAGCATGGCTGAAGTCACAATACATGACATGGTGCACGAGACGACACTGAGGTGGCTGAGTGTGGACCACATCCGTAAAGGAGCAGGTCACACTCTGACACATCCACGTGCACCTACGAGCCATGACGTCAAGAACACATCTGCAGACAAACAATGCACAAGAGTACCAAATATCCCCAGTAGCACAAATGACCCAAGTCGCAAACATCCCAGCCCCGAAAAGCGCACAAGTCAAATGCACACCGACTCAAAGGGATAAGGGTCCGCCAATGCAGAGCTGCAGGGGCGAATCGCCAACAATGCAGCACACACACATAGCAATCACAGTACATCAACATTGACGACAATGTGGGACAGAGTGCAACCCCTACACCACAGGACAGGGGACACAACTGGTGCCTCTCGTGCGTAGAAACTGGCCAATCACATCTGGCAATGCATGACACTGTGAGATGATAATGTACGAGTACAACCACACATCCGTCATGTAGTCGAAATGTCCACTGACTCCCATCAAATAGCCAGCTACACCAAAACAGTCACAATGTACACCGTCATGCAGTCTGAATGTAAACATTCACAATGCGTCAACATACATGGAACACACTGTTAACCTGCATCTCCCCTTACATTGCAGAAGGACAACCAACACCTCCTGCAAAGCAGACCACACATCTCTTCAGTGATGATGAAGAGGACACCCTGCCCATTTGCCCAGACACACTCCAACGGCTCGTGGACAGCCTCCTCACCCCACCTCCAGGAGCAGGGCAGCCCAGCTGCATCGCGGTGAGCCCACACCCTGCACAGACCACCCAGCAGGAAGCACACACCACCACAGCTGCCTCCCAGGACCCCCACGACCAACACATGGATTTCAAACGCCGTGCATTAGGGTGCCAGGAGAAGATGGCAGATCAGCTGCGGCTGGGTTTCGACCTCATGGGAGCCAAACTCGATGCCATACGTGGGTGCCTGAGTCCCATCAGGGAGCACCTACAGTCCCTAACGGATACCCACTGTCCGCACCATGCCCACCAACAATCCTTGGCTGACATCGCTGGTTCCATTACTCGGAGACAAGAACTGTCTAGGCAGACAGGCTGCAGCGATGACAGCACAGAGTTGGCACAGATGCGGAGGACAATGGAGACCATGGATCCGATGCAGGCTGGAAGTATGGCTGCCACTGCTGAACACCAGCGAGGTGTAGCTGCGATCTTCCATGCCTTGCAGATCCTCATCTTGCCACTGCTGCCACTGAGCCTGTACCAGATGACTGCTGCAGGAACCTCGACACACACATCTCCGACCCCTGATGTGTCAGTGGCACACAGTCATGCAGCCCCATCGCTTTCGCACCCTGATGTGTCGGTGGCACACAGTCATGCAGCCCCATCGCCTTCGCACCCTGATGTGTCAGTGGCACACAGTGATGCAGCCATTACACCGCCACACACACCGGACACACCCGACACAGAAGAAGTATCAGAGGAGTAAGATGTGGATGGTAACTACTGTGTGAGGAAGGAGGCAGTAGCATCCATCACCTCCATATGGCTTGCCCTGCCTGGCTCTGCCCCATGCATCATGCCCTGGGACAACCCCTTCCACTGACCCCCGGAACACTCTGCGACATTCACCCGGACCCCGACACGGACTGCCATATCTCCACTGCTTGACAATTACACAGCAATCCTGCTGCAGACTGCACTCCCCCTCTTTCAAATCATTTTTCAATGCCCAAAGGACTCTGGTTGGCCCACCACTGGGCTTCCATGTTATGTGGGCTTGGATGGCCATGTACAGCTCCCTCTCTGTCATTCGCCAGAATGTGAATAAAACATTCCAAATCATGCAGATGTGTCATGACTATGTTCACTCACGTATGGAAGTATGGCTGGATGTAGGGACAATTATTGCACAAGAAGGTACACCCTGGTAAATGACATCAATGCGCATGTTCATCCCCGAGACACATGGCCAATTGGATGACTGTGAAGGTGGGTACTGGCTGTGTCCCCATTGCACATTAGCAACAAACTCACAACCCCCAACGTAGGCACAGGTCCATGTCTTGAATAGGGCTGTGTGTAGGAATGACCAAATCGGTAGCAGGCCAGAAGTGGTGTCCTACATCACATGTGACGACAGAACTTCACGTTGCATACCTACTCACACACATCTGTGTGGACACATGCTGTAATGATTCATAACATCGCACAACATGGTCAGAGGTTGGACACCATACTCACATTGCTGAAGACACGTAAGAGCACAGGTCTACCAGCAACTCTCCCAAAACAATGTCGGGCTCACAGAGGTGGAGCTGTCAGAAGGGACCCACCCCCATTGTACATGCGTCAGTCAGTTCCTCCATGTGTAGGGACGATGCTCATTGTGGCACACAAGTGGTCAATCTAATCAACACTCATCACAGTTAGACACCAGTGGTGTTGCGTAGACTTTATTGGCAGGTGCGTGTCAGTATGGACAAGGCAACGGCCACAACAGGCCGGAACATGCTTAAGACACTTACACGCAGCATGGGTACATGTCGAGGTGCAGGAAATGGGGTTGGAAAAATGAACCCCAATCATCACGGATGGCAACGGTCTCAGCCCACCTTGCCTTGCTGGACGAGTCATGTGTTGTTTGGCGTATGCCCATTGCCCCGTGTGAGGGGGCACGACTTACAGCCCATGGGGTCTGCATAGTGCTCTGCCACCCGACTGCGCCGACTGTCTGCTCTGCTGACAGTGATCAGGTGAAAGGGTCCGACAAGTTCACATGTCGTGCTACATTGCCATGTGTGTACTCTCCCCCCAGCAGTGTGTCCTACTTGGTAACATTGCCAGACGACGCTGTGCTGCTCCGACCATGGAACTGCATCACCTTGCACAGGTGTGTGTACACACGTGTAGTTCCACGCACATGCATACAGAGTCCAGACGAAGGCAGACATGTCCTCTGTTGTGGTGGGATGTGGGTACATTCCCCACAATGCTACAAGGTGTTGGGAGCAGTGCTGTGGGTGACAATCCAATGTGGCTGCAGGGACGTAGTTACTCGTCCATGAATGCCAGCGCAGCTTCATGGGCAATGTGTGCCAATAGTACGTCGTTGTCGGGTTCAAGGAACACCAGGGTGAGCCAATCCATTAACTGGTCCGGGCAGATGTGCTCAGTCCACGCCGTTTCCCCAATCCGCAACACAGCCCAATAGGGGAGCGCCTGGATGTGGTCACTGCACACGAGGAGTTGTGCATTCTCCCATGTGCAACTGCCAGCACATACGCCAAGGATCAGTGCATCCCATGCACGGCTATCCAGGTGACACTCCTGTTGGTGGGCCAACAGGGGGCGCACTGTCAGGTCATAATCCAATTCAGCTACGGTTGCGTTGGATAGGCATACCTCTATGGGCCACTCGAATGTGCATGATCGACAGTGGAACCAGGGCTGGACACAGGTGACGTAGGCAAGACGGAAACTCAGACGGAAACTGATTCGCAACACTGCCATTGGCAGGGATCCCAACAGATGCAGCATTTGGGCACAGTACAGTTCCACGTGACAGGGGTTGTGCATGTGCCCGGGAATGCAGGCCATTGCGTTTGTTGGTCTCGTGGCACTGGCACTCGTCTGACCGGCGGGTGTTCGGTGGAGGATATGCCACAGCTCTGGGCAATGAGTTGTATGTGAGTGCGACGTTTGTACGTATGGGTAGTTATTTGACAATGTGTCAAGGGCATCCCTTGCAGGTGTCGGTCGTGCAGGGACAAGTGTGTGTGGGGTGTAGGCACGTTGCTGTTTCATTAGCGCAGTTCGTGGTGTGGGAGTCGTCGGAGGCTGGTATGGTATCTCACGCAGGGTGTGCCAGCTGCATTCAGGACCAAGGTCGGGGGTTTGGTTGGCCTTGGGCCTTGTGTGTTGGGACAATGGTGCTTTCATTCGTGATTTTCGTCTGACTACTGCTTGCATGTCTTAATTATGATGTGGAGTTCGCGCTGACTTTGATGCCAGGCCTGTGATTTGTGGTGCGCAGAGTTGGAGACACACGCAGCTGTTGGCATGTTTGCATGAGCCAAGGGCCCGATTGGCCTTGCGCTCCTTGTTCAGTCTCTCTCTTTCTGTCTGTTTCTTTCTTTCTCTCTCTTTCTCTCTCTCCCTGTCCTTTGATGGGTGCCTGACACACCTTCTTATCTTGGGTATTGTCTTGCAGGTTGTGAGTCACAGTTTGTCCAGGGATGCCCTGCCATGACTCCTCAGGATAGTTGTTTGGTGACGTATTTGAATGTGACATTTTGTTTGGTCTTTCAATGGTGTATGTATGAATCAGGATCTCAGTGCGCACATGTATGTTGATTGTTGCAATTGTGGGACATCAGGCAGGTGCTTGTGGTCATGTTTCCGTGCAGTTGATGTGCTGTGTCTTGGTCCAGGGGAGGTGGGGGGTGCCCATGGTGAGGCGGGGGGGGTGTGGTCCCTGGGGGTGGTGGCGGTGGGTGTTGTGGCCCTCTTGGGTGTCCGGCACGCATGTTCAGTGGCTCCATGGCATCTGTTGCCCTTCAGGTGTGGCTCTGGGCTGGGCTCCATTTTGTGGTGCAGGCTGTGCTCCGACTTTGCACCAGGTCAGGGCAGGTGTTAGTTTCCTGCTGCTAAAGCGCCTTATCACCTGTTTTGTGGTTTTATCGCTGATCGGGCTGGTCGTTGAGAATGTTGAGGTGTGGGGTTGTCGCGTGTTTTTGCTCGGGAACGCCTACTCTGCATCTCATTAGCGATAGTTGCAGGGGTCATCTGTGGCGATGTTTTTTGAGGATGCTTTCGCAGGTATACTGGTGTTATGGGCTGTTAGCACCAGCTTGTGAATGTTGCGATACATTTATCTCGACTTTGGCTGCGATAAAGTGCCGTTAACTCGGCGATAGCTCCTTGAGAATATGCCCCTGCATGTATTGCTCCTGAGTTTGCACAAACCCTTAAATGAGAACAATGTCTAAAAAGGTACACAAAAGGACGGAAAATAGCGAAAAGTGTAAGATATTATACATGAAACAAAAAGGGCTGACAAATAGATCATAGCAAACACAAGGAGATGATGGACGGAGCGCTGAAACATTTCAGACACTCACCCCCAGTCACAGATCTGGGTTGAATCCATCATCGTTCTTTAGCTCACTTTGCCACCCCAGTTCAGACACAGCTAAATGCAAATCAGTCTTGACCCTGTGCCTCATGGGAACAGTCCAGCCCAAACTGCCAAGCCATGTCTTCCCTTGACCGGAAACAAGCATCCTGGGACTGGTTTCGGGCTAACAGCCCTCATCAGCCAGGCTAGCTTGAATCCAGTGGCAAAGTGAGCAAGGGTCCCACGTCTGGGCATACCCTGCCAACTTAGGGCGAACAAAGCAAACACAAGGAGATGATGGACGGAGCGCGGAAACTTTTCAGACACTCACCCCCAGTCACAGATCTGGGTTGAATCCATCATCGTTTTTTAGCTCACTTCGCCACCCCAGTTCAGACACAACTATATACAAATCAGTCTTAACCCTGTGCCTCATGGGAACAGTCCAGCCCGAACTGCCAAGCCATGTCTTCCCTGGTCGGGAAACAAGCATCCTGGGACCGGTTTTGGGCTAACAGCCCTCATCAGCCAGGCTAGCTTGAATTCAGTGGCAAAGTGAGCAAGGGACCCACGTCTGGGCATACCCTGCCAACATAGGGCGAACAAAGCAAACACAAGGAGATGATGGACAGAGAGCTGAAACTTTTCAGACACACATCCCCAGTCACAGATCTGGGTTGAATCCATCATCGTTCTTTAGCTCACTTTGCCACCCCAGTTCAGACACAGCTATATGCAAATCAATCTTGACCCTGTGTCTCATGGGAACAGTCCAACCTGAACTGCCAAGCCATGTCTTCCCTTGACCGGAAACAAGCATCCTGGGACCGGTTTCGGGCTAACAGCCCTCATCAGCCAGGCTAGCTTGAATCCAGTGGCAAAGTGAGCAAGGGACCCACGTCTGGGCATACCCTGCCAACTTAGGGCGAACAAAGCAAACACAAGGAGATGATGGACGGAGCGCGGAAACTTTTTAGACACTCACCCCCAGTCACAGATCTGGGTTGAATCCATCATCGTTTTTTAGCTCACTTCGCCACCCCAGTTCAGACACAACTATATGCAAATCAGTCTTAACCCTGTGCCTCATGGGAACAGTCCAGCCCGAACTGCCAAGCCATGTCTTCCCTGGACGGGAAACAAGCATCCTGGGACCGGTTTTGGGCTAACAGCCCTCATCAGCCAGGCTAGCTTGAATCCAGTGGCAAAGTGAGTAAGGGACTCACGTCTGGGCATACCCTGCCAACTTAGGGCGAACAAAGCAAACACAAGGAGATGATGGACGGAGCGCTGAAACTTTTCAGACACTCACCCCCAGTCACAGATCTGGGTTGAATCCATCATCGTTCTTTAGCTCGCCCTAAGTTGGCAGGGTATGCCCAGACGTGAGTCCCTTGCTCACTTTGCCACTGGATTCAAGCTAGCCTGGCTGATGAGGGCTGTTAGCCCAAAACCGGTCCCAGGATGCTTGTTTCCCATCCAGGGAAGACATGGCTTGGCAGTTTGGGCTGGACTGTTCCCATGAGGCACAGGGTCAAGACTGATTTGCATATAGTTGTGTCTGAACTGGGGTGGCAAAGTGAGCTAAAGAACGATGATGGATTCAACCCAGATCTGTGAGTGGGGGTGAGTGTCTGAAAAGTTTCAGCACTCCATCCATCATCTCCTTGTGTTTGCTTTGTTCACCCTAAGTTGGCAGGGTATGCCCAGACGTGGGTCCCTCGCTCACTTTGCCACTGGATTCAAGCTAGCCTGGCTGATGAGGGCTGTTAGCCCGAAACCGGTCCCAGGATGCTTGTCTCCGGTCCAGGGAAGACATGGCTTGGCAGTTCGGGCTGGACTGTTCCCATGAGGCACATGGTCAAGACTGATTTGCATATAGCTGTGTCTGAACTGGGGTGGCAAAGTGAGCTAAAGAACGATGATGGATTCAAACCAGATCTGTGACTGGGGGTGAGTGTCTGAAAAGTTCAGCGCTCCGTCCATCATCTCCTTGTGTTTGACAGATAGAACATGTGAAATGTGAGACATTGTTGATTGCATGAGCATAAAAAAGTGTTTGCATGAAAGGAAAAAAATCACACAGCAGACCATTAAAAAAAACTAGGAGAAATAAGAAAATGAAGGAGAGACTAATTACACATGCAAAATGCACGGAGGAAAAGACTTTAAACAGAGTATATATAGACTATAAGGCATAATGAAAAGACATTAAGCAAATGAAGTATACAAGGAGGAAGGGAATTTGGATAACAGGATAAATTTATAAAGCAAATACAAGATATTAAAATTTAAAGGACAGACTAATGGCATCCAGTATGAAAGGAGAAAAATATTGGGGATGAAGAATATGCATTGATATGAAGTGGAGAAATGTCTCAAAGCAAATCAAGCATACACGGAGGTAGAGAATTTCGGTTAAGAATCATAATAGACAACTTCATAGAACTAAAAGATATAAGAACGTGAAAGACAGGCTAATGACATGCAATACACAAGGAGAAGGGTACTGTGGATGGAGACCATTCATAGATGATATGAAATGGTGAAAAGTACATAGAAAATGAAATATACAATCATGACAGAGAAAATCAATAGACAACTCTATACAAATAACAAGATATGAAAATGTAAAGAAAATACTAATGAAATACACTATAAAAAGAGAAAAGAGTGGAGGATTGTGAACAGCTACAAATGGTATGACATGATGAAAAGACAAAATGGAAACACATTGTAGAATAAGGAATGGAATCAAGATAAATAATCTCAATACCTAAATTTAAAAACCCCAAAGAATTTTTGAAAGTGGAAGATAGGCACGTGATATACAGTATATAAAAATAAGGTACAAGAGATGATTAACATTCATAGATTATATGAAAAAATGAAAAAGACACAGGCAATGACATATACAAACCTAAAGGGAAAAAAAAAGAAAATTAACTGAATAATGAGGAACAAAGATAAAGGGCAAAAGACAGAACAATATCAAAGAGAAAGACTGAAAGGGCAATTGAAAGGTATAAAATGCCATCATTCGTCCTTGTGTAGAAATGTTTGCTGCAGCCAACTTGCACAGAAAAATAAACACAGTAATGTCAGTTAAGCCTGCATTGGCACACTATTACTGCTGTGCACCTTGAAGAATATCAGGATTAGTCATAATGCTCTGCAGTGTGGGCACAAGCTCATTTAACACAGAATCTAACTCACATTATCTACGGTACACTGTCTGCCACAGAATTGTCTTCTTTTACTCCTTTGGTATTTTTTGTTTCTAGTGATGAATTGAGTAGTAGGTGAATGTACGAAGTGGGCAAATTGAAGACGACAAAAACATAATTTCCTTTGTTCATTGAGGGCAGCAAATATTTACTTTGTTTTTATATTTACATTTTGGCTTCTGATCTGCATGTTATTTTTTTAAACATGTGATGGTTGGTGCATTTTTCAGTGTTTCATCTCGGCCCTAGACATATTTTTTCATACTGAAACTGAATTTTAATTTTCAATTTTTTTTTTTTTTTATAAAACAGATTTTATTTGTCAAATAGCACATATGCGGCAGAGCTCTGTACCCCAGAGACATTGTGCATAATAAGTTGACATCCGTATAGCTTTGAATTTTGCAAAAACATAATCGAGAAAAAATGGAATGCAATACAAATAAAGAGACAACAAAAGGAAATAAAGAAAGAAAAAGAAACATAACAACCCCCCTCCCATCACACTAGTACCTTCACTGAACCTGTACGCCACTCTCGCACCCACACTAACTTGTAGAATACATTGCTACACCTAAAGCTTCTCGTCGCATACACTTGAAATGTTAAACTGGGTCCATAACATCTGCAGTAGATAAGGGCTCCAACTGCAGGCCCCGAAAGTCCGCCCATCGTTTCCAAATTTTGAAATGTTTTTGTGGGCAACCCCGTGCTTTGAAAATGAGGATTTCCAACCCCATACAGAAGTCCAGACCATTCTTCCAAGCTAATTTTCAATTTTTTAACTAGTCAAGATGTACTGAATGACAAAGAAGTACATTGTGAGTGATTAAAGTAAATAAATAACCCATAAAAACTATTTGTGACCTGATCTTTTTGCATTTCTCCCTGCTTCACCAACAAGCCTTAAACCAACATGGCAACAACAGCTCTAAATTGAAATTATCCCCTACACCAACCCATCCTACACCCCATCCCCAGCCTGCAGTGGCAGAAGGTAATATAAGGGAATCTCACCTCCAGACACAAGCCAGGACATCAGTTTCTGCTGAGGCCAGATTATAATCATAAAATGATTTTGGTGTAAGAGTACTACTGCCTTCTTAACAAAGAGGTAGCACTCAAAGTACACATAAAGGATATTGAGTATGTCTGGGTGTTCTGAAACATCATACCACCTAATTTATTACTCCTGTTCTCTGCTGCAGTTTTCTCCTTTAAGTAGAGTGATATGTATGCACACAGCTCAAGAAGGGCCACACCTGATAGAAATCAAAGAGAACTGCAAAGGATTCTGAAACAGAGTAAGGGCCTGATTACGAGTTCAGCGGTCTTGGGTATTTATTTATTTAGAAAGTTTTATATAGCGCGAACATGACCACCGAGGGTATCAGAGCGCTTTACAGATTATGCAGCAGGACGGGTACATGCAAACAAATATTCAACATAGCGAAAAAGTACATAGTCTTAAAATGTCCAACATTCTCGTGAGCCAAGCCGATGGGCCACAAAACAGCGTCAATAGCCCCAAAGTCAAGTGGGGAAGTCAGACTGAGGCAGATATTTCTTCATCAAGAGCCCTTTAACTTCTATTTTGAAGAGGAGAGTGGAAGGGATCACCCTGACTTCGGGGGGAAGAGGGTTCCAGATCCTTGGCGCCATACCTGAGAATGCTCGATTATAGGTCTTTTTTTCTTGAATTTTTGTGGTTTGGGTAAGAGGGTGCTGGCACTTCTGGAGGCTCTTGAACCACATGAGAGCTCCAGTTTCTGAGCGAGGTACATCGGGGTCTTGAAGTGGATGGCTTTGTGTGCCATGCATGCAATTTTCAGCTGTATCCGAGCTTCATATGGGAGCCATTTCAGGGCCAACAGGTCCGGAGAGATGTGGTTGTATTTTTTAGTGCCAGTTAAGAGCCTAGCAGCAGAATTGAGGGCCACCCTAAGAGGAGCCGTTTTCACTCTGGGCAAGCCACAAAGCGTTGCACTGCAATAGTCCAGCTTTGCGATCACTAATGCTTGCACTGCAACCTTTAGGTCATGAGCAGGGAGAAAGGGTTTGAGCTTCCTTAGGATGCTGAGTTGGCAGTTCGCTCCTTTGGTGAGGGAACTGATGTGCTTTTGCATGTTCAGACTTTTGTCTAATATAATACCAAGTGAGGATGCCGAGTCCACGAGGTGAGGTCTGCAGTTAAGAGCAGTAAGCTGATTCAACCATTGTTCAATGACCGGAGATTGCTGCGGGGTGAGATTAGGAGGAATTCTGTTTAGAGCATTTAGTTTCAGATGGTTACATGTCAGCCAGCTTTGGGTTTCCAGCAGGACTGAGTTGAGGGACTGAATGTCCTCAGGGGAGGCGATCTTCAGGTATAGTTGAGTATCGTCCGCATACATGTGATAGTGAATGCTGGATGATTTCAGAATTTCTGTTAGAGGCTCCATGAACAAGTTAAAGAGCGTGGGAGAGAGTGCTGAACTTTGGGGAACCCCCAGCGTAACCGCTGCAGGATGGGACAGGGATTGGTTCACCTTGAAGCTTTGGGATCTATTCAGGAGGAATGAAGAGAACCAGTTAAGCACAGGCCCAGACAGCCCCATCCTGTGTTCCAGGAGGTCAATTAGGTTATCGTGTTTGACCGTATCAAATGCTGACGAAAGGTCAAGAAGGATCAATAGGCACGACTCATTGTGGTCCAGCATTCTTAACGCATCATCGACAATGTGCGTTAGAGCCGACTCTGTGCTATGGCCCGGGCGGAAACCAGATTGGCATTGGTCCAGGAGTTGGAAATGGTCGATGTGGTTGCAGAGTTGGGCAAGCACACATTTCTCCAGGAGCTTTGCTAAGGTGAGGATGTTGGAGATTGGGCGAAAGTTATGAAGGTCCGTGGGATGAGCAGTTGGTGTCTTTAGAATCGGGGTAACTTGACTCGATTTTAGGCAATCTGGAATAGCACCTTGCCGAAGTGAAGCATTGACGATCGTAGTCCACAATGTTAGTAAGGAGGATCTAACTTCCGGGAAAAGGTTCGATGGCAGCGGGTCGTTGAAGTATGGCATGCCGTCGCATTGGAAACCCCGCCACACAGTTGGCGGTCCGCCTGCCGTATTACGATGTTGGTGGTTTGCCGAACGAAAGACTGCTGGAGCACCGCCAACAATGACAGCCATTCGCAGACCGCCTCGACGGCGGTAGGGGGAAAGGCAGCTATCTGAAGGCAGTACAGAGAAGCTCACTGCCGTCTGAATTACGAATTGGCTTTTCAACTAGTCGACCGTGGCGGGAAGACCGCCTGCTTTAGTCGGCAGATTCGAAGAATTTGGGGTGCATAGTCATCCATTTCCTTTTCTTCCCTTCAGTCTCCCACGAGGATCCCTTCTTCCAGGCCCCCCCTTCACAGCAGCATCTTGACCCCGAACAAAATGACACTGTTGGCACGAAATCCAGGTAAGCCCGTTTTGTACTATTTACTCATTGACTGGACATGGGCACATATGGGCCAGACTCCAGTAATGGGAAAGTACTGGTAGTAGGTATTTTTTCACATGTGTCATGCATATACACACCTGCATTGACACATAAGAAAAAATATTCCCAGCCGTCAGGAACACCGCCGCTGGGCCAGCGGTGACATCATAATACGGCGGCGGGAGACCGCCACTACGGCAGTACAGCAGTAAACCCACCGAACTCTTAATTGGGCCCCAATTCTATTTATGACTCAGTTTTGGTTTAGTTCCATTCTACAATAATTGTGAGTAGAATTCTACAGAGTGGTAAGTGCCCTTTATTGTGATTGGGCTAAGCATGTTTTTAAGCCCTTCTTGCCCTCTAGAGAGATGATGCGAATGACATTGATGGCACCAATATCCATTCCTCTGCATGTAGACAAGATTAGATGTATGTATGTCTCGAATTTGACAAGTAAGTACCTTACTTCAACATGGGCCTACATACATCCAAATTAGCATTCCGAGTTCTGGTGACAGAGGATGTCATGGTTTGGCACCAACCACATGACAAACGTCAGCATTTTGTAGTGTCTGCCACTATGAATCTAATTTTTAAGAAGACAGAACAACCCTGGTAGCATAAAGAAGATAAGAGCAGAAAGAGTGTCAGCCATAAGATAATTGAGAAATATTAAAATATAGAAACTTTTGATAAAACTTATAAAAGTCAAGTTCATCTCAGGGTGGCTCTTAGTGAGATATATGTGGCTGGATAATAATGATTAACCAAGAAAACTGTTAACAGAAACAGAATCTTCCTGCAAAAATGTAAAAGGGAATTTCAGAAGTTCTAGTAAACCAATAGGTAAACTGAATCTTTAAAACACAAAGACCATCAAAAACTCTTTTGAAAACCAAAAAGAAAACACCTATCAATGGGAAATAAAAAATACTTTGAAAACTGGAAGGCAAATAGGATATGTTTTTGAACACTGAAAGACAAATCATTTAAAAAAACTAATGAAGATAGCATATTACTCAAAAATCAAAAGGCAAAGATATTTTACAATTCATAAATAAAAAAGTTGTTTATTGGAAGACTTAAAGAACAATAAAGCTGTTCAAATAATTTGATGCATAAGATTAGATATTTAAAAGAAATAATTCAAAAGTTGTAAACAAAGTAACCTGCTTTGGTAAACAGAAAGGGGAAAACACTTTTAAACAACTAATATAATGAAAGAATTAGGTGGAACGCTAAACCCAAACAGAAATATTTTTATAGAGTAGAAGTAAAACAATATTATTCAGAAATCTTGCAGAGGATGAAGTTTTCAAAAAATAAAGGCGAAGCATATTCTTGAGCAATTTAAAAAAACTTATTGAAAAGATGTTTAAGAAAATGTGACTCCAAACAAAACAACTGTTGAAAACCAAAAGGAGAATGCATGTCAGACAACTAATGGGAATAAAATATTATTTGAAAAACTGAAGAGAAACATGAGCATATTGACAAAGTATATTTTTCAGACTTAAAGACATTCTTAATAAAATTTAAATAAAAAGAATATCTCTAGAAATTTTTCAAGAAGAACTGAAGTTGTTCTAGCAAATGTGGATTAAAAAACGTCAGATAAATAACGAGAAATACATTTTTAGGAAAGTGATAGGGAAATTATTGGGCCAAATAAAACTGCCTTTAGAAATGGAATGAAAAACAGGACATGCTTTAAAAATCATAAAGGGAAACAAAACCCTGTAGAAAATATAACTTGAAATGACAAGTTGCTTAGGGTCCATTAACGACCAAGGATAATGGAAAATGTAAAAAGAAAACCAGAACATTGTTAAGTTTATTTCCCTATAATTTCTCAGAATCAAATTGCAAAATCATGATTTGTATTCGTAGAGATGCTAGTCTCAATTATAAAGTTAAGAACATGCCTCTTTCTGGATTGTTAAATTTGGGATATGTTACTATGCAGATTACAGATAGCTCTGGCAAGTCTCCAACACGTTATTTAGGTTTCATAACAAATCTTGAAATTTGCTTTACAACTTTAACATGAAGTAAATGTTTATGTTTTGCTTCTTTTTTTAGTTCCTTCGTTTCACAAACTGTTCTCTCACCCCTAAATTATTCGTTCTGTTTAACTTTGCACTTTGATCACTGGCTTGTGGACAGATGATTGACTCTACCTTCTCTTTTTTTCACTAGCATCTTTCAGCTGGCACTGCCATCTTCAATTCCTTTCTCATATGTAGGTGGATTCAAAATGCCCCTGTGATTTTGAGCACAGACTGGATGAAGTTAAATTAGCCTTACTAAACTCCTTCTTCCCTGTGCTAACCAGTGAAATGGGAATTGCCCCAACTTGCTCCCCCAAAAAGTTGTGCAGAAGAACAATTCTCAGAGTGACCTGGTTAAATGACTATGCAGAGAAAAGACAGAGTAGGAGTAAGGATCTGGATTATTATCTAGGAAAGACAGCAAGAGATTAGTGTCCCAAAGTTAACCAGCACAGCACCTAGAAGTAAAAGCAGGCTTCAGTGAGGAATCCTGGATTACTCTGTTTAACTACAGCTCAAGGGAAAGAAAAAATGTTTGTAAAGTATTTCAGCAGCTTCAAACAACATAATAACGTTGAGAATCTAAAACATATTCTTTATAAATTGATTTAATTAAGATAAAGAAATCAGATTCTTCAAAACAAGGCCAACAGTTCACAAATCAGGAGTTATGACTTTGCAAAGAAAACTCCTACTTTCAAAAACAGTTTTCAAAAGAACGTTTTCCAAAGTGGCTACAGATGGTGTGTCTCACAGAAAAGAACAAAAAGAGTCACTAGCAAGCTCCTTGTCTTCAAACAGGCAGGAAGTGCTGGGCAGAGTCAGTTAACATCTTGGCTGGTGTACACTTCCTTCTCTTAAAAGTTAAAAAGAGCTACAGGCTCCTTTATCTTGCCTAGTAATTAAGTTGCAGATTTCACAGTTTTACAGATTATCAGTACTTGCAGAAGGCAGTATTCTTCAGTATTTCCAACTCCTTCTTGCAGAATGAAGGAGGGGTGTCTTCACTGCTTCCAGCCCCTCCTTCACAGCTTTTGATGGGTATCTCACACAGGCACTCCACATGCATGTAGTTCACCAGAGTCCTTACTATAACCCGCTAGCCCTCTCAGTATTGGGGAATTAGTTCTGCATTCTGTAGGACACTATGCGCCTGGGTACCAGCATTTTTCCAGGCCACGCTAGCTAAACAGCTTCTTTGCAGGGGCCATGTCCCTGGAGCAGGGCAGTCCCGGTGGTCTGCTCTTCCAGTGACCATCGCAGTCAGGCTGCCTCCAAAGCAGTACAATCCACATTTCACTGGTCCTTGAGGAGAGTCAGAGCATTGGTGGCACCTATTCTAGGAAGACAGTCTAGTGTAAGTTAAGAGATGGATACTAAGAATGAAGAAAAAAATGAGTTACTTACCTGTAGCTGCAGTTCTCAGGTCTGGTATCTTTCATTGATTCACATGCTTGAATTATTCCCCGTCGTCGAAGTGGGAGTCCCACGGTACCATAGTAAAGCAGTATGTATCACTATCGTAGACTACAATGATACTGAACAATCAGTTTAATAGCCTATCTATGTCCTTTTTAAAAAAGGACCACATTATAACCAATCAGGTGACAGCACTGTCTAGAACATTCTCAAGAGAGGCTGAGCCCCTCAGGTGGGAATAATATAATCCCGAGCTATAAAGCGAGCTTCTAAGGGGAGGAGGGTGGGTTGCATGTGAATCTAAGAAAGATACCAGTACTGGAGAGCTGCAGTTACAGGTAAGTAACTAATTTCTTCTCCAGTATTAGATCTTCCATAGATTCACATGCTTGAATCAGAATAGCAAGCAGTTATTGTAGGTAAGCATTTTAGTAATATAAGTACCCGTTGAGGATGGTGGGTAACAGTCTAATACATAATATAACTATCTATATATATGAATTTATGCAATTATATATATCTATATATATCTATATATATATATATATATATTCACTGAAAAAACCATAGGTTTCAGGCACGTTATAGTTAGAAATTAGCATTTAAAAAACCTTACAAATTCACTGAAAAAACCATAGGTTTTAGGGACAGTTATAGTTAGTTGGACATTGCACTCGTACAAAACCCGTGAAATTCCCCGTTATAGTTAGTTCAGCTAACTATAACTCGCGCCCGCAATGCACTGCTGATGACGTCACATATTACATCACTCATGACATGGTCAGTGACATCACTGATGACATCACTGATGACATCTCAAATGACATCACTGATGACATCATCCAGTGACTGTGTGTTTCTGTAAAGTTTAAATATTTTTAATATATATAGGGAAAGGCGTATTGAAGAATGAGTGGGTGTATAAGTGTCTGTATGGATGATTTAGTAGGTGCGTGACTAACTCTATAAGTGAGTGATTAAACGTATCTTACTGAATGCATGGGTTAGTGACTAAACTGGGTGAATGTCTGTATCCGTCTGTCTGTTGCTGTGTAAGTGGCTGCATGGGTTTGTGAATAGCTACATGAGTGTCTATATGAGTTATTGATTGGTTGTCTGAGTATCTGTATGGGTGCCTGAGTGTTTGTGTGGGTGGGGTGTGTGCGACTCTGTGCATAGATGTGTGAGTGGGTGATTCACTGGGTGGATGGTTTCAAGAGTGCATCTGTGATAGACTGTATGGGTGGGTAAGTGTGTGTAAGAGTGTGTTAGTGAGTGAATGTATGTCCCAGTGGTACATGTGTGAGTAACTACATATGTGAAAGGCAGTATATATGTGTGTTGGAGTATATAAATAGCTATAAGCGAGAGTGTGTGATTGTGAGAGTGACTGTATGGATGAGTGTGTGCTTGTATCAGTGATTGTATAAGAGCGTAAGAATGTGCTAGTATTTGTATGAGTAAGTGAGCTGGTGTGTGTATAACTGTATAGGTGAGTAAATGGCAGTGTGTTTAATTATTTGCATGACTGACTAGGTGTGTGAGTACCTCTATGGATGAGTGGCGGTGCTTGAGTGTCTATATAGGAGTATGAGTGCATATGATAGTCCTGTACTGAGTGACCATAAGTATGAGTGACTGTACGGGTGAGTGAGTGGATGTGTGTGTAGACCTAAGAATCAGTGAGTGGGTATGTAGTTATTGGTGTTGGAGTGTCTATGGTTTTGCAAATGGCAGTCTGTAATTTAGAGTGGGTGTATCAAAGGTTATATTAGGGTGTGAGGAGGTGCATGAAATTATCACGTGGATGATGTCATCAGTGATGTCATCAGTGATGTCATTTGAGATGTCATCAGTGATGTCATCAGTGATGTCACTGACCATGTCATGAGTGATGTAATATGTGACGTCATCAGCAGTGCATTGCGGGGGCGCGAGTTATAGTTAGCTGAACTAACTATAACGGGGAATTTCTCTGGTTTTGTACGAGTGAAATGTCCAACTAACTATAACTTTCCCTAAAACCTATGGTTTTTTCTGTGAATTTGTAAGGTTTTTTTTTGGTTTTTTTAAAACATTTTATTGATTTTACATAACTGGTACATGTGACATTTCATCAAGGAATTTACGGTACATTTACAATCATTCAAAGGGTATTTGTCTGATTTATCGGTGGTGGCAGTCTGCCAGGGACTACCTAGCAGTGGCGTGGGCTGTCGGCTAGCTAGTGTCGTATGGCTTAACCTTCGTACGTCCTCCGAGACAAAGCTCCATCATTCACTAAGATCGGACATTGTGTTCTCCTGTGGGGGCTCACATATGCCACCCGGTACGTATTCCATCCCCCCAAATCAGTGTCCATTTTTTGGGCACCCTCTATGTATATATACTGATTTCTCTATAATCATGGTACTGTCCATGTCTTTGCACCATTGCTGTAGGGTGGGCAGCTGTCGAGTTCCCCAGTGCTGTGCGATATTTCGTTTCGCTAGAGTTATTCCCAGTGTCACCCAATCTCGGGCCCTATGGGTGAGGTCTGTGGGTTCCCATACATTAAGCAGACACATCTTTGGTTCTGGGAGGATCGTGATGGTCGTTACTTGCGAGAGTGTGCGCATAACTGCCCTCCAGTATCGCATTATCGCAGGACATGCCCATAGCGTGTGAAAAAAGGTTCCTAACTCGCCGCAATTTCGAAGGCAGAGTGGTGTATCTGCTCGGGCAATTTTGTGCATAAGGGTCCGTGTGTAATAAGTACGGTGTAGTATTTTTAATTGTACTAGCTTGAGCCTGGATGGTATCGCTACTTCCTTAGGGGACGATAGGGCCTCCTGCCACTCTGTGTCGTCTAATTCACCTACGTCCGCTTCCCATTTTTCTTTAAGGGCCGCAGTTCGATCAGGCTGGTTATTTATTATTTTTCGGTAGATTTGTGAGATGGCTTTTTTGATTAGGTGCTCAGTCAGGAGTCTGTCCTCCAACGGCGAGGACTCTGGAAGCTGCGTACCCGGTGGGATAGCTGCCCTCAATGCGTGTCGTATCTGGTGGTAACGAAACTCCTCCGACTGCACCAGACCATATGTGTCTTGCAGTAGGGCGAACGTGACCATTTCCCCCTTTTTCCATAGGTCTCCTACCGTCGAGATCCCAATTAGGTCCCACTGTTGGAAGCCCTTGGAGTTGCGTAAGGCACCCAATTGTTTGGAATCCCAGAGTGGCATGGCCTGCGTTATTACCCCTTCCCATCCCAATGCCCTCCGCGCCTCGACCCAGACGTGAATGGTATGGGCCGTCGGGCCAGTGAGCGCACCTCTTCTGGTCTTATTATATAGCGCTCCCATAATTCCGGCGGTACCAAGGAGATGCCTGTACAACCGAAACGCCGGGTCGGCCTGGGACACGTGGAGCCATTGGTTTATAACAGCCAATTGCGAAGCCCAATAATAAACTTTTATGTCAGGGAGGGCGATGCCTCCGTCGTACCAACAGCGCGCAAGCTTCTGTCTCGCTATGCGGGGTGTCTTCCCATCCCAGAGCAGAGTGGACACTTCGGAGTCTATAGCTGCTAAATATGCTGGGGCTACGGGAAACGGTGTGTTCTGCAACGCATTAAGGAACCTGGGGAGTGCCATCATTTTAAAGAGGGCTGCCCTCCCCAGCAATGTTAGTGGCAGCGAGCGCCAGTGCTTGACGTCGTGACGAAAGTTCGTCAAAGGTTGTGTGAGGTTTTCTGCCATGAATTGCGTGGTGTTATGCGTGATGTATATTCCCAGATATTTAAATCCGATGTGTGTTATCTGGAGGTCACATCCCCGGGGGAGCCGTGGTGGGGTACCATGCAGTACATACAGTATGGATTTTGCCCAATTGATGGTATAACCGGAGGCCCGGCCGTAGGACGCACAAATGTCCAATAGACAGTTAATGGAGCGTGCCGGAGATGCCAAATAGAGCAGGATATCATCCGCATAAAGCGAGATGCGGTCCTCCCATCCCATGGCCCACTTCAGTCCCCGGATCACCGGGCTCTGGCGCACCCAGGCGGCCAACGGCTCCAGTACCAGCGCAAAAAGGAGTGGCGACAGCGGGCACCCCTGCCGTGTCCCTCTGCCCAGCAAGAACTCCTCTGAGATGCAGCCATTCACCGCGACCTGCACCATCGGCCGGGTGTATAGCAGCTGGACCCATGCACAGAATTTAGAACCAAATCCCAGGTGTCGGAGTACCGCGAAGAGGAAAGGCCACTCGACGAGGTCGAATGCCATTCGGGCGTCAAGGGAAAGGATGACTGCGTCTTCCTCTATAGTAGATCTGCGTGCTATGACCCCATGCAGTCGCCGAAGATTTAGGGCGGTGTTACGATTCGGCATGAACCCAGACTGATCTGGATGGATTATTGTAGGGAGGTGCTGTTGTAGTCTCATGGCCAATGTCTTTGCAAGAATTTTAGCTTCCGCGTTGAGCAAGGAGATGGGACGGTAAGATGTGCACTCAAGCGGGGGCTTGCCAGGTTTGTGGATCGCGACTATAGTGGCTAGGCGCTGATCTCTGGGCAAGACACCCTTCTCTAGGCTATCTGTATACATGTTTAGCAGCTGCGGCACTAAGTGAGGCGCCGCCCTCTTATAAAATTCAATCGGGATTCCGTTAGGCCCAAGGGCTTTCCCTACATGTAGTTCGCCGATCGCCCGCGTAAGTTCTTCCAGGGCTAGATCTGTCTCTAGAGCCTCTACTGCTTCAGGGGTCAATGTGGGCATCTCTATATCCTTGAGGAATCTAATATTATCCTCAATCGTGACTATCGCCACCGGGGTGTAAACCGTCTCGTAATGTCTCGCCAGCGCCTCAGCGTTCCGCTGCGGTTCTGCCGTACAGGTCCCATTCGGCAATTGTATCTGCGCTACCCATTTACTGGCTCTCTCCTTTTTATCCAGCCATGCCAGAAGTTTACCCGCTTTGTCGCCTATTTCGTATATGGCGTGTTGTGTTCTGGTATGCTTAGCTTTTGCCTCTTCCCACACGTATGCCTTGTATTCCTGGTGTGCTAAATGCACCCTATGGGTCGTATCGTCATTAAGACTAGCTGCTAACTCGGCCTCTGCCAGTGTTACCTCCCTCTCCAAATTTTGGATCTGCTGCTGCTGTGCCCGATTATGGCCTGTGACTACAGAGATTGCCTGGCCTCGTAGCACTGATTTGTAGGCCTCCCATAAAGTTGTAGGGGACACCACAGAGTTTAGATTTTCTGCAAAGTAGTTTGTCGTTGTTTTGATGAGGCCTTTGCTTATCTTGCGGGTCTTAAGATAGCTAGGGTGGAGGGGAAAGAGCCTACGCCGACCCGGGGTTGAGGCCCTATATGTGATTTGTACTGGTGAGTGGTCTGATATGCCTCTAGCTAGATGCGTGATTTCAGCGACCCCAGTTTTCCCGGATGCTAACGTGAAGATGTAGTCTAATCGGGAGAGGCTATCATGCACCCCGGAGTGGAACGTGTATTGTAGCTCTGTCGGGTATCTGTCCCTCCACATATCTATTAGGCCCAGGGCCTCTGTGAAGTCTACTAATTTCCGGTTTGCACTGTTGGTGTCTCTAGGGGGTTTCCTATCTTTTGTGGCATCCATAGTCGCGTTAAAGTCTCCCCCTATTAGTAGTTCGCCCTGAGGGAGTGTCAGCAGGAATTTCCCAAGGGCCGGGAATGCCATATGGTGTAGCGCTGGCGGGATATACACCGTCACTAGATTGTAAACCCTGCCGTCCCACCTGCAAGTCACCGCAGCAAATCGACCTTGGTCATCTTTCTGAGTTCCCATGACAATCAATGGGAAACGTTTATTAATGAGTACTCCCACCCCTCGGGAACCTGAGGTAAACTCGGAGTGTACTGCCATTTTATACCCCCATCGGTTCAGCGCTTTCCACGCCGTCCC
Source organism: Calotriton arnoldi (assembly GCA_963921515.1). Taxonomy (NCBI): domain Eukaryota; kingdom Metazoa; phylum Chordata; class Amphibia; order Caudata; family Salamandridae; genus Calotriton; species Calotriton arnoldi. The sequence continues at coordinate 1,384,183 of CAWUFW010003083.1, forward strand.
TGTCATATGCGTTTCTTGGAGGAGTGTGACTGCAGGGCCCTTGCGTTTAATATATTGAAGAACCAACCCCCGCTTAATTTTATCCCCTAGGCCGTTCACATTCCAGGACAACACCGCAAAGGGCTGATGGGTTGGACTGGAGGTCTGTCCCTGCTGGTCAGTGTCTATAGTCATCGCTCGGGCTTGCGTCATGCGTATGTCCTGTTGGGAAGAGATGAAGGAGTGTTACATTTCCCCTGTAATGAGTTCGTTGTGTGTGCTCACCGACACTGTACCTTATGTCATCATGTAAACTAGAACAATAAGAAAAAGAAACCCCAAATAATACCCATCCCCCCGCCCACCTCCCTGCCTCCCTGCACCGCGGATTTAGAACTACCCGCCTCCCCAACTCAGCAGAGTGCTTTATCCCCATAATGTTGTACTTGCGTAAGGGGGGTTGAGTCACCCCGTTCTCTCCGCACTTTCCCCAAGTACTCTTGGTCTTTTGCGCTCAGTCTGCGTTCTTCAAGTAGGCAGGGCCTGTGGCCAGGCAGGACCCGGAAACCCCACAAGGGGTTTGTACCCATAGCGTCTGAGTCTGCCGCACTTGCGAGTGTCCCCGTTGTCTCAATGCTCAGTGTCGCCTTGTTGGGAGATTTCCGCTGTTTCGGAGTCCGCACTGTCGTTCTGTTCCCGCCTAGGTCTCTGTCATCCGGGGCCTCCCGCTGGTTGCCATCCTTCCAACCAGTCGGTTGCCTCCTCTGGTGTTCCAAAAAACCATGTTTTACCTTCTGCCTCCACTCTCAACTTTGCTGGAAATAACATGGCATATTTGAGTTCACGAGTGCGGAATTCCTTCTTCACCTCTGTGAAGCTACGGCGCTGCCTGGTCACCGCCGCCGTATAGTCTGGATACAGGGTTACCGTACAGTTCTCCACTTGTAATGGGGGGGCCACACGTGCCGCCTGCAGAATAATGTCCCGGTCGCGGTAGTTAAAGATGCGTGCCAAAATTGGTCTCGGGGGAGCCCCCGGTCGAGGCCTCCCCCCTGGTACTCGGTGCGCTCTTTCTACCGAGAAAAAATTTGATAGCCCCCGAGGCTTTAGCTGGTTGCAGACAAGATCTTCGACGAAGAGATCCAGAGCAGGGCCCCTGACGCTTTCCGGCACCCCTACCAGGCGCACGTTGTTCCTTCTGGACCTGCCTTCCTGATCATCGAGCTTGGCAGTCAGTTGCTTGTGTGCCAGTTCCAGCGTTTGAACCTTCTTTTTTAATGCCGCCGTGTCTGTGGAGACATTGGCCATAGTGGTTTCCACCTCGTGAATCCTGGCGCTCATTTTGGAGACATCGGCGCGCAATAGTGTGATGTCTGTCGATATCGTCCCAATGGACGTTTGCATCTGGCTAAGAGCGGCCATCACACCCAGGAGAGTGACTTCTTTCGGTGCTGCAGATACTGCATCCGCACCACCGGGTGCGGCCGTGGACTGCTGGTCCTTACTGTCCCTGTGGAGGACATATTTGTCCATTTTATTGCTTGCTGTCGAGCGTGGGCCCCTGCCTCCCATTTTCTCCAGGGCAGGAAGCGGCACAGCCAGGTACTTTGTGGGGGGGTGGGGGGAGCCAGTAATCGCCGCTGCCTGCCGCGGGTATGTCGTCTCCGCGCGGCCTTTCGGTTTTCTTGGCTCCGGCAAGGTGTCCCCCTTCTCAGATCTAGCTCCCCGAGGCGAAATGTAGCCTCCAATGCAGTTACACAATCACTACCGGGTTGTTGTCGCCGTTACTGTGTTGTGGGTGGCGGGAGGTCTTGTGGCGCCGTCTCCGAGACCCACGCGTCCGCCGTGGTGGAACGCCGGTGTTGGAGCCTGGGCCGCTTCGGATGTCCCCTTGTCCCTATCTAGCCCACCGGTGCACCACGCAATGGCCGTGTGTCCGGTGGAGCTCTTGGAGAGGGGCCCACACTGACCTCTGTTCTTCACTACGCCCCGCCGGTACCCCGCTGTCCGCTGCGTATGTCCTTAATTGTTATGCCGTGCGGGAGGGGGCCTGTGCAGAGTGCGCGTTAGTAGGGCCTTCCGTGGGCCCAGTGACTGCTGTGTACCTGCGACGCCGTGCGGCTAGTCGCCGTACCTTACCGCCGCCGTCTCCACTCTGCACATGCACTGGATCGTCTTTGTTGCTCTCCCGCACCTCTCCGGTCCCTGGAGGCTGCTAAGGCTTCGTTGTAGAGCCGGTAATTTTGTGGGGGTCCGGCCGAGGCTGTCGCTGCCTTCGCCGGCTGCAGTTCTACGCGAGGCCCCTGCTTCACGTCTGTATCCAGGCCGCACCCACGCCGGGCGTGCCCCTGCCACTCCGGTAGCACCTGCAGCTCCGAAACTTTCGGCGAGTGTTCCTCCGATATTCCGGAGCTGCCCCTCACCGTCAGTGTGCAGTTTCGCGCCGGATTAATCTCAGGATAGACTGGGGTTAGTGCGTCGGGTCCGGAGTCACTCTAAGCCGCGGCCATCTTCGTTGGCTGCAAGCCACGCCCCCGTAAGGTTTTTTAAATGCTAATTTCTAACTATAACGTGCCTGAAACCTATGGTTTTTTCAGTGAATTTCAAAGGTTTTTTAAATGCTAATTCCTAACTATAACATGTCTGAAACCTATGGTTTTTTTCAGTGAATTTCAAAGGTTTTGTAAATGACAATTTTAAAATGTATTAATTGTTATATTTTTTTTTTGATACTGATTTACTACATTTTTTTAAACTATTTATTTTTACATATTTTATTTTTTAAATTACATTGTAATTACATTATACATTACATTACAAAATATACTTTCTCAGAATGAATTACTTTAGTTTAAATACTTTGCAAATAGGCAATAGACTTTTAAGTACAGTAGTTACAGTTGTTGCAATGGGCAACACAATTTCAAACACAATGCAACATTGAGCTCAATGAGAATGTCTAGTTAAATGCAATTAGTTACTTTATGGATTACTTTTCTAACCACAGGACTGGATCCTAGATTCAGTCCTGGGACATCTCCTGTAAACAGTTGAGTAAAAGCGTTTTGGTTACAGTAGTGATTTTTAAGGAATATTATTGTATTTTAAAAGTTGACAGAAACGTTTTCACATAGAATCACCAATGTTATCCTATGGGAGGAAATTCACTTAGCAGGTAAGTAGTGTTATCGTTACTTTTTCTTACTCAGTGGTGGATCCTGGATCCAGCACTGGTGCATCTCCTGTAAACAGTTGAAAGAATGCGTTTAAGTCATACAGGCGATTTTTAAGGAATATTTGTAGTTTGTGAAAATTGACACTTTGAAACTTTTCTGCTGAAAACCAGACAATGGATTCCTATGGAAGGAAATACAAGTTACTGGTAAGTACGGTTAGAATTACTTTTCAGGGTCAGTGCTGGGCTAAAAGATGCAGCACTGGGTTCTCTCCTGATAACAGGTGAGTAAATCGAAATTCAGTAGTTCGGCTGATTTTAGAGGAATAAAACTCCACACTTAGAAGAATTTCCAAGTGAAACCAGTCAATGTTAGCCTATGGAAGGAAATTCAAGTTACTGGTAAGTACGGTTAAAATTACTTTTCAGGATCAGTACTGGGCTCAAAGATGCAGCACTGAGGTCTCTCCTGATAACAGGTGAGTAAATCGGAATTCGTAGTTCGGCTGATTTTAGAGGAATATTTGCACAATGGTGAAGGAAGGGGGTGGGGCCTGAGGTGACATGTCTGCAAACACGCCCTGTGGCGCGTTTTAAGTTGGAGAATTAATTCCTCCTCAATTCCGAGGGTCCCTGGGGCCCAACTAGCCCACCAGGAACCTCCAATATGCGCCAGGGGGCTGCGTTGCAGAGAGGTGTTCTGAAGCCACGCCCCTTTTTACACCTCTCTGCAACGCAGCTCTGTGGTGCTTTCTGGACGCACCTTGGTGGGCTAGTTGGCCCCCAGGGACCCTCAGGATTGAAGAGGATTTAATTCCCCATCTTAAAACGCGCCACGGGGCCTGTTTGCACACATGTCACCTCAAGCCCCGCCCCCTCCCTTCACCACTGTGCAAACGCGCCCTGTGGTGCGTTTTAAGTCGAGGATTACCTCCCTTGAATCCAGAGGGTCCCTGGGGTGCAACTAGCCCACCAGCTACCTCCATTAAGCGCCACAGAGCTGCGTTGCAGAGAGGTGTAAAGGGGCGTGGCCTCAGAACACCTCTCTGCAACGCAGCCCCTGACGCATACTGGAGGTTCCTGGTGGGCTAGTTGGCCCCAGGGACCCCCACTATTCAAGGGGAATTCGTTCCCCCTTTGCAAACGCGCCAGGGCGCGTTTGCAGAGTGCTGCCAAGGAGGGGGCGTGGCCTCCGGCGCGATGCCGGATCTTTTTTTTTGTTGATTTTTAAAAAAAAGGGGGCTGTGTGGCCCCCCTTCTTTTTAATTATTTTCGGCCCTGGGGACCCCATCGCCCAGAGCCTGACCCCCTTTTTTTCTTCTTTTTTAAAAAAGTAACGGGAAGGGGACCGCGTGGGCCCCCCTCCCGTGGCCAATTTTGGCCCGGGGACCCCATCCCCCGGGTCATTGCCACCTTTTTTTTTTTTCATTTTTCATGGAGGGGGGCTGCGTTGCCCCCCTCCTCAGGCCTCCTTAGGCCCCGGGGACCCCATCCCCCGGGGCCGGCCTTTTCTTTTAAATTTATTTTTACGTTAATTTGGGGGAGGGGGCCGCGTGGCCCCCTCCTGGGCCACTACTTGCCCCGGGGACCCCATCCCCGGGGCTGGCCCTATCCTTTGGGGACCGTGGGGGACCCCAACTCCCCCACGGTCCCGCCGGCTCCCCGTGTCCTGCGGGAGCCGGCATTGCTTTTCCACATGGGGAGCTGCTGACATGCAGCTCCCCATATGGAAAAGCAATTTGCTTTGAATTTTGGAAGAGAGAGCAGGCTTCCCTGCTCTCTCTACCAAAATCCAAAGCAGTTTGCTATGACAGGACGGGGCCGCGAGGCTCCCGTCCTGTCATAGCAAACTACAGTGTCCCGGGGTAGGCACCCCGGGACACTGCAGGAGCCGACCCTGGGGGTGGTGGTCCCCAGGGCCATCAAGGGCTCCAGGAGGGGGCCGCTCGGCCCCCTCCCAACATCTACAAAGCCCCGGGGAGGTGGTGGTCCCCGGGGCTCGAGGTCCGAAGCGGACCCCCACATTTCTTTAATTAGTGCCCCGGGAAGGTGGCGGTCCCGGGGCGTGTGGGGGGCTCGAGCCCCCCACACAGGTTATTAATATTTAAAAAAGAAGCCCCGGGGGTGGCGGTCCCCGGGGCTGCGGGAAAGCGGAGAGCCCTCCCGCACCATTTTTATTTAAAGCCCCGGGGGTGGCGGTCCCCGGGGCTTGGGAGCCTTAGAGGCCCCCCCATAAAATCTAAACCCACCCCCGCATGCCCCCGGGACTTGGGCCACCCGGGGGCAAGTTAGCATCGAGCGCGGGAGACCGCGATTCGATTTTTGCTCCGGCGGGATCCGCGCACCCTAAGCGCATCCCGCCGATTTAAAAAATATATGCTTTCTGCCCAGGGGTCCTTGTGGGACCCCCTGAGCAGACCTAGGGGTCAGGGTGTTTCTACCCTGCCCCCTTTGTGCGTTTTGCGCACTTGTTTCTTGTGGGTTTTTTTTTAATCGGCGGGATCCGCGCACCCTAAGCGCATCCCGCCGATTTAAAAAAAATGCTTTTCTGCCCAGGGGGTCCTTGTGGGACCCCTGAGCAGACCTAGGGGTCAGGGTGTTTCTACCCTGCCCCCTTTGTGCGTTTTGCGCACTTGTTTCTTGTGCCTCGGTTCTACCGAGGACAAAATGGCTGCCAACACTTCCTGATTTGGAGTGTTGACAGCCACTTGACAGCCAATTAGCATGCAGCTCGTGATCGGGAGGGTACGCGGACCCTACTCGGCCATAGATATATATGTGACTTTACTTTTGATTTTCTCAGGAACTACTGAACGGATTTACACCATTTAAGCAAAAGGCACGAGTCTGAACCAAGGGCTACCTCTTTGCCAAATTTGGTGTAATTCCGTTCAGCAGTTCGGGCTGTAGCCGCGATGAACGGGGCCTATGGAAAAATGAATGGGGAAAACACGTTTTGGGACCCCCCTTTTTTCTCGGCCCCCGCTTGACGAATCACCCCGAGACTTTCAGGATAGGAGCGGACCGGAGCGCCCCAACAAGTTGGAAAATTTCGCGAAGATTCGTCAACCGGCGCCAACGTTATTTCAAATAGAATGTTGCGGATTTCCTATGGAAAATAGGTCCTAACTATAACTATCTACTGGCGACCGCCAGTAGATAATATATATATATATATATATATGAACCAGCATGACACGTTTCAGCATGAATGCCTTTATCAAATGCTTTCAAAACAACAAGTGTTGCAGGTGTTCACTCTTAAATATGGCACAGGCTTCGCTCTGATAGGTGGAGACAAAAAGTGGGTGTGGCGGAGTCATATAATTGATCTCCAGACAAAAACACCTGAAGGCTTGAATATTAATGAGAAGCTTGCGACACACCCAGGGAACTAGAAAAGTTGTCGCTTTGAATGGATATGATGAGGCTGATTACTTTCTGTATAAAGGTCTGATTGTTTCTCTGCATAATGAATTATTTTCTTTGCATAATTGTTTTCCTGCAGAATTGTTATTGTTTCGGTCTAATGTCTTTCATGAAATTTTGGATGTGGCAGGATTGTCACCCGTGTAATTTTGTAATTTTGCAACCTTAAATATATTGTAGTTGAAGGATCATGGTGAGAAGGGACTAGAGGGACTGTGAAACATATTTTTCTCATGCTTTCATATCGAAGTTTTAGGGCCCATACAGGGCGAGATTTTTTAATATTGCCTCCGTAATTGACTATATAGACGGGAGGCAGAACGATGCAATTTTGAGTTGGTTAATTGTATTGAAGATCATTCTTAAACTTTGATTTTAATGATTTGTACGCGCAAGAAATAGCAGGTGCACTTTGAGCCCATCTGCGGGCATTATGTATTTTACTGACACCACGAATCTTCGTGGGAGCGTAATGACACCATATGATATTGGCTCTGTGTATTTACACTTTTATTAATTAATGTTATCATACGCGTAAAAAAGAATGAGTGCCCTGGGAGCCCATCTGTGGGCACAATACATTTGGGAAATCGACGTATTTGCGTATGAACGTGATACCATAATATGAAACAGATACTGTGCATTTACACTTTTATCATTGTATGTGAATTATGATTACCATTCACACTATTCAATTGCGTGTACTGCATTTTGCATGTTTAAGATGGCGACACCATTTTATGTAAATTTGTCCCTTCTCACTGTTAATCATAGTTGGGAAGTGAATGATATAAACTGTGGCCGTTTCCGGCGCGCCTGATTACCATCGAAAAAGGCGACTGCCGAAACGCGTCTTGTTGCAGCGAGAGTCCGTTAATAAACTACTTTGGACTCGCCCCCGTGAGTGCTCTGTTCTTGCGTATAAGGAGTGCGAGATTGGAAGCAGATGTTTAGCGGGTGCGCCGCCCGCGCAAGAGCACCCGTTTGTGAGTGCACGGAGGAGGTGCACATGTTGGAGCTGGAATATATATATATATATATATATATATATATATATATATATATATATATATATATATATATGATAAAATAATAATGCAATACATGATAAAATAATATGCATCTTACATAAATATAGATAAGCAACTACAGTTACAGAGACTCACCTTAATGGAACAAATGACGTAACACCCCCTGACCTACGGCTGCCTCTCTGCGCTGTGCTGGTTCCAGGCAGTAGTGTTGCATGAACGTGTGAGTGCTCTTCCATGTCGCAGCATGACATATCTACTCAAGCAGGACGCCTGCAAACAGAGCAGCCGAAGTTGATACTGCCCTCGTTGAGTGCGCCTTTGCTGTGAGCAGTTTGCATGTTTTGGAGTAGCAAAACTGAATGGCAGCAGAAATCCATCTTGAGAGGGTTGCTTTCGAGACTGAAGAACCCTGTCGAAATTGTCCATGAGACACTAATAGTTGAACGGTTTTCCGAAGCTGTTCAGTACGCTGTAGATAGAATTTAAGACATTATTTAATGTCCAATGTATGGAGAGATCGTTCAGTCGATAATGACGGATTTGGGAAAAAAGTATAAAGTATGATAGGTTCATCGAGATGAAATTGTGATGGAACCTTGGAAATGAATTTGGGATTTGTTCTGAGAAGCACAAAATCACCAATGAAACGCAAGAAGGGTTCTTGCATTGTGAAAGCCTGTATCTCACTGACTCTTCTAGTGGAAGTGAGAGCCAACAGTAAGGCAACTTTCCATGTGAGAAATTTGAAGTCTGCTTTGTGAATGGGTTCAAATGGAGGTTTCATAAGATGAGAGAGAACCACATTGAGATGCCGTTCTGGGGGAGGATCTTGTACCGGAGGGAAAGCTCTGAACAACCCCTTCATGAACTGTTTTATTATTCTTGTGGAAAAGAGAGAGAATGCATAGAGCGTCTGTACCTCAAGATTGTGGCAAGGTGAACCTTGACAGATGCATGCACCAATCCTGATCTAGCAAGCAACGGGAGATAGGGCAGAATCTGCTCCGGTGATGCCTCCAATGGATGCAGGTTATATTGTTGACACCATGAACAGAATCGCTTCCATTTGAACTTGTATGTTTTGTTCTTGGCTTCCACTCCTGCTTTGGATAGGATATCTCTACAGTCCTGAGGGATATCTAAGTCTTGGAACTTGTAGAATTCAGGAGCCGTGCATGCAGGTGGAGAGAGGCTGGTTCCGGATGTAGGACCTGGCCCTGCTTCATCATCAACAGTGTTCACGTTGTCGGAAGGTGAATGAGATTGAACTCCGACAGCAGGAGGAGCTCCGTAAATCCATGCTGCCTGGGCCACTTGGGAGCTATCAAGATGAGGCTGGTAAGATCGCCGTTCCGCTTGTGGCCTCGGTGCCCGCATTTCTTGCTTGTCTCCCCTTTTCCTTCTGTACCCCTCGCTGCCCCATTTGCATTGTGCCCGTATTTGTGTCTGCTTTTCTCTCCCCATTTTTCCTTCTGTACCCCTCGCTGCCCCATTTGCATTGTGCCCGTATTTGTGTCTGCTTTTCTCTCCCCATTTTCCCTTCTGTGCCCCTCGCTGCCCCATTTGCATTGTGCCCGTATTTGTGTCTGCTTTTCTCTCCCCATTTTCCCTTCTGTACCCCTCGCTGCCCCATTTGCATTGTGCCCGTATTTGTGTCTGCTTTTCTCTCCCCATTTTCCCTTCTGTACCCCTCGCTGCCCCATTTGCATTGTGCCCGTATTTGTGTCTGCTTTTCTCTCCCCATTTTCCCTTCTGTGCCCCTCGCTGCCCCATTTGCATTGTGCCCGTATTTGTGTCTGCTTTTCTCTCCCCATTTTCCCTTCTGTGCCCCTCGCTGCCCCATTTGCATTGTGCCCGTATTTGTGTCTGCTTTTCTCTCCCCATTTTCCCTTCTGTGCCCCTCGCTGCCCCATTTGCATTGTGCCCGTATTTGTGTCTGCTTTTCTCTCCCCATTTTCCCTTCTGTACCCCTCGCTGCCCCATTTGCATTGTGCCCGTATTTGTGTCTGCTTTTCTCTCCCCATTTTCCCTTCTGTGCCCCTCGCTGCCCCATTTGCATTGTGCCCGTATTTGTGTCTGCTTTTCTCTCCCTATTTTCCCTTCTGTGCCCCTCGCTGCCCCATTTGCATTGTGCCCGTATTTGTGTCTGCTTTTCTCTCCCCATTTTCCCTTCTGTGCCCCTCGCTGCCCCATTTGCATTGTGCCCGTATTTGTGTCCGTTTTCTCTCCCCTTTTTCCTTTTGTGCCCCCGCTGCCTCTCGCCATTCCCGCCGCTGCGTCCCTGCGGCCCCGCCCCCTGTCTGCCCATTCGCTGACCCTGCCTCCCGCCTCCCAGCTGCTCCTCCCTTCCACCTCCCCATAAATGGCGGCCGCTGCGCGCCGCGCAGCGTGAGCGCGCGCGCTGGCTCGCCGAAGGCGCGCCTAAGGCAAGCCCGTCTGCGCCCGTCCGTGCCTGGACCGCGCCCAGCGCCAAACCCCTGGCCCCCGCAGCAGCCAACCCACCCACCGGACTTACGACACCGCCACCCTCAACGCACTCAACACCGGCCGTATCCCCGGCTGCCACCGTGCCACCCCAGGTCGCACCCACGGACCCTTCGGCTGCCAATCCTGCAAGTTCTCCTGCCTCCGGACCTGCACCGCACCCGCCAAGCCGAGCACCAGCAGCAACCACCTGAAGTGCATCCTGCTCAACACCCGCTCCGTCCACAGACACGCCGTGGAACTTTGGAACCTGCTCGACTCCACATCACCAGACGTCGCTTTCCTCACGGAAACATGGATGAACGCCTCCTCAGCGCCCGACATCGCCATCGCCATCCCGGACGGATACAAGATCACCCGAAGGGACCGCGCCAACCAGACCGGAGGAGGCATCGCCATCGTCCACAAGAACACCATCCGCATCACGACCAACTCCGACGACACCTTCACAGCCGGCGAACACCTGCACTTCCAGATACACACCGACCCCAAGACCACCCTCAGAGGCACCCTCATCTACAGACCCCCAGGACCACGCACACAATTCAGCGAAGACATCGCCGACCTCATCAGCCCGCACGCCCTCCCCTCGGCTGACTACATCCTCCTCGGGGACCTCAACTTCCACCTAGAGAACAACAACGATCGCAACACCACCACCCTGCTGGACAACCTCGCCAACCTCGGACTCAAGCAACTGGTGACCACCCCCACACACCACGCCGGCCACACACTTGACCCCGTCTTCTCCTCCAGCAAGGACATCTCCTTCAGCCACACCACCGGACTCCACTGGACAGACCACAGCTGCGTCCACTTCAGCTTCAGCAGGATCACCACGCACCACCACCCGCAACAGTTTCCGCGCAGAAGCTGGAACAAGATCACCACCGACCAACTCACCACATCCCTGAGCCAGAACCCTCCTGCCAGCTCAACGAACCCCAACCAAGCCGCCAGCAACCTCACAAGATGGATCACCAACTGCGCAGACGACCTCGCCCCATTGAAGACCCCCCAGTCAGACCCGGCAACAAGAAAGCATCCTGGTTCACCGACGAACTCAAGAAATCCAAGAAGAACTGCCGGGCCCTCGAGAAAGCATGGCGCAGAGACCCGACTGCAGACAACATGACCACCCTCAAGCACGCCACCCGAAAACACCACCAGCTGATCCACACCACCAAGAAAACCGCATTCAAGGAATGACTGGACAACAACGCCCACAACAGCAAGGAACTCTTCATCATCGTCAAAGAACTCTCGAACCCCAGCGCCGGAAACAACGACATCACTCCCTCGCAAGACCTCTGCAACTCGCTCGCCTCGTTCTTCCACAGCAAGATCGCAGACATACACAACAGTTTCAGCACACAGCCGACGTACCCTACGACCGTTCCAACGTCCCCCACCTCCACCCTCCGAGCCTGGACCCCGATCAACACCGAAGACACTATCCGCACGATGAACTCCATCCACTCCGGATCACCAACCGACCCCTGCCCTCACCACGTCTTCAACAAGGCCGACGCCGTCATCGCACCCCACCTCCGGGACATCATCAACACCTCCCTCGACACCGCCACCTTCCCAGAGAGCTGGAAGCACGCCGAACTCAGCGCCCTACTGAAGAAACCGTCAGCGGATCCCACCGACCTCAAAAACTACCGCCCCATCTCGCTCCTTCCTTTTCCTGCCAAAGTCATCGAGAAGACCGTCAACAGACAACTGGCCGCCTTCCTCGAGACGAATGGATCCCTCGACCACTCGCAGTCCGGCTTCCGGGCCAACCACAGCACCGAGACCGCCCTCATCGCAGCCACCGACGACATCCGAGCCCTGCTCGACAACGGGAAACAGCGGCCCTCATCCTCCTGGACCTCTCCGCAGCGTTCGACACAGTCTGCCACCGCACCCTAGTGCAACGCCTGAACAACGTCGGAATCCAAGAGAAGGCACTGGAGTGGATCATCTCCTTCCTCGCCGGAAGAACCCAGAGAGTCCGCCTCCCCCGTTCAGTTCCGAGGCCACCGAAGTCATCTGCGGCGTACCACAAGGATCATCACTCAGCCCCACCCTCTTCAACGTCTACATGAGCCCCCTCGCAGCCATCGCACGCCAGCACAACCTCAACATCATCTCCTACGCCGACGACACCCAGCTGATCCTCTCCCTCACCAACGACCCCACAACCGCCAGAACCAACCTACATGAAGGGATGAAGGACGTAGCCGAGTGGATGAGGAACAGCCGCCTGAAACTGAACTCAGATAAGACGGAAGTCCTCATCCTAGGATCATCACCCTCCGCCTGGGACGACTCCTGGTGGCCCCCTGCCCTGGGCAACGCACCCAAACCAACGGACCACGCACGCAACCTGGGCTTCATCCTGGACTCCTCCCTCTCAATGACCCGACAAGTCAACGCCGTCTCCTCGTCTTGCTTCAACATCCTACGCATGCTGCGCAAGATCTTCCGGTGGATCCCCACCGAAACCAGGAAGACGGTCACCCAGGCCCTCGTCACCAGCCGACTGGACTACGGCAACTCCCTCTACGCCGGAACCACAGCCAAACTTCAAAAAGACTCCAACGCATCCAGAACGCCTCAGCTCGACTCATCCTGGACATCCCCCGACACAGCCACATCGCCGGACACCTGAGAGACCTGCACTGGCTCCCCGTCAGCAAGAGAATCACGTTCCGACTCCTCACCCACGCACACAAAGCTCTCCACAACCAAGGCCCCAGATACCTCAACGACCGTCTGACCTTCTACACTCCCACCCGCCAGCTACGATCGACCAACCACGCCCTCGCCGCCGTCCCCCGCATCCGAAGAGCCACAACGGGAGGAAGATCCTTCTCCTACCTGGCTGCCAAGACGTGGAACTCCCTACCCATCCACCTCCGCCTTACCCAAGACCACCTCTCCTTCAGGAAGCAACTCAAGACCTGGCTGTTCGAACAGTAGCGGACCCCCCCCCCCAAGCGCCTTGAGACCCTCCGGGTGAGTAGCGCGCTATACAAATGCTTGATTGATTGATTGATTGACAATGTTCCATTTTCATCTTGTTGAGAACCCTCGGTATGAGAGAGAAAGGGGAAAGTTTATGCATAAATCCTGGACCATATTATCGAAAAGGCATTCCTCCACGACCCTGGGAGCAGGTACCGGCTGATGTAGAACTGGCATTTGGTGTTCTTGCCTGTCGTGAAGAGATCCAATGCTGATTTGTCCCACAGCTAGAATATCTTGTTCAGCTCCAATTGATCCAGTTCTCACTTGTGGCAACTGTCCTTGGCTCTGCTGAGCATGTCCGCTAAGGTGTTGCTTACTCCGGACACGTGCTCGGCCCTTAGAGATATTTTGTGGGTTGTAAGCCAGCTCCAAAGCTCCTGGGCTTCCTGAGAAAGTGTTTTAACGACCTTGTATCCCCTTTCTTGTTGAAATAGTACATGCTAGTCGTATTGTCCGTGCGCACCAGCACAGAAGATCCTGTTATCTTGGAAGAAAGGCTTTCAGGTTAAGAAAGATTGCTTTCAGCTCCATGTGGTTGATATGCATTATTTGCTGAGGCGCAGACCACTTCCCTTAAATTTGCAGATCCTGCAAGACCTCCCCAGCCCTCTAGAGAAGCATCCATGGTGATGATGAAGTTGGGTACTAATGCCAGAAATGTGAGGCTTTCGAGAGATGAGATATCTGAAACACTCAGGCTAATGTTTCCACCATCTTTGGGGTGATGTTTATCAAGTCTTCGAACTACCCTTCCGATTGGATCCATCGTGCTTGCAGCTCCTCTTGTAATGGTCCCATCTTTAGATGTGCCAGTGGGACTAGGTTGGTTGGGGAAGAAATCATGCCCAATAGCAACTTGTACAGTCGCATTGAAACTGAGTTTCTTTTGGAAATGTTTAGAGTAAAACTTGTTAGCCTCCATTATCAACCCTGTGAGAGAAAGGCTTTGATTTGGTTGGTATCCAGGTTGGCTCCTAGAAACATTATTGTCTGACGTGGAAAAGTTGAACATTTTTGAAGATTCACAGTAAGACCCAGTTTGTGAAACAACTAGAGGCAAGCTTTCGTGGCTTTGGACGGTTGCAGTGGTGTTGAGGCTTTCAGCAGTCAGTCGTCTAGGTAGGGAAATACCTGATGACCTTGTTTTCTGAGAGTAGCTGCTACTGGGGCCAGACATTTGGCGAATATAAGAGGAGCTGACTTGAGGCTGAATGGGAGGACTCTGAACTGGTAATGGGTACTGGCTAAAGTAAAGCAGAGATATTTGCCGTGTTTGGGATATATGGGGATGTAGAAATATGCATCCTCTAAGTCCAGAGATGTCATGTAGCCTCCGCTGTTCAGTAGGCTCAGGATGTCGGAGAGAGTGATCATGCAAAAGGATTGCTTGCATAAGAATATCTTTAGCTTCCTGAGGTCTAGGATGGGCCTCCATTTCCCTGTTTTCATTCTTATAAGGCAAAAAACAGGAGTAGAATCCCATACCTTTCTGGGAAAATTTAACTTTTTCTATTGCTCCATTGGCATGCATTATAAGAGCTTCTTTTTTTCAATAAGTGAAGACGAGGTGGGTGTGCTCCCCTTGGAGGATTGTTTGGTGGCCTTCGGTAAACTCCAGGGTATGGCCATAATTGACGAGGTCCAATACCGATCTGTCTGAAGATATGTCTCTCCATTGAAGGAAGTAGTTGGAAATCTTCACACCTATGGGGTGGGAAGAAGTGGATGTAGCCGGCTCCTGATTGAGGTCACTGTTTATGGCCTGTGTCCCGATTCTAGGGGGGGTTACTTTATGCGGGGGTCTTGTTTTGTATATGCCGCACTGAGTAGTTGACTGTAAGGTTGTTGCTGGTAAGCTGGTCTGTGTTGCGGCTGGAAGGACTGGTACTGTTGGGAGCATTGATATTCTCTGTAGGTTGCAAACCCTCTTCCACGTGCCAAATCCCCCTCCCCGAAAGGGCAACTTTGTGAACTGAAGGATACAGAGGGATCTGGCTGTATTTGTGTCCGTTTTGATGGCCAACAGAGCATTGTCTATGTGCTTTCCGAATAATGTTTCCATTGTAGGCCATATCCAGAATCTTAGACTGTACCTTTGGCCTGAAAGAAGTTGACTTGAGCCATCCCTGACGTTTCAAGACTGCTGCCCCTGCCAGTTGATGGGAGCACATGGAGGCACTGTCCATTGCACAGTCTATTATCTCCGATGAGGTGCGCTCACCTTCCTGCAAGATTTTTATTGCTTCAGATCGCTTTTCCTCAGGCACTTGGTTGATGAGGGCGATAATATCTGACCACATCTGCCGATCGTAGCGACCCAGAATCGCCAGGAAATTTGCTGCACAAAAGGTGATGGTAGACATGGTGGAGAACCTCTTGCCTATATTGTCCAAGCGCCTGCCTTCTTTATCAGGAGGCGTAGAGATAGGTGCAGATGGATTTTTGGAGCGACGTTGCGCTACTTGTGAAACCACCAAATCTGGTTTGGAGATTCCTGTGAGGCAAGTGGGAGAATCCTCTGGACCCTGTATTTTTTATCAATGCGAGGTAGAACAGCCGCCACCGTAGCAGTGTTTCTCATGATTTTAATACCTCCCTCCCAAACATAATCAATGATGGGGATGGCATGGACTGACTTCCTTGTCTGTTCTTTAAAGTCATACAGAAAGCAGTCAGACTGCTTGGCAGATATTGGCAGGTGAAATCTTATTGCACCTCAATTCATTAAATTCTGAAAGCCCCCGATGTCCTCTGGGGGCGAGTCTACAGGCTGTGGTAGAGGAGGCGACGGAGTGGGGAATCACGTAATCATCCCAATCATCCCAATCATCTTGCGGAGGCTGAGGTTCTGGAATCTCGCCTTCTTCCGTTTCATCATCTGATGACGATGGGTCCTCCCTTGGTGGCACTGCTATATGAGGAGCAGCTGTCATCATAGGTGTAAGAGGTGGAGGAATAAGCCTTGGAGTAGCAGGAGAGGTAGGCTGAGGTGGAGCCACTAGGTGCTTCTGCAGAGGTTCAGGAAACGTTTTCCGGAAATCCTGTAGCATGGGGATTACTGACAATATTGAGACCAAAAAATATTGTGATACAGAAATATTGTGTCAAAAATATTGTTCACAAAAATATCTTTTTTCTATACATATAATGGTAAGTGCAAAAATAACGGAAAAAAATATTGTTTTACACCAATATCAAAAAATATATACAATAATATTGTTTTTAATATATATAGTTAAAACCAGTAAATATTAAGGCCCTCATTAGGATATCGGTCTGAAAGCCTCCAACCACAGGTCGGAGACTTTCCAACCAATTTCCTTGGTTTGAATTATGACCGCCGTATTAGGGTTACGGCGGTCAGATTTCAAACCGGCCGGTCATTCCGGCTGGCTTCCGACAGGCTCATGGAGCCCGTCGGCTAGTCGGAAACCAAACATAATCCCGTGCGGACGGCGTTTCCGCCGTCAGTATTATGATGTCGGTTTCCGACAGGCTTTCCATGTTGGGCTTTCTGACATGGAAGGTCTGTTGGAAAGCAACTTTGTGGGCCCCTAGCATGGCCCCCTTCTCCCTGCTGCCTCCGGTTGGGGGCCGAGGGGGCACCTATGGTGCCTCCCTGTGAATCCCTGCACCTTGTGGCAGGCACCATAAGGTGCCTGCCACACGGTGCAGGGATTTACATAAACTCCCATTTCTCTATCGGCGCTTGTGCTGCGGGCGGTTTTTCGCCTGCCGGACAAGCTCCCATAGAGAAATGGGAGTTTCCATGTGCGGTCGCATTGAAATACAGTGTTTGGAACTGCCGACCTACGGTCGGTCGGTTCCCACACCAAGACAGTGTCGGTCGGAGGCAACTCTAATTGACATCGTAATAGGGGCCTATATATTTTACCACATAACATCAATATAATGTAAATTAAATATGTTTAAGTAATAACTAAACATATACATAAATACAAAATTATTTAAACAAACACACACACATATATATGAATGTGTGGCTATTTATATACACATATAATATATAACTATCAAAAAAAATTGTAATCTATATTTTAATTTTCTAATGTTTTTTTCAATATACCAATACAACAACTAAATATATATATATATATATATATATATATATATATATATATATATATTTTTTTTTTTTACATACACATATAAAAACAATAAATATAACAAATTGCAAAAAAGTAAAGATTTTCTAATTTAATTATCCATAAAACAGTAAACAATATATAAAAATCCGTTTTACTAAAACTATGTTACAAATTACATACATTTATATCTATAAAAATATAAAATAAAAAACATAAACACATAATAATAATAAATACGTAAACAATACTAAAAAAACTATTAAACTC
Organism: Calotriton arnoldi; assembly: GCA_963921515.1. NCBI lineage: Eukaryota > Metazoa > Chordata > Amphibia > Caudata > Salamandridae > Calotriton > Calotriton arnoldi. Next base: position 1,401,681 of record CAWUFW010003083.1, read on the forward strand.
AAAGAATAATAAATATACTATTCCCACTCCAGTATTTGCAACAGTAGGAAAAGCATTAGACACCGAAGGGGTAAAAGTTACTATTCCTATTCCAGTGTGTACAACAGTAGGGAAAGCGTAGGACTCAGGATTGGGAACATTTTCTATTCCCACTCCAGTACTCCAATGTGTGCAAAAGTAGGGAAAGCATTGGACTCAGGAGGGGTAAAATGTACTATTCCCGCTGCCCTGTGTGCAACAGTACGGAAAGTGTTGGACTCAGGAGGGGTAACATTTACTACTCCCACTCCAGTGTGTGCAACAGTACGGAAAGCGTGGGACTCAGGAAAGGTTACATTAACTATTCCCACACCAGTCGGTAAAACAGTAGGAAAACCGTTGGACTCAGGAGGGGTTGCATTAACTATTCCCACTCCAGTCTGTGCAACAGTACGGAAAGTGTTGGCCTCAGGAGGGGTTAAATTTACTATTACCACACCAGTTGATGCAACAGTAGGGTAAGCATTGGACTCAAGAGGGGTAAAATTTACTATTCCCACTCCACTGTGTGCAACAGTATAGAAAGCGTTGGACTCGGGAGGGCTAAAATTTACTATTCCCACTTTAGTGTGTGCAACAGTAGGGGAAGCGTTGATCTCAGGAGGGGTTAAATTTACAATTCCCACTCCAGTTGGTGCAACAGTAGAGAAGCATTGGACTCAGGAAAGGTTAAATTAACTATTACCACACCAGTTGGTGCAACAGTAGGGTAAGCATTAGACTCAGGAGGGGAAAGATTTACTATTCCCACTCCACTGTGTGCAAAAGTATAGAAAGCGTTGGACTCAGGAGGGGTAACATTTACTACTCCCACTCCAGTGTGTGCAACTGTAGGGAAAGCATTGGACTCAGGAGGGGTTAAATTTACAATTCCCCCTCCAGTAGGTGCAACAGTAGGGAAAGTGTTGGACTCAGGAAAGGTTAATTTAACTATTACCACACCAGTTGGTGCAACAGTAGGGAAAGCGTTGGACTCAGGAGGGGTAAAATTTACTATTCCCACTCCAGTGTGTGCAATAGTACGGAAAGCGTTGGCCTCAGGAGGGGTAAAATGTACTATTCCCACTCCAGTGTGCGCAACAGTAGAGAAAGCGTTGGACTCAGGAGAGGTTACATGTAAAATTCACCACTCAGTAGGTGCAACAGTAGGAAAAGTGTTGGATTCAGAAGAGGTTAAATGTACTATTCCCACACCAGTCAGTGCAGCAGTAGGGAAAGCGTTAGACTCAGAAGGTGTAAAATGTACTATTCCCGCTCCATTTACAGCTACAGTACAGAGAGAGTACTTCACTTCAAACACATAACATATTTTAACAACTCTATTAAAGACCCCAAAATATAAAATTCTAACTATAAAAATTAAGGCCCTAATTATCAAGTCCACCTGACACCGTTTCGGTGTGGGAACCGACCAACCGTAGGTCGGCCGTTCCGAACACAGTATTAAAATGCGACCATTTCTCTATGGGAGTTGGTGCAGCTGTCGGAAACCGGCCGCAACACAAGCTCCCATAGAGAAATGGGAGTTCCTGTAAATCCATGCAGTGCTTGGCAGGCACCTCACGGTGCCTGCCATACGGTGCAGTGATTTACTGGGGGGCACCATAGGTGCCCCAAGGCCCCAAACTGGAGGCCGCGGAGGCATGGGGGCCCTGCTAGGGTCACCCAAAGTTGCTTTACGACAGGATTTTTGTGTCGGAAAGCCCGACATGAAAAGCCTGTCGGAAACCCACATCACAATCCCGATGACGGAAACGCCGTCTGTAAGGGATTCTATTGCGGTTTCCGACCGGCCGACGGAATCCTTGAGCCCATCAGAAGCCAGCCAGAATGATCGGCCGATTTGACTTCCGATCACCGTAATCATAATACGGCGGTCGGAAGTCAAACCAAGGATGTCGGTCGGAGGCTTTCCGACCAACATCCTAATGAGGCCCCCAATGTCTTAATTTAAAAAAATAACATAAATATTACAATTCTTAATAATTATTAATAATTAACACAAATATTATTAATATCATTCAAATACCATACTATAGTCCCACAAACATAACAGGCAACAATTAAAATGTAATAGAAATAAACAAAGTATAACACAATTAACATATTACATACTTAAATTTATGATTACTTAATATAACTTCCATATTCCTCCACAAACTAAACAACAAACACCTAAAATATAACATAAAAATATGATAAGTTCACAATTAACACAATTAAATAATTAATATTAAAGTAATAATTAATTATCAATAAATTCTTTTTTAATTAACTTCCCACCCTATAACCCTATAAACCTAAAAACACAACACGCAGCTGACATATAATTTAAAAGTATCTTAATAACACAATTTAAATAATTAATAATTAATTAATTATAATTAATTTATTTCCCACCCTGTACCACTACAAACCCAACAACCCACACCTGACATATAATTAAAAAAATATCTGAATCACACAATTTACATAATTAATTATCCATTAAATAATTAATAATAATTTAAATTAATTATTACTTAAATATAATTAATTTACTTCCCACCATGTACCCCTATAAACCCCATGACCCCCACCTAAAAAATAAATTACTCACACAATTTACATAATTAATTATTAATTAAATAATTACGAATTAAAAATGTATTATTAGTTAATTACAATTAAATTCCTTCCCACCCTATACCCCTACAAAACCAACAACCCGCTAAGACACTAAAAATTACAATAAACAATTAAATTAAATTAAAAAACAACTAACAATTTACAAACTATATTAAAAAACATTAACAATAATTATGCAAACAATTTATAACATATACAATTAAAACATACTAAAATACATTAAAATAATTTAAAAACGATAAACGATATTATTAACAACGATATTTTTGTAAACGATATAAACAGCATAGATATTTTTAACAATGATATTAACAACATAGATATTTTTGCAAACGATATTAACAACATAGATATTTTTGACATCAATATTACTTACCTTAGAAAATCGATATTCTTGTCAACGATATTCCTGCGTCACAATATTTGTGGATCACGATATTAAAAACTCAATATTTCTGCATCTCGATATTTTTTACTCAATATTTTGTCCGAATACCGTAGCATGGCCTGTAAATCCTGAGCAAATGACCAGGGTACTTGTATGTCACCCTGTCTGGGCTGCAGATCAGTGTAGTACTGGTAATGTTCATAGTGTCTCTTAGAAGGGGGGGCATAATAATGTTGGTAGTACTGCTCTTCCTCTTCCATATCATCCTAATCCTAATATTTGACCTGGAGCTCTGATGGGCTGTGACTGCTCCAAAAGGTCCGTCGTCGTCCGACTCCTCCAGGTCTAATAGGTGACTTGGGGGAAGAGGAGAGACTCTGCTGGGAGAAGTCAGTTCAGGTCCTCGAGTTGTTTTAGAGATTTTTGTGATTGTTATCGTTCATCGATGAGGCAGTGGTCACCGGCATGGTGTCAGGTTGCCGCAAGAGTCTTGGTGTCATAGATACCACCCCCCCTCGGCAGGGTCGTTGTCCACGGTGTCATCGGTAGTAGCTTAGATGTAGTGGTCGTCGATGTCGTGGACAATAAGATTCTCATCGACGGGATCAGTGCGTTGACGGATGTAGTCATCGTCGTATTCGACGATATTGCTGTTGCCGGTGGTGGTGCCATCGACGGGGCTCTGAGAGGAGTCTTGTACCTTGTCAACCGTTCAGAGGAAGATGAATGCGGACATTGCCCAGCCTTAGTAGATGGTGTGCTGGGTTCAGAGGAGGCGACCTCTGAGGAGATATACTTCTTTTTCTCCTTTTTCAGAGGTTCTTTGAGGTGATGAGTTTTTATGGCCTTCCTGCTCTCCTAAGGTGTCCTTTGGTCAGAGGATCCAGCCCCCTCTTCAAAGTATCACTGTCTTTCTCAGAAGAGGCAGATTTCTGAGTCTTAGCCTTTTGTAGCCACAGAAGGAGCCTTCCTCCTCTGTATGTGGCACATTTTACACTACTTTACCTTGTGCTGTGGTAGAGGCAGCAAAGACAGTCCTTATGTGGGTCATCCACATGTAGCCTTTTCTATCCACAGGTTCTGCAGGATCTGAAGAGGCTTTTCTCGATGTGCCAGACATAGGGGCCGATTCCGATCTCGGTCGGAGGCGCACCCAATACCATTCGGTCGGGAAAAAAGCCATGCGAATGCCTGTTTCCCGACCGATCCGTACAGCATACCGAACGAGTAAGTACGATGCTCACAACAGCACAGAATCCGGCCGAGTCGTACTCACCCAATCCAGGTCCTGTCCTCCGACCGAGGCGAATCCGGAAACGCAGAATCGAGTCGCACGGAAGCCAAAATGCAGCCCCGTCCGGCTGAACAAGTACGATGCGCTTTCCGTACGCGCCGAACCCGTCGCTACGCACGGCACGTCAAAGCATCCGGGAGAGGCGCACATAAGCTCCGATTCGCGCCACAACACGATCCACAGCTACGAGGCGAACACGCCAGCGACGAGGACGACGCGAAGCGACGAGGACGACGCGAAGCGACGAGAAAGACGAACGACACGAACCAACCATGAATCCCTTCGTCCCGATCATACCGATATTCTACATTTACTACCGGAACAGGCACGGACGCGTACGGCGCAGAAGGTAAGTCAGACACCAACCACAAAACACATACAACACGTACACGACACATCACACACACACAGAGGGATGCAGAATTTACTTACACCAGCAACAGCAGCACCATAGGGGCGGGATGCCCATCACCAATGCCACATATGCACACAGGGGCCTGAATCCGCACCACCACCCCTAACCAGGGGGGCCGGATGCCAACCACCACTACCACCCTTAGCCATGGGGGTGCCAGATGCCTACCACTACTACCACCCTTACCCAGGGGGGGCTGGATGCCTACCACTACTACCACCCTTACCCAGGGGGGGCTGGATGCCTACCACTACTACCACCCTTAGCCATGGGGGTGCCAGATGCCTACCACTACTACCGCCCTTAGCCATGGGGGTGCCAGATGCCTACCACTACTACCACCCTTACCCAGGGGGGCTGGATGCCTACCACTACTACCACCCTTAGCCAGGGGGCTGGATGCCTACCACTACTACCACCCTAAGCCAGGGGGCTGGATGCCTACCACTACTACCACCCTTACCCAGGGGGGCTGGATGCCTACCACTACTACCACCCTTACCCAGGGGGCTGGATGCCTACCACTACTACCACCCTTAGCCATGGGGGTGCCAGATGCCTACCACTACTACCACCCTAAGCCAGGGGGCTGGATGCCTACCACTACTACCACCCTTACCCAGGGGTGCCAGATGCCTACCACTACTACCACCCTTACCCAGGGGGCTGGATGCCTACCACTACTACCACCCTTAGCCATGGGGGTGCCAGATGCCTACCACTACCACCACCCTTACCCAGGGGGCTGGATGCCTACCACTACTACCACCCTTACCCAGGGGGCTGGATGCCTACCACTACTACCACCCTTAGCCATGGGGGTGCCAGATGCCTACCACTACTACCACCCTAAGCCAGGGGGCTGGATGCCTACCACTACTACCACCCTTAGCCATGGGGGTGCCAGATGCCTACCACTACTACCACCCTAAGCCAGGGGGCTGGATGCCTACCACTACTACCACCCTAAGCCAGGGGGCTGGATGCCTACCACTACTACCACCCTTACCCAGGGGGGCTGGATGCCTACCACTACTACCACCCTTAGCCAGGGGCTGGATGCCTACCACTACTACCACCCTTACCCAGGGGGCTGGATGCCTACCACTACTACCACCCTTAGCCAGGGGGCTGGATGCCTACCACTACTACCACCCTTAGCCAAGTGGGCTGAATGCCTACCACTACTACCACCCTTACCCAGGGGGGGCTGGATGCCTACCACTACTACCACCCTTAGCCAGGGGGGCTGGATGCCTACCACTACTACCACCCTTAGCCATGGGGGTGCCAGATGCCTACCACTACTACCACGCTTACCCAGGGGGGCTGGATGCCTACCACTACTACCACCCTTACCCAGGGGGGTCTGGATGCCTACCACTACTACCACCCTTAGCCATGGGGGTGCCAGATGCCTACCACTACTACCACCCTAAGCCAGGGGGCTGGATGCCTACCACTACTACCACCCTTAGCCATGGGGGTGCCAGATGCCTACCACTACTACCACCCTAAGCCAGGGGAGCTGGATGCCTACCACTACTACCACCCTAAGCCAGGGGGCTGGATGCCTACCACTACTACCACCCTTACCCAGGGGGGCTGGATGCCTACCACTACTACCACCCTTAGCCAGGGGGCTGGATGCCTACCACTACTACCACCCTTACCCAGGGGGGCTGGATGCCTACCACTACTACCACCCTTACCCAGGGGGCTGGATGCCTACCACTACTACCACCCTTAGCCATGGGGGTGCCAGATGCCTACCACTACTACCACCCTTACCCAGGGGGGGCTGGATGCCTACCACTACTACCACCCTTACCCAGGGGGGCTGGATGCCTGTCACTACTACCGCCTCTACCCATGGGGGGCTGGATGCCTACCACCAACACCACCCCCACTCATAGGATGGACAATGCATGACACAACCAGCACACCACAACCTAGGGAATGAAAGAAAAAGACATCCCCCCAACACCATGACAAGCGTGTGTAGACTGTGTCAAATGCCTACAACACTGAACATGACTTTGAACATACAATGTGACCCCCTATCACATGTGCCACACATATATGTGTGTGGCCCCCACAATGCAAGCAGGCCATGACCATTGTGGCAATGGGGTCGAAACCCCCATCATCACAGTGACCAAAAGGTAAGTGTGGGGTCCATAGCTGAAGCACATTTTGAACAGTGTGGCAATGGGGTCCAAACCCCCATCATCACAGTGACCAAAATGTAAGGGTGGGGTCCATAGCTGAAGCACATTTTGAACATTGTGGCAATGGGGTCCAAACCCCCATCATCACAGTGACCAAAAGGTAAGTGTGGGGTCCATAGCTGAAGCACATTTTGAACAGTGTGGCAATGGGGTCCAAACCCCCATCATCACAGTGACCAAAATGTAAGTGTGGGGTCCATAGCTGAAGCACATTTTGAACATTGTGGCAATGGGGTCCAAACCCCCATCATCACAGTGACCAAAATGTAAGTGTGGGGTCCATAGCTGAAGCACATTTTGAACATTGTGGCAATGGGGACAAACCCCCATCATCACAGTGACCAAAATGTAAGTGTGGGGCCCATAGCTGAAGCACATTTTGAACATTGTGGCAATGGGGTCCAAACCCCCATCATCACAGTGACCAAAATGTAAGTGTTGACAAAGAAAAAGCTGCAACTGCCAAACTGCATGGATGATTCCTGGTCACAGAACATAAAACACATCAGTGGCAAAGTAGTGCATGTGTCCCATTGCAACATAAATTGGGGGAGGCAAATACTGCAGTGCAAATAAGACATACCTTTGGCCATGTGCAGACAAACAACACCCATGGGGGCTGACACTGTCAACATTCATCAATGACACAATGACAGAAGTGACCATCAGAATGCAGACCCACATATTTGCACCAATGGGCACACAAATGCAGATACCCTGTGGAGACTGTAGATGTGAGGTGAACAGATACCAAACCATGGCAGCAATGGGACACACAAACCATGATCATTGTGCTGACCGATGACCTAGGAGTCCCAGGGACAGCAGGGGAAACCCACCAAACTACATACAGCCAATGGCACACCCAAGATATGCCAATGCAGTGGTGCAGATGCACAAACACAAACAGGCAGACCCACACTGCACATCATACACAACAGGTGAGGGGGGGGTGCCAGTGTCCCCAGGCAACCACACAACACATGAGGAGACCTGAATACCAATCATACAGATGTGCATACAGTGCCACACAAAGGTAACTCATGGATCCAAATCCCCTGTGTGGGCAAGCAGGCATTGTCAGATGAGAGGGAGCACAAATCACACATGTCACACAGGCACGTAGGAACAGCAACTGACACAGCAAGACACAGACACACCACAGCACTACCCCCAGGGTCCCCACAATGTGGTGACCCTGGGCTGCATTACAATCCCACTGTGATGACAAAGCTAAATGTCGTTCACACTGTGAACCACAGTCATGTGTCCTGAGCAACAAACTACCATCACACCTACACAAGCACAAATCAATCAGCACGGCCAGTAAGCCAAGGCCAACATGGAGGCTGGGGCCTAGCCGGGCAACAACTCTCATCTGCACACACTCAACACCACACCCCTCGACCTCCAACAATGTGCAGCAGTGAAGCACACATGCACTGGTGACATTGCACATGCACCCATGACTATTCCAGGGTGGTGGGTGGGAACCAAGGTGCAGAAACACATCACACATGGCCACTCAACAAGACTCCTGAATGTCTGACACACTGCACACTACGCTGTACATGGACATGACGGCAATACCACACCAACCAATGGGATCCCAGCCACAGTCACACACCAATGAAGAAGCCAAGGTCACCCACAAAGAACACACATAGACAACAACCAACATTGCAGCCCGGACCCCTGAGGAGTGCCAGCAGTCACACACACAATGTGTCACAATCACTGAAAGATAACACAAACTGGAAATCACATGACAGGGGCAAACAACAAGTGCCAAGGGGAAACCTGACTGTGACCCATCTGCGTCTGCACACAAACTCAGCCCTGACAGCAAACACACCTATGGGTGACACCCTGATGACCAGTAATGTGCCATGCACCCACATCACAGAGAACCCAGGGAGAAGACTTTGGGGGAACATAGGTCAACTCAGCAAGCATCACAAACAGGTACAACACTAGGGATCACAGCATGCACAGCTAAACGGAAGTGAACACACAGACATGCTCATACAACACACACCTTGGGCGCAGGCAATGTCACAGGAGTACACACTGCCATGAGGGGACTCCACTCCTGTGTGAGGAAAGCTGTGCCATATGTTGCCTCAGTAGGGCCCCATCATGTCAGCTGAGCACTTGGTCACACAATCAACAATTAGCACCAAATGAAGGCTCCCGTCACATCAGCCTGGTCATGGAAGTGCCAACGAAATCATCAGCACAGATCCAACACACTTGTATAGCAATGTTGCACTGACAACACAGATGAGTCCTTCCCCATTGATGCCCAAACCTGCATGTCCAGTGGAGATGGCCACACGGTCAGGGAAGTAGACGAATTGAACAATGGCAGGCACAACAGATGTGCAGGGGTGGAAGCCACAGATGTGAATTTGCTAATGTAAGTAGGAAATCCCATTGCCAAATACTGAACACATGACACCCTCAGATGCTGCTATGGATGACATGGATACACCACAGGATAGGACACATTCCCCCTGGACCACATGGGTTCCTGCACAGTAACACCTCATTATCATGAGACCAAATATCACCATCACTGCAGCAAGGGCATGGTTAGCATCATCAACAACATGTACATCAGAAGCATAAGCACTAGAGAACAGAAAGTTGCTTTATTCAGCATATGTGTGTATTGAAAACTGAAAGTCCAGAAAAAACACAAAGGCCAATGGCCAGTCCATTGTCAAAGTCCAAACAGGGTGACAGTGGCAGATGTCACCCTACGCATGCCTGCACTGCACAAAACCAGGGACAACCCACTAGGTGGGGCAACCGGGGGGGCAGGCCAGGCACCGCAGGGACAGGATCAGGATCAGGGCTCACCAGGAGGAAGCAGGGAAGGGGTGGTGGGTGCTGGAGAGCCACTGACAACTGCAGTGGAGGTGTCTGACATGGTGTGTGCCGGCACAACTGGGGGGCATGACTCAGATGTGGGTGCCGGCACGACTGCAGTGGAACCCTGCAGATGGAGTGGACAGGTCCGCCACTGCAGTGCCCAAGTCAGACAGGGTGGTAGTGGACTCCACTGCAGTGCCTACCACCAGGGGAGGAGAATGGGGAACAGGCAAGGTGGGCTGGACAGAGGGGGAGGACACCCTCACCACATCAGTGGCACAGACAAGCGCAGCGGGGGGTGTGGTGCCGGGAGAGCAAGTGGCAGGGGGAGAAGGCCGGATCCTCTTGGGGATGGTATATCTGTGGGTGGGGGAACCTGGGGCAGGGTGTGGTGGGGGCACCTGTGGAGTGGGGGCCTGAGGGATGGAGGAAGGAAACCTGGTGCCTGAGCTGCAGGGCGGCGGCGGGGTCTTGCTCTTACGACTCCGGGGGACTTGCGGGTGGGGGCCTCAGTCTGTCTGCGCCTGGGGGAGGATGTCCGGGGGCGAGGGGCACTCTGCTCCGTGTGGGTGGGCTTCCTCTTCCCCCTGAATGCTGTATCAGCTGGATCGGAGGGGAAGAGGCCGAGGTCACTGAGGAAGAGCCGCTGGGTCTTTGGGGTTGCAGGTGAGGCAAGGGAGGGTGCTTTGGAGGGAGAGGCAACTGAGGACTGCGCAGTGCTCGTGGATGCGTGTGTGTGTTCCAGGGCCCCATCCCCTGTGAGTCTGGTTTCAGTCCCCTGACTGTGCGTGCGTGTGCGTTTTGTTTGTGGCGTGTGTGTCTGTGTGCTGGACGTGTGTGTGCTGGTGTGTGCCTGTGCCGGTGTGTGTGTGCTTGGGACGGGTAAGGTGCTGGGGAGTGTGGATGGAGCAGAGGCAGGAGGGGTGAGGGACTGTCTGAGGAGGGACACTGCTGCCGTCAGGGAGGAGTCCATGGACCTATTGCCCCTCTGTAGGTCAGACATGCCCGATGAGATGCCCTCCATGAACGACACCAGCTGAGTCAACAGAGCGGTGTGCGCATGGAGGACACTCAGCATGGCTGTCTGCCCTACATGGAGCTGGCGAAGGAGGTACACAGACTCCTCACTCAGGGCAGCAGGGGACACAGGGGCAGGGGGTGCGGTGCCTGGCCCACAGGAGACACGCTCCCGAACATGGGAGCCTCCACGGACCTGGGGAATGGGAGCCGATGGGAGGGCGGTGGTGGTGCTGGTGGTGGCGGGGACAGCAACACTAGCTGGGGTGTGGTGGCTGCTGACACCCGCCTCCATAAGGGAGTCAACCTCCGAGTTGCTCTGGTCCTCAGCTGAGGTGGATGGTGCTGAGGACTCCTCGGTGTGGCTCCCCTCGCCCTCCGTGCCACTGGGTCCCTCCGACCACTCCTCGGCTGCTGACCCAGTCTGGCTCTCCGGCTCCTCCTGGTCCGTGGAGCTGTCCCCTTCCGTGGCCGTGGATGTATCTGCAAACAATGGGGAAACAGACAGACATCAGTCACCTGCACCAAACGCACACACCACTGTGAGCACAGCACATTACAGAGCAAGCCCTGGCATCATTAGTTGAACATTGCTAAAAGTGCCCTAACTGAACAGGAGAAGCCAATTCTCAGTCTGATGCCAACCATGGCACTCACATCCCACATGGCCTTGCACCCATCTGTCTGGTGTCTGTTGGATAGCAACACCCCAGTGTGGACACATGCACCACCTACACAGTAGTTGGACAGTGCAGAGGACACGGTGTTGCATGTGGACATGCACACATCACAACTCTTGCCACTGAGTCAGTACAGGTTTCCGGATGAAAGGGATGCCCAGAGTCAAATAGGAAATGCATGTGATGCATACCAGCGACAGACACCATGATGCACCCATGTCCTGATAGCCATCGCCACAATGGTGTGCATGTAGCACATGTCACTCCCCTGGAGGATCACCAATAAGTAGACACATGCCATGGCGGAGGCATGACTGCTAAGTCATACATCACTGTCTCAGTGATGTATGACTTGGCAGCCAGACAACAACACTCTGCACTGTGTCACAATAGTAGGTCATGGGGAATGCAAGTCCTGGAGCTGCACAAGTGCACATGTACATCCCCCACACAACACATCATCTTAACCCTCATCTGTCCAGGTCATACCGATTGGACATATGGGAGACCTGTGACACTACCCTCTGAACCTGAGCCCCTCACAATCTGCTGTGAATGGGAAACAGCTGCCTGAACTTCACATTCGCATACCCCAGTCTGCACGGGCAGCTGATCAAACACCTATGTGACACACAAGTATCGTCTCCTATGGTCACATCTCCAGTGGCATGCTGAGCCCCTACCGAGAAACACCCCAGCAGTCCTGGCAACAAATCCACAGCACACTGACAAAGAGGCAGACACCTGAGGGGTCAAATCACTGCGCACAATGTGTCAGCTGATACACGGGAGTGGGAGTACAGAGTGCATTGCATGGCCTGGAGTAGGCATGACTGTCCTGCCCCACATGAATGAGGGATGAGCCCTGGACAGTGGATAGCTGGCTATGTATGTGTGACACACGTAATCTGCACACTCCTGGGGCCCAAACATTGTTCCCACCCGCTGCATGGGCGTGTGCCACATACCCCAGGCACATGTGGTGGCTCAGCTCAGCAAGTGGACCGCATATCAAAGCAACACGCAGATTACATGTCCGAACACAGGCGTTGTGTGAACAATGGACCCACCCATGATGCCCACAACAGAGTTAGGGAAACAGATGCTGTCCCCCACCTTTAGTGAAGCAAACTGCAAGGACACAGTCCCAAGTGACACAATTCCCTGAATGTAAGGGCCACACCTGGGTATCAGATGAGGAGTGGGCAGTGCACAATAGAGGGACATGGCTCCTGGACAACATGACTGCTGTACTGTGGCAGTTGAACCAGGCCAGAGGAGGGCACATAGCATGTAATACAGAGTTCACAGTGCAGTCTTTGACTCACCCCCTCCTTGCTGCTGTCTGGCCTTCAGCTGCCCATCCAGGTCTGGAAACACCACCGCCAGGATCTGGAGCATGTGGGGGTCAGGGTCCGTGTTCCGCCCCTCCTGCGAGGAGGCGACAGCTTCAGCTGGACCCGTGCAATCCTCCGGGTCCAGCCCCGAAGGTCCTGCCACCTCTTCTGGCAGTTGCGGATCCGGCGCTTGTAGACCCCCACGGACCGGACAGCCCGGACGATGTCCTTCCAGATCTCCTGCTTCCGATGGGCATTAACCTGTCAGGATGACAAAGTGAAAAGGCCATTACTACACATGCAACATATCCGTGCATGACACAGTTGTATATACATGTCTCAATCACAGGGGCACATGATGTACACAGGCAGTGCAACGCTGCCCATGGACAGTTTGCCAGAAGTCACTACATGGTATCATTGCATGGGAAGTAAAACCTTGTTCAAATGCACTGTCACTGCACCATACCTGTCCAGTGCATGTCACTACACACTATGGGGGTGACAACTACTCAGTGAGCCTGCTAGCCAGTGGCGTGCAGACTTTCAGCCTTGCTAGTCAGACAAAATGCACATTCAGAAAGGCAGTGCACAGAACACTCACCTGCTCCCCTGGTGTCCCATACAGCTTGCTGTACTGTGGAAGTAGGCTGTCCAGCAGGGCCTGGTTCTCCTCAAGGCTGAAGGCTGGGGCTCTCTCCACAGTACGTGCCATTGCAGGGTCCAGAGGGGGCAGAGACAGCAGCAGTGCAGTGGCAGATGTCGTCCTGGAGCATGTAGTGCAGGCAAGTGAGCTCTCAGGGGAACAGCCAGCAATATATATGTGCTGGAGAGGCAGATACTGTCCCATGTGTCCAAAGTGATAGGTCCAAGTCGTTTGCATCTTCTGAATCTGGCCAATCCATGGAATAGCAGCACCAATACACGCCCACAGCATCCTTCAAATCTTCAACTTCATGACATACATAATTTTGCAACATTGTTGTGGGTGACCAACTGAATTTCCAGCAACCGACTCGTTCGAATTTCGAAAACGCGTCCGTTGCCAGGCTAGGCCATTGTCAATGGGTGCGCACCGATCGGTCCATTGCTGATCAACGCGTACAGAGGTACAACGCGTACCCGCACACATTGAATGCAATGGGCCGGCCGGGGGCACCGATCGGTCCATTGCGGTACAACGCGTACAGGGGTACAACGCGTACCCGCACACATTGAATGCAATGGGCCGGCCGGGGGCACCGATCGGTCCATTGCGGTACAACGCGTACAGGGGTACAACGCGTACCCGCACACATTGAATGCAATGGGCCGGCCGGGGGCACCGATCGGTCCATTGCGGTACAACGCGTACAGGGTACAACGCGTACCCGCACACATTGAATGCAATGGGCCGGCCGGGGGCACCGATCGGTCCATTGCTGATCAACGCGTACAGGGGTACAACGCGTACCCGCACACATTGAATGCAATGGGCCGGCCGGGGGCACCGATCGGTCCATTGCGGTACAACGCGTACAGGGGTACAATGCGTACCCGCACACATTGAATGCAATGGGCCGGCCGGGGGCACCGATCGGTCCATTGTGGTACAACGCGTACAGGGGTACAATGCGTACCCGCACACATTGAATGCAATGGGCCGGCCGGGGGCACCGATCGGTCCATTGCTGTTCAACGCATCCCTGTACAAGTGACAGGCATATGTCACCATGCCTGTCTCAGATGAACATATGCCAGCCACAGATAGCTCCCAGGGAGTGAGGGGCACACCTACAACACGACAGCCTGTCCAAACTGTATCATAAGGCATGTAAGGCTGCATTTCCTATTGTGTGTATGTTGGTGTACATGTTGTCCTGTGGGTGTCACCTGGGGGCAGCCACCCCCAGGCTGTGCACGTGTTCATGGGGACAGGATCCTGGGTGTTACGTGTACATGACCACTGTGATGTGCAACTGTTCATATCTGTGCATGTGCCATGGTCACATTTCACGGTGGTGTATGTGTATGTCATGTCACATACCCCGTGAGTCCCATGTGGGACGGTATGTTTGAGCCAGGGTGTCCCAGTGGCACAATAGTGATGGTCCTCCACAGTCTGTGTGCATGTAGTGTTTACAATGTCTCTGATTTCATGTGCACAATGGGAGACAGTCTCCACATCCACGTTGTGTGTGCATGGACTTTGATGTTGTGCGTGTGTGTGTCACAGACGTCCATGTCTGTCCTGCAGTGGCAAGTGGGACCACTACCTGTGGGGGTCATGGTTGTTTTGCTCTGGTGTATACCTGATACTCCATGTAATGCCAGTGTCCATGTGGCAATACAGGGTCCCTGGGAATGTACCTGTCGTTGAGCTGTGATGCCTGGGGCACATCTGTCCTCACATGTCACTGTGGGTGGTGATTGTGACACGGCAGCAGGAGATGGGAACTGTGACACGGCCTCATGATATCCAATGGGCCAACCTGGGACTTATTGATGCCACCTGTTGAACCGTGATGACAGATGTTGGGCATGTATGTACCATACATGTCCTTACGGAACTGCACACTTCATGTAGTTGTGCCTCATAATGATGTATGTAGTGATATTGAGTGTGTTCAATGCCGCATATGTGGGGTGACTGACAATCTTGCTTTCTTCTCCTCTGCACTGCAGGGCTCCTGCTGTCCATCGACCATTCCCAGACCTGGCAACGATGGTGGAACGGGACAGCATCCAACGGTACCGCTTCACCAGGCAGCTGATTGAGGATTTGGCAGTGCAGTTGGCCCCACATTTGCAGCCTGGCCGGCTGTATCCTACAGCGCTGACCCCCAAGGTGAAGGTGATGGCAGCCCTACACTTCTTTGCCACCGGTACCTTCCAACATACTGTGGCGACTGCTGGTGGGATGTCACAGACCATGTTGAGCCGTGTGCTCCGCGATGTTTTGGAGGCAATGTTGCTATTCCTGAACCGGTACATCTATTTCCCTAGACTGCAACGACTCACTGACGTGAAGAGTGACTTCTATGCCCTGGGGAGGATGCCGCATGTCATTGGCTCCATTGATGGGACACATGTGGCTTTGGTACCACCACAGGCCCAGGAGCAGGCCTACCGTAACCGCAAGCACTACCACTCGGTCAATGCACTGGTGGTGTGTCTTGCAGATATGACCATCACACACGTGTGTGCCCGTTTCCCTGGTTCAGCACACGATGCCTTTGTGATGAGGAGTAGTCGCATCCCCAGGATGATGGCACAGATGCAGAACCAGCGTGCCTGGCTTGTCGGTGTGTACTGACTTTGTGCCATTGTGTGTGATCTGATCTGTAGTATTCCGCCCACTTTTCCAAGTCAGCTAATGTGCACTTGTCTGTCCGTAGGTGACTCGGGATACCCCAACATGCCGTGGTTGCTGACACCCCTCAGGAACCCTGTGACACCAGCCCAGATGCGCTACAATGAGGCACATGGTCGGACCAGGAGAGTGATTGAGCGGACATTTGGTCTCCTGAAGAGCCGCTTCCGCTGCCTGGACAAGACAGGAGGGTCCCTCCCATATGCCCCAGCGAAAGTGTGCAAGATTATCATCGTCTGCTGCATGCTCCACAACCTGGCAGTGCGGAAGGAGTTGCCTCTCATCCAGGATGACAATGACCAACATCCGCCACCTGTGGAGGATCCTGGCCTGGACCACGATGCCAGTGATGATGATGATGATGAGGGTGATGTCCGCACACAGCTCATCACCAACTTCTTTAGCTGAATGTGAGTATCCTGAGGTGTCATGTCAATGATGTGAGTTGGCATGATATGTGTAGGTGGTGCTCTGGTGCTGTTGGAGTGTGTCCATGGGCTACTTGACTGGATGTGTGTAGCGATGTGTGCTTACAGGTGGTCTGTACTCCCCAACAGTGTTGACATGCTAACTTGGTTCTAGGTGGGTATCTTGTAACATGTATTGTGCATGAGTTTTGCTGTTCTGTCCTGTTCTCCATTGCTTTTGACTGTGTGTCATTTCTGTCCTTCACAGGGTACTTTCAGATTCGTTTGGTCAACTGTGTCCACCGACGACGTGATTGTACTTCCAGGGTGGTAGCTGTTGTGTCCCTACAGGTGATGTGCGCCACACCCATGGACTTCCTTCCTTCTACAGTTGTTGACTGTGTGCCCGCTGCCAGGTGGGATTACCTTGCATCTGTAGTGGTTACGACATGTTGCAACTGTGTAATAAACCTGTGCTTCACTTTGTGATGTGCGTTGTCTGTGGTCACACATTTGACTGCCATTTGCTTACTGCACCTGTGGGCTACTTGACTACAACTGGGAATAGGTGTGGTGTCTGTGCATTGCACCGTCTTCCCTGGCAACATCAGTGTAGGCAATGAGTCAGATGGCCTAGGTGTGTATGTGTTGTGTAGCCCTGGTGGTGTGTCTCCCTCATATGTGTCACGTTGCCTTTACTCACATGCCTGTGTTGTACTTGCTGTTGCAGTTCGCATACACAGTGTAATTTTGCAGTTCATCATCCCCATGACAGCACCCACGTTGGAATCACAACAGAGGCAAGTATGGTGTATTAGTGTGTTTATTGTGATACATTTGTGTGAATAGTGCATAGGATGGTTAGTGCTGTACATATATCTTGCAATCAGAAGTTCCTAGGTGAATTGAAAGTCCTGGTAGACAAAATCCCCAGTATCGGGGCCACAGTTGTCTGAGACATTGGTCCAACTTGTACTCCCCATGTAATGTGTGGGAGTTGTGTTGCCGTCAACAGGGTGAACAGTTTGTGCACAAAGGTGAACATCCAGAACAGGTTCAGGCTTCCTGGGAGTTGCACTTGGCCATCGGCCTCTCACTTGCCCCTCCTCGGACGACCCCTCTTCTTTGGGGGGCCCCTCAAGTACAGGCTGCTGCGGTGCAGGGGACTCTCCGCCAGAGTCATCCTCCCTCCCTGTGGCAGTTGCAGTTTGTTCAGCACCAGATGTTGTTGGCACACAGGGAGGTGTAGACTGGTTGTTGTTCATCTGGCGGAGGCATTGTAAAATGTCCCTGTGCACCGCCGTCATCTCTTGCAGTGCGTCCCACTTGGACTCCACGCGGGACATGTGTGAGTCCAAGCGGGCATGATGGGCAGCCTGCTGCTGTTTCATGTCTCTGAGGAGCCCCACTACCTGGCTGAGATCTCCGGTGCTGGACTGGTACGCATCGGCTATGCGTACCAGTTGTGGGTCATCATGCACACCAGCAACCTCTGCAAGCAGCGACCTCTGTCTCCCACCCCTCCCACCACCACTGCCGACATGTGCAGTGCGTGCAGTGGCACGCACAGATGACCCTGGTCCCCCTTGGGGGTTGGTGGTGGTGGTGGTGTCCATGGCCCCACGTTGGTCCAGGGTCCCTGTGCTAGTGTTGCTCCTTGTTCTGTCCATGTCGGCAGGGATGGTATTTGTGGTGACAGTCGTTGGAGGGGTGGGTGCAGGGGGTGCAGCTGGTGGTCCTGCTGGTGCTGCAGCTGGTGGTCCTGCTGGTGCTGCATGTTGACTTGCACCGGATGTGCCAGGTTGGTCTTCTTCGTCCGAGGAGGGCAGAGGCTGTACGACACCAGTGAGCTCCGCATCCTCTTGAGCCTGGGACTGGGACTCCTCAGCGTCTGCTGCTGTGTCCCCATCATCACCTGTTTTTGGGAGACACACACAATGTATGTTATGTTTCTGCAGGCATCAATGGTTGACACACCTGACAGTTGTGACTGTGCCTCTGGGTGCGGGCCTGTACATTGCATTGTCCTAAGTCGTCACAGTCAGGGGTTGATATTGGTGTAGCACATTGTCCTGCATTATTTGGGCATTTCTATGTATTTGTTGGGGTGTGAACATGGTCTGCATTGGTTGTATTTGGTTGACAGCCGGCCCTCCTTCCCACCCAGCCAGTCAGTTATCCCACCATGGACTGTGCTTGCATTGCAGGGAGTGGAAGTTGTCTTTCAGGATGTCAGTCAGTGGTGTCCTGCTGTTGGTTGTTGCACAGTTGCCAGCAGGGCCTTGTGCTCCCCACAGCAGTAGCCAGTGTCAGCCATCTTGTCAGTCCTTATCCACTCCCTGTGATGTGAGCATGGTTCAGGGTGGTGTTGATGGGACAGTTGTGGGGGTGAGCTATGTCTGTGACTATGACTCCCATCATGCTATTGCCTCCACCCCACTTCCCAGCATTCCCATACTTACTTGCTTTTGTGGGGAGTTCAGTGTGTGTGGGTGTGAGAGCAATGGCAAGATGGCTGACAGTGGTGTCCTGCTGTTGGTTGGTGTGCAGTTCCCAGCATGCCCTTGTGCTCCCCACAGCAGTAGCCAGTGTCAGCCATCTTGTCAGTCCTTATCCACTCCCTGTGATGTGAGCATGGTTCAGGGTGGTGTTGATGGGACAGTTGTGGGGGTGAGCTATGTCTGTGACTATGACTCCCATCATGCTATTGCCTCCACCCCACTTCCCAGCATTCCCATACTTACTTGCTTTTGTGGGGAGTTCAGTGTGTGTGGGTGTGAGAGCAATGGCAAGATGGCTGACAGTGGTGTCCTGCTGTTGGTTGGTGTGCAGTTCCCAGCATGCCCTTGTGCTCCCCACGACACAGCAACAGTATCAGACATCTTTGATGGGCCTTTCCACTCTCTGTGGGATGTGCATGCGTGAGTGTGAGCTTGCTGGGCCATGTGGTGGGGGATGTAGAGCTGTGCCTACGACTCCCATCATGCTATTGCCTCCACCCCCCTTCCCAGCATGCCCATGCTTCCTTCCTTTTGACTCTGCTTCCCTGTGGGGTGGGCTGCCTGTGCTGACAGGATGGCTGGGAGTGTTGTCCTGGCAGTTGTTTGGCTAAAAGTCCAAAGAGTGTCCCTGTGCTTCACACAACATAACCCAGGGTGGTGGTTCTTTGTGGGATCTTCAGTTAGGATGTGAGGCATTGCATTCTCCCAGGTGGGTTCTGTGGAGTATGTGTTGAGGGGGTGTGTGAGGGGAGGTGCTTGTAACTATGGTCAGTGCTGCAAGTCCTCCTTCCCACCCAGCCAGATATCCCACCATGGAACGTGCTTGCATTGCAGAGAGTGCAAGTTGGCTTTCAGGATGTCAGACAGTGGTGTTGTGCTGTTTGTTGGTGCACAGTTGCCAGCAGGGCCTTGTGCTCCCCCACAGCAGTAGCCAGTGTCAGCCATCTTGTGAGTCCTTATCCACTCCCTGTGATGTGAGCATGGTTCAGGGTGGTGTTGATGGGCCAGTTGTGGGGCTGAGCGATATCTGTGCCTACTACTCCCATCATGCTATTGCCTCCACCCCCTTCCCAGCATGCCCATGCTTCCTTCCTTTTGACTCTGCTTCCCTGTGGGGTGGGCTGCCTGTGCTGACAGGATGGCTGGGAGTGTTGTCCTGGCAGTTGTTTGGCTAAAAGTCCCAAGAGTGTCCCTGTGCTTCACACTACATTACCCAGGGTGGTGGTTCTTTGTGGGATCTTGAGTTAGGATGTGAGGCATTGCATTCTCCCAGGTGGGTTCTGTGGAGTTTGTGTTGAGGGGGTGTGTGAGGGGAGGTGCTTGTGACTATGGTCAGTGCTGCGAGTCCTCCTTCCCACCCAGCCAGCCAGATATCCCACCATGGAACGTGCTTCCATTGCAGGGAGTGGAAGTTGTCCCTCAGGATGTCAGTCAGTGGTGTTGTGCTGTTTGTTGGTGCACAGTTGCCAGCAGGTCCTTGTGCTCCCCACAGCAGTAGCCAGTGTCAGCCATCTTGTGAGTCCTTATCCACTCCCTGTGATGTGAGCATGGTTCAGGGTGGTGTTGATGGGCCAGTTGTGAGGCTGAGCGATATCTGTGCCTACTACTCCCATCATGCTGTTGCCTCCACCCCCTTCCCAGCATGCCCATGCTTCCTTCCTTTTGACTCTGCTTCCCTGTGGGGTGGGCTGCCTGTGCTGACAGGATGGCTGGGAGTGTTGTCCTGGCAGTTGTTTGGCTAAAAGTCCCAAGAGTGTCCCTGTGCTTCACACAACATTACCCAGGGTGGAGGTTCTTTGTGGGATCTTGAGTTAGGATGTGAGGCATTGCATTCTCCCAGGTGGGTTCTGTGGAGTTTGTGTTGAGGGGGTGTGTGAGGGGAGGTGCTTGTGACTATGGTCAGTGCTGCGAGTCCTCCTTCCCACCCAGCCAGCCAGATATCCCACCATGGAACGTGCTTCCATTGCAGGGAGTGGAAGTTGTCTCTCAGGATGTCAGTCAGTGGTGTCCTGCTGTTGGTTGTTGCACAGTTGCCAGCAGGGCCTTGTGCTCCCCACAGCAGTAGCCAGTGTCAGCCATCTTGTGAGTCCTTTTCCACTCCCTGTGATGTGCGCATGGTTCATGGTGGTGTTGATGGGACAGTTGTGGGGGTGAGCAATATGTGTGACTACGACTCCCATGATGCTATTGGCTACACTGACTTGCCCAGTATACACAGAATTCCTTCCTTTCAGTGGTCTTCACTGTGTGTTGGTGTTGTAGTGGTGGCTACATGTCTGGATGTGTTTGTTAGTTCTATTTGTGCCACTGCCTAGCTGTAGTTGTGTTTGTACATGTGATGACACGGTTAAATGTAACTTTGAGATGGCATGTGTTGTGTTTATCTGACTGACATACACATTTTGGGATGATTCTGTTCTGGTTGCTGTGTAATTGCTATGAGTGCATGGTTTGACTCTCCCCTTGACAGTGATGTGTGTGTGTATTGTGGCAGAATATTGTGTACATTTGTTGTGTACTCACCAGGCTCTGGGATGTTCTCTAGTCCATAGACGCTCACTGGCGGAAGGATGGCCCGCACCTTCTCCTCCCAGGGCCTGAGGTATACTGGCTTGGCAGGAGGGCCACTGCCGGTGTATTGGCTCAGGAGGTAGTCCTTCTTGAGCAGCTCCCGTACCCTCCTGCGCACGTCATACCACCTGTTCTGGATGTCAGTCTTTGTGCGCAGACATGGTGATTGTGCGTTCACCCTGTTGATGATCCTCTCCCACATCTTGGTTTTCTGGGAGATGGGGGTCTGTTGGACCAGTGTGCCAAACAGCTGTGGCTCTACCCTGAGGATCTCGTCTACCAGGACTTCCAATTCACAATCTAGGAACTTGTGATTCTTCTTGGGGGGCATGGTGATGGGTGGTGATGGTGAGTGATGTGTGTGTTGGTGTGCAGGTGAGGGTGTGTGAGTGTGTGTTTTGCTGGGTGTATGTGAGGTAGCTATTTGTTGGTGTGCTGATGGTGTGTGGCTTGTGTGAGGGATGAGCTGTGGGTGTGTGGTTGCTGTCTGTTGAGTGCTGGCAGTAGAATGGCATTTGCAAAGGATCATGGTTGGGATTTGTGTCCTTTATATGGGTGGAGTTGTGGGTGTGTCTTTGTTCTCTGTCCCCACCCCCCAGTATTTATTGGCTTTGTAATTGCTTGTTTGGCCTTTTTTTGTGTATTTTTCCTTAGTACTTTTTGTGCATGTTGGAAACGTTCTTGTGACCGAGTCGGACCCTGCATTTGTCTCGTACGGTCATCTCCGTTTCGTTCACGCTGTGTTTGTGCAGTTTTCTATGCTGCGTACGCGTCGGTCGCGGTGTTTTGTGTTACTCGGCTCGGTTTTGTATGCGTGTCGGTCGTACGGCTTGTCCTCCGTTCGACTCGGTCGTGGTTTTCGCGCCTTGCATCGTACTTTGCGGTTTGGAGTTCGCGTGTACGTTTCGGTTGGATTTGTTCCGGGTGCGTGTCGGTCGGTTCGATTCGCGTGTTTTTCCAGCCGGATTGCTGTTTTCCGTGCGGCTCGGTCGTTCGGCTTGGGTTCAGTACGTGTCGGTCGGATTTTGCACGCCTTGCATCGTACTTGGCGTGTCGGGCGCCACAGGTACGTGTCGGTCGGAATAAATTCCGGCTCCGAGTCAATCGGTGCTTTTTCCGGCCCGAATCGGAATAGACCCCATAGTAAGAGATATCCTAGGATAAATTCCATGCTTTAGGTGAAGAAAAACTGAGCAGAGCTCAGAGAGACTCCCTTCACACGAAGTGCGGTAGAAAATCTGAGGGACTCAGCCTCTCTTGGGAATGTTCTAGAGGGTGCTGTTGCCTGATTGGTTATAGTTCAAGTTTGGTCCTTTTTAAAAAGGTAATAGATAGGCCATTAAACTGATTGTGCATTACCATTATAGTCTATGATAGTGATACGTACTGCTTTACTATGGTACTGTGGGACACCCACTTCGACGACGGGGAATGATTCAAGCATTTGAATCTATGAAAGATCCAATACTGGAGGACTTACATTATTCTTCTGACATCGGATTAAGGGAAGTCCATCTTCTTGCTTACGAAGATTCCCTGTAAGTGTTCCAACTCCTACAGCATTGTAGTAATGTTCGGACTTCCAGGAGATGTCAGGGAGAATGCAGTTTTGGGGTAATGATTCTAAAGCTTAATACATTAATTCCCTCATTCTGTTTCTGCTAGATCATCATCCCACTTGACTGAGTCCACCTGGATGCAAGAAGCCAATTTTCTGGAGAGAGGCCTACATCAGGTGACCCCTTCACCAGGGTCTGATCATTGGAATTTGATGGCAGATGGATATGAATGACTATGGTACATCCTTGCTCCTCTCACCCAACAGAGCCCTTCCACAACTGAATTCTGTCTCTTAGAGGCCATAACTCTAGGTTAGAGGAACACCAAATACCATCCCTACAGAAGGATCCTTGGGCTCCTTGAATTGGCCAGATAAACCATAGTTCATATTGAAATGTCCCACCTTTCAACAAATCATGTTTGGGGTATTCACTAATTGTACAAATCAAAGTTCACCAATAAATTAGATTTCCATTCAATAACAAAAGGCTGCAAGAACAACATTCCTAGGTTGCTACCAATGCAGTTTGTAAAAACGAGGTTTTGAAACCCTGCACAAACTGCAGCAGGTTCTTTGGTCGCAGGACTGAAAGTTCTTGGTACCTCCCTCAACATGGAGTAAGTATGACTGAAAAATTATAATCTGCCCCTGTCAACCGGGCTTTCGTCTAACAAGACAGAGGTACAGTTGATTTACGTAGGTCCACATTTAGGACTCAAATGTTATGTTATGTTATGTTAATTGGATTTGTAGAGCGCAACGGTTACCCTGAGGTGTCCTGGCGCTATATACTGCCTGAGGGATAGCGGAAATGGCGGTCATTGAGTAAACAGCCAGGTCTTCAGCCCCCTTCTAAAGGAAAGGAGGTCTGCGGAGTTCCTCAGGTAGAACGGCAGGTCGTTCCAGGCCTTGGAAGTGCAGGTAATAAAACTCCTGCCTCCCCAGCTCGCTTTTTAAAGGAAGGAACTTGAACATTTTTTCCTCCTGTGGACCGAAGAGTTCTGCCAGGAACATACCATTTAAGCCTTTGTTTCAAATGGTCTGGGCCTGTTCCGTTAAGGGCTTTATAGGCTGTACATAGGGCCTTAAAACGTACCCTCTGTTTCACTGGGAGCCAATGTAGCTGAATTAATTCTTTTTTCACCGAAATAAATTTGGGGGTCCCCGACAACAGCCTTGCAGCAGCATTCTGGGCAATCTGAAGTCTATTGATATGCTGTTTTTGGGCATTCAAATAAAGACCGTTACAGTAATCCAGACGTGCCATAACGAGCATCGTCACCACAGTCCTGAGGTCTCCTTCCGATAAATAGGACTTTATTTTCCTTAAAATTCTTAGTATCAGAAATTGCCTTTGCATTTTGAATTGGAGGCCTAAGCCCCTGTGATGTGATTTTGTTGCAAATGTGGCTTATGTGTTTTTAAAGTCCATTATGGGTGGTGTAAGGCCACATGGCACACTTTCGCAGACATTTTTCTTTTAAGCTGCTGGGGCACATTTGTGTTTGTTGATTGTGGGCTTATCTAAAAGCCATACAAGCCAATCGTTGTTACATACCACGTTTTAGGAGTACATCACATGCATGGGGAATCTATTTAGAAGTCTTACACTACTCAGAGTCAAAATATACCAGCAATCCATTAAAATGGAAGGAGCACAAAAATGACACACTTTATCATAGCATGTTAGGGATCACCACCATAACATTGATGCATACAATATCAAAAAACAAAAATATCAGAAAATAATTATTGTTAACAAAATTTCTATTCAAAACTATCAAACTATATATCATAAATTATAAATAAAATCTAAATTAGTGTTTACCATAGAAGGACATAACTGAAAAAAAAAATTCAAACTAAACCTAAACTAACAAATAAATTCAAACTATAAACAACCTTAACCAATAAAATCAAACAATTAAATCAACAATATTAAGGGCACACTAATTTTACCAACTAAATACTTCAAAAATGATAAACACTGCAAGACAAGGAAACTGCTGCATTCTCTGACCAGACCCTTAAGGAAGAAATATATACATCTCTGCAACTACCTAGCCAAGTAAAACTTATATTTAAACTAAACCTTACTTGTAAATAAACTTAAAAATATAAAATAGCAAATAATTTACAAAACACAACACAAAAGAAAACACTCATTCACTGAACCCAGGGCGGTGAGGGCTTGAAAAGATTTGATGAAATTGAATGAATGACATTATATGATGTTCTTTTTTTAATAAATTTGGAACAAAAATTCTTTGTAACTGAAAAAATGGCTTGTGGACTGGACTTTCTTTGAGAAATTCAATAATTGATTGATAACATTGAAAGAAGGGGATACTACGCTCCTTTCCTTTTGGTATTGTTTCACAAAAGAAAACACTATGGGGCCGATTCCGATCTCGGCCGGTAGGGCTCCGAATCGGATTCGGCTTAACCGGATCCGATTCGGAGCCCTATTTCCCGACCGATTCGTACGCGCGTCCGGGCGAGCGAGTACGATGCGAGTCGCCGACCGACTCGTCCGGGCGTCCCGACCGCTCCGACCGACTCGTTCCCGGGTCGAACCGCACCGACCGACTCGCTCGGACTCGACTCGCACCGCGCAATGGAGACGTTCCCCGGCCGGGTAAGTACGATGCGCGCCGCGAGGCGAGTCCGACCGAGCCGCGCACTCCGGCTCGAAAGAGCAGTCGGAGCCGTACTTTGGGGGTCCGTGTCGGACCCCCTGTACGCGTAGCCGCGCGAGTCGCACACAGGGGGGACCCATGGGTCCCCCCTACCTGTGCGTGTACGGCGCGAGTTGCTTCGCCGCGTACACGCTGCAGGGGGCGCCCTTGCCCGCCTCGCACCCATTGAGTCAATGGGAGCCCGCGTACGCGTTGTACGACAGGCTCCCATTGACTTCAATGGGAGTCCGACCGACTCGAGTCCGATGGCATACATGCGCATCGTACTCGTTCGGTCGGGCTGCACAGGTCCGAATCGGTCGGAAATCTCTCCGGGTCCGGCTCGGTCGGAGAGATTTCCGGCCCGAATCGGAATCGGCCCCTATGACTTCGAAAACTGATAAGCTGCTAGAGAAAACTATAAGAAACCAGCAATAAGACATAACAAAGTAAGTATACATAACATATTAAAAATATAAACTCAACCCAATAGTGAATGCAAACAAACTTACGACGTCAACCTCTACAAACTACCAACAAATAAACATTTACAATTGAAAAGCTGCAAAACAGTGTGTAACATCTAAAAAGAACATACTTGTAAGTATAAAAAAAAGTTGCATAATTTTAAATGTAAATAACAAACGTATAAACTTTTTTAAAAATTGTGTATATTTATACTATTACATTACTTTCAGCTGCAATAACACAGAGAGCCAAATATATAACATCCCAGACAGGAAAGCAGTTACTATGTCAAATGGGCTACACCTACAACCAAGAAAGTGCATCAATAGAAAATGTGAATTGGAAATGTACCAAATATTATTCTAATGAATGCTATATGAGGGCCACTACAAAAGATGATGTTGTAATTCATGTCAGAGATAACAACCACCCTCCAAATGTGACAGAAATAGAAGTAAGAGAGGTATTGCATGATATTAGAGAGGGAAGTACTATCTCCCAGGAACCCACAACCGAAATCCTAAAAGATATGCTGCCTAAAATCCCCAAACCCATCACAGACCAAGTACCACCTACACCCACTTTAAAATGTTTAATTGCACAAACTATAAAAGCCACCAGTGATACTCCTCCTGCCCGTAGAAGATACCAAGGCATAGAAATACCTGAACATTTAACAAAGACACATAATGAGGAATCTTTCCTTTTACTGACAACCCAAACAATGAGAAACAAATCCTAATAATCTCCACAGCAGATAACTTACTAAAACTAAGCCATTGTCAAATCTGGATGATGGATGGGACCTTCAAACTGTGTCCCAAACCATTTACTCAGATATACACCATACATGGTAGATATCAAAACAATAAACAAATATAAAACAAATAACTACTACCCACAAAACATAATCATAAACTTTGAAAAAGCCATGATTCAAACCATTTTAAAACTTTACCTCCACACAGCCATCCAAGACTGTTACTATTATGTCAAAGCATATGGAGACACCTCCAACAATCTTCACTAAGGGCTCGATTACTAGTCTGGTGGTCCCCGGGCCGCCAGACTCGCAGGGGCGTGGTGGTGGGGGTCTTCCGACTGCCCTATTACAATTAGCGGATTGTTTTTCGCGAGGTGTTTTTTTGGGGATAAATTCATTCCCATATAGTTGGGTTTTTTTGGGAGTTTTATTTGCTTATTTTCTTTGGGGCATATTTAGAATTATGACTGAACAAGATACGTTCTCATACACAGAGGATCACATTCAAAGATTGTTAAATACTCCTTCGCTTTTTTCATCGATATCTTTAAGTTCTTCTGCAAAACAACAAAATGAATCTGAAAAACTTATCAGATTAAAAAAGAAACAAATCAGGACTGAATTGCATGGACATTTTTTATTGGAACACTTGAAAGCAGGCACTATACCCTGGGGATTACAGATACAGAATATTCCTGTAATTTTCACAGATGATCCAGTATACAAAAAAGGCTATAGTTGTATCGGCACAAAATGTAGCAGAGATTTAATGGTGTTGACTATTGAAACGGCGCAACGACTATCTCAAGAACAGTTGCTTGAGATAGCAAGCCTGGCACAAGAGACAAAAGACAATCAGTCAATAATAGATGCCAAATCTTTATTTGCTAAAATTGAAAAAGAAATTGCTGAATTTCACAATAAATCAAAAAAGTTCGAAATTTGAGAAAGATAAAAAGAACTTCAACTTGGAAACAACATACCCGTATTTGCAGACTGACTTTTACTCTCGGACAGATTAAAAAAGATTTCTACCGGAATATCAGGCCAGGTCAAGACGTACATTTATCTCCTTTTCGGAAACGTCATCTTCTTCAACTGGTGAATCTGATACCCGCAAAGCTAGTTCGAACTATAATCAACAAAGCAGGAATCAACAAACACCTCCCTCTTTTTTAGGGAGAGGCCAGCAACGTCCACGAGGAAGAAATAGATTTGAAAAAGTGACAGCGAGACGACAGTTCTACAAAAAACAGTGATTTCTTCCATTTTTAATTTGTCAGACCGATCATTATCCAAAACATAAGAGAGCATCTTGGAAAAGGGTCTTTCTTTTGTACCAACGAAACAGACTAATTTCATCAAAATGAAAACAGAGGTAATTGAATTTTGTCGAAAGATTCAACTTAAAGCATTCTTTTTACATAAAAAATGCATACCAAATAATGAAACTACTGTACTTGGAAATAAATCTATATTTTGTCCTCCACTTCACAAAACACCCAAAGAAATTTCAATTTTTGAACATACTGTGTTATCAGCCATTCAGGAAATGGAGAATAAAAAGAATTTTGTTCATCATAATATCTCAAAAACACAAGGAGAGGCACTAACCGCACTAAAGAAAGATCCTTCACTTGTCATCAAGGCAGCGGATAAGGGTGGTGCGATTGTCGCCTGGGCCACAGATGATTACAAAAAAGAAGTGGAGAGACAAATCCATAACAATGAATTTTACAGGAAGATTCAAGGAGATCCAACACGGGAAATCCAAGGTAACGGACGAAAATATTAAAGCAAGGATTTGACCAAGGCTTTGTTGGACCAAAGGAGTATGATTTTCTGCTAAATATCCTCGAGTACCAGTAATATGTATGTTGTCAAAAGTGCACAGAAACGAGACATTACCTCATGGATGCCCAATAGTTTCTGGATGTGACCCTGTCTTGGATCCGATATCCAAATATGTAGATAGCTTTTTAAAACCTTTCCTAGAAAAAGTTCCTTGCTATTTAAGGGACACCATGGATTTCATAAATAAAATTGAATCTTGTGAATTTTGTGAGATAGATCAGAGACTAATCACTTTAGATGTCGTCTCATTATACACGCAGCCACCATTAGAAGATAGTCTACCATAAGAAGATGGTCTAGCGGCTATTGTATTTTTTTATGGACACCAGACCTAGGCCAGCAAGTTCCTACTGAGTTCATCATTGAATTGGCCAGGTTTGCACTGAAAAAAACGATTTCAGATTCAATGAAATTTTTTTTTCCACATTAAGTGGACAGCCATGGGCTGTCCATTTGCACCGGAGCTAGCAGTTCTATACATGGCAAAATTTGAAGAAATGTACATTCTTAAGAACAACCCTTTTCGAGATCGAATTTCAAAATGGGTACGATATAATGACGATATATTTTTTGTATGGACAGGCTAAGAAGATGCATTACATCAATATCATAGTTGGATAAATGAGAGGACACCTGATATGAAGTTTAGTCTACATCAAGATCCTTTGAAAATCACATTCCTTGATGTTGAAGTGTTTGCATCACCCGGTCTTGTAAAGACCACGCTACATACTAAGCCAACGGATAGAAACAAAGCCTTACACTACACAAGTCACCATCCACGTAGTCTTAAGGACAACCTACCATTTGGGCAGTTTTTAAGGATAGGAAGAAACTGTTCTGGGAAAAATTACAATTTTTTTCATGCGTCAAATCTAATGGATAAGTTGAAAGAAAGAGGCTACCCGAAAAAATTGTTAAAACACTCCATGAAAAGAGGATGGTGGGCACTGCAAGAGGAATTACTATTTAAGAAGGATCGACCGAAGTTGGAACGTCTAGTATTTGTATCAACATTCTGCACAAAGATGAACCAGTTGAAAAAAATCATTAACAAAATTGGCACTTGATCACACATTTGGATACGGCATTCACAAAACCCCTGTTTCACTTAAAAAAGAAAATAGTATAGGGGACCAAGTGGTTCGAGCATTGATTCCAACAGCTTCTGCAAAAAGTACACTGCAACTGTTCCTAAATCTGCCACCCATTCAAGGACATCATAAATGCGGGACATGTATTTGTTGCAGTCAAACCATTGAGGGCAGTGTTTTTTCACCGAAAACCATCTTTTGGAAGCATACTGTGTTCTCAAATTGTAAATCTAAAAACGTGGTATATGGAGTCATATGTCCTTGCAACAAATTGTACATTGGAAAAACCAACCAGGAAGTACGCCAACGTATAACGCAGCACAAATCCAGGATCAGAAAAAAAGTACTCACCGCTCCCTTAGTGAACCATTGGATTAATAAAAAACACCTAGAAACAGATTTACGATGGATGGTGTTGTCATCGATTCACATAGATTATCAGGGCGGATACCTAGAAAGGCGTTTAACCCAACAAGAGGCATTTTTAATTGTCAAATTCAACACAGCCGTTGATGGCCTTAATGAAATGACTGAACTTCAGCATTTATAACAATCTCCTTGATCTAACCACATAAGGTGTCATTCAAAATGCATACCATTAGAACATTATGAGCCTAATAATTTTACTATGAGTGATCGTCACAGATTTGGATTACATTAAACTGTAAAATCCGTGAAAAAACGAAAATTCTAATTTCAATTGCTTTCAACACTATAAAAGAACCAGTAAAGTTATATACGTACTTTAATGAAAAGACATTTCTGTTCGTCCCTGAATTCCGTGGACTCCGTTTCCCAGAAACCACTGGGGCGGTTCAATCGACCAGCCTGGGAGGAGCATAATAGCATTTCATGGGGTATTTAATCCCGCCTTCGTTGGTCCATACCTCTGTTAATTGTAAAGTACTATGTTTAATTTAGATTTTCAGAGGAGATTTTTCATGCATTCTTTGACTGATAATTCAGTTCCTGACAAAAGCAAAGTATTTTGTCCATTGCGGTGTGATATAACCCGACACATTAAAAACTTTATTGTCCTCCTTCTAACACGACGGCAGTAGAGCACTTCCGGCTCATCGTGTTTCAAACCAATTGACAGCAGGCTAGTATCCCAGGAAGAACTTTGATTGATCGCGCTACAACACAACCTGATTCAGATCTATGGATACAACTTCTGGGTGTTCAAGGTCAGTGCCAGGCAGCCTTTTGAATATCAAATGTTGCAGATGAAAGTAATTAAATAACAACATAGACTTCACGGTAGATGCGGTCTCCTTGACTGCAGAAAGGCTATTTGAGAGGTCCCAGAATGTATCGGTTTAGGACTTTGCCGGCCGTTCACAGTGATTTCCTGATGTATTACTGAGTTCTTGTTAAGCGGATTGTGTAAAGCTGCGAACAGTAGGAAGTTCTGCAAGGAGGCGATCTTTGTTCATTTTGTTTTATGATATCGACAATAACGAGATGTGATTGGAATTCCTTTGAATTGGCACTTGAAGCATGATTCCGTCAGTAGATGTGAGTTTTTTAACAGTAGTGGTTAAAAGACCATTGTGGGTCACTTATCATTTAGTGATTATATTGTTTTGCATTTTATATTTTTCTTAGATTTTTCGACAAAGGAATTTTGAGCGGAGGTGTGTATGAAGAGTATGAGTTTGATGTAAGGGTTGATTTTCGAGTGTTGAGTTAATGTAAGTATTTATTATTATTTTTTCCAGCGCTCTAGTGTTCTGAGGAGAACCCTACAAATTTACATAAAAGGGTTCGAAACACGTCGACTGTTTTCCCATCATCCAAACAAGTATATTATATATGTGATACTACTGGAGCTCTGAACAAATTGAACTGGGAAGGTTTCTGTGAACTCTCTCGGAGCCCAGTATGGACACTGTTTGGGTTTGTCCTGTCTAAAAAGGAGCAGAACTTGCATAAAAAATGGATGCACCAAGGGCACTGTTTCAAATTATGTTAATCAACAGAACCTAGGCCATAAGGAAGTCTTTTGGACTTTGTTGTATGTAAAATTGTGATTGTTTCATGTTAATTTGTGATTTTTTTTTCTTTTTTGAAAATATATGTTGATGTCTTCTCTGTGTACTGATAAGCTTATAAATGTTTTTCATGTGAATTGTGTAAAGAAAAAAAACTTTCAAAGGTTTAGCAGCGACTAGTAGTGAAAAAATTAAAAGAAAATAATGAATAAATACCGGATGGTCATAACATATGGTGTGTGATCTGGTGGTGAATGATTGTGTGGAATGATATCAGTATTGGCACTTATGTAGTTTTCTAATCTATTACAATTAGTGTGGTCGGACTGCCATTGCCCCACCGCAGCCGCCAGGGAACCACTATTTCCGGCAGTGTTGCGGCAGCCTTGAGGCCGCAATATGCTTGGCCCACCAAGCATATTACGAGTTTCCTCTCTGCTACAGTTTTCATGGTGGTTTCTACTCCATGAAAACCGTGGCGGAGAGGAAACAAAGGAGGCCCTACAGGGCCATGGGGTGCATGCAGGGGGGCACAACATGTGCCCCCATGTGTGCATGCACCCCAGTTCCTGAGTGGCATATGCTGTGCAGGGACTGTTTTGGGCGCTCCCATTGCGGTGCCCATTTTCTGAGGCACCGCCGTGGGAACGTAAAAAAAAAGCCCGCTAGACATGAGAAACACTCGTAATCTGGCGGACGGCCAGACCATGGGTTTGGCGGTGCGGCGGTAGGGCGAACCCAGCGCCGCACCGCCAAACCCGTAATCAGGCCCTTTGTGTAGAATATTCTACAAACAGTCGATTTGCCTTTGAACTAAAAAAAATGACAGCTCTAGTCTATGTACCTCTCACAGAGGTAGATAACCACTACAATTTACTAATAGAAATCCCTTTCTAACAACAAAACAAAGACATACTAAGTCACTTAATGGATTATTTTGAAGACACTTGGGTTGACAGACTGCATTGCTCCGGACATAGATGCCAACCCAAATTCCAAATACCATGGTGGAATGTCTATGACAGCACCTTGGCATAGGAAGTCAAAACAATCAACACTGTGGAAGGCTGGCACAATGCCTTCCAATCCACACTAGGCAAAACCCAACCTACACTCAATAAATTTATAGAGGCATTTCATAAAGAGCAAAGCTACCAATAACTACGAATGGCGCAATCTGTTAGCAAAATTGTACCTAAACTTGGCAAACAAACCAAAAGAATGTACGTCATGCTACAATTTAAAGTCAAACTCTTCATAAACAACAGAGGAGTAGATTACTTAAAAATAATAGCCAAAAGCATATTATAAAATAAATAGTAACCAACAAAACTCCCAAAAAACTGTCACAAAATCTAAACCAACATCACAAATCATTTTTATATAAATAGTAAACATAATATTTTATTAGATCAGTGTAAACATTAAATAAAACTCCAGTGTTACATAAGACTAAGGGCCTTATTACGAATTCAGCGGTGAGCCGTCTGCCATATTACGAGGTGGGCAGATTGGCTTTGCGAAGATCGCGGCTGGGCACTGCCAGTACACCACCAGGGTCAGGGGAAGGCAGCCTCCATTGGGTGGTACAGAGGCACAACACCGCCGTCCGTATTACGAGTTGACTTCCCGATGAGCCAACCGCTGCAGTCGGACCGCCACCTAAAGGTCAGCCGAAAATAAGGATTTGGGGTGGATTCCTTTCTCCGGGTTCCCCCTACACAGGAGCATCCTCACCCTGAGGAATATGACCCTGTCTTCTGTGAAATACAGGTAAGTGCTTTGCTACCATATACCCATTACCGGGACTGCCCACATATGGGTCAGACTCTGGCAATGGGTAGGTGGTATTTTTCCACATATATCATGCATATGTGTGCATTCAACACATATGCAGTCAGAATGTTCACACTGGCATCGACATATATGGAAATACATTGCCCACGGCCGCAGCCACACCACCGGATCATCGGGAAACACTTAATACGGTGGTGGGAAGGTCACAGGTGAGAGATCTCCTAGCTGACGCGGATGGGGGCCTTCGGCGGTTGGACCCCCAAACTGGTAATAAGGCCCTATGATAATAAAATAATATATAAATTATTTACACAAAAAATTTAAACCTCACCAACCAAAAAGCTCAAAGAATAAACTCAATCTATCACGTAAAATAAATACAACACATAAACCGCACATTTTCAAATAACAATCACATAATATTTACACAAATAATAAAATATAACAATCCCAGCCAAAAGAATAACTCTGACTTACTGTTCTGTAGCAGCACATCTCCCTCTGTATCCATGTAGTCAAAAATATTAATCCACCAAAAACGGGAAAAAATACTTTCCAAAAAGCCCCACAAAAAATGCAAAAATAAAACGAATCCAAGACATACCTCAGAACAATCCAACATATCTAGGAACCATAAAAAACCCCAAAAAGTGTTTGAAAAAATAAACGCTCCTGGAAACCTGAAAAAAGGAAATCAAAGTTAAAATTATTGGGTTTATTATAAACCAAAAGTGATTTCCTTGAAAAAAAGTTAACTCCCAATGCCGATAGGACATGTTCGTAGACAAAAACCTGTAAGGTAAACAAGAAAACCCACCCACAAAACCCATTACATTCACAAAAATACATATACATTACACTTAATCATCAGAAAATAAGTAACATAAAACAATGTAATATAATAATACATTACTAAAACAGTGTACGAAAACCCCAAACTACACACTAGTGAAAAACATGACTATTAATACAACTAAGGGCCCAATTATGATGCCGGTCAAACGAGTGTCCAACCGGAATCGTTGCGGAAAAGGGACCGGCCGACAGGTAGTCGGCAGT
Organism: Calotriton arnoldi; assembly: GCA_963921515.1. Taxonomy (NCBI): domain Eukaryota; kingdom Metazoa; phylum Chordata; class Amphibia; order Caudata; family Salamandridae; genus Calotriton; species Calotriton arnoldi. Next base: position 1,436,686 of record CAWUFW010003083.1, read on the forward strand.
CCTGACCGCAAATTAGGATCCGACCACCGTGGAGGCGGTCGGAAACATGCCTCTTTGCATTGAGGCTTGTGCTGCGGCCCGGAAAAGGGCCGCAGCACAAGTCCCAATGCCAAAAGGCATGTTTTTAAACATCCCTGCACCACGTGGAAGGCACCATGCAGTGTCTGCCACATGATGCAGAGATGTTTAGGGGGTCACCACAGTTGCCCCCCCGAGGGCCCATAGCGGAGGGCCACAGGGGACAGGGGCCCTGCTAGGGGCCCCAAAAATGCCTTTCCGCCAGCCTTTTCATGTCAGAAGAACCAACATGAAATGGCTGGCAGAAAGGTGACTCGTACTCCCTACAGCAGTGACTGGGAAGGCAACGCCTCCATTTTGGGGAATGCGATCTGACCGACCGCCTGACAGACTCCTTGAGCCCGTCGGAAGCTGTTGGTTGCTCCCTCGAGCAATGCGCTCTGACCGACCACATTGTAATGTGGCGGTCTGACCGCGGACATAGATGTCGGTGGGACCAACTGTCGGTCCCACCGGCATCGTAATGAGGCCCTTAATGTACTAAAAACCCATAATCAACACTATAACTAGCCTGTAGGCCTCCCTCCTACATCCCTATCCCCTCAAAACCCATAAAAAACCTTAAAAAAGGGCTTACCTGTTCAGACGAACAGCAGCACCTTACTGTGACCTGGATCCCAGAGAACAGACTAAAAATGACACAAATAGACTGCAAAATAGAAGGTAGCAGTAAAACAAGCAGCCACTAAATGAAACTAAAAAAAAGGCTATCTCACCATAGAAATGAATGGGAAATAATTTTAAAATGTTTAATAAATGTATTAAAAAATGTTGAAAATTGTTAAGCATGTAAAACATACTAAAAATGTTGTAAAAATGTATAAGAAATTCTAAAGTATAAATTAAATAATAGTATAACATATATGCAACTAGTTAATATATCCTGAAAAAACGTATGTTAAAATGAGGTTGAAAATATGTACATAAAACAATTTAAGAAATGTTAAAAAAAATGTTAAACAATGGAAAAAGTGGAAAAATACAACATACAATACTATATAAATATGATTTACATTTTTTGTGTAATAAAAATACATTAAAAATGTTTTATTTATTATCTATATATAAATGTTTATTTTTAAGTTGACATATATATGTTTATACATTTTTAAATGTGCATTAAATAAACTTTGAAAACAAATACATTGTGAAAAATAAGTTACATGTCTTTATTCTATAAAATTTTTATTAATATTATTTATTACAAACATACAACTATTTTTAAATTTTATTTCTGAACACCCAGAATACTAATTAAATAACTAAATACAAATACAATTTAAACAAAGGATTTCACACTAAAATTATAAAATTAAATCACACAACAACGTAAAACATTTCTAAAAAAAGGGTGACATTTACTTTTCCCACTCTAATCTAAACCAGTTTGTGAAAGGTGACACTAAGGGGCCGATTCCGATCTCGGTCGGAGGCGCACCCAATACTATTCGGCCGGGAAAAAAGCCATGCGAAAGCCTGTTTCCCGACCGATCCGTACAGCACACCGAACGAGCAAGTACGATGCGCACAACAGCAAAAATTCCGGCCGAGCCGTACTCACCCAAACCAGGTCCTGTTCTCCGACCGAGGCGAATCCGGAAACGCCGAATCGAGTCGCACGGAAGGAAAAATGCAGCCCCGTCCGGCCGGACAAGTACGATGCGCTTCCCGTACGCGCCGAACCCGTCGCTACGCACGGCACGTCAAAGCATCCGGGAGAGGCGCACATAAGCTCCGATTCGCGCCACAACACGATCCACGGCTCCGAGACGAACACGGCAGCGACGAGGACGAGGCGAAGCGACGAGGACGAGGCGAAGCGACGAGGACGAAGCGAAGCAACGAGAAGGACGAACGACACGAACCAACCATGAATCCCTTCGTCCCGATCATACCAATATTCTACATTTACTACCGGAACAGGCACGGACGGGTACGGCGCAGAAGGTAAGTCAGACACCAACCACAAAACACATACAACACGTACACGACACATCACACACATACACGGGGAATCTGAATATACTTACACCAGCAACAGCAGCACCATAGGGGCGGGATGCCCATCACCAATGCCACATATGCACACAGGGGCCTGAATGCGCACCACCACCCCAACCCAGGGGGGCTGGATGCCTACCACTACTACCACCCTCACCCACGGGGGGCAGGATGCCTACCACTACTACCACCCTTAGCCAGGGGGCTGGATGCCCACCACTACTACCACCCTTAGACAGGGGGCAGGATGCCCACCACTACTACCACCCTCACCCAGGGGGCAGGATGCCTACCACTACTACCACCCTCACCCAGGGGGGCTGGATGCCTACCACTACTACCACCCTCACCCAGGGGGCAGGATGCCCACCACTACTACCACCCTCACCCAGGGGGCAGGATGCCTACCACTACTACCACCCTCACCCAGGGGGCAGGATGCCTACCACTACTACCACCCTCACCCAGGGGGCAGGATGCCTACCACTACTACCACCCTTAGCCAGGGGGCTGGATGCCCACCACTACTACCACCCTTAGACAGGGGGCAGGATGCCCACCACTACTACCACCCTCACCCAGGGGGCAGGATGCCTACCACTACTACCACCCTCACCCAGGGGGCAGGATGCCTACCACTACTACCACCCTCACCCACGGGGGGCAGGATGCCTACCACTACTACCACCCTCACCCAGGGGGGCAGGATGCCTACCACTACTACCACCCTTAGCCAGGGGGCTGGATGCCCACCACTACTACCACCCTCACCCACGGGGGCAGGATGCCCACCACTACTACCACCCTTAGCCAGGGGGGCAGGATGCCTACCACTACTACCACCCTTAGCCAGGGGGGCTGGATGCCCACCACTACTACCACCCTTAGCCAGGGGGGCAGGATGCCTACCACTACTACCACCCTCACCCACGGGGGCAGGATGCCTACCACTACTACCACCCTCACCCACGGGGGCAGGATGCCCACCACTACTACCACCCTCACCCAGGGGGGCAGGATGCCTACCACTACTACCACCCTTAGCCAGGGGGCAGGATGCCCACCACTACTACCACCCTTAGACAGGGGGGCAGGATGCCCACCACTACTACCACCCTCACCCAGGGGGCAGGATGCCTACCACTACTACCACCCTCACCCAGGGGGGCAGGATGCCTACCACTACTACCACCCTCACCCACGGGGGGCAGGATGCCTACCACTACTACCACCCTCACCCACGGGGGCAGGATGCCTACCACTACTACCACCCTCACCCAGGGGGGCAGGATGCCTACCACTACTACCACCCTTAGCCAGGGGGCAGGATGCCCACCACTACTACCACCCTTAGACAGGGGGCAGGATGCCCACCACTACTACCACCCTCACCCACGGGGGCAGGATGCCCACCACTACTACCACCCTCACCCAGGGGGGCAGGATGCCTACCACTACTACCACCCTTAGCCAGGGGGGCTGGATGCCCACCACTACTACCACCCTTAGACAGGGGGCAGGATGCCCACCACTACTACCACCCTCACCCAGGGGGCAGGATGCCTACCACTACTACCACCCTCACCCAGGGGGCAGGATGCCTACCACTACTACCACCCTTAGCCAGGGGGCAGGATGCCCACCACTACTACCACCCTTAGACAGGGGGCAGGATGCCCACCACTACTACCACCCTCACCCACGGGGGCAGGATGCCCACCACTACTACCACCCTCACCCAGGGGGGCAGGATGCCTACCACTACTACCACCCTTAGCCAGGGGGTCTGGATGCCCACCACTACTACCACCCTTAGACAGGGGGCAGGATGCCCACCACTACTACCACCCTCACCCAGGGGGCAGGATGCCTACCACTACTACCACCCTCACCCACGGGGGGCAGGATGCCTACCACTACTACCACCCTCACCCACGGGGGCAGGATGCCTACCACTACTACCACCCTTAGCCAGGGGGGCTGGATGCCCACCACTACTACCACCCTTAGACAGGGGGCAGGATGCCCACCACTACTACCACCCTCACCCACGGGGGCAGGATGCCCACCACTACTACCACCCTCACCCAGGGGGGCAGGATGCCTACCACTACTACCACCCTTAGCCAGGGGGGCTGGATGCCCACCACTACTACCACCCTTAGACAGGGGGCAGGATGCCCACCACTACTACCACCCTCACCCAGGGGGGCAGGATGCCTACCACTACTACCACCCTCACCCAGGGGGCAGGATGCCCTACCACTACTACCACCCTCACCCACGGGGGCAGGATGCCTACCACTACTACCACCCTCACCCACGGGGGGCAGGATGCCCACCACTACTACCACCCTCATCCAGGGGGGCAGGATGCCTACCACTACTACCACCCTTAGCCAGGGGGCAGGATGCCCACCACTACTACCACCCTCACCCAGGGGGGCAGGATGCCTACCACTACTACCACCCTTAGCCAGGGGGGCTGGATGCCCACCACTACTACCACCCTCACCCAGGGGGCAGGATGCCTACCACTACTACCACCCTTAGCCAGGGGGCAGGATGCCCACCACTACTACCACCCTCACCCACGGGGGCAGGATGCCTACCACCACTACCACCCTTAGCCAGGGGGCAGGATGCCTACCACTACTACCACCCTCACCCAGGGGGGCAGGATGCCTACCACTACTACCACCCTCACCCAGGGGGCAGGATGCCTACCACTACTACCACCCTCACCCAGGGGGCAGGATGCCTACCACTACTACCACCCTTAGCCAGGGGGCTGGATGCCCACCACTACTACCACCCTTAGACAGGGGGCAGGATGCCCACCACTACTACCACCCTCACCCAGGGGGGCAGGATGCCTACCACTACTACCACCCCCACTCATAGGATGGACAATGCATGACACAACAAGCACACCACAACCTAGGGAATGCAAGATTAAGACATCCCCCACCACCATGACAAGCGTGTGTAGGCCGTGTCAAATGCCTACAACACCGAACATGACTTTGAACATACAATGTGACCCCCTAGCACATGTGCCACACATATATGTGTGTGGCACCCACAATGCAAGCAGCCCATGACCATTGTGGCAATGGGGCCTAAACCCCCATCATCACAGTGACCAAAAGGCAAGTGTGGGGTCCATAGCTGAAGCACATTTTGACCATTGTGGCAATGGGGTCTACACCCTCATCATCACAGTGACCAAAAGGTAATTGTTGACAAAGAAAGAGCTGCAACTGCCAAACTGCATGGATCATTCCTGGTCACAGAACCAAAAACTCATCTGTGGCAAAGTAGTGTATGTGTCCCATTGCAACATAAATTGGGGGAGCCAAATACTGCAGTGCAAATGAAACATTCCTTTGGCCATGTGCAGACAAACAACACCCATGGGGGCTGAGACCGTCAACAGTCATCAATGACACAATGACAGAAGTGACCATCAGAATGCAGAACCACATATTTGCACCAATGGGCACACAAATGCAGATATCCTGTGGAGACAGCAGATGTGAGGTGAACAGATACCATACCATGGCAGCAATGGGACACACAAACCATGATCACTGTGCTGACCGATGACCTAGGAGTCCCAGGGACAGCAGGGGAAACACACCAAACAACATACAGCCAATGGCACACCCAAGATATGCCAATGCAGTGGTGCAGATGCACAAACACAAACAGGCAGACCAACACTGTCATCATACACAGCAGGTGAGGGGTGGGGGTGCCAGTGTCCCCAGGCAACCACACAACACATGAGGAGAGCTGAATACCAATCATACAGATGTGCATACACTGCCACACTAAGGTAACTCATGGATCCAAATCCCCTATGTGGGCAAGCAGGCATTGTCAGGTGAGAGGGAGCACAAAACACACATGTCACACAGACACGTAGGAACAACAACTGGCACAGCAAGACACAGACACACCACAGCACCACCCCCAGGGCCCCCACAATGTGGTGACCCTGGGCTGAATAAAGATACCACTGTGATGACAAAGCTAAATGTCGTTCACACTGTGAACCACAGTCAGGTGTCCTGAGCAACTAACTACCATCACACCTACACAAGCACAAATCAATCAGCATGGCCAGTAAGCCAAGGCCAACATGGAGGCAGGGGCCTAGCCGGGCAACAACTCTCATCTGCACACACTCAACACCACACCCCTCGACCTCTGACAATGTGCAGCAGTGAAGTACACATGCACTGGTGACATTGCACATGCACCCATGACTATTCCAGGGTGGTGGGTGGGAACCAAGGTGTAGAAACACATCACACATGGACACTCAACAAGACTCCTGAATGTCTGACACACGGCACACTACGCTGTACATGGACATGACGGCAATACCACACCGACCAATGGGATCCCAGCCACAGTCACACACCAATGAAGAAGCCAAGGTCACCCACAAAGAACACACATAGACAACAACCAACATTGCAGCCCGGACCCTGAGGAGTGCCAGCAGTCACACACACAACGTGTCACAATCACTGAAAGATAACACAAACTGGAAATCACATGACAGGGGCAAACAACAAGTGCCAAGGGGAAACCTGACTGTGACCCATCTGCGTCTGCACACAAACTCAGCCCTGACCGAAAACACACCTATGGGTGACACCCTGATGACCAGTAATGTGCCATGCACCCACATCACAGAGAACACAGGGAGAAGACTTTGGGGGAACATAGCTCAAGTCAGCAAGCATCACAAACAGGTACAACACTAGGGATCACAGCATGCGCAGATGAATGGAAGTGAACACACAGACATGCACATACAACACACACCTTGGGCGCAGGCAATGTCACACGTGTACACACTGCCATGAGGGGACTCCACTCCTGTGTGAGGAAAGCTGTGCCATATGTTGCCTCAGTAGGGCCCCATCATGTCAGCTGAGCACTTGGTCACACAATCAACAATTAGCACCAAATGAGGGCTCCCATCACATCAGCCTGGTCATGGATGTGCCAACGGAATCATCAGCACAGATCCAACACACTTGTATAGCAATGTTGCACTGACTACACGGATGAGTCCTTCCCCATTGATGCCCAAACCTGCATGTCCACTGGAGATGGCAACACGGTCAGGGAAGTAGACAAATGCAACGATGGCAGGCACAACAGATGTGCAGGGGTGGAAGCCACAGATATGAAATTGCCAATGTAAGTAGGAAACCCATTGCCAAATACTGAACACATGACACCCTCAGATGCTGCTATTGATGACATGGATACACCACATGATAGGACACATTCCCCCTGGACCACATGGGTTCCTGCACAGTAACACTTCATGATCATGAGACCAGATATCACCATCACTGCAGCAAGGGCATGGTTAGCAGCACCAACAACATGTACATCTGAAGCATGAGCACTAGAGAAAAGAAAGTTGCTTTATTCAGCATATGTGTTGTTTGATAACGACGTCCAGAAAAAATACAGCAAAGGCCAATGGCCAGTCCATTGTCATAGTTCAAACAGGGTGACACTGGCAGATGTCACCCTACGCATGCCTGCACAAAACCAGGGACAATCCACTAGGAGGGGCAACCGGGGGGCAGGCCAGGCACCGCAGGGACAGGATCAGGGCTCACCAGGGGAGTCAGGGAAGGGGTGGTGGGTGCTGGAGAGCCACTGACAACTGCAGTGGAGGTGTCTGACATGGTGTGTGCCGGCACAACTGGGGGGCATGACTCAGATGTCGTGGGTGCCGGCACAACTGCAGTGGACCCTGCAGATGGGGTGGACAGGTCCGCCACTGCAGTGCCCAAGTCAGACAGGGCGGTAGTGGACTCCACTGCAGTGCCTACCTCCAGGGGAGGAGAATGGGGAACAGGCAAGGTGGGTTGGACAGAGGGGGAGGACACCCTCACCACATCAGTGGCACAGACAAGCGCAGCGGGGGTGTGGTGCTGGGAGAGCAAGTGGCAGGGGGAGAAGGCCGGAGCATCTTGGGGATGGTATATCTGTGGGTGGGGGAACCTGGGGCAGGGTGTGGTGGGGGCACCTGTGCAGTGGGGGCCTGAGGGATGGAGGACGGAGACCTTGTGCCTGAGCTGCAGGGCGGTGGCGGGGTCTTTGTCTTACCACTCCGGGGGACTTGCGGGTGGGGGCCTCAGTCCGTCTGCGCCTGGGGGAGGGTGTCCGGGGGCGAGGGGCACTCTGCTCCGTGTGGGTGGGCTTCCTCTTCCCCCGGGATGCTGGAGCAGCTTCATCGGTGGGGAAGAGGCCGAGGTCACAGAGGAAGAGCTGCTGTGACTTTGGGGTTGCATGTGAGGCAAGGGAGGGTGCTTTGGAGGGAGAGGGAACTGAGGACTGCGCAGTGCATGTGAATGCGTGTGTGTGTTCCAGGGCCCCATCCCCTGTGAGTCTGGCTTCAGTCCCCTGAATGTGCGTGCGTGTGCGTTTTGTCATTGGCGTGTGTGTCAGTGTGCTGGATGTGTGTGTGCTGGTGTGTGCCTGTGCCGGTGTGTGTGTGCTTGGGACGGGTAAGGTGCTGGGGAGTGTGGATGGAGCAGAGGCAGGAGGGGTGAGGGACCGTTTGAGGAGGGACACTGCTGCCGTCAGGGAGGAGTCCATGGACCTATTGCCCCTCTGTAGGTCAGACATGCCCGATGAGATGCCCTCCATGAACGACACCAGCTGAGTCAACAGCGCGGTGTGCGCATGGAGGACACTCAGCATGGCTGTCTGCCCTACATGGAGCTGGCGAAGGAGGTACACAGACTCCTCACTCAGGGCAGCAGGGGACACAGGGGCAGGGGGTGCGGTGCCTGGCCCAAAGGAAACACGCTCCCGGACATGGGAGCCTCCACGGACCTGGGGAATGGGAGCCGATGGGAGGGCGGTGGTGGTGGTGGTGCTGGTGGTGGCGGGGACAGCAACACTAGCTGGGGTGTGGTGGCTGCTGACACCCGCCTCCACAAGGGAGTCATCCTCCGAGTTGCTCTGGTCCTCAGCTGAGGTGGATGCTGCTGAGGACTCCTCGGTGTGGCTCCCCTCGCCCTCCGTGCCACTGGGTCCCTCCGACCACTCCTCGGCTGCTGACCCAGTCTGGCTCTCTGGCTCCTCCTGGTCCGTGGAGCTGTCCCCTTCCGTGGCCGTGGATGTATCTGCAAACAATGGGGATACAGACAGACATCAGTCACCTGCACATAACGCACACACCACTGTGAGCACAGCACATCACAGAGCAAGCCCTGGCATCATCAGTTGTACATTGCTAAAAGTGCCCTAATTGAACAGGAGAAGTCAATTGTCAGTCTGATGCCAAGCATGGCACTCACATCCCACATGGCCTTGCACCCATCTGTCTGGTGTCTGTTGGATTGCAACACCCCAGTGTTGACACATGCACCAAGTACACAGTAGTTGGACAGTGCAGAGGACACTGTGTGGACACATCACAGCTCTTGCCACTGAGTCAGTACAGGTTTCCGGATGAAAGGGATGCCCAGAGTCAAATAGGAAATGCATGTGATGCATACCAGCGACAGACACCATGATGCACCCATGTCCTGATAGCCAGCGCCACTATGGTGTGCATGTAGCACATGTCACTCCCCTGCAGGCTCACCAATCAGTAGACACATGCCATGGCGGAGGCATGACTGCAAAGTCATACATCACTGTCTCAGTGATGTATGACTTTGCAGCCAGACAACAACACTCTGCACTGTGTCACAATAGTAGGTCATGGGGAATGCAAGTCCTGGAGCTGCACAAGTGCACATGTACATCCCCCCACAACACATCCTCTTAACCCTCATCTGTCCAGGTCATACCTATTGGACATATGGGAGACCTGTGACACTACCCTCTGAACCTGAGCCCCTCACACTCTGCTGTGCATGGGGAACAGCTGCCTGAACTTCACATTCACATGCCCCAGTCTGCATGGGCAGCTGATCAGACACCTATGTGTCACACAAGTATCGTCTCCTATGGTCACATCTCCAGTGGCATGCTGAGCCCCTACCAAGAAACTCCACAGCAGTCCTGGCGACTAATCCACAGCACACTGACACAGAGGCAGACACCTGAGGGGTCAAATCACTGCGCACAATGTGTCAGCTGATACACGGGAGTGGGAGTACAGAGTGTATTGTATGGCCTGGAGTAGCCATGACTGTCCAGCCCCACATGAATGAGGGATGAGCCCTGGACTGTAGGCAGCTGGCTATGTATGTGTGACACACGTCATATACATACTCCTGGGGCCCAAACATTGTTCCCACCCGCAGCATGGGTGTGTGCCAGATACCCCAGCCACATGTGGTGGATCAGCTCAGCAATTGGACCACAGATCAAAGTAACACGCTGAATACATGTCAGAATACAGGCATTGTGTAAGCAATGGACCCACCCATGATGCCCACCACAGAGTCAGGGAAACAGATGCTGTCTCCCACCTTGAGTCAAGCAAACTGCAAGGACACAGTCCTAAGTGACAGAATTCCCTGCATGTAAGGGCCACACCTGGGTATCAGATGAGGAGTGGGCAGTGCACAATAGAGGGACATGGCTCCTGGACAACATGACTGCTGTACTGTGGCAGTTTAACCAGGCCCGAGGAGGGCACATAGCATGTTAGACAGAGTACACAGTGCAGTCTTTGACTCACCCCCTCCTTGCTGCTCTCTGGCCTTCAGCTGCCCATCCAGGTCTGGAAAGACCACCGCCAGGATCCTGAGCATGTGGGGGTCAGGGTCCGTGTTCCGCCCCTCCTGCGAGGAGGCGACAGCTTCAGCTGGACCCGTGCAATCCTCCGGGTCCAGCCCCGAAGGTCCTGCCACCTCTTTTGGCAGTTGCGGATCCGGCGCTTGTAGACCCCCACGGACCGGACAGCCCGGACGATGTCCTTCCATATCTCATGCTTCCGATGGGCAGAAGCCTGTCAGGATGACAAAGTGATAAGGCCATTACTACACATGCAACATATCCGTGCATGACACAGTTGCATATACATGTCGCAATCACAGGGGCACATGGTGTACACAGGCAGTGCACGGCTGCCCATGGACAGTTTTCCAGAAGTCACTACATGGTATCATTGCATGGGGAGTAAAACCCTGTTCAGAAGCACTGTCACTGCACCATACCTGTCCAGTGCAAGTCACTACACACTATGGGGGGTGACAACTACTCAGTGAGCCTGCTAGCCAGTGGCGTGCAGACTTTCAGCCTTGCTAGTCAGACAAAATGCACATTCAGAAAGGAGGTGCACAGAACACTCACCTGCTCCCCTGGTGTCCCATACAGCTTGCTGTACTGTGGAAGTAGGCTGTCCAGCAGGGCCTGGTTCTCCTCAAGGCTGAAGGCTGGGGCTCTCTCCACAGTACGTGCCATTGCAGGGTCCAGAGGGGCAGAGACAGCAGCAGTGCAGTGGCAGATGTCGTCCTGGAGCATGTAGTGCAGGCAAGTGGGCTCTCAGGGGAACAGGCAGCAATATATATGTGCTGGAGAGGCAGATACTGTCCCTTGTGTCCAAAGTGATAGGTCCAAGTCGTTTGCATCTTCTGAATCTGGCCAATCCATGGAATAGCAGCACCAAAACACGCCCACAGCATCCTTCAAAACTTCAACTTCATGACATACATGATTTTGCAACATTGTTGTGGGTGACCAACTGATTTTCCAGCAACCGACTCGTTCAAAATTCGTAAACGCGTCCGTTGCCAGGCAAGCCCATTGTCAATGGGTGCGCACCGATCGGTCCATTGCAGTTCAACACGCACAGGGGTACAACGCGTACCCGCACACATTGAAAGCAATGGGCCCGCCGGAGGCACCGATCGGTCCATTGCAGTTCAACGCGCACAGGGGTACAACGCGTACCCGCACACATTGAAAGCAATGGGCCGGCCGGAGGCACCGATCGGTCCATTGCAGTTCAACACGCACAGGGGTACAACGCGTACCCGCACACATTGAAAGCAATGGGCCGGCCGGAGGCACCGATCGGTCCATTGCAGTTCAACGCGCACAGGGGTACAACGCGTACCCGCACACATTGAAAGCAATGGGCCGGCCGGAGGCACCGATCGGTCCATTGCAGTTCAACACGCACAGGGGTACAACGCGTACCCGCACACATTGAAAGCAATGGGCCGGCCGGAGGCACCGATCGGTCCATTGCAGTTCAACGCGCACAGGGGTACAACGCGTACCCGCACACATTGAAAGCAATGGGCCGGCCGGAGGCACCGATCGGTCCATTGCAGTTCAACACGCACAGGGGTACAACGCGTACCCGCACACATTGAAAGCAATGGGCCGGCCGGAGGCACCGATCGGTCCATTGCAGTTCAACGCGCACAGGGGTACAACGCGTACCCGCACACATTGAAAGCAATGGGCCGGCCGGAGGCACCGATCGGTCCATTGCAGTTCAACGCGCACAGGGGTACAACGCGTACCCGCACACATTGAAAGCAATGGGCCGGCCGGAGGCACCGATCGGTCCATTGCAGTTCAACGCGCACAGGGGTACAACGCGTACCCGCACACATTGAAAGCAATGGGCCGGCCGGAGGCACCGATCGGTCCATTGCAGTTCAACGCGCACAGGGGTACAACGCGTACCCGCACACATTGAAAGCAATGGGCCGGCCGGAGGCACCGATCGGTCCATTGCAGTTCAACACGCACAGGGGTACAACGCGTACCCGCACACATTGAAAGCAATGGGCCGGCCGGAGGCACCGATCGGTCCATTGCGGTTCAACGCATCACTGTACATGTGACTGGCATAGGTCAGCATGCCTGTCTCAGATGGACATATGCCAGCCACAGATAGCTCCCAGGGAGTGAGGGGCACACCTACATCACGACAGCCTGTCCAAACCTTATCATAAGGCATGTAAGGCTGCATTTCCTATTGTGTGTATGTTGGTGTACATGTTGTCCTGTGGGTGTCACCTGTGGGCAGCCACCCCCAGGCTGTGCACGTGTTCATGGGGACAGGATCCTGGGTGTTACGTGTACGTGACCACTGTGATGTGCAACTGTTCATATCTGTGCATGTGTCATGGTCACATTTCACAGTGATGTTTGTGTATGTCATGTCACATACCCCGTGAGTCCCATGTGGGACGGTATGTTTGAGCCAGGGTGTCCCAGTGGCACAATAGTGATGGCCCTCCACAGTCTTTGTGCATGTAGTGTTTACAATGTCTCTGATTTCATGTGCACAATGGGAGACAGTCTCCACATCCACGTTGTGTGTGCATGGACTCTGATGTTGTGCGTGTGAGTCACAGACGTCCATGTCTGTCCTGCCATGGCAAGTGTGGCCACTACCTGTGGGGGCCATGTTTGTTTTGCTGTGGTGTACACATGATACTCCAGGTGATGCCAGTGTCCATGTGGCATTACAGGGTCCCTGGGAATGTGCCTGTCGTTGAGCTGTGGTGCCTGGGGCACATCTGTCCTCACATGTCACTGTGGGGGTGACTGTGACACAGCATCATGATATCCAATGGGCCAACCTGGGACAAATTGATGCCACCTGTAGGACCGTGTTGACAGATGTTGGCCATGTATGTACCATACATGTCGTTCCGGTACTGCACACTTCATGTAGTTGTGCCTCATGATGATGTATGTTGGGATCTTGAGTGTGTTCAATGCCGCATATGTGGGGTGACTGACGATCTTGCTTACTTCTCCTCTGCACTGCAGGGCTCCTGCTGTCCATCGGCCATTCCCAGACCTGGCAACGATGGTGGAACGGGACAGCATCCGACGGTACCGCTTCACCAGGCAGCTGATTGAGGATTTGGCAGTGCAGTTGTCCCCACATTTACAGCCTGGCCGGCCGTATCCTACAGCGCTGACCCCCAAGGTGAAGGTGATGGCAGCCCTACACTTCTTTGCCACCGGTACCTTCCAACATACTGTGGCGTCTGCTGGTGGGATGTCACAGACCATGTTCAGCCGTGTGCTCCGCGATGTTTTGGCGGCAATGTTGCTCTTCCTGAACCGGTACATCTATTTCCCTAGACTGCGACGACTCACTGACGTGAAGAGTGACTTTTATGCCATGGGGAGGATGCTGCATGTCATTGGCTCCATTGATGGGACACATGTGGCTTTGGTACCACCACAGGCCCAGGAGCAGGCCTACCGTAACCGCAAGCACTACCACTCGGTCAATGCACTGGTGGTGTGTCTTGCAGACATGACCATCACACACGTGTGTGCCCGTTTCCCTGGTTCAGCACACGATGCCTTTGTGATGAGGAGTAGTCGCATCCCCAGGATGATGGCACAGATGCAGAACCAGCGTGCCTGGCTTGTCGGTGTGTACTGACTTTGTGCCATTGTGTGTGATCTGATCTGTAGTATTCCGCCCACTTTTCCAAGTCAGCTGATGTGCACTTGTCTGTCCGTAGGTGACTCGGGATACCCCAACATGCCGTGGTTGCTGACACCCCTCAGGAACCCTGTGACACCTGCCCAGATGCGCTACAATGAGGCACATGGTCGGACCAGGAGAGTGATTGAGCGGACCTTTGGTCTCCTGAAGAGCCGCTTCCGCTGCCTGGACAAGACCGGAGGGTCCCTCCCATATGCCCCTGCGAAAGTGTGCAAGATTATCATCGTCTGCTGCATGCTACACAACCTGGCAGTGCGGAAGGAGTTGCCTCTCATCCAGGATGACGATGACCAACATCCGCCACCTGTGGAGGATCCTGGCCTGGACCACGATGCCAGTGACGATGATGATGATGATGATGGTGATGGTGATGTCCGCACACAGCTCATCACCAACTTCTTTAGCTGAATGTGAGTATCCTGAGGTGTCATGTGAATGATGTGAGTTGGCATGATGTGTGGGTGGTGCTCTGGTGCTGTTGGAGTGTGTCCATGGGCTACTTGACAGGATGTGTGTTGCGATGTGTGGTGACAGGTGGGCTGTACTCCCCAACAGTGTTGACATGCTAACTTGGTTCTGGGTGGGTATCTTGTAACATGTATTGTGCATGAGTTTTGCTGTTCTGTCCTGTACTGCATTGCTTTTGACTGTGTGTCATTTCTGTCCTTCACAGGGTACTTTCAGATTCGTTTGGTCAACTGTGTCCACCGACGGCGTGATTGCACATCCAGGCTGGTAGCTGTTGTGTCCCTACAGGTGATGTGCGCCACACCCATGGACTTCCTTCCGTCTACAGTTGTTGACTGTGTGCCCGCTACCAGGTGGGGTTACCTTGCATCTGTAGTGGTTACGGCATGTTGCTACTGTGTAATAAACCTGTGCTTCACTTAGTGATGTGCGTTGTCTGTGGTCACACATTTGACTGCCATTTGCTTACTGCACCTGTGGGCTACTTGACTACAACTGGGAATGGGTGTGGTGTCTGTGCATTGCACCGTCTTCCCTGGCAACATCAGTGTAGGCAATGAGTCAGATGGCCTAGGTGTGTATGTGTTGTGTAGCCCTGGTGGTGTGTCTCCCTCATATGTGTCACGTTGCCTGTACTCACATGCCTGTGTTGTCCTTGCTGTTGCAGTTCGCATACACAGTGTAATTTTGCAGTTCATCATCCCCATGACAGCACCCACGTTGGAATCACGACAGAGGCAAGTATGGTGTATTAGTGTGTTTATTGTGATACATCTGTGTTAATAGTGCATAGGATGGGTTGTGCTGTACATGAATCTTGCAATCCCAAGTTCCTAGGTGAATTGAAAGTCCAGGTAGACAGGATCCCCAGTATCGGGGCCACAGTTGTCTGACACATTGTTCCAACTTGTACTCCCCATGCAATGTGTGGGAGTAGTGTTGCCGTCAACAGGGTGAACAGTCTGTGCACAAAGGCGAAAATCCAGAACAGGTTCAGGCTTCCTGGGAGTTGCGCTTGGCCATCAGCCTCTCACTTTCCCCTCCTCGGACGACCCCTCTTCTTGGGGGGGCCCTCAAGTGCAGGCTGCTGCGGTGCAGGGGACTCTCCGCCAGAGTCCTCCTCCCTCCCTGTGGCAGTTGCTGTTTGTTCAGTACCAGATGTTGTTGGCACACAGGGAGGTGTGGACTGGTTGCTGTTCATCTGGCGGAGGCATTGTAAAATGTCCCTGTGCACCGCCGTCATCTCATGTAGTACATCCCACTTGGACTCCACGCGGGACATGTGGGAGTCCACACGTGACATGTGTGACTCCACGTGGGACATGTGGGAGTCCAAGCGGGCATGATGGGCAGCCTGCTGCTGTTTGATGTCTCTGAGGAGCCCCACTACCTGGCTGAGCTCTCCGGTGCTGGACTGGTACGCATCAGCTATGCGTACCAGTTGTGGGTCTTCATGCACACCAGCAACGTCTGCAAGCAGCGACCTCTGTCTCCCACCCCTCCCACCACCCCTGCTGACATGTGCAGTGTGTGCAGTTGCACGCACAGATAACCCTGGTCCACCTTGGGGGTTGGTGGTGGTGGTGGTGTCCATGGCCCCAGGTTGGTCCAGGGTCACTGCGCTGGTGTTGCTCCTTATTCTGTCCATGTCGGCAGGGATGGTATTCGTGGTGACAGTCGTTGGAGGGGTGGGTGCAGGGGGTGCAGCTGGTGGACCTGCTGGTGCTGCAGCTGGTGGTCCTGCTGGTGCAGCATGTTGACTTGCACCGGATGTGCCAGGTTGTTCATCGTCCGAGGAGGACAGAGGCTGTACGACGCCAGTGAGCTCGGCATCCTCTTGTGCCTGGGACTGGGACTCCTCAGCGTCTGCTGCTGTGTCCCCATCATCACCTGTTTTTGGGAGACACAAACAATGTATGTCATGTTTCTGCAGGCATCAGTGGTTGACACACCTGACAGTTGTGACTGTGCCTCGGGGTGCGGGCCTGTACATTGTATTGTCCTAAGTCGTCACAGTCAGGGGTTGATATTGGTGTGGCACATTGTCCTGCATCATTTGGGCATTTCTATGTATTCTCTGGGGTGTGAACATGGTCTGCATTGCTTGGGTTTGGTTGACAGCCAGACCTCCTTCCCACCCACCCAGCCAGCCAGTCAGTTATCCCACCATGGAACGTGCTTGCATTGCAGGGAGTGTAAGTTGTCTCTCAGGATGTCAGTCAGTGGTGTCCTGCTGTTTGTTGTTGCACAGTTGCCAGCAGGGCCTTGTGCTCCCCACAGCAGTAGCCAGTGTCAGCCATCTTGTGAGTCCTTCTCCACTCCCTGTGATGTGAGCATGGTTCAGGGTGGTGTTGATGGGACAGTTGTGGGGGTGAGCTATGTCTGTGACTACGACTCCCATCATGCCATTGCCTCCACCCCCCTTCCCAGCATGCCCATGCTTCCTTCCTTTTGACTCTGCTTCCCTGTGGGTTGGGCTGGCTGTGCTGACAGGATGGCTGGGAGTGTTGTCCTGGCAGTTGTTTGGCTAAGAGTCCCAAGAGTGTCCCTGTGCTTCACACAACATAACCCAGGGTGGTGGTGCTTTGTGGGATCTTGTGTTAGGATGGAGGGCATTGCATTCTACCAGGTGGGTACTGTGGAGTTTGTGTTGGGGAGGGTGTGAGGGGAGGTGCTGGTGACTATGGTCAGTGCTGCGAGTCCTCCTTCCCACCCAGCCAGCCAGATATCCCACCATGGAACGTGCTTGCATTGCAGGGAGTGTGAGTTGTCTCTCAGGATGTCAGTCAGTGGTGTCCTGCTGTTTGTTGTTGCACAGTTGCCAGCAGGGCCTTGTGCTCCCCACAGCAGTAGCCAGTGTCAGCCATCTTGTGAGTCCTTCTCCACTCCCTGTGATGTGAGCATGGTTCAGGGTGGTGTTGATGGGACAGTTGTGGGGGTGAGCTATGTCTGTGACTACGACTCCCATCATGCCATTGCCTCCACCCCCCTTCCCAGCATGCCCATGCTTCCTTCCTTTTGACTCTGCTTCCTGTGGGTTGGGCTGGCTGTGCTGACAGGATGGCTGGGAGTGTTGTCCTGGCAGTTGTTTGGCTAAGAGTCCCAAGAGTGTCCCTGTGCTTCACACAACATAACCCAGGGTGGTGGTGCTTTGTGGGATCTTGTGTTAGGATGGAGGGCATTGCATTCTACCAGGTGGGTACTGTGGAGTTTGTGTTGGGGAGGGTGTGAGGGGAGGTGCTGGTGACTATGGTCAGTGCTGCGAGTCCTCCTTCCCACCCAGCCAGCCAGATATCCCACCATGGAACGTGCTTGCATTGCAGGGAGTGTGAGTTGTCTCTCAGGATGTCAGTCAGTGGTGTCCTGCTGTTTGTTGTTGCACAGTTGCCAGCAGGGCCTTGTGCTCCCCACAGCAGTAGCCAGTGTCAGCCATCTTGTGAGTCCTTCTCCACTCCCTGTGATGTGAGCATGGTTCAGGGTGGTGTTGATGGGACAGTTGTGGGGGTGAGCTATGTCTGTGACTACGACTCCCATCATGCCATTGCCTCCACCCCCTTCCCAGCATGCCCATGCTTCCTTCCTTTTGACTCTGCTTCCCTGTGGGTTGGGCTGGCTGTGCTGACAGGATGGCTGGGAGTGTTGTCCTGGCAGTTGTTTGGCTAAGAGTCCCAAGAGTGTCCCTGTGCTTCACACAACATAACCCAGGGTGGTGGTGCTTTGTGGGATCTTGTGTTAGGATGGAGGGCATTGCATTCTACCAGGTGGGTACTGTGGAGTTTGTGTTGGGGAGGGTGTGAGGGGAGGTGCTGGTGACTATGGTCAGTGCTGCGAGTCCTCCTTCCCACCCAGCCAGCCAGATATCCCACGATGGAACGTGCTTGCATTGCATGGAGTGTGAGTTGTCTCTCAGGATGTCAGTCAGTGGTGTCCTGCTGTTTGTTGTTGCACAGTTGCCAGCAGGGCCTTGTGCTCCCCACAGCAGTAGCCAGTGTCAGCCATCTTGTGAGTCCTTCTCCACTCCCTGTGATGTGAGCATGGTTCAGGGTGGTGTTGATGGGACAGTTGTGGGGGTGAGCTATGTCTGTGACTACGACTCCCATCATGCCATTGCCTCCACCCCCTTCCCAGCATGCCCATGCTTCCTTCCTTTGACTCTGCTTCCCTGTGGGTTGGGCTGGCTGTGCTGACAGGATGGCTGGGAGTGTTGTCCTGGCAGTTGTTTGGCTAAGAGTCCCAAGAGTGTCCCTGTGCTTCACACAACATAACCCAGGGTGGTGGTGCTTTGTGGGATCTTGTGTTAGGATGGAGGGCATTGCATTCTACCCGGTGGGTACTGTGGAGTTTGTGTTGGGGGGGGGTGAGGGGAGGTGCTGGTGACTATAGTCAGTGCTGCAAGTCCCCCTTCCCACCCAGCCAGCCAGATATCCCACCATGGAACGTGCTTGCATTGCAGGGAGTGTAAGTTGTCTCTCAGGATGTCAGTCAGTGGTGTCCTGCTGATTGTTGGTGCACAGTTGGCAGCAGGGCCTTGTGCTCCCCACAGCAGTAGCCAGTGTCAGCCATCTTGTGAGTCCTTCTCCACTCCCTGTGATGTGAGCACGGTTCAGGGTGGTGTTGATGGGCCAGTTGTGAGGCTGAGCAATGTCTGTGAGTACGACTCCCATCATGCTATTGCCTCCACCCCCTTCCCAGCATGCCCATGCTTCCTTCCTTTTGACTCTGCTTCCCTGTGGGTTGGGCTGGCTGTGCTGACAGGATGGCTGGGAGTGTTGTCCTGGCAGTTGTTTGGCTAAGAGTCCCAAGAGTGTCCCTGTGCTTCACACAACATAACCCAGGGTGGTGGTGCTTTGTGGGATCTTGTGTTAGGATGGAGGGCATTGCATTCTACCAGGTGGGTACTGTGGAGTTTGTGTTGGGGAGGGTGTGAGGGGAGGTGCTGGTGACTATAGTCAGTGCTGCAAGTCCCCCTTCCCACCCAGCTAGCCAGATATCCCACCATGGAACGTGCTTGCATTGCAGGGAGTGTAAGTTGTCTCTCAGGATGTCATTCAGTGGTGTCCTGCTGTTTGTTGGTGCACAGTTGCCGGCAGGGCCTTGTGCTCCCCACAGCAGTAGCCAGTGTCAGCCATCTTGTGAGTCCTTCTCCACTCCCTGTGATGTGAGCATGGTTCAGGGTGGTGTTGATGGGACAGTTGTGGGGGTGAGCTATGTCTGTGACTACGACTCCCATCATGCCATTGCCTCCACCCCACTTGCCAGCATTCCCATACTTACTTGCTTTTGTGTGGAGTTCAGTGGGTGTGGGTGTGAGGGCAATGGCAAGATGGCTGACAGTGGTGTCCTGCTGTTGGTTGCTGAGCAGTACCCAGCATGCCCTTGTGCTCCCCACGACACAGCAACAGTGTCAGACATCTTTGATGGGCCTTTCCACTCTCTGTGGGATGTGCATGCGTGAGTGTGAGCTTGCTGGGCCATGTGGTGGGGGATGTAGGGCTGTGAGTACGACTCCCATCATGCTATTGCCTCCTCCCCCCTTCCCAGCATGCCCATGCTTCCTTCCCTTTGACTCTGCTTCCCTGTGGGTTGGGCTGGCTGTGCTGACAGGATGGCTGGGAGTGTTGTCCTGGCAGTTGTTTGGCTAAGAGTCCCAAGAGTGTCCCTGTGCTTCACACAACATAACCCAGGGTGGTGGTGCTTTGTGGGATCTTGTGTTAGGATGGAGGGCATTGCATTCTACCAGGTGGGTACTGTGGAGTTTGTGTTGGGGAGGGTGTGAGGGGAGGTGCTGGTGACTATAGTCAGTGCTGCAAGTCCCCCTTCCCACCCAGCCAGCCAGATATCCCACCATGGAACGTGCTTGCATTGCAGGGAGTGTGAGTTGTCTCTCAGGATGTCAGTCAGTGGTGTCCTGCTGTTTGTTGGTGCACAGTTGGCAGCAGGGCCTTGTGCTCCCCACAGCAGTGGCCAGTGTCAGCCATCTTGTAAGTCCTTCTCCACTCCCTGTGATGTGCGCATGGTTCATGGTGGTGTTGATGGGACAGTTTTGGGGCGGGCAATATGTGTGACTGCAACTCCCATCTTGCTATTGGCTACACTGACTTGGCCAGCATACACAGAATTCCTTCCTTTGAGTGGTCTTCACTGTGTGTTGGTGTTGTTGTGGTGGCTACATGTGTGGATGTGTTTGTTGGTTCTATTTGTGCCACTGCCTAGCTGTAGTTGTGGTTGTGTTTGTACATGTGTTGGCACAGTTGGATGTGACTTTTTTGATGGCATGTGTTGTGTTTCTCTGACTGACATACACATTTTGGGATGATTCTGTTCTGGTTGCTGTGTGATTGCTATGAGTGCATGGTTTGACTCTCCCCTTGACAGTGATGTGTGTGTGTTTTGAGGCAGTATATTGTGTACATTTGTTGTGTACTCACCCAGGCTCTGGGATGTCCTCTAGTCCATATATGCTCACTGGCGGTAGGATGGCCCGCACCTTCTCCTCCCAGGGCCTGAGGTATATTGGCTTGGCAGGAGGGCCACTGCCGGTGTGTTGGCTGTTGATGTAGTCTTGCTTCAGCAGTTTCCGTACCCTCCTGCGCACGTAATACCACCTGTTCTGGATGTCGGTCTTTGTGCGCCGACATGGTGATTGGGCGTTCACCCTGTTGATGATCCTCTCCCACATCTTGGTTTTCTGCGACATGGGGGTCTGTTGGACCAATGTGCCAAACAGCTGTGGCTCTACCCTGAGGATCTCGTCTACCAGGACTTCCAATTCACAATCTAGGAACTTGTGATTCTTCTTGGGGGGCATGGTGATGGGTGGTGATGGTGAGTGATGTGTGTGTTGGTGTGCAGGTGAGGGTGTGTGAGTGTGTGTTTTGCTGGGTGTATGTGAGGTAGGTATTTGTTGGTGTGCTGATGGTGTGTGGCTTGTGTGAGGGATGAGCTGTGGGTGTGTGGTTGCTTTCTCTTGGGTGCTGGCAGTGGAATGGCATTTGCAAAGGCTCATGGTAGTGATTTGTGTCCTTTATATAGGTGGAGTTGTGGGTGTGTCTTTGTTCTCTGTCCCCACCCCCCCCAGTATTTATTGGCTTGGTAATTGCTTGTTTGGCCTTTTTTTGGGTGATTTTTCCTTTGTGTTGTTTGTGTATGTTGGAAACGTTCTTGTGACCGAGTCGGACCCTGCTTTGGTCTCGTACGGTGTTTTCCGTTTCGTTCACGCTGTGTTTGTGCAGTTTTCTATGCTGCGTACGCGTCGGTCGCGGTGTATTGTATTGCTTCGGCTCGGTTTTGTATGCGTGTCGGTCGTACGGCTTGTCCTCCGTCCGACTCAGTCGTGTTTTTCGCGCCTTGCATCGTACTTTGCGGTTTGGAGTTGGCGGGTACGTTTCGGTCGGATTTGTTCCGGGTGCGTGTCGGTCGGTTGGATTCGCGTGTTTTTCCGGCCGGATTGCTATTTTCCGTGCGGCTCGGTCGGTCGGCTTGGTTTCCTTACGTGTCGGTCGGATTTATCGCGGCTTGCATCGTATTTGGCGTGTCGGGCGCCACTGGTACGTCTCGGTCGGTAAATTTTCCGGCTCCGAGTCGGTCGGTGCTTTTTCCGGCCCGAATCGGAATCGACCCCTAAAGGGGTTATATTTCCTATTCCTACTCCAACCTATACCAATTTGGGGAAGGTTTTGGGCACACAAACAGTGACATTTACTATTCCCAATCCAATCTATACCAATTTGGGGAAGGTGGTGGACACTAAAGGGATGACATTTACTATTCCCACTCTAATCTAAACCAATTTACAGAAGGTGTTGAACATTAAAGGGGTGACATACTATTACCACTCCAAAATAAACTATTTTGAAGAAAGTGTTGGGCACTAAAAGGGTGACATTTACTATTTCCACTCCAATCTAAACCAACTTACAGAGGTGTTGGACATTAAAGGGGTGACCTTACCTATTCCCACTTCAATCTATACCAATTTGAGGAAGGTGTAGGACACCTAAAAGGGTGACATTTACTATTCTCCAATTTAAACCAATTTGGGGGAGGTGTTGGACACTGAAGGGATAACATTTACTATCCCCACTCCAATCTATACCAATTTAGAGAGGGTGTTGGATACTAAAGGGATTCAATTTACTATTCCCACTCAAATTTAAACCAATTTGGGGAAGGTGTTGGAGACAGAGGGCCAGATTACGAGTCTGGCGGTCCGAGGAATGCCAGACTCGTGGTGGCATGGCGGTGGTGGTCCAGCCACCGCCGCACCGGCGGTCCAACCGCCCCATTAAGACTTGGGTGGTCGGACTTCCATGGGGCCACCGATGCGGCCAGGGAACCCGTGGCCCTGCCAAGCATATTACGAGTTTCCTCTCCGCCACAATTTTCATGGTGGTTCCACCGCCCTGAAACCGTGGCAGACAGGAAACAAAGCAGGCCCTACATGGCCCCCTGGTGCCACACGCTATGTGGATGCACACAGGGGGTTACAACATGTGCCTCCCTGTGTGCATGTACACCAGTTTCTGCACGGCATGGACTTTACATTTCATGCCCTGCAGGAAATGTTTTTGGTGTCTCCATTTCGGTGCTCATTTTTAGAGGCACCGCCGTGGGAACGCCAAAAAAAAAGCTTGCCAGACAGGTGAAAACTCTTAATCTGGCGGGCGGCCCAACCATGGCTTTGGTGCAGCGAGAGCGTGACGAAGGAATATCACCCGCTTCCGCTGCGCCAAAAGTTGTAATCAGGTCCTAAAATTGTGACATTTACTATTCCCACTCCAATCCAAACCAGTGTGTGGAAGATGTTGGACAGTAAAGGGGTGACATTTACTATTCTCACTCCAATCTAAACCAATTTACAGAAGGTGTTGGACAATAAAGGGGTGACATGTACTATTCCCACTCAAAGTAATCTATTTTGCCAAAAGTTTTAAACACTAAAGGGGTGACATTTACTATCTCGTCTCCAATCTATACCACTTGGGGAAGATGTGGACACTAAAGGGGTGACATGTACTATTCCCACTCCAAAGTAATCTATTTTGCCAAAAGTTTTAAACACTAAAGGGGTGACATTTACTATCTCGTCTCCAATCTATACCACTTGGGGAAGATGTGGACACTAAAGGGGTGATATTTACTATTCCCACTCCAATCTAGGCCAATTTGGGGAAGGCGTTGGACACTAAAGGGGTGACATTTACTATTTCCACTGCAATCTAAGCCATTTATGCAAGGTGCTACTGACTAAACATTTTATATACACAATCAGTACTCCATACTCACACATAATTTTTGATCTTAAAAAAAACCTAAACTTTAATTAAAAAACACACTAACCAAAACTACAAACCCATCTATTCATATTTAAACATTAACATATAAAAGAATATTTTATCACTATTAATAATTATTATATTTTTTAAACATTTCCTACCATTCCTAAACTTTGAACCATAACATAAAAATAAAATCATAATCCAAAATTAACAATCATAAAATTAAAAAGATATATAAAACCAATTTTTAAAATGAAATTTTTAAAGAGATATTTTTACAATTAAAGCATAATTTTTAACATAAAAACAATTGAAAACATTATAATTATGAAAAAATGTTTTCACAAAAATTTAAAAATATAAAAATGTCATTTAAAAAATGTTTACGCTATTTTACATTATAATTTTTAATTTTATATATGTTTAAATTAACAGAATGTAATTTAAATATTTATTTTAATATTTAAAATAAAATGATTCTTTTTACTTTAATATAATTAATAGATATTTTAATTAATTATAAATTATAATTTATAAAAACTTTTAATTTAACAAAATACATTTAAAAATGTTACAATATTAATTTGCATATAATTAAAATAATTAACATTAAATTTACTTTAAAATGTCCACTTTTTACAAATCTCCCCACCCTTATCCCCTAAAAAGCTGATATCCTGCTGCTAAAAAAATTATAAATCCATTATTTCTAAACATTAATACAACTAGAGAGGCAAATTTCAACAATTTCATAATTAATAAGTTATCTTACAAAAAACAAAAAATAAAAAAAATAAACTTACAAAATTATACACACTACAATACATTACATACAAAATTACACTTACAAACAATATTACATACAATGATATTTTCTAAATCAATATTTTTACAATAAAATTAAAAACAACACTTAAAACGATATTGTTACCTTCAATATTCCTGTCGACAATATTTTTGACATCCCAATATTCTTGACAAAATATTTTGTATCACAATATTTTTATGTTCGATATTTTGTCCAAACACCGCAGGTTGGTGAAAGGTTTTCATTTTCAGATGTAAACCCGGCTAAAACGCCCAGGAAGCATTCCTGGCCCACTGCAATTGTGAGATGGAAGCCTCTACACCACCGCTCCTCCCCATAAACCAGGATGCAACTACATTCAAGTCAGAGAAATTTCTCATTTCGAAGGTAATCCCTCTGCAGATGTCTCGCATACCCTGGGCTCCCTGGTTAATATTTATTATACTTTACCCTGAGTATTTGAGGTTTCTACCTTTCTGTAAGTTTAGATCCCCCATTTGTAATATTGAGTAACTGAAAGAACCCCACTTGAGATGTCATTGAAAGAATTTGTTATGAGAGGATGGTCTGAAGGAAGAGAGAGAGAGGAAGGAAAGAATGGAGTTAGACACACGGCAAAGGGGAACAAGTGAAGTAGAATGAAGGGAAAGAAAACTAAAGGAGAGTAAGGAAGTGTGAAAAATAGTGTGCAATCGATGCACTTTAAGGCAGCAAAAAAGGAAGGAGGCAGATGGAGGAAGAAAGAAAGGAGGTGCAGTCTGCTCAGGGAGTGCCCCGGTGGTGAGTGGCACTGCAAGACTGATGTTAAGGGCAGAGGAACACCATTGGTAATTTAGAGATGCATGAAGAGGATGTGAAAATACACAGAAGCACCCTTATGATGAGAAAACTGATATAACGGGAAATACTGATGCAGAAATGTTCCAGAGTGAAAGCTGAATGTACAGCAGTATCAGAGCACTTTAAAAAAATTTAGGAATACAGGTGTGAGGTGTAAGGTCCTGCTGGGTGCCCCAGTACACCCATCTCCATTCACTTAACCTGGTTTTCTCTCATTTCCTCATAAAGGAATTGGCCCCAGTGAGATGTGAGGTCAGAAAAATACCAAATCCATGGTGATGGCATGAAAACCATGGCCAGTCGGGGTTTGCCTATGATCATAAAAACATGCTATTCCTTACAGAACGGGCTGCCAAAGTGTTCTCCTCACCTCCCTGGGTATTATGAATAATGGCCTTTATTTTCAATGTATGGTGCATTCCTAATAAACCTCTGACCTGAGGTGTCGTGAGCCTATGCTGTCCTCACCTTCTAACCTTCATTTGAAGGTTTGGTGGATGTTTAAGCCAAATTTTAATCTCAGGTTAATCCGCAGACTCTTATAGTAGCAATTGGTGATGCCCAAGTAACATCATTAGTGTAACTCTAGTCCCTCAGGCCAGTACATGGATTAGCCTCTTCATACGTCACCCTTTGGGGAAGATAACTATGGATGCAGCCCAGATGGTTGCTATCACTCTCCCCTCTGCTGTAGGTACCATCCCTCTCCATTCCCAAAGTGGTTCAAGGCCAACATCTGCTATGGTTGGCTACTAGCAAGTGACTTGCAAATGGTGTGGAACACTGGAATTCAACTGCCTAATTAAAACACAGCATTGCAAAAGCTTACAGTGGTTGTTGACATGATGTGACTTGCTCTGAATCTCATGGTAGTCTCTTGTGGATTGTATGTTAATCCTCCCCTAACAGTTGACTAACTTCCAGCCTGATCTCTCCGCTGTATCCAGAGGATGATCCAGCCACCAAGGCAGAAGTATGTGTGTCAGAGATGCCTGTAACTCAGGAGACGACTGCCCCTCCTGAAGGTACACTCCAAACTGAAATATTAGAACCTTGAAGGCTCTGCATCCTTTGCGATTCCTGTTTCAGCTCATGATAAAAGAGGTTAATGCTATCTCGATACTTGGATATTGTTTGTTCCTTGCATTTTCTTAAATGGCAGGTTAAGCTGCTCATCTTTTTCAACTCTCTAAAACACGGTCTACTATAAGAACTTGTAGGGATGTGAGGTTGTGTAATATTTCGTGTATGTGCCTGAAACGGTCTATACGTAGAAAGATACTTAAGTATTGTTATCTACTTTAAAACAGAGGTACATCTTCCCACTCCACAAAAAAGGCACAGATTTCTGCAGAGTGAGTCCCAAAGAATGTCATAGTTTGTTCTTGTGTGTAGGTGGCTACTTCCGGTGCAGCCAATCCTAATCAGCCAGACAACAGTCTGATTTAGAGGAAGAGGAGGATTAGAACCCCCCCATCAATAATGGCAGCAGAAGCCAAGGAGCAATCCCTCAGTGATGGCATAGAGGATGAGGAAACACCATCGGCCCTCCAATGACTATGCAGAGGAGAGGAGGGACAGGGCTGCCTCCATGAAGATACTGAAGGAGAGATGATGCCATGGTCCCACATCAAAAGAGTAGAAGAAACACAGCAGCTCCTCAGTGTTGTTGTGGAAGAGACACAGAAGGCACTCATTGATTTTGTAGATGAACAGTTGTCCTTCAGCAATATGAGTATAGGTGAGACTGGGGTGAATGATGGTGTAGATGGAGAGGAAGTATAGGGTCCCTCAGTTGGGGAGGAGATACAAATGTCTCTTCATTAAGAAGGGCAGTGAATCCACAGGGATGGGGCATATGGAGAGGCGGTGCATAGATGTCCGTCATGGATTAGAGCTGAGCTGGGAAGTTACAAAGTGATTCCTGAAGAGGTGGAGAGTGAGAGCTACGAATTAAATGTTCCTCAGTAATGGAAGAACAGCAAGTGTGTAGGTCTCTCAGCAATGGTACAGCAAAAGCATGGATGCTGGGGCCCTCAGGTGTTTTTTTATAGAGGAACATGTGGTCCTACCAATAGAATGTTTCAAAGCAATCCACATAGAAGTCAAAATAATTTCTATGACAACAAAAATCAAATGAAATAATACAAGAATTTAATACATGTTGAAAAAAACAACAACCTAAAAAGTGGGAAACATACAGGGCAACAAACATTTAGATCAACAAAACTCAGACATTTACAGGGTGACTGCACAAATAAACAATTAGTGGCACATATACTATAAGGTACCAATGCTATCCTTAACAAAATAAAGAGTAATTGCAATTGTCATGGTACTCTGTGTCGACAACGTTTCGATCCCGCTTTACAATATGGGGACCCTCATCAGGAATTAAATAAGTATGCCTGAGACAAGAAATGCCTGTACAAGTAGAGAATTTAATTGGAAACAAAGAAGAAAAGAGAAGTGGAGAAAAAGAGGGGAAAAAAGGATGAAGATTAATACT
This sequence comes from Calotriton arnoldi, assembly GCA_963921515.1. Taxonomy (NCBI): domain Eukaryota; kingdom Metazoa; phylum Chordata; class Amphibia; order Caudata; family Salamandridae; genus Calotriton; species Calotriton arnoldi. The sequence goes on from CAWUFW010003083.1 coordinate 1,465,110, forward strand.
AATACCACCTAGAATGGGGATAGGTGGCCTCTCATACCATGCATGTATGTGGTTGGATGAAGTACATCCAATGACGACTGAAGTGAAGGAGGTTGTTCTACATGAGTGGGGCAAGCACATACGTGAACCAGCTTATTATGTGCGTGGAGTCAGTGAGGGGTTATTGCTAAACTTACCTGGCTGACCTGTAATAGAGATCAGTCCAACCTGGCAAAGTCCATGGACAAGTAATGGCATATATATATATAACAAGGACAAGTAACGGCATATATATATAACGTTCATAGTATTACAGTTTGAAACCTGGTCCAACACAATGTTGACAAAATTATACGTAAAGTTCTTGGTATCAGTAGCAAAAGGACAAACACTGCAATTGCTGCATTTAAAATGCCCCACTCTGGGGGGCAACCCCCAAAGCTCTGGTAAAGTTTGTGATGGTTTAATCGAGTGAGGGCTAGCTCTCACCAAATGATCTTTAATACTTTTATTCTTGCGAAATGCAAAAAGAGGTCTTTCAGTTTGTAATTCGCCTGCATTGAGTGCTGGCCAGTGTTTCAAGATGCATTTCTTTGCTTGATTGGATTCCGGAGAGAAAGGGGTTACACAGACATTCTGATCATTTTTTGTTTCTTCTTTAGATTTCGGGGTTAGTAGTACCTCTCAGGGACAATACCAAGCCCTTTTCATTGACTGCCTGACCAATTTCTGTAGGTAACCCCTATTTTGCAGTTTAGTACACAAACCTTTGCTTCAGAAAAGTAGTCTTGTTTATGGGAAGAGTTTCTCCGAAGTCGAAGGAATTGTGAAAATGGTAAAGAGTCACGGAGGGCTCGGGGTGGTGACTGCTGTATGCAAGGAGGATATTTCTTTCAGTGGGGTTGCGGAATAGTTATGTAAAAAGTTCATCTGGGGATGGTCTAACAAGTTAATCCAGGAAAGGGAGTAAGGAAGTTTCTTCCCTGGAGAGTAAGTGGGCAGATAAATTGAAAATAGGCAATTTGGTTGCTAAATTGACAAAATGTTTATGATTTGGCATGGATGCGAAAACTCACTCGACAACTTTGTCAATTGGCTTAATACTCATTGTAATGGACTTAGATTCTCATTGTCATAGCAGGACTGAAATCCCTTTTCTGGATTTACTTATTAGACCATCCCCTGACTGACTTTTTACATCACTATTCTGCAAACCCACGGAAAGAAATACCCTCCTTGCATACAGCAGTCACCACCCCCGGGCCTTCCGTGACTCTTTACCCATTCTCACAATTCCTCCGACTTTGAATTACAATTTGAAAGACCTCTTTTTGCATTTCGCAAGAATAAAAGTATTAAAGATCATTTCGTGAGATCTAGCCTGCGCTCAATTAAACCATCACAAACTTTATTAGAGCTTTGGGTGTTGCCCCCCCCCCCCCCCCAGAGTGGGGCATTTCAAATGTGGCAATTGCAGTGTTTGTCCATTTACTACTGATACCAAGTACTTTACGTAAAATTATGTCAACAAAGTGTTGGACAATTTTTCAAACTGTAACACTATGAACGTTATATATGCCATTACATGTCCTTGTGAATTGATCTATATCGGACGGACAGCCCAAAACATACGCATACGAATCGGTTAACACAGAAGCTGCATTTGATTCAAAGTAAGCAGTGCACCATTGGTGGATCATTCCCATCTCAAAGGCCACACTGAGGACGACTTACACTGGCAGGTGATCACGGTGGTCAAGCACCCACCCAGAGGCGCTGACATTATTTCACTTCTGAACAAAGAAGAATTTAAATGGATACTACGGACCAACAGTCTACACAGCGGGTTAAACAGAGCAGAGGATTTGACGACTCTGCTATAACCACCTTTGGTCTTTTGGATAATGTCAACTGCTTTTTGAACTTCACTAGCATTATTTCAGTCCTCATAGGAGTACTGTTAGCCATTATGATTACTTCTTTTTAACCAGTATTTAGGACTATAGGCAACCGTCTCAGTATTCTAATACGATCTAGGCAAATGTTATATTACCTCCTTGTAGAGACTACTTCCCCAGGAGTGATAGAAATAATGTTTAACTGTGTATTTATCAATTGCTTTTGAATTATCCCCAATGCCTATGTAGGGCTTTTTTCCCCTTTTCTGCACCATTCCTGTCTCTTTTTATCTCCTTTTCATCTTTTTCCCCTTACACTCGATATTTATACTTTATATTTTTTCTCCTTTAAGATGGCTGCCACCATGCCGACTTTAGTGCTCGGCTTCCCGGGGGTTAGGGCACGCATGCGCAAATTTTTCACTTCCGGGTTGTACTCTCAGTAAATCACTCACACACCTTGATTGGTATAACTGGTGTTGAAGCAGCGAGCCACAATCTGCTGCAACTCCCGTCTCGCGACTTGACATTGAAGAGGGCACTCGCTTTCTGATGCCCCGGACATTCGTCCCATCAGGTGAGTAGCCGCCTCATGCGGCCTTTACTAGATTGGGGTTCCGATTCTACTTTCCTGATGCTTACCCCTTTTTAATTACGCCAGCTGCTTTGGACCTGATGATCCGTTGCACTCCCCTATCCAGCGCTATTGGACATGAGACATCTCTTGGTAAAGACAGTCCCTATATCCAGCCGGATCTGAGTACACGGTCAGCTCATCGCCAGCTAATGTAGATAAGAAATCCATTGGTAAGAACGCTCCCTCTATCGAGCTGGAATAGAACATATGGTTCGCTGATCATCAGCTTCCCGTTAACCTACCCTTCCCTTTCACTCTAGTCAGATTTACTTCACATACTGGAAACCGGCATCCGCACAGTCAAGACACTTAGCGGCTGCAGATTCACCGCTAACTGCCATGTTGCTTTCCTTTCCATAACCATGGATTTTGCCTTGTTGGACTGATCTCTATTACAGGTCAACCAGGTAACTTTAGTAATAACCCCTCACTGACTCCACGCACATAATAAGCCGGTTCACGTATGTGCATGCCCCACGCTTGCTAGAACTACCTCCTTCACTTCAGTCGTCATTGGATATATTTCATCCAACCACGTACTTGCATGGTATGAGAGGCCGCCGATCCCCATTCTAGGTGGTTTAGTAATAATATTCATCCTTTTTTTACCTCTTTTTCTCCACTTCTCGTTTTTTTCTTTTGTTCCCCATTAAATTCTCTCCTTTTACAGGCATTTCTTGTCTAAAGCATACAAATTTAAGTCCTGATGATGGTCCCCATATTGTAAAGAGGATCGAAACGTCGTCGACACAGAGTACCATGACTATTGCAACTGCTCTTTATTTTGTTAAGGATAGCATTGGTACCTTATACTATATGTGTCACTAATTATTTATTTGTGCAGTCACCCTGTAAAGGTTTGAGTTTTGTTGATCTAATTGTTTGTTGACCTGTATGTTTCCCACTTTTCCGTTTTTTTTTCAACATTTATTAAATTCTTGTATTATTTCATTTGATTTTTGTTGCCATAGAAATTATTTTGACTTCTATGTGGATTGCTGTACAACATTCTATTGGTAGGGGGCACGTGTTTCTCTATAAATATCTGTACCCATTGTCCCCTACATACCTTTGGGTTCCCTTGTCTACGAAAACACAGGGCCTTCAGGTGTGGCACAGAGGCAGAGCAGATGTAAAGTTGACCAATGTGGGTGTTAAAGTGGATGATCAGAGGACTCCCTAGGGCCAGCAGAGATGTAGAGAAGGTGCAGAGAAACTCCAGGGGCAACACAAAGGTGGCCCAGGGGCCGGTCACTCACCAGCGGCTGGCTGTAGTGCTCCAGTGACATGGTGACCACGTTGAGGCAGATGATGATCGTGATGAAGATGTCCAGGTAGTGGCTGGTGCAGACCGTGTGGATGAGGAGGCGGAGAGGGCAGTAGGTGGCATAGTACGGCAAGCGCTGAGCTTCTGCAGGGGCAGAGGGGTAACGAGAGAGGGGAGGGAAGAGGAAGCAAAGGAGACAAAGATAGGATAAACAAGTAGAGGAGAGACAGAGATGGAAACAAGGAAGCAAGAGGAAGAGGGGAGAGAAAGGAAGGGCAAGGAAGAGAGTTGAATAAACAGAGGAAGGCAAAAGGGGAAGGAGAGTAAACAGAAGAGAGGTAGAGTAGAGCAAGCATAGAAGGGGAAAACAGGGGAGCAAGAGAAGGAAAAGGAGTGGGTGGTGCAAGACGGAAGTAGGAGAGCAACCAGAAGTGATGGAGGGAAGGGAACATGGAAAGAGAGAGGAAAGCAAAGGATGGAGAAGAGAAGGAAGCAAGTGAGGGGAAGCAAATAGGGATGTGGTGGGATGAAGCATGAAGTTGAGCGGAAGGGGGAGCAGAAAGGGTTGCGGTAAAGGGGAGCATGGAAACATGAGGACCAGAGTGGGTGGGAAAGGAGGGAGCAAACAGAGTGAGGGTATTATGATGGAAGGAGGGGGAGAGCCAGAACAGGAGTGGAAGAGGGGTAAGCAGGGAAGTAGAGGAAAGTGGGGGTGGGGGGGCAAATAGGTGTAACCAATGGAGAATAGGAAGACAAAGGGTAGGGAAAGGGGAGTGTGACATGGGTGAGAAAAATAGGGTTAGGAGAGCAGGAGAAGAGAAAAAGGGGGAAAGGGTAGAGAGGAAAGACAGGGATTGGAGACAAGAGTAGTAAGAGAGAAAAGGAGTAGAACACAGAGGATGGGGAAAATTAGATTATATGAATGAGAAAAACAGAAAAATATTGTGGGTGAGAGGAAGTGGATAGGGAGATGGATAAGAGAGGGCAGAGTGAGTGGAGTAGAGAAGAGGCAGGTGAAAGAACAGTGTAATAGTGGGAGAGATACAGTACAGGATAATGTGCAGACGAGTGAGAAAGGAAAGAGGTAAAGAAAGAGATGAGCAGCAGATGGAAGAATGAATATGGGTCATGGGTGATGAGAGGTGATAGAGGAGAGATAGGGTGGAGTAGATGGACATGGGAGGGGAAGATAAGGAATTTAAAATATTAAAGGAAGAAAGATAGATGTGAGAAAGAGGATACAGGTGGGAGAAGAGGTGATGATGGAGCGGGATGGGTGAGGATTAAGGTAAGAGATGGATGAGTAAATAGGGAGTGGAAATGGAGAGAGACAGCAAAGCGAACAACAGGAGAGAATAAGGTAGTGCCAGTAGTTAGAGAGGATGGTAGGGGACAGGGAGAGAGCATGCGTTGGACAAAGAAGGGTGAGCAGGGTTAGAGGTGAAGAGAAAAAGGGAAAGGGAAAACAGACCAAGATTTAAAGAGGGTCATACAAGAGTCAATAGCAAGGAGAGACAACAATAGGAAAAGATAAAGAGAGACAGAGAAGGAGAGAAACAGGCGGGAGGGACAAAGAGGGAGTCATGACAGGAGAGAGAGAGAGATGGGCGTACAGGGTACAAGTAGAGGTAAAGGGGAGCCAAGGCAGAAAGGGATGGGGAGGGAGAGAATGCCCAATGTTAGTAGTTGTCTTAGTATGAAATGAAAGCGGCACATCTTGCATTAAACCATTGAGAATTATCTTTACTTCCTGACAAGTGGGGATTGAGGATGAGGGAGAAGGCTGCAGCTGGCAATAGACCTGCATGGAATGGAGCAGAAATGAGCAGGTAGGGGTGGAAACTGTCTGTGCCTTCATGGGAATGAGATCCCTTGGTCCCAGGTGTGTGGGCTACCCCCCAGGTGATTGCCATGCGCTAGGCGCCAATGAGAAAAAGACACCACTGGGCCCAGTGGGACAGAGGCAAGAATGTCCCAGAGAGCTCAGTGGCCAGGGGTGATAAGGCAAAAAAATAAAACTGGTGGGGCATGTGTCCTGCAGAAGATACAGGAAATGTACAAAGACATATAGCTTCCCCGTTAGAGGAGATTCCATTCTAGCAGTGTTGGTATGGCGGACTTTAGAGATGGAGGACTCCAGCAGGACCACGCCCAGAATGAGGAATGCACACAAAGTCCCATCTGCTATTAGTTATGACGCAGTTTTTAATTTTCCCTACTCTGCCTTCCTCTCCATTCTCAGCAGTATCTGAGCATATGATGGCCCGTCTCCAAGGATGGTGAGGTGTCTATACGACTGACAGAGCCCGATACTTCACCAGTTGTCTGGACCCCTGGTGCACACAATAGTGACAGGGAATGGAGGGAAGAATTGGAATGGAGACCTACTTTAATGGCATTGAATTCTGAAGTATTTGCCCTCCTTTCACCCACAGAAAGTGATTTATGAGACTGTGGGTTTTCCAGAAGACTGCCACATCCTGTGCAAACAATGTCTCCACACTGTGAGAACTTTAAGAACTCTGGTGGAACCACCAAACGAAGGGCGTTATTGAGAGTTTGGAGGATGGTATACTCCGTCAAAGCATGATGGATATCCTGTCTGTCATCTTACAAGAACTGTAAGCTATAATGCACTTGCAATGCATCACATAGTACCAGGCGTGGCCCGTGCAGGTAAGAGCGGTGGTGCCGGGGGGGATTTCGACAGACGACGAGGGAAAATTAATTATTTATTTAATTTTCCCTCATGGTCGTCTGTCGAATCCCACCCAACCCGGCCCCACCGCTCTTACCTGCACGGGCCTTGGCTGCTTAGTACATCTGCCAGGTTTGTGACAGAGTATCCCATCTGCCAAATTTTAAACAAGACCCGAGGTTCTGTAAGATACTTTCGACAACCTATCCAGCACACAAGCATTCTGCTGGTCACTCCTGGGCGTTTCTTCTGTATTGTGGCATTTGCTTCCAGAAGACATCAGACTCTCTCCCAGGCTCTGCTCTCACAAACAATAACTTGCTAGACTGCTAGAAATTTGTCCTGCTTGATGTCATGTGCGTTTTCCTATTTCTTTTCTCTCCCTCTCCTCTACTGTGCTTCATTTATGTACATTTTTCTATTCAATTTGCTGTGCTCCAATGCCTCTCGTACAGGTGGCACTTAACAAATATTATTTACTCTATTTTATTTAAGTGTAATCAGTCAGTCAACTAATCAATGCATAAATTCATTTGTTTGTCAGCAGCCACTGGACTTTTCTGTCAACTTTGCATGCAGACAAATCAGGCCTCTCTTTATGAAACTCTGCAATCAAGGTGATTCGGTGTGTCTGTAGCTGGATAGACCAACAGTGTAATATTCAGTGCTTTGTTTTCTATGATTCATCTAATGAGCTTTGGAAATGGCTCCGTTACTGAGCAAAGTTCAATTCATTTGGTTTTTTCAGCCCTGGCAAGGAGGGTGTGAGATTGTGCTGAGATTTTAAAATTCCTAACTGCTTCTTCTTGCTCAGGGTTCAAGGTGGAAATGGCTCCGTGGATATCCCTTTAGCGAGGGGAGTGGGCTAGACATGGGGGTGTCTTTCTACTTCTGATAGGAAGAACGTAAAACCAGTTCTAACAGTGGATGGGAGCTTGAAAGTCCAATGGGCTGGAAATTCGAGGTCAGAGCAGCAGCAACAAGACTACTTCCATATACAGTTGGGTATAAGTAGTGTTCGGCCGTGCCTAATGACATCTCAGCATGAACCCCTTGATGAACCCAACATCAGTCTAAGGGCCTGATTACGAGTACGGTGGTCCATAGGACCGCCATATTCACAGTGGCAGTCCGACGACCGCCACACTGCTGCACAGCGCGACGCATTCTGAGTGTGGCGGTCAGACTGCCACCTTTGCCGAGATCCAGGATCCTGCGGCCTGGCGGTCTGAGGCAGGAATATGCTGGTGTGCGGCAACGCCGAGTATATTCCGAGTTGCCAAACCACCACCCTTTTCATGGCAGTGAGTCTGCCATGAAAAGGGTGGCAGCGAGGTAACTAAAGGGGATCTAATAGGGGCCCCTGCCGCCTCTGCGCCGGGGGTGCATGTGGGATGGAACATGTAGTGCCCTCCTGGATTTGCACCCCCAGTTCCTGCACAGTGTGTCATGTATGCCACACCGTGCGGGAAGGTGCAGTCGGCGCTCTGACCGCAGCGGTCTGCATGTTAGGCTCTTCTATGAGCCTGTCAGACTGGTGCAGCACTGCCCGCCAGACCAGGATTTAACTCCTAATCTGGCGGGGGCGGCACCACAGCTTTGGCGGTCCTACAGCGGACGGCCCATTGCATAGTCCATTGTATGGCCGCCTAAGTCATAATCAGGCCCTGAGTGCATTGAGGACATCTTCTTAGAGGATCAACAGATGGAAACTCAAACAGAATGACCTCTCGGCAGCTCCCTCCAGCAGAGTGATGAGGCTACCAGCCCTTGGGAATGATTGCCTAGAGACCATGATGACAGTCCACTTGTGGGCGTGCCAAAGAATATGACCCATACTGGAGGTAGCGTAAACAAGGTGGTTATTGGGTCTAAGACCGAACTGTATGTACCACAGTCTATGAAAGTTGTGGGAATATACGACCATTAAAAGGGAACATTTGTCTATGGTCTGGGCTCTCAAGAAGTTGCAGTTGCAAGCTATGGAACAAGGATCACAGCACAGACTGGTCTCCTATGACTAATGGAGCGTGAGAAACTGTCCCTGCAAGATGCATATATATAATGTATATTAATGTATATATATATATATATATATATATATATATATATATATATATATATATATATATATATATATATATATATATATATATATATATATATATATCACTGTTTATCGTGGGGGTTATTGTGAAATGGGCAGTCCTGAATGGCTGGGACTCCCTAGCTGTTAGTATCAATTATTAACTCTACGGTATTGGACAGAGGCCTTTCATGTACCCATAACCCATTACCAAAGTGGCAAAGGTGTTGACTGGGGAATCAGGGGGAAAATCTCCTTAAGTGACAGGTCATGACTCCTAGGATGGGATAGACCTCGTGCCTTCACACTTTACCTTAAACATTAGTCTCGGGGGCCAGTGTTATTTCCTCTATGCCTGCAAGTTGGCACACAATATTTGAACCTGGACAGTGAGGAATTCAGGGTTACCCCGTGAATCGTTACTGCAGTTCAACTTCCCAGAAACAGGGCCGTTTACTGGTTGTCTGCATAATGGCCTTCAAAGGGTATGCACTTCTAAAAATCAGGTGAAACACAAAGTGCCAAGATTTACAAGATGGTTTCTGTAACATCTTTAGCGCACTGGCAATGTTTAGGGTCATCTTGGTACTTTGGGCAATGCATGCCCAACTTGTTTCTAGACAAGCTATTCCTTGCCTAGGGATCCTCCTGTGTTGGTTTGCAGATGTACACAGTTGCATATAGCACTCTTCTTTTATACGATTCAATTAATGACAATTGCAAATAAATGGATGACCGATGAGGCCACACTACGCTGCTTGGTGTTATTACTGAGTCAGATTCAAGTTCTCTAACTTGGGAAGCAATGCCAGGACTATTAGTGATCTAACTTTCAGAGGCAGAGGAGCCCGCCACAGCCAGGCACCTTGGATGGTTAGTGAAAGGGGTGCAGGTAGAGACAGGTAGGGATGTCACCTAAATGGAATGAGCACGAGGTGTGTCAGGCAGCAACTAGGACAGCATATACTACAGGGCGCCCAGAGCAGGGGGTGGGCCACACAACCCAAAACATGAGAAACGTAGCTGCAACAAGAAAGAGTTTCAAGTGTCACCCACCTCCCTCACCAAAATGGGGCACGTTATTCTTTTCTTACACAGATGGGAGATGTAGTCATGTTCCTCTGCCTCAATGGGCAGACAGTGTATCTATAGTTTCCACTAGAATGGGGCTCCAATATTAGCTCTGCCTGGGACCTGTCTGCTCCTCCACCCTCCCATAGCCCCACTCTGAAAAAGATTACTTTAGGACTAGGTTTGAAGGACAATACAGGGCTCCCGACACTGGGGGCGGAGGCAATACAGGGCTCCCGACACTGGGGGAAGAGGCAATACAGAGCTCTCGACACTGGGGGCGGAGGCAATACAGGGCTCTCGACACTGGGGGCGGAGGCAATACAGGGCTACCGACACTCAGGGCGGGGGCACAGGGTGAAATTGCTGGAAGGACAGGTCCCAGCAGAGCAGGAAGGGATACACACATAGGGAAGAGGAGGAAATATAAACATCTAATACCTGACATCAAACATCCACAGCTTCAAACAGACAGAAGAAACAAAAGGTTATAAAATAGCACAGGGCAGCACCAGCCGACCCTATCAGTCTTTCTTGATTCAGAATTTTAGTGCACAGCTGTTATGAGGGTTTCTATCCTCTACTTCCACCCCACTCCCACCATCCCTTAGCAGGACCCTCTGCTTCCCATCACACTTCCCCTTCCCGGTACGAGGGCTCTTTCCATCCCTTCCCACTTTCCATTCGTAGTGAGTACACTCTTTCTTCCTATCCCGCCACCCATTGGGGTTCATACCAGCCCACTCTCCTCTGAGAGGGCCATTTCCTTCCCAGCCCATGTCCCCCACTCCCAGCCAAGGCCTTTCACATGCTATCACGGCTCCCCTGTCCCTCTGTGGGGGCCCTGGGCCTGCTTACCCACCCCAGATTATCGAATAGCCTCCCAGCGCCCTATCCTTTCCGCGCCTTTTCCCTTTAGCCACTTGTGGGCCTGGTTAGGCTCTGTCCTTTCCGCTCCCCCGATGAGGGCTCTCTTATCCCATCCACTCTCGCCCATTCTATGAGTGGGCCTTCGCCTCACCTACCTTGTTGGGCTTCTCACCTTCCCGTTCTTTTGCCCCATAACTGCCAACAATATACATTTAGGGAGTGATACTCCAGGTAAAATTCATGTTATTTTAGCTTTCGCCTGCTTAAAACTTCCTCTGCTTTCAATGACAGTTAATGGGGAAATTAAATTCTATTTTTTTCTAAAAATCTCCCTTCTGGGCATTTCTCAAATTTAGCATGTGTCTCCCCCTCCCCTGAAATGGTTAATTTTTCAGCCCCTTGATACCCTCCTGTGCTAGGGGGGTATTTTGCAAGTTTTCCCTCCTTCCTCTAAGCCTCTCACGCCTATCCAGCTTTTGGAGTGGACCTGCGCTCCTTATAGCCAGAGAGCAGTCAGACAGCCATCAGTGTCAAACTGGAGCCTGCTCCTGGATTTCACCCACCTAAGTGGATTATGGGATTGGTGGAACGCTCCTTAATTCTAAGACTGCAGTACCAGCAATACACCTTGATGTGCTGTGAAGCTCCAAGATGGACTTAAGTGTCACGTTTCAGCCCTTTGAGTGAATCTCGATACCACCGCCGGACTTTGATCCCTGTGCCAGAGTTTGAGGCGATTCTTGTCTTTAAATATTTTGCCATTGGCAGTGGTTAGGAACTTCAAGTCGATATAAAATACAGAGTCTGCAGCAAACAGTAAGTCCCTTTGAAGAGACAACAAGCAGAGTCCAGTCACAAAACAGCATTGCTTGAGGTCATGTTGACAGCAGGCAGGCCCCAGTGTCGCAGTCACGTTGTATGTCCTCTCATAATATGGCATTGCCCATAATACACTGACAATAATGCAGCAAGGACACCTTGTGAGCAGTCAGAATAGGGCATTAGCTAAATCCAAAGAGTGGCCGATGGAGACAATGGTGCCACTGGAAACAGGCCAAATTGTATAAATTCTATTCTAGTCTGTTTTCTATTTCTATGTACTGTCGTTGACAGGGCCCTTCTAGGTTGAAGCCAAAAGAAGATCAATCCATGGAGTCAAGAGCACTATAGGAACTTTCCAAGACCATTTCTATTATGGATAAAGCCAAACGGTGCTAGTCATTTTCGTCAAGTTTATTTCACCAAGGGGCCATTCCAACATGGCTACTACCATGCATTTTGACCAAAGACAGTCATAGTATTTTTTCCCATTTTTATGTACTTTCTATTACTGTTGATTGGGTGTGACTGTACAGTGGTGGGCTGAGGCCAAAGATTAATGGCCCACAAAGTAACTATAACTACAGTTAGGCTGTTTTCAATTTTTTGACAATTCCTTTATGGACACCACCATGTTTATTTAGGGTCAATAAAAAGACATCTGCCATCACAGTCTGTGTCTGTTTCTAAGGACCATTCAAGATGGCTGCCACTGTGTCAAAAGTGAGCTGCATCTCATTCTTGTTTGTTTTTGCTTTTGGGTGAGCACTGTGCTTCAATTAATCTCTTGGGAGAAGAAGTCCTATACCTCCATGCCTACACTTTGGAAGACATTACATTTTATAGAAGTCTAAATATTCATATGCTAAAAAGGTTTAACAGTTACTTTAATCACAAAAAATATAAGTCAGTACACAGGTGAATTGAAAGGTGGGGTCATCTTCCTTACAATTTTGTAAGCTTGATAATAGCAGACAATCCGATTTAAAAAGGTCCAAACAAGGGCCATACGAGTAGAGAATCATTTCAAGAGGAACAATGTGCCACCAGCAAATTAAAGGAAACTGCCTAGGCTCCAGAATGAAAGCGGTGTTTTAAGGACGCTCTATCTAGAACTCCCTGGAGCCTACATTTGTAGTATTTGATTTGCTTTTTGGGTATGACGTCCAAAGGAGTTTGGCTGAGCCACTGCCCACATCATTATCACTTCTCTCCAAGATCAGAGTCATTTGACAAGAGGTATTGAAGCGTGATTTTTAATTCAATTGGTGATTTTAAAATGGCTGCCATTTTGTTAACGTTTGGCCAGAGACGAAGTCCTAGGGCACATGCCACTTTTTTTCTGGTGTATATCTCTATGAACCATTATAAAAAGCCGACCTCCTTAGTTCTCCCCATTCACTTTCTATCAATGAGGGCTACACTAAGCTAAAGCCAAAGAGGGAGTACATGGTTTTAAGTGCAGCCCAAACAGGTCTTTGTGGATCAGAGTCCGACGAGACTGTGACACAACTCTCACGAAGAAACCATAAACACACACACACACGAAGAAGGGAAGGAAGAGGCCTTGGGAAGCCTCGGCCTACGAACCCACAGGACACTTAATGGTTTCCTTACTCCTGCGCTTCTTCTCGAGGCGCCGCAGCCTCTTCTCCTCACGCCGTCGAGCCTCCTCTGCTTCCTGATGCTGCCGACACTTGTGGAAGTTTTCCACCACCACCCCCACGAACATGTTGAGCACGAAGAAGCTGACGATCAGCAGAAATGAGATGAAGTAGAGTAGCATCCATGGGTTGTGGTTGGTCACGGGCTGGAGGACAGAAATGCAGAGATGTGATTGAATAGCTAAGTTAGTGGAGTAAGGGGACGGGGAGGTAAGCCATCACAAGCTCAATTTGGGCATGGTCAGAGGGACGCGTTATCAGGCATTTGTTTTTCATACCTACCTGTGTACACTCTGTAGCTATAATTCCAACTAATTCCTGCCTTCCCTTGTTTCTCTATTTCTCTGTTTGTCTCCCCCTCTCATCAGCAGCTTTAGATCCTCCTTCCTTTCTCTGTTTACTTCCGCTCCCAGCTGCAGGAGCAGCTCCTAATGACATCCACTGTTCTTGCTGCCCCCAGCCTTGCCCGGTAGAAGGCACTGCAGGCCGTGGAGGGGGGATTAGGGCAGATTCTGGTTCGAACCCCATGAAAATGCTTCTAAATCGAAGCAATAACGGGGCCAGAGGGAATTACAATACCTGCTGATCCACTGCCACAGCATCCAGTCCGTTGTACATGATGTTGACCCAGCCGTCCTTAGATGCCAGGACGAACAGCGACATTAAGGCCTGGAAAGGTAGAAAGGGATGGTTAAGACATACATTTCAGGGTAATCATAATACTGGTGATAAACCTTAATACTCAACATTATTTAGCTCAACCACTAAGTTGACTTACTGGTGTTTTTCTCTTTGTCACAGGCCAAGGAGGTTACAAGGCCCAATTGAAAGACTAGATTTTTTTATAGTGCCACATTACGACATTCTTGGTGGAACAGCTGCGATAATTGCCTTGGAGGGACTAAGAACTTAAGGTCCCTCAACACTAAAGGCAAGTGCGTCCAACAGATTTTTCATATGCTACCGCCAAATGAAAACATGATCTTCTAACAAGACTTGTCTAGGATGAATTAGAGGTTAATTGAGCCAGGGCACATGGATGTTGACCTGCGGAACACTTAGGGCCCGATTACAACTTCTGGCGCAGCGGGAGCTGCGCCAAAGCCATGGTCGGGCCGCCTGCTAGATTAGGAGTTTCCTCCTGTCTAGCGGGATGGTTTTTGGCATTCCCACGGCAATGCCTCTAAAAATGAGCACCGCAGTGAAAATGCCAAAAACAGTTCCGGCATGGACTGTGAAGTCCATGCCATGCAGGAACTGGTGTACATGCACACAGTGGGGCACATTTTGTGCCTCCCTGTGTGCATCCACATGGCGTGAGGCAACAGGGGGTCGTTTCCTCTCCGTCATGGTTTTCATGATGGTGGAACCTCCATGAAAACCGTGGCGGAGAGAAAACTCGTAATATCCTTGGTAGCGGTTCCCTGGCGGCATAGGCGGACCATGGCGGTCCAACCGCCCAAGTCTTAATGGGGCAGTCAGACCGCTGGTGCGGCAGTGGCTGGACCGCCACTGTCGCGCCACCAAGAGTCTGGCAGTCCTTGGAACGCCAGACTCGTAATCTGTCCCTTAGTGATATGAGTGCAGTTTCTAGTATTTTCAATTGTTGTCATCTTTTAGCTGCACTAAATCTATTTAGGTCTGGCTTTAGCCAAGATCTTTTGATTTTAGTAAAATTATATACATAATATATTATTTACTTATAGGGGCTTTCAGTCAGCCCTCTTCATCCATTGGTCTGTTGTTGTGTCACACACATTTCTCTCCCCCCTCCCACTACAGCATACAGCATGGGGAAATACGTCAGCACATTTCGGCTATTACTTTAACATCACTGTAAACGACTGCCTTCTGCTCTTTTACAAGGAACAGATCCCCACGCAAAGTAGTCCGCTTCTGTGCCAAGGGCTAGTAGGGCAATGTGTACTTTTTGAGACCCAAAAACATTTGTGCTTTTTTCTAAAGTTATTCTTTTTTTTATTATTGGTGATGTCCCAGCAGCACCCACAACAATGTTTTATAAAAAAAAAAAAACATGTCAAACAAAATAAGCATTGACAAAGCCAAAATGCTTGCAGCTAATGCCAATGTTTGTTTTGAGACTGCTATCCACCCTATCCTCCACACCCACCCAGTGCCATGGTCTCCCACTGCACCTTTTGGAGGTGTAAGTGCATTACTCGTCACAAGGTACCGCTAACCCGAGAAGTGGCATGGTGATGTTGCCACTTTCTGAACTGGTTATTCATTAGCACTTTTGGAGCCACAAAAAAACAGAGAAATCTTCGTGAAAAATAGTGACATATTGCTAGATACGTGACTGGTATGTCAGGAGCTCAAACCAGTAAAATAATTTTTTGGTAAAGTATGGGAGACATTCACATGATAGGACCAATGATCAATATTTTGAGAGAAGAAATTAGGGCATTAGTCATATAGTGCAGAGAATTATGGGTCAATAGCGCAATGGACATTTTGGCGACAGTAGAAATGACTTGAGAGATGACCACAGAGCCCTATGGGTTCCATTATATGTGTGATTAAATGTGCAATGCTGTTAAACTACACCTGCAACAATGAGGTAAAAACTACATGAAGATGGTGAAGTTCCGGAGATCCATCTTCTGCACATTTTCAGACAAAAAACACATAGGCACAAATCACTACTTGTCTTTCCCAGCAAAATAATCACTTCCCTTCGAAAGATGATGGTTTATTTTGGCAGAAAGTGATGTTAAACCACAAATAACCTTTATAGATTTTTTAACAACTCATCATTTATAAACTTCATAGAACCGTTTAGACCTGCGAATATCATATGTATAATTTGCATTTCAACAGCCTTTTAAAACATTTTAATTAACTATTCAAATCTTTTTCAAATTCCTAAAAGCTCTTCATACATTTTCAGAACTTTGGAATGTCTGAGGGTGGGCGAGGTGCTCTTCAGGTGTGCAGAATGTTTGTTGCAGAACAAGAAAATTCACATAATTCTAACAATTTCGAAATCACATACCATTTACTAATAAATATGATATACTACTATGTAAAGGGTTATACTAATAGATCGTGTATATAATCGCTCCATAAGATATAGTAACATTAGATCATATATTATTAGTTGATCTTAAAATTAGATACATTTCAAAACGAACATTTTAGATATATTCTTGTTTCGGGGGAAAAAAATTCCTTTTGAGCAAGGCGTTGATTAAACGTTCCTTTTTGCAGGAAAACGTGCTGCAAACATTGGCACGAGTTTCTCCAATGCATTAGGGCACACATCTTTTCAATATTTTGCTACTTAACAAAACAGCGTGGTTTTCAACCCCGCCGAGGAAAACCTATTCTGCGCATGTTTCATTGCTGTTCTTTGTTCAGAGCCCGCTTGGGACACAACAGCATGCAGTGTGCTAACTGTACTGTGGGAGCTTGTCACTCTGTGTGTGGACTTCAGGACAGATGGAACAGACTGTAGGGGCAATATGTCGCATCTCTCCAAGACCTAAACAGTCTTACTCTCTCACCAGCAGGGTCCTATATGGGGCGGGTGCCAGGAAGAAAGACCGTAAGACAGGAGCAGGCAATTTCCAGGGGTCTGCACAAGATTGGGATGGGAAACGAGGCCTCCTGAAGGGACTGGTAGTATCACACCATAGTATCTTAGACAAGAGCACTGCACTTGGTTTTGTTGGGGCAGGGGGAACTTACGCCAGCAATTGAGATACTGTGGCCTCTGTTAGCTGACGGTGGGAAGCCTGGTATTTTGACAACACTAAAGGGCAGATTTAAATTTAGGCGGACTGAGGAATTACCGTCGCTATAGTGGAGAACTTCACTCCTGCTATGGCAAGGTACTCTGCCCGCCGTATTTAAGGATGTCCGCTGCCTCTGCAGACTTCTCTTGTATTTTTAGGAACCGCTGTCACGGCGGTTCCTGGAAATGCATTGTATGTTTGATAGACGCCTCCGTCAACATGACAGAACCATGCATCAACCTTACAACTTTTTTTATTTTCAAAAAAAAAATCCCAAAGCGGGACTTTCTTTTTGAAAATCAAAATCAAAACAATGACCCTCTCGCCATCGTAGCATTCTCCCTTGGCATTGGGGTCATTAAAAAATGTTCACTGCCTCTTACCGCCACGTTTTTTGCGGCGGTGATGGCCAGAGAAAACTACCTGTGTGACCGCCCAACTTAAATACGGCGGGCGGACACATGGCCAAACCTCCAACGGCACGTACCCCACAGGTCCATCGGAGGTGTGGGTAGGCAGCAGAGATGGAGCAGTCTCTGCCATCTATACACTGAAGGCCTCTGACTAAATGAAGCGGGTGGACCTTCAGGTTGGCAGGAATGGTACTCCATCGCCATTGCAACAGGTAAAGTACCCTTTCCACTGACATTTAAATCAGCCCTAAGTCCAGTGTCAGGAAATAGGAGTATCGTAAAGTTTGAAACGACCAGCACCAGAGGGTAGTGGCTTCTTTAGCGGTGAACTGCGGATGTGCATTCAGGAAATATCACACTGAGGGGCACTCTTAGAGAATCTGCAAGTATTATGCTGGCTTAATCATTAGAACACTGATCTACTTTAACGTTTTGTAGCTCATGAAGTGCAGCGTGGCTCTCATTCTTGCCTTCCAACGAGACTTCAACTCGCTTCTGATCTCGCTTAGGGATCCCTGGCATGCTGGAGCCATTTTGGAGGAAGGGCAAGAATCCTCAAATCATATACGAATGGACAGCACCTTTTAAGAAGGGAGAGCTCACGGGCTTCAGCTGACTCATAACCAAGGCCACTGGAATTATGTGATTGTGCGGCCGCGGCGATCGTTGCATGATTATAGACTTGCCGCATTTGCCACATATTCCAATATCTACCGCATAATCTGCAGATTTTAACAAAAAAAATTGTTTCTAAGTTAAGCGGTTCAAAAGTTACTAAAATACAGCGACACAGGTTGCCACCAAGTGGAAGGCCGTTTGCCAAGCTGGACTGGTCACCTTTCTGTTGCTTATTGCTGTATTGGTGTGTTAAAATGTACTAATGAGGTGCAACCAATGCCCATACAGTGTTACCAAGATTAAAAACGACGAAATAATGAAGCAATAATATTACAAAATGTGCCTCATTATGCCGCATAATTTGCCTTTTCTTGCCGCATAATTTACTCAACCCTGCCACATAATTTGGCCCTCTTCTGCTGCATAATTCCAGTGGCCCTACTCATAACTGACACTTGCCACTAACTTGGTTATTTGTAGCTCACTTTCTGCTTACTACTGAATTGTTTTCGCCCAGGAATAATTCCTAATGGACACATTTAGGACTCGGAGCCTTGGGATTATTTATTGTTCTTTGTTTTGCTGAGCGTGGCTCTTAAGGCTCTAAGGCTTAGAGTCCCGAGCCCGTGAATAGACTCATTCCCGACTAGTGTGATACATCCTGCAGGGGCCGCTCGCGCCCTGACACGCCCCCATAGGCACCCCCCACCCCGCCCCCCCTCTCCCCGGCACTCACCTGGCCCAGGTTGTCGAAGTTGTACTTGTGATGCACCCACTTGTGGTTCTGGCTCTCGCAGTCGGAGCGGTTGGTGACGTTTCGGACATCCAGGCCCAGGCAGTAGAAAAACTTGCCCTTGAAGAGCTGAGGGATGTGGATGGAGAGGGGAGGGATTGACGAGGGAAGGAGGGAGAAGGAATGTAGGGGGAGAGGAATAGTTTTACGGGGTGAATGAAAGACAGGTGATGTAAGGAGAGAGTGAGAGAAGAGACAGAGGGATGGGGAAAAGGGGAAGGAGAGATTAGAGGGAATGAATGGCATTAAAGAGAAAGTGAAAGGGTATAGTGGACAGATGGGAAGATAAAATATAGGCAAAGTGGGAAGGAATGGGAAGAGGATTTTTTTGAAAAGGAAACAGAGGAAGAGAAGGGCAGAAGATGAGCTCACAGCAAAAGAAGCAAACAGCACTAGTCCTGCACAAGGCCCCACTACGGCCCTTGTGAAAGTACAGCTGATGATGGTAAGAGATGAGGCTGCTGCGCAGTTCACTCACGGATAACTGAAATCCTGTCTTTTCTATTGGGCGTAAAGGTATCATAGGGAAAACCACTGCGTAATAGCAAAGCACTGGCAAAGCCAACAGGTCTCGCTTATGTGAGGTCTACTGGCTTAGACAATGTGTTTTTTAAACTATGTTGAACAACAGCGCGGCTGCTGTGCAGCAAAACAAAGTTTAAAAAAAAGCACTATGACACAGTCAATGCTGGCCGCATCATAGTGCATCTTTTAAAACTTAACAGTGTATAGTATGCTGTGACCTCTCAATGTATGATATGGTATTGAATGATATGGCATGGTATGGTACGGGCTGTCATGGTATGGTATGGTATGGTATGGCCTGGCATTGTATAGTATAGTATGGTAAGGCCTGTCATTGTATATTATGGTATGGTATGGTATTGCCTGTCTTTGTATGGTGTGCTATGGAATGGAACAGTATGGTATAGCCTCATTGTATAGTATAATATGGATTGGTATGGTATGATATAGTATGATATGCTTTGGCTTGTCAATGTATAGTATCGTATGGAATTGCCTGCCATTGTACAGTATGGTATGGTATGGACTGTCATTGTATGGTATTGTTGAAAATGGTCCTTTTTGGCAGGGTTACCCCAAACAATTTGCCTTCCTCCTCCTATTTTCCTGACCTTCTTTTTGTTGGCTTTAGGACTCTGGGCACTTTACCACTGCTAACCAGTGCTAAAGTGCATGTGCTCTCGCCCCTAAACATGATATAATTAGTTTACACCTGTTTGGCATATTTGATTTACTTGTAAGCCTCTTGTAAAGTGGTATACCATAAACCCAGGGCCTGTAAATTAAATGCTACTAGTGGGCCTGCAGCCCTGATTGTGCCAGCCACAGAAGTAGCCGTTTAAACCTGTCTAAGGCCTGCCATTGCAGGGCCTGTGTGTGAAGTTTACTGCCACTTCGACTTGGCATTTAAAACTACTTGCCAAGCCTTAAACTCCCCTTTTATTACACGTAAGTCACACCTAAGGTGGGCCCCAGGTAGTCCTTTGGGCAGTGGTCTGTGTAAGTAAACGGTAGGACAGGTACTTTTATGTTTCGCATGTCCTGGTAGTGACAAACAGCCTATTTTGTTTTTCACTACTGTGAGGCCTACTCCTCACATAGGCTAGCATTGGGAATTCCCTTATATACTTTTAAGTGGTAATTCCTGATCAGAAAGGTGTAGCTTTTTCATGTTTGGAATGTTTAGAATGGCAATGATAAATCCTCCTTACTGGTGAAGTTGGATTTCACATTACTATTTCAAAAATGCCACATTTAAAAATGGGCATTTCTCTGTGCTTATAACTATGTATGCCCGACAGCCTGTCTCCAATACATGTCTGGATTGGGTGACAGCTACACTTTGTGCATTCCCTCTAGACAGCCACAACACAGGAAGGGCTTGGTGTGACAGGGGATACACCTGCATTCATCTGCATACTGATAGCCTTCATGGGCAGGAAGTGGGCGAGGTAGCTCACACTTACATCTGAATAGGTGGTATCCTACCCTCACACAAAGGGCTGATTTACCCTCTTCTGGTAGTCTTGAGCTAGGGCTGGGCTGAAAAGGATTCTTGTGCACTTCAGGGAGTTCCTTTGAAGTCACCCCTACATCAAAGGCACTTTTGGGTATAAGTACTGGGGCTCTGACCCCATCTAATCAGACACTGCGTGGGACTTGTAGCCAGACACTGCTGGCCCTACATCTGCACATTGCCAGAAGGACTGCTGTGCTTCCAGGAGAGCCTGCCACTCTGCTAACTGCTTTGCTGTGTTGGTCTGCTGCCTGCTGATTGCTGGGCTACAGGAGCGGCTGCTACTTTGCAACCTGCCTTGTTGTGTTGGCCTGCTGCCTGCTACCTTCTTTTGTGCCACCAACACAAGTGTTCTCCAAGAGCTTGTTGGCTTGCCCCCTGTTCTTTTGGCATCTCAGGGCCATCAAAGGTATCCCCCTTTTGCTGCCTCTGTTGTGGGACTCTGCAACTGGTGAGTCCGGCAACAGGACTTCGACACGATCAACGCGTGGCTGACCAACCATGTGTGTGGGGGACAGACCAGGCACTCTGCTCTACTGACGACCAATCGTTTTGATGGCCTTGACAGATCAAGTGCACCACGAAGGATCAGCATTCCTTTTTGGCTGAACTTGCGCTGCACAGGCAGTGTGCACCAAGCACTGGAACCGCTTTGTCTACTGACGCATTGCCGAGGCAACGTAGAGTACATCAACGATGTCCGCCCCATCTTGAGGGTAGCGGAAGCCAAAGCAGTACTTCCGCTGCAACCCCGAGCAAGGGGCCCAGCTGGGAGAAGGAAAGCGTTAGCTCCAGGATCCTTTTGCTGACCTCTGATAGCTGAGACTGTCTTGAGGAAGCAAGGGTAGCCCAGCATGGTTCGCCTGTCACCCCGTGAATTCGGTCGGAAAGAAAGGTATTTTTCTCGTCAAACGGACCTCAGAGGTTCCGATCGCCAACCCACGCACTCGGGGATGATTGAGCTGTGCAGTGCTTTCCCCATCCCGAGGGACCCGTACCAAGCTCTTGTGCAGTGCTGCTGGGGGCCTTGGTATAGTTCCGGCACAGCGAGGAAGTACTTATTGGACTTTGTATCACCAGGTTCTCCTGCATAATAATTAGAGAATTTTTATCATTTTAATCTTTGCTTCTTCAGGATAACAAGTACTACCAGTAAATGCGATATCTTGGAAAGCATATATTGCATTTTTGCTGTTTTGGCCTTAATGTGCTTATAATATACTAAGATATTTTAATAAACCAGTGTGAAGTCTTTTTGTGGTGTATTCATTGTGTTATGTTGTGTGTGTGTTGCTCAAATACTTTACACAATGTCTCTTTAGATAAGCCTGCCTGCTCTGCCCAAGCTACCAGAAGGTGAGCACTGGTTATCTCATTTGTGTATCTAGCTTACCCTGACTAGAGTGGTGGGTTCTGTCTGGCTTGGGTGTGTACCTTAGCCAACCAGAAACCACCATTTCTAAGAGGTATGCACTGTGATTGTTTAGTATGATATGGTATGGTATGGCCTGTCATTGCACAGTATTGTATGGTATGGCATGTCATTTGATAGTATGGTATGCTATGCTATGGTATGTTATAGTATGGAATGACCTGTCATTGTATATTATGGTTTTCTTTAGCCTGTCACTGTATCATATGGTATAGGATGGTATGGCTTGTCATGGTATACTATGTTATCTTATAGTATAGCCTGTCATAGTAAAGTATGGTATGGTATTTCCTGCCAATGTATAGTATGGCACTGTATGGTATGGTATGCCTTGTCTTTGTATGGTATTTTATGGTGCAGTATGATATGGTATCGTATGGACTGTTGTGGTATGTTATGGTATGGTAAGGCCTGTTGTTATATGTTATGGTATGGCATTCTATGGTAATGTATGGCCTGTCATAGTATAGTGTGGCATTGTGTGGTTGGTATGATCTATCCATTGTATGGTATGGTATGGTATACTATAGTATGGTATGGATGGGTATGGCCTATCTCTGTATAGTATGGTATGGTATTGCCTGTCATTGTATAGTATGGTATTGTTATTAGTATGGTATGGGCTCACATTGTATGGGAAGGTATGGTATTGTACGGCATGGTATGTATGAAATAGCATATCGTCATATAGTATGGTACAGTGCGGTATGTTATGGCATGGCCTGCCATTGTTTAACATGGGCCTGTCATTGTATAACATGGTATGGCATGTAATTTAATAGTATGGTATCGTACAGTATGGTCTGGCCTCTCATGGTATGTTATGGTATGGTATGACCTGTTATTGTATAGTATGGTATGGTGTGGTGTGGTTTGGTATGACCTGTCTTTGTGCAGTATGGTATAATATTGTATGACTTGTCATTGTATAGTAAGGTATAGTAAGGCCTGTCATTGTATCAAATGGTATGGGATGGTATGGTAGGGCATGGCTTGTCATGGTATGGCATGGAATAGTATGGCCTCTTATTGTGTTGTATGGTATGTTATCATATGGTCTGGTATGGCCTGTCATTGTATATTTTATAGTAAATTATGGTATGGCATGGACAGTTAATAAATAGTATGGTATGCTATCCTATGGCTATGGCATGGTATGGTATGGAAAAGTACAGTGCAATACGGTACGGTAAGGCCATACATTATAAAGCATGGTACAGTATAGTACCTGTCATTATGTATGGTAGGGTATTGTATGGTATGGTTTTTCATGGTATGGTATGATATGGCCTGCCATTGTATAGTATAGTATGGCCTCTTACTATATAGTATAGTGCTATGGTACTGTGTGGTCTGTCAATGCATATTATGACATGGTATGGTATGTATGTCATGGTATGGTATGACCTGTTTTTGTATGGTATGGTATGGCCTGGTATAGTTGTCTTTGTTCAGTATGGTATGTTATGGTATGGTATGGTATGGCCTGCATTGTATGGTATGGTATGGTAGGTTATGGCATGGTATGGCCTGTCATCATATAGTATGGAATGGAATGGAATAGTATGGAATAGCACAAAATTGTATAGTATAGCATGTAATTGTATGACATGGTATGGCCTGTCATTGTATAGTATGTAGTGGTATGGTATGGTTTGGTATGGTATGACCTGTCATTGCATAGTATGATATACTATGGGATGTCATTTATAGCATGGTATAGTATGGCATGGTATGTCATTGTATAGTATTGCCTGTCATTGTATAGTATGATACGGTATGATATGTGTCATATGGTGTTTTATGGCTTGTCATTGTATAGTGTGATATGACCAGTCAATAAATAGTATGGTATGTTATGGTAAGGTACATTATGGTATGGTATGGTATGGTTCGGTCTGTCATTGTATAGAATGTTACTTTATGGTATTGTATGTCCTGTCATGGTATAGTATGGTATGGCCTGTCATTGTGTAGTATACTATAGTAAAGACTGCCATTGTATAGCATGGCATGGCCTGTTATTGTATAGTGTAGTATGCTATAACCATGGTGTGGACTGTCATTATAAGGTATGGACTGTTTTTGTTTAGCATGGTATGGTATGGCCTGCAGTCGTATATTATGGCATAGTGTGGTATGTCTTGTCATTATATGGTATGTTATGGTATGGTATGGCTTGTCATGGTATTGTATGGTATGCTATGGTATGGTATGCTATAGTATGGTATGCTATAGTATGGTATGGCCTTTCATTGCATAGTATGATATGGTATGGTGTGATGTGGTGTTGTATGGTTTGTGGTATAGTATAGTATGGTCTGTCATCGTATAGTATCCTATGGTATGGTATAGCTTGCCATTGTATTGTATGGTATGGTACAGTATGCTATAGTATGGTATGATATGGCCTGCCAGTGTATAGTATGGTATGGCCTGTTTATTATATAGAATAGCGTGCTATGGTATTGTGTGGTCTGTCAATTTATATTATGGCATTGAATGGTATAGTATGTATGGTATGGTATGACCTGTCATTGTATGGTATGGAATGGTATGACCTGTCATTGAATGGTATGGTATGGTCTGTAACTGCAGAGCATGGTATGGTATAGTTGTCATTGTATCGTATGGTATGATATGTTATGGCATGGTATGGCTGCATTGTATATTATAGTATGGTATGGTATAGTATGGTATGGAATGGTAGGTTATGGCATGGGGTGTCAGTGTATACTGGTATGGTATGGCCTGTCATTATATAGTATGGAATGGAATGGAATACTATGGAATAGCCTGACATTGTATAGTATAGTATGGAATCGTATGATATGGCCTATCAATGGATAGGATAGGATAGGATATCACTTATAAAGCGCACTTATACCAGAGGGTGTCAAGGTGCTATAGCAGACAAAGAGGAAACAGGATGGAAGCGCACAAGCAACAACCTAGGATGAAAAAAGCCAGGCTTTCAGATGTTTTTTAAAAACCGGATAGGAGTCCGAGTTGGAGATGTATAGTATGTTATGTTATGGTTTGGTGTGGTATGGTATGGCCTGTCATTGCTTAGTATGGTATGGTAGGGTATGGCCTGTCATTGTATAGCATGATATGGTACAGTATGTTAATGTATAGTATGGCATGTTGTGGTATGGCCTGTCATTGTATAGTATGGTATGGTAGGGTATGGCCTGTCATTGTGTAGTATGGTATGCTATAGTATGGCTTGCCATTATATAGTATGGTATGGTAACATATTGTATGGCATGGTATGATATAGCATGTCATTGTATAGTATGGTTTTGTGTAGTAAGGTGTGGTCTGTCTTTGTATAGTATGGCATGTATGTTATGGCATGCCATTTAATAGTATGGTACAGTATGGTATGGTCTGGCCGCTCATTGTATGTTATGGAATGGAATGGCCTCACATTGTATAGTAGGGTATGTTATGGTGTAATATGGTGTGGCATTATATGTCCTGTAATAGTAAAATATGGTACAGTATGGTATGACATGATCTGTCAATGTGTAGTATAGTATGTTATAGCCTTCCATTGTATTGCATGGTATGGTCTGTCATTGTATAATATGGTATGGTATGACCATTGTAAGCTCTGTCATGGTATGTTATGGTACTGTACGGTATGGTATGGCGTATCATTGTAAAGCATGGTATGATATGGCCTGTCATTGTATAAGACGGTATGGTATGGTATAGCATGGTAATGGTATGATATGGAATAGTATGGTATGGTATCACTTGTCATTGTATGGTATGGTATGGTTCATCATTGTATAGTATTGCACAGTATGTCATGGTATGGTATAGTGTAGTATGATATGGTATGGTAAGCCTTGTCATGGTATGGTATGGTCTGTAATTGTACAGTATGCTATGGTACAGTAGGGCCTGTCATTGTACAGTATTGTATGGTATAGTATGGTATGAGTTGTCATTGTATAGTATGGTATGGTCTGTAGTATAGCATGGTATATTATGACTATGGTATGGACTGTCATTATATAGTATGGTATGGCCTGACATTTATTAGTGTAGTATGGTATTGCCTTTCATTGCATAGTACAGTAAGGTATGACCTGTCACTGTAAAATATGGTATGGTATGGCCTATCATTATATAGTATGGTATGGGATGATCTGTTATAACATGGCCTGTCATTGTATGGTATGGTATGGTATGGTCTGTCGTTGTGGAGTATGGTTTGGTGTGACATGGTATAGTATGGCATGTCACTGTATAGAATGGCACGGTATGGTTTGGCTTGTCATGGTATGGTATGTTGTATGTCATGGTATGTATGATATGGCATATCACTGTATAGTATGGTACAGTGTATTATGGTATGGCCTGTCAGTGTATAATATGGTACGGTATGTTATGGTCTGTCATTTAATAGTATTGTATGGTATGCCACAGTATGGTCTGGCCTCTCATGGTATGGTATGGTATGGTATGGCCTGTCTTTGTATAGTATGGTATGACTTGTCATTGTATAGTATGGTACAGTATGTCCTGTCATTGTATAATATTGTATAGTATAGTATAATATGGTATGGTGTGGTTTGCTAAGGTTTGGTATGGTATGGGTTGTCATGGTATGTTATGGCTTGTCATTGTATGGTACGGTATGATGTGCTATGGTATGGCCTGTCATTCTATAGTATGGTATGGTATAGTATGGTATGACTTGTCATTGTATAGTATGGTATGGTCTGTCTTATAGTATGGTATGGCATGAGTATGGCATGTCATTTCATTGCATAGTACGGTATGGTATGACCTGTCATTGTAAAATATGGTATGGTAGGTTATGGTATGGAATGCCATTGTATAGTATAGTATTAGATGGCTTGTCATTGTGTAGTACGGTATGGTCTGTCATTGTGTAATATGGTAAGGTATGACTATGGTATGGAGTGTCATTTATTGTATGGTTTTGTAAGGCCTGACATTGTATAGCATGGTATGGTATAGCATGGCACTGTATAGTATTTATGGTATGGTATGGCCTGTCAATGTATATATGGTATGGAATGGAACAGTATGGTATAGCCTGTCATTGTATAGTATAGTATGGAATGGTAGGACATGGCCTGTCATGGTATTGTATGGTATGGTATGGTATGGTATTGTATAGTATGGTATGGCATAGCCCGGCAATGTATGGTATGGTATGTCATTCTGTAGTATTGTATGGCCTGTCATTGTAAAGAATGGTATGGTATGGCCTGTCATTCTATAGTATAGTATGGCATGGTCTAGTATGGTATGGCCTGTCATTCTATAGTATAATGTGGTTTAGTTTGTCATTGTATAGTATGGTTTGGTCTTTCGTTGCATAGTATACTATGGTATGGACTGTCATTGTTTAGTATGGTATGGTACAGTTTGTCATTGTATAGTATGGCATGTTGTGGTATGGCCTGTCATTGTATAGTATGGTATGGTAGGGTATGGCCTGTCATTGTGTAGTATGGTATGCTATAGTATGGCATGCCATTATATAGTATGATATGGTAACATATTGTATGGCATGGTATGATATGGCATGTCATTGTATAGTATGGTATCGTGTAGTAAGGTGTGGTCTGTCTTTGCATAGTACGGCATGTATGTTATGGCATGTCATTTAATAGTATGGTACAGTATGGTATGGCCTGGCCTCTCATTGTATGTTATGGAATGGAATGGCCTCACATTGTATTGTAGGGAATGTTATGGTGTAATAGGGTATGGCATTATATGTCCTGTAATAGTAAAATATGGTACAGTATGGTATGACATGATCTGTCAATGTGTAGTATAGTATGTTATAGCCTTCCATTGTATTGCATGGTATGGTCTGTCATTGTATAATATGGTATGGTATGACCATTGTAAGCTCTGTCATGGTATGTTATGGTACTGTACGGTATGGTATGGCGTATCATTGTAAAGCATGGTATGATATGGCCTGTCATTGTATAAGACGGTATGGTATGGTATAGCATGGTAATGGTATGATATGAAATGGTATGGTATGGTATCACTTGTCATTGTATGGTATGGTTCATAATTGTATAGTATTGCACAGTATGGCATGGTATGGTATAGTGTAGTATGATATGGTATGGTATGGTAAGCCTTGTCATGGTATGGTATGGTCTGTAATTGTACAGTATGCTATGGTACAGTAGGGCCTCTCATTGTACAGTATTGTATGGTATAGTATGGTATGAGTTGTCATTGTAAAGTATGGTATGGTCTGTCGTATAGCATGGTATATTATGACTATGGTATGGACTGTCATTATATAGTATGGTATGGGCTGACATTTATTAGTGTAGTATGGTATGGCCTTTAATTGCATAGTACAGTATGGTATGACCTGTCACTGTAAAACATGGTATGGTATGGCCTATCATTATATAGTATGGTATGGGATGATCTGTTATAACATGGCCTGTCATTGTTTGTATGGTATGGTATGGTCTGCCGTTGTGGAGTATGGTATGGTGTGACATGGTATAGTATGGCATGTCACTGTATAGCATGGCATGGTATGGTTTGGCTTGTCATGGTATGGTATGTTATGTTACGTCATGGTATGTATGATATGGCATATCACTGTATAGTATGGTACAGTGTATTATGGTATGGCCTGTCAGTTTATAATATGGTACGGTATGTTATGGTCTGTTATTTAATAGTATTGTATGGTATGCCACAGTATAGTCTGGCCTCTCATGGTATGGTATGGTATGGCCTGTCTTTGTATAGTATGGTATGACTTGTCATTGTATAGTATGGTACAGTATGTCCTGTCATTGTATAATATTGTATAGTATGGTATGGTATAGTATGGTATGGTGTGGTTTGCTAAGGTTTGGTATGGTGTGGCTTGTCATGGTATGTTATGGCTTGTCATTGTATGGTACGGTATGATGTGATATGGTATGGCCTGTCATTCTATAGTATGGTATGACCTGTCATTGTATAGTATGGTATGGTCTGTCTTATAGTATGGTATGGCATGAGTATGGCATGTCATTTCATTGCATAGTACGGTATGGTATGACCTGTCATTGTAAAATATGGTATGGTAGGTTATGGTATGGAATGCCATTGTATAGTATAGTATTAGATGGCTTGTCATTGTATAGTACGGTATGGTCTGTCATTGTGTAATATGGTAAGGTATGACTATGGTATGGAGTGTCATTTATAGTATGGTTTTGTAAGACTTGTATAGCATGGCACTGTATAGTATTTATGGTATGGTATGGTATGGTATGGCCTGTCAATGTATATATGGTATGGAATGGAACAGTATGGTGTAGCCTGTCATTGTATAGTATGGAATGGTAGAACATGGGCTGTCATGGTAGGGTATGGTATGGTATGGTATGGTATGGCATAGCTCGGCAATGTATGGTATGGTATGTCATTCTGTAGTATTGTATGGCCTGTCATTGTAAAGAATGGTATGGTATGGCCTGTCATTCTATAGTATAGTATGGCATGGTCTAGTATGGTATGACCTGTCATTCTATAGTATAATGTGGTTTAGTTTGTAATTGTATAGTATGGTTTGGTCTTTCGTTGCATAGTATACTATGGTATGGACTGTCTTTGTTTAGTATGGTATGGTATGACCTGTCATTGTACAGTATAATATGGCCTGTCATTGTATAGTATGATATGGTATAGTTTGGAATGACCTGTCATTGTAGCGTATGGTATGGTTTGGCCTGTCGTATTGTAGGGTATGGGATGGTGTGGCCTGTCATTGTATAGTATGGTATTGTATAGTATGGTTTGTCATTGTATAGTATTGTATGGTGTGGCCTGCCATTGTATAATATGGCACTGTATGGTATTGCTTGTTATTGTATGGTATGATATGGTATGGTATGGTATGCCGCCATTGTAAAGTATTGCAGGGAATGACCTGTCATTACATAGTAAGGTATAGGATTGTATGGTCTGGTATAGTATGGTATGCTGCGGTATGTCCTGTCATTCTATAGTATGTATGGCCTGTTTTGTACAGTATGGTACGGTGTGGTATAGTGTGGACTGTCATTGTACAGTATGGTATTGTATGGTATGGTATGGTCTGCCATTGTATAGTATGGTATAGTATGGTATGGTATGGTCTGGTATGGTATGGTATGGCCTGCCATTGTGCTGTATGATATGGTATGGTAATCTTTGTTACAATGTACACATTAAGCTACGGGAGGAAGTGCATTAGGAGCAGCTAATAAAGCCAAAATAGCGCTTTACAATTTAATGTTATTTCCACTCTAGAATGTTCTATCCAACCCATAATCATGCAAACAGAAACTAATTCAAAACACAACCTGTTTTTTGCCTAAAACATTTTAATCATTCCCAAGAAATCATATAGATCATGAAATACCTACCAACAAAGCACTTTGTCACAAATTAAATGAGTGGTTACATAACAGCGATAGCTATAAGCCATTAATGCATTTTGAAATGATTTTTTAAAGTGGTGCTAACAACCTGTGGCCTGCTGGTGTTGTTCTAATGCACCAAAGAGTAGAAGGCGAGATTTTGAAAAGGAACAAGGAAAAAAACAGGAAGATGGGAAACGAGCGAGAGAAAGCAACAGCATGGAGCAAAACCATGAGCAAGAGAGTCTAAAAACACATACTATCTTATGAAGTGCTGCAAGTAGAAGAAAAAAATAGGCAAGGATAGAAAGGAGAAGCAACGGAAGGAGATTCCCAAAAAAGGAAGCAGTGCTTGTTCCATGCCTCAGCGACGGAGAAACACATGAACAGAAATTGAAGGCAGCATGCACTGATCAAACAGGAGATGTCAAATAAGACTTTCAATGAAGCCAATGTATTGTAAGCAATGGGCGGGCTTCAAGCCCCCTTTCAGATAACAAAATGTCTTATAAGCTCCAGCGCATGCGCTGTGTGAGGCGAGACCTAAAAAAGAAAACAGGGAAGAGTATACTAGCGACAGACCACGAACAGGAGCAACAAACAGAGGAATAGAAACAGGAAACAGGGAAAAGGGAAAAGAACCAGGAATAGGAGCCACAGATACAGGAATAGAAACAAGGAAGAGAACAAGAAAGATAAAAGTGAAGGAAGCAGACTGCTGCACCAGGAATAAGGTCAATAGGGAGTAAGAAGAAAGACATGACAGGAGTAAGAGTGATAGAGGGAGGAAACATCTGTACGTGTGAGTAGGAATCACAGTGGCAGCCACTGAACTTCAAACTCAAAAGATTACTACAAGTAGGGGCTTTCACGGGTGGATATAGAAGCTCTCTGTGTCTAATCATGGGATACCGCCTGGACTGTGTGCACTGAGGCAATGCCGCAACACATACCTGCACACCCAGGATCCCAAAGATGATGAAGAAGGCACAGCAGATGAGGACGATGTTCCCAATGGGCTTTAGGGAGGAGATGAGGGTTTCCACAACCAGTTTGAGGCCGGGAGCTCGGCTGATGACCCTGCAAAGACAAACCACATTGGGAAATCCACTTCTGGCTCAGTCAGAGGATGATGGCACTCACCACAGAATGAAACAGTGGCGTAAAAAAAGCCTCTGCAGTGTGGGGGGCCCCCTCCGGCCCTGGCAGGTCTCTGGCCTGATAGCTGCGGACTGAGTCTGGAGTGTGGGGGGGTGCCTGCATGTACTTTTCAGGGGGGCCCCTTCAAGTTTTGTTACACCACTGGTGGGTCCCACTAACCATGCGCCATTTTGTGTGTGGCAGACAGTAAGTCCACCTCCTGATAGCCTGTTTGCCCCTGTGCTCGTATTGGTATTACTATGCAGAACAGGAGCAAAGATGTTGCCTCATTTGCATGAGGCTCGGCACCCATGAAAATGAAGTAACACCCCATTAGAATAGGGGCAGAGTGCACCCGCGCAATCCGTATTTAAAAAAAAAAGGAGCGACCCTAGCATTTGCAGCCTTTCCTTTATCATTAAGAATTTAGAGTAGTAGTTGCAAAATAAATATAATAACAGTATTACTGGAAACGTTGTGGAGGTGCTAGAGGAAACTCTCACACTGCCTTTAGGCCAATTAAAGGCACATTTTATTGGTTTCCATTTTTTTTTAAAGGTGGATGATACAAGACTGTGAATTTGACTTGATGAAAAAGGCCTCTTACATAGTTGCCAACATTTGAAAAAAAATTCCAGGGACACTTTGCAGCACAGCTATCAATTACTTATTTGAAAATTTACCACACCCACTGCCCCAAAGATCCGCCCACTCTGCCCAACCCACATAATCAGCATAATTTAACTCTGCCTACTTATCAAAGTGCAGATTATAGGGTCTGCTCAATAAAGAGAGAATTGCAGGGAATTGAGACAGGAATTTCAAACTTAAGGCCAAAGTAGCTGAATTGAAAAAATTCTCCCATTCAGGTGCATTGGAGAATTTTTCCAACTCAGCTACTTTGGCCTAAAGTTTGAAATTTCCATCACAATTTTCTGAAATTCTCTCCGAAGTGCAATTGCCGGGACAGTCTTCAACTTGCCAGGTCTGTTCCATCAAAACCGGGACAGTTGGCAGCTATGCTCCTATGGTAACAGGCTTTTTAGATGAAAGTGGAGTAGGAGAACTTGCCTCCCTGAGTTTGGCACCAGGTGAGTTTGGGCTCTCTGAAATAAAGTAGATTCTAGAGATTTTATTAGAAGACGACCAAGCCCTTCTTACCGCATTGCGTTGTCTCCCCAGTACTAACTGGCGAAAAGCAGCTTGATATGGTACTTTTGGGGCACTGTAGGTCTAGACAATGGTGCACTCTCTTGACAGGATTGGTTTACTGCATTAAGGATCTGATGTGTTCGGTTTTATGTAGTATATGTATGTAGTATTTTTATAGCGCAAACTTTGTCTAAAAGAGCGGAGCGCTGTACACGGTCAAACTAATGAAAGTGCCAAAATCCAACTCTTTCACCACTTGAAAGGCAAGACGTATGTGGCACACTTACAAGAGAGAAACTAGATGGGATACGCAGTTTACATCTTGGTGAACACTCTATATTTCACCGAAAAATGTTGTTTCAAGCTCAAACCAATTACAGGTTAATTTAATAAAGCTACTGGTTATCTATTAGAAAGGGGGGGAAGGAACCACATTCGGCTCAATACCAGAGTCTCAGAACTTTTTGTCTTGGAGACCCCCAACCACACGTTCACAGACTGCGGTGTATGTAATCTCCACTTAGTGGGGTTCGGTGGATAGTGTCATCATCGGATCTTGTCACTTGAGTGTCCCGTTCTACAAGTGACATCAAAACCTCCACTAGGAGGGAGACTGTCTGGATGTTGACAGTGGTGAGTGGATTAAAATGATCTCCTATCCTTTAGGTGAATCTTTCTTCGGGGAAAAGAGTCCCTCTGCCCACAAGTATCAAAAGGAGAAGGACAAGAAAATGCAAATTAGGACAAAAAAAAGAGGATGAAAGGACCATAAGGATAGATTGTGCAAAACTGACACGGCTGTAACTAGGCTCCCTCCTACAGCTGGTTTCAACAGTTATTAGGTGATATTAAGATTACTATAGAAAATTACTCCTCGCCCCGAATGTGTGACTTTCTTGACAACTGCAGTATTATTAGCAGGTTTAAATGGGGGAATTGGCTTAAAGAAAGGAGAATTAAGAAAGAGATGGGGTACAAGCAATGATGTTTCATATCAAAAGAGGTAAATTGAAGGCAGCTTTCTCCCTGCACCTACCCAACTACATGCAGCTCCTCCTCCAAATTATGCAAATGTCTCCTGTCAGTCTAATCACCTAACGCCCCCCATGACTGATGCCATGTAAACATTAGGGGGGCAGGGTAGAAGGGTGTGGGACTTCAGACTTCACTCACGAAGGGGTTAACACAAATGACCCCATAACACCTACTGCGTACAGTTTGACAGTTAAACCGGGTTATAACACCAGAGCAACTCAAGGGTCAACAAAGAATTGGTGATAGAAGCTTGGCGACCCAGCACACAAAGGCAGGGAGTGAAATCTAAAAGGATGAGGCTAGAGTGCTACTACTGACCTCAGATATCATCTTGTATAGTCATGAGCGTGGTCTTAGACCCATGGACGGTCTCCAAGTGGGCCCTCCTGTTCCACATAACACTAAAACTGATTAGCAAATACTGCTCCAGAATTATCATAAACCAAGGAATCCTTGCTATAGCACAAGCCCCGCTAGGAAGTGCAGATTTCATAGAGGTTTCTAAGGCTAAGGGCGGCCTAAGGCTAAGACTACGCTGTTGCTAAACAATATGTTGGTGGTATAATCAACAGGAGGGAAGACACATCAAATAGCCGTCTCATGAATGCAAGAGTGGTGTCCTGTGGAAACCAACGTGGCAAAAAAGAACTAAGTGACTGCTGAATGAAGGGAACTAACACCAGCCAGCTGAAGCAAGAGGCCAATGTTATCCTGGCAGCTTGGTCAAATGCAGGACAGAATGAGTCCGAGGGAGGGTGGACTGTTAGATCCATCTCTATAAACCTCAGCTTTTGCTCACAAAATATGTTCAGAGACTAAGGATCAGATGTATAAAATGATTTTGCCATTATAAACCGTGCAATTCTAGAAAGCACTGGATTTGCAACATTAAAAATCCCTATTTGTTGTACACAAAACCAATTTTATGAGTCATAAACGTTTTTCAGACTCATAAAATGTTTTTTGCTGCAAACACCAAATCGCAATTTGTAAGGGGTGTACCTTCCAAATTTGAATTGGTAGCCTCTGTCTCAATGGTTTGTGGCGGCCATTCCGGTTGCAAACCACTGACCAACTGACGACTTCTCAAAGGAGGTGGTAACTGATTCGCAAGGGGGAAGGGATTCCCCTTTTGGAATCAGGTTGAAAGCCTAAGGGGCTGCCTGCTCCTTCTGAGTTTTCTCAATTAGGAAGCTTTTTTATTAAATTATTTTTTAAAGCACCTGCCATTGCTTTAAGGAACTCAGATGCTATAAAACAAAGTTTCCCATCTGGTAATGAAAATGGTGGAATGGTGGTCAGCTGTCCCTTGCTGGCCACTATCTCTGTGTTTGTAGACAATCACAGAGGGTTGAAAATTGCGACGTGCAAATGAATGTTAATTCAGCAGATCTTTCTGCGACCTCCTGCGAATGCTGATGTTGTGAGCGTACTTAATGGTTTATAGGTCAGTTCGCAAAATCCGATTTCAAAAGTCGGTGTGCAATTTGTGACCACTTTCTGTGAATGGAATTGTAGTCCATCAGGCTTTCAATTCTTTCCTGAGAGAGATCACTCAGCTCTGTAACAGTACGAGAAGAGACAGTGAAAGACTGAATTACTTTTAATGGTTTCCTAGGTTGAGTTGGAGCTGCATGTATTTTCTGTGGAACAAAATCCATCCCAGCTGTGAAAATTGCCTTTTTCTATTGCTGCTAAGGGTAGTTTTCTTGATGGCCAGGTGATTACTACCCTGGGATCTTCTCCAGATAAGGACAAGTGCTTTTAAGACAGCGAAGGCTGGCATTAACACATGGGGGATGCTGGAACTGAGCATACATTTCTACAGAGATACGTTACTGCAAGCTTCTCGCAAAGAGACTTCAAGCCCCTTAAGCAGGGCCACACTGGAAATTTAACCAGCGAGAAACGTCCCCTTCTGCACATTAAACTCTTTCGTTCGTTTAGAGGGTATAATTTCCGGCGAGCTAAAAGCAACTTGGTACAAAGGAGCTATAGTAATCGTACTGCGAAAGGGAGATGTTGCGAGAGGAAAGAGACGATACACAAGAAATACGCCACTGGACTAGTGGTTTTAACCCTTCTCTGGGGTATCCAATCAAAGGCTGAAATCACCCATCACAAGTGAGGGGTAAGTAGTACACATATTAGATGAACACTGGAGAGTCATGGAATCACCTATTGGGTCCAGGAGGAAGATATTAGGCTGGGTAAAGAGGATAAAAACTACAAAAAGGTATCCCTCCTGTTGTTACAAGGAAGAAAGTATGTGTAGCACAAGGCACGGTTGGGGTGGCTTTTTTAATAGACCCCTAGTGGGAAAGCTAGCTCCGCATGGCTGGTGCCGGGAAGGAAAAAATTCCTTTTTTTATATAACCCTCACACACTCTATTAGTGTCATGCTTCATCATCGGGTTCTCCCTGACTCCTAAAGGTCAGGGTGGGCTCAACCATATTTAAGGGAGCACTTAGTGATAAAGGGTGACCAGGGAGCTTAACTAGAGATTAAAAATCCCTCACCTTCTCCTAGGTATCCCTTTATTAGTGGAGACAGTGGGGAAAGCTAAAAAAATTTGGGAATTGGAAATATGGACTATTATGGTCCTATGACCCTATGTTTTGTTGACCGACATGTTTCAGCCCTCCACTAAGGCCTAAAAAGGTCCTGGGCTTTCGTCAGGGTATCAGATAAACACGTCCCTGGATATTAAAGTGCACACCTATGTCATGCACTGTATAAGTGGGGCAAAGATAATACTTGCCCTTCCTGTGCTTCAATTTCTCTTGTCTCACCCACAACTGATTAGTGTACTACAACTCAAGAGTGAGGGAGGGGCGCGCTTTAGTCACACATTTGTCAAGGGATTACCCCTGCTATTTGCCTGCATTCGCCCTCGTCCTCCCAGCTTTTGTTTGTCTGGGTAAAGAGGATAACCTTTTTGTTAACGGGCAGGGTACATGCAGTTCACTCTAGTCCTGTACTCAATATTTGGCCTGTGGAGTACCCCAGGGTTCCACTAAGTTCCCTCTTCATTTTAACCATTATCTCCCAACACAAAAAATCTGCTGTTTTGTGTTCGCTTTCAGCAATTAGGCAGAAACTCTCAGATTAGCCCTAGGACGAACAAAATCCCTTTGATTAAGAATGTAGTTCCAATGAGTATTTAGAGACAATAGATCGGTGGATGTGATATAAAAGGTTACTTCTGCCCTCTTTGCACCTCTCTCAGAATCTTCCTAACCCCAACGCGTGCCCACTATTCATATGCCATATACCTGGGCCTGCTCACCTATTTTATTTGCTGTGCATAGTGTGTACTGAATGCTGAAGCATTACTTCTTTTGACTTGGGCAAATTGAGACCACATTTCTGTGGTCACGCCCCCCACTAGTAGCTAGTAGAAAGCTGAATTTAGGTCATTTGGGTGGACCCTACCCATAAGGGAGTTAGGCTCAGCCAGTGTCTCCCATCCTACCCGTTTGCTCCTTTGCTGCGGCTCCAGCCTCTCTTTGGAACCAATTTCCTCAATGCAGTAGATCACCGCTGGACCACCTCAGTTTTTGGTAGAGACAATACTTCTAGAATATTTCATAGTGACTACAGCATTTGCCACTGGTGGGGCCTTCTTTTCATCATCAATAGTCCATATTAACGGCAAAGGTTTACATGTACAAATCGCCGTTCATGGTGGGAAGGCATACACTGGTTCATTAACAGATGTAGACAGTGCCTTTTTTCAGATTTTGTTTGTTGTTTGTGAGGAAGGCTGACCACGCCCGCACAGGAACAAACAGTGAAGCAGTGATAGCACTGGGAGTGAGCTTTCTGCTGCCAGCTGGCCACTTTTCTGACTCAGCTGAGCTGTCTCTCCCCTTTATTTGTTTGCATCCATGTACTTACCTGCTAAGCGTGTATCAGACAAGAATGGGTAGATGCAGAAAGGAGGCTGACGCCGACAGTGGAGGAGGTGGGAGTGAGTGTTGAGTTTCACATTTAGCTACCCCTGGATGGTGGAGGGATCCCTGCCTTTGGCCGTCTCTTCACAGAATAAAGGGAGATGGCACCTTCATTTCATGTAGAGCTTAAGGGTATTCTCACCGCCCGTTGCTCGTGGACGGTTTTAACTACTCAAACCAGGGTTAGAGGGGCCAATCTTCCATGCTTGCATTAGGGCCTTAGAAACCTTGCTAAACCTGTGATCACACAATCCCTCAATGGCCACATAACCAGGGTCACACTAAAGCAGCAGCAGACACCTCTAGGTTAAAAGTAATGTTTACAAGTGACAGGTAAGCCTCTGACTCAGGTAACCTCTGAACCAGTTGGGATAGAACAGGCAGAGATGCATTGCCTCTCAAACCAAATATATTGTAAAGGTGGAATAAGAAATGGAATGACTGTGCATTCTGTGTAGATGTTGTTTATAATTACCCCCTACATTACTTGGTCCGGCAGAGTTGAGGTGTTGAATGTAGTATCTTAGGTGATGACTTTTAGGACACAGTACCACAGCTTACAAGGAAAGACGTTGCCCTGACTATTGCCCCCCCAAATCAGAAATCTCAGTGTCCGCTTTAGTCCTACCATGAGAATGGAATATTTAATCACTCCCGTCGCTGCTGCATCTCACTATCACATTTTAAAACATTTATAAGATACATTCTCTCACCTCTTTAGATACAAAATACTGATCAAGCCCCTGGTAGCCACCAAGTTGGGTTACTATAACATTCTACTTGTAAGCCTCCTT
Source organism: Calotriton arnoldi (assembly GCA_963921515.1). Classification (NCBI taxonomy): domain Eukaryota; kingdom Metazoa; phylum Chordata; class Amphibia; order Caudata; family Salamandridae; genus Calotriton; species Calotriton arnoldi. Next base: position 1,503,661 of record CAWUFW010003083.1, read on the forward strand.
GCCCCACTGAACATGACCCTAAAGTTTAATACAAGAACACTCTCCCCAGGCAAATTGCCGCCTCCTCCGATAGCCACCCGATCAACTGCCTGGCGCTGTGCTAAAAAGAGGGCCCTTTACCGGCGATTCCGTCCCTTCTAAATGCTTGGCGATCCGGGCCGACTGTTGATTCAGGAGTTTAAGCCCGACTTAACGAAACATCTCCTGGAAATTAAGGCAAAGACAGGCAGTTAGCCCAGTAAGCCCTCAAACAATATGTAGGTAAACTTTAGTCATTCCAGTCTCTGATTAGCTTGTATTTTCGTATCTATATGTATGTCTGTCATCACTGTCAACGCCCACAAGAAGACATAGCTTACTTTCACCACACACTCTGAACCTGGTTTGTGTTAACCACCGATCCTTCTGAAACTAATATGTACCATCACTATTCTTTTCTAAAACTGTTTCTGTTCGAAATGTTATGGCTGCTACACAAGGAAATAAATAAATAAATAAATAGGAGCCTCTGTCAGCCAGATAGAGAGAGTCATCTACGGCAGGGGAAGAACAAACTGGAGATGCAGAGTGGCCCAGCCCCAGCCACTCCAGGACCTAGTAGCTTTCCAGCAATGGCAGGCTTTTTGAGCCCTACCATCCAGTTTGTACGTCATTAAGAGCGGTGCAACAATCCTGCTCATTGCAAATTTACTCACTGAATAAACTAACGTGAGCACATTTGTGTCACAACAGGGTTTGTGTATCAAGTTCTTAAATAACAAGCATGGTCCTAAATTCAACTGTATTCTAATTAAGACAATTTTAAGATTGCAAGAATTAAAAGAAACACCAATCATTTCCGACCACTCCGCATAAAAAAACCTTTAATTAGGCAAAGGCCAGTGAAAGCACATTCCTAAGTGGGTGCAAGCTGTTGGTGACAGTAATTCAGACTAATAATCGTACTTACCCTGCCTAATGAGATACAGCAATTTAAAATGTATTGTTTCCTAATGTCAATTACATCACCTAACTATAGAATCAAAAGCCCACTACCACCAATGTGCACTTAGATAAACCCATGAATAGAACCTGACAATGGTAACATCACAATTCTGCAACCAAACTTTAGTTCAATGAGCCCAATATCAGCCCCCAATCCAATTCACAGTTCAATAAACCATATTAAACCTAGCAGGGTACCAAAATTGTATCCTGTCACCGATGTAGAGTTCAATAATTCAAATTCTGCAAAACAATTTACAGTTCAATAATGGAATCTGTAGCACTTAATTACAGCCACAAAAATCCACTTCTGCCATCAATTTACAATTCAATGGTTTCATTCATATCATGTAACTAGAACAGCAAAATCCAAATCTGCCACTCACTGAATAATCTTGTTTACACTACTTAAAGTGGATGATTTGCTACCACCCATGCTAGCAATTTACAACTTATACTTAACTCACACCACTTCTCTAGAATGGCAAAATCCGACTACTACTAAAAATTATAGTGTAATAAGCCTATTTACACTTCATACTGACAACATTATAAAAACATTTCTGTGAAATGTGGGGTTCAGTGGGACACTATCAACATGAAACACAACTTTTCAGTAGCCCACTACTGTCTCAAAGAAAAAGGGTTGGGGACCTTCTTTCTGATTCCGCGTTGAAGGGCTTGTTGTCCATGAAATCGAATCGTTCATAAGCTCACCACCAACACTAAAACGAAGTAAATGAGCTCCCACTGGTTAAATCGGGGATGTTTACGATAACAACAGGCTGTGAGGTAACGACGTGAAGTATTAGAAACTGCAAAAGCTTCTTACCTGAGGGGCCGTAAGGTTCGCAGCAGCCGCAGGACCCGTAGCACACCCAGAATTTTGGCGCCACCCGCTGATGCCACAGACACTATGATGTCGATGAGGGACACCAGGACCAGGAAACCATCTAGAATGTTCCAACTGCTTCGGAGGTAGGCTTGGTCACCGAAGTACAGACCCAGTGAGACCACCTGCAGGGAGACGAGAAAGTGTAAAAGATCACGCCAGAAAGGAGTTCTATTCTTAAATTGGGGCATAAATGTCACCATTAGTTTTGCAGTTATTGTACTTTCTCTAATATGTACTTTTCGTGAGGAAAGACCCATCCAACCCGAGTCCTCGTTATGCGGTGGCTGAGCGGAAGTCAGACAGTCCTCTCTTCTTTTCTGTCCAGCCAATTGATATATATTACTCTATCCTTACTGTGGTCTTCTTTACTGCTCTGTTGTCCTATATTTTTCTATATGACTTTTTGTGCACCCCACTTGACTTTCGTCATGTACTTTTTGTAAACTTATTCTCAAAACATGGAAAGCGCTCTGATACCCTTGGGTCTAGCCAGCGCTATTTAAAACTCAAATAAATAAATAAATACAGCCAATGAATAAACAGCACATACTTTGTAGGGATTGCCCAGCTGTCTACATATGTAATTTGTCTCTGGGTGTGCACTTTGGGGGGCACTAACACAGATCTAATCTGGGGTTGCATATTTACTACCACGTTCAAATTTATATTAAATGAAACGTGACTGCAATAAGACATTGAGGTAATTACCATATTAGTGGAAAATGTACGTGACTGCACTAAAACAATTAACCCTTTAATTGCTGTTCTTGGCGTTCCATCCAAAACCCTGCCTTTCATTGCGCTGAGTCAACAGAGTTCTGCTTGTATGCTCCATTCCATAGGTAATCCTAGGAAAGTAAAAAGTCACTCACGTTTGCTTCCCTGTCTTTCAAAAGAAACAGGGAGAATCTCTAAAATACCCAATATGCATTTCTCAAAAGCCCACTCCATCAGATCTCCATGCAACTGGAATGTTACTTTGCACTTCAGAGGCCGGAGTGGCATGATTGTAAGTACCTTAAAATAGGTTGGTCCTGCAAAATGATATACGAGCGTTTCATGTCGTTTTTAACAGAAGTCTGCCATATAGTGTTGCCTCCTTATATTGCAACTAATTCACAAAGCTATTTGTGCATGAAAGTTTGGCCACCACTCAGCCACCATTGAAAATGAAAAGTCTGGCCGACGTCAGGGCCTGTCAATACATTAGGATTGGCAATAGTAAAACTGAATCCACATTTTGGACAGTCTGAAGGAATTAAAGGATGATTGTTTCCAGACTGGTCTGTATAATTAACATACCATGCTTTTTCGACCATTTCATCCGAATTTCTTTACTTGACTCCAGGCACAGCTTTTTGAAATGCTATAGCATGAAAAATCACCACCCCAATTGGACGGCTATTTTTTGCGAGTCCCTTCTCTCTGATTTATTCCGGTTTTTTTTATATAGAGGTAGTGGGCGTTGAATTGCCGGTTTAGCCTCTTAATAATCAAGTCATTCCTCCTTGGCTTTGCATGTTTCCCAACTTGCTCTCATCCATTTTACAAATGGTGTCAAACCCCAAGCTATGGCTCGTTAGGGGTGTCTACAATCCTCTCTCTACTCCTGCACCCTCCCAGTCTCCACTCGCGGTAACTGGACCCTTTTGCCTTCTCGCATCCGTCCTCTTTGCTCCAACGACCCCTTCATCCTTTTCTGCATCCACCTTTCACTGTGAAGTGCTCCATTGCTTTGTAGAAAGGTTTGTGCTTTACAAATCCCTACACATTTATAGATACACTGAGTCATCTATACATAAATGACATCTTGAGATGCCCCTTTCCAGGCAGGATAGGTCAAAGAGAAGGTGAAGTGGTTAAACTGCACGTCTAGATATTGTTTAAGTGTCACCAGCTTTGTTTAGTTTACAAAGCTTGGAAATGTGTCTTTTATTTTAAATAAAGCTGGGTCGAAAATATCCAACAAATGTGAATTGGTAGGAAAAAAACCTGCATGCACCTTGGCCGGAAGTATTCAAATTTGCACATTCTTATATACACACACCATTATTTCTGGATTGAAGCATGACTTTTTTCTTTGTATAATCCCCCGTTTTTTCCCTCGAATTTATATGCTCACATATTGTATTGTATTGTAATCGTATTTATAGCGCTTACTACCCCTGACGAGACGTTGAAACGCTTTTTGACGAGTAGCACGCTACTCCTGAACCCAAAAGGATTAGTGGTGGATTAGTATAGGGAAATATGAGTTAATTTGAGCGGTGGACATATGAGTCTGTTAGTTGGTTTGAAAAGGATAGTGGAGGGATAGAAGAGAGAAGAGTCTAGAAAGTGTTATTTGGGAGATCATAGTAGTAAGATGAGGTTTGGGATGAGTAAAAAGAATTAGACTTGAACATTACTTGCTATTAGCCTATTCTTTTTAGATAGATGCATAGGACTCCTTTTAACATTTAGGGCTGTGTGAACATGCAGCCTTCGCGGAGTTCTAGAGAAAACTTTGCAACCCAGCGTAGAATGAAAAATTATTTTGCTGTGCCACTTCATGAAATCCAATACTTTTGCAGAAATGTATGTAGTCCCTGGGCTTATTTAATACAGATTTTTTTCTTAGATCACCATGAAGGCCTCATGCCCACACTTGCACCAGCAGATTCAAGCTGCTTAAGCAGCGATATCTCCAGGTGAAAATAAACTAATCCGTATTGAACCCTGCTACCTGCCCCATCGGAATTAAAAGAGACATGATGACAAGGCTTCGAGTTTTCATTTCCTGTGCAATGACACTGACAATCTTGCAGATAAATATTCTTAAAACGTTTGTCATTGTGCAGAAGGAACCTCTTTAAAACGCTCACTTACATGGAAGGCCTACTTGCATATTCGTGCGCGGCCGAGTGCTGTTAGAGTAAAAATTATCTCACTATGAGGTGACAATTATCTTGCAAAATGGAAAAGACTTTGCCAAGGAGAAGGCAAACTGGGAAACTGCAGCCTTCAGGAAAGAAAGGAATTGGGCACTTTGCAAAACTTTGCTGACAAAAAAAAAAAATGTGCACACACCCATAATAGTGTTTGAAGCTGTGAACCTGCCACTAGCTCAGTTTTATGGCACCTTCAAAGATGGAAACTACTTCCCCACACTCCTCGTACCGCTGATCTTCGCTATATCTCTCACACTTTTAAAAAGCTGTGAATTTAGTCTTCTATGAAGTCCCCCTTTTTCAATCGTGAACATCATTTTGTTTGTTTTTGCATGTCCAGGTTTAAGGTAATTTAAGGTGCATAAATTTCATTGCACCCGGTATCAAGAAGGGCTTTGCAAAGTTTTTCTCTCGCGATCATCATATACTTAAAGCAAAAGCGATGAAAAACAGACTATGGGGGATATTCTCAAGAACGGGCGATAATTATCGCCAACCTAGGATAACGCAATTTTACATAACGCCGTCTATCGCGGGAAACCAACACCATGTTAACGGCGTATTCTCAACACACCGGCAACAGGCGATAGTTTCCCAATAACGCGTCAAATGTCTGCGTTAAAATTAGCGGGACGCCGATAAAAAAGGAAACCCGAACGTGAAAAAAGTGGCGATGGGCCCAACAGCAATAAAAATATCATGCCAGGCTTGCTATTCCCACATCAGGCGGGAAAAATCACCATAAAAGCTGCAAAAAAATAAAAAAATAAAAACAAAACCCAAACAACTGAGAAGCACCATGGAGGAAGCTGGAGCAATTACAGTTTTCGGAAGGTCCGCTGTCTTGTTCTGCGCTGCCTCTGTGGTAGTCCGGGGGGGGGTGGTCCTGGGGGTGGGGGTGGTGGGTGTTGTGGCCCTCTTGGGACTCCAAGCTGCATGATTAATAGCTCCATGGCATCTGTTGGTCTTCAGATGTGGCTCTGGGCTGGGCTCCCTTTATACTGCAGATTTTCGTCCTACTTAAGACCAGAAAAAAGCAGGTCTTAAGTCCCTGCTGCTGACGTGCCTTATCGCCTGTTTTTGGACCGCATCGCCGATCTGGCTGGTCGTTGAGAATATCGCGAAGTGGTGTTATCGTGAGTTTTTGCACGGGAACGCCTACTCTGCATATGATTAGCGTTAGTTGTCGCTGTCAGCCTTGGCGATGTTTTTAGCGGCAGCTATCGCAGGTAAACTGACGATGTCGGCTGTTAGCGCAGGCTTGTGAATAGGGCAATAAATCTATTGCTACTTTCGTGGCGGAAAAGTGCCGCTAAATCGGCGATGAGTCCTTGAGAATATGCCCCTATGTTTTATGCATATTTTAGAGGACAGTGGTCCCTAGACAATTAGATGAAATATAAAGTTAAATATAGACCCAGTCAGTACTATATTGTCTGTCCAGCCGGACAGTTTTTTAATATACAGTGATTGTATAAAACCATTAAGACGAGAATTTACAAGCGGGACACAGCCTGCGTCCTGCTGACGTACATTTTACAAACAACATAAAGGAAGGGGGTTCAGGCAAGAAAACCGTGTCTGTAATTACATTGGATATAAGTACAACAGACAAATTACGTTGCGCACACCATTACAAATTAAGCATTATAATATAGCCAATGTATATGGTGTACAGTTGTCGATTGACGTTTCGATCCCTTTTTAAATCAGTGGGATCATCTTCAGGACATTAATAATGACATGCCTGTATAAAATAGCTCAATTATGCGAGCTGGTGTGCCTGTCAATTCAGAGACAGATGTGGGGGACACCATCTGGCGTGTTTAATCAGCGCCAACGAGGATTAGGTGAACCGCGATGACTGCGGGGACCGCAACAAATAAGGGAGCAACCTTAATAGGGAGCGTGCCAGAGTTGCAATGGAGCCGCTTCTGCGTACTCCGTGATTAGGCCGAGCGAGTCAAGGCTTCAGGGGCAGTCCCCGCGGGAGTGCGAGCGCGAGCAGATCCTCAGCGCTATGTTTTATGCAGGCTGAAATCATGCGATGCTTTTTATACTTGAGTGTAATTTGACTTACCTTTCCCTTGTAAGCAGTGGTGTAGCTAGGCCTTAGGCCGCCCGTGGCAGCCCCTGCTTTTGCTGCCCGCGGCGGCCTGATCTAAGAGCGGGGGAGGGGGGGTGCTCGCTATTCATGCGTCCACATCGGCCGCAGGTAAGAGCGGGGGAGAGGGGCCGGCCGCCGCCCCCAAAACTGATGCCGCCTGGGGAGGTCCGCCCCCACCGCCCCCCCTTAGCTACGCCACTGCTTGTAAGTGCTGCATGTGTGCAAGCTACACGAGGTATTCTCTAGGGCAGTATTTCTCAAACTTTTTAGGGTCATGACCCACTTTTTCATGCGATAAAATTTTGCGACCCACCTAGCTTTAAGGGACATGAGGCGGGCGATTTTTTAGTGTAACTAAAGCATTGTGTGGTAGAACGTTGTCATTTACAGGCAGCACATTTTCCATTGAAATGGCTAATACATTTGCACAGACATGCAGATTTCCTGCTAAATCTTTATAGCACACAAATGACAATGTGTGGAAATCGTATTTATGTGAACATTTATTTGTGTGTTAACATCTAAGGTGTCTTGATTTGTTCTGATCCTATTAAAATGTTTGTTTCCATCACAATTCAGAATTACACAACAATGTGCTTCTTTTTGCTTTTCTAACTGCTGAATGTGCACAGTTCATTTACAGGTATTTATATTTTGTTGTGTGTTATGAAAAAATTACATCCTGCAGCCCTTCATTTCACACTTCATTCACTGGCGCAAGACTGTCACATAATTCATTTCCCTTTTTTTTCTCTGACTGAGTGAGAGGAGTTTGTAAACACTAGTCCCCATGTTAAAAAACACAAACAGCAATTTGTCTGAAGGCACAGCCTGACATTTGACCTCTGTCTTGAAGAGCAGCAAATGTGACAATATAAATCCATAATCTAAAGGCACCTTTATTTATTGCTTGGACTTTTGCAACCCACCAAAAATCGGATCGCAACACACTGTTTGGAAAACACAGCACTAGAGTGCAGAAGGCCCACGCATCACTGGTGTGACACAGTTTTAAAGTATTAGCAATGCTTTTACAACGATGTGTAATTTGACATACTGTCCCCTTACAAGGGTTGAGTCAATAATCGAACGTAAATGAAACTTTGTTTGCCTAAAACATTTTTTCACACACCTCTAGTATCAAGTGCCTTTGGGTCGTCCTACTATCTAACATTATTTTTTCCCCCAGATACTCTCTTTTTCTTTCCATGTAAAAACCTCAGCATGTTACTGTGACAAGTACCGGTAGGATCACTTGTGCAATGGTGCTGGTCCTGTTCATTCCTGCTTTTTACCCACAAACTCAAAGGGCAAACCTACATGGGTCAGGACGTAGCAAGTTTACTTCACAGCAGAACAGGGTATCGCAATGACAACTGCGGAATGTAAGATTAACAAATACACAACACAAATAACTCGCAAGTAATCAAATTGCAAACATTTCCTATTGGCACCCCTCAAGGGGACAGGCTAGACCTTGTGACCCGGACAACACGGCTTAGTACAGAAAAGTCATGAAAACTTAAGGTAACACATCACAGATCATATACTCTTCCAGAGAGTGCACACCAATTTGTCCCCGCTGGGGGAATCTCATGACATTTTAACCATGCCCCAAATAGCCTCGGGGGTACCTAAGGTAGAGCTAGAAGCCTGGGACCACCAGCTGGTCAGCGCCCCTTCCAAACAGCCTAGTTCCCTAAAAAACCTCGCCCGAAAAGAAATGGCAATCAGGTGCCCTAGTGCCCTCCAGGATCACACTGCCATTTTCCCCATAATTTGAACAAGGGGCAAGCAGGTGACTGACACCTGCACCATCCCCTGCCAATGAGCTCTCTTTCTTAGCAATTGCCCCCTACATGTCTGCAGGAATACATCTAGACTAGACTCTGACAGCTGAATGCGTCTTCACCAAATACGTCAGAACTGGCCAGGTGCAGCAACCTGTGCCTGGTGGCATTTATGGCTTCCATCTTAAGAATAGTTTGCAAAGACTGGTTCAGTTTCTTCACTGACTTGTTTATAGCCTCAAGCCCAATCTGCTTGGTTATTCACTGTGGACCATAACAACAAGAAACCTGGCAGCAAGTGGCGCAGCTTGCCCAACATTTATACGAGCTCTGCGCAGACCCTCTGCCTGACAAAAGGGATCGTGTCGATAACCCCAACACTGATTAACAGATTGTCAAGCCAGGGGATCTAATCGCCTACAATGCTGCCACCAGGCATGCTGACAAGTGCCTTAACTCAAACCAACCTACTCCCAATCAATGATGTTCCATCGCGTGCCCCGTTTCGAAGTTTTTGACATCGAATCTCTCTGCTGCCCTGTTGACTACAGAGTCACTGCACCAGCATACCTTCATTGCCCTTACCGGCAAGTACACTGTTAAAAAATGAATAATGAGTAAGGATAACACCCACGGAAAGGAAGAATCTACTTGCGGGAAGGGTGGTGTGCAGAGGTACAACCTTAAGGCTCCTACACCAAATGTGGTCTGACGTAGCGTTCAAAACAGCTGGACTTCCATCTTCGGATGGCCTATTATCTTCCCGTGCCATTCCCATGCCTGTTGCAGTTGGTACTGTGTCAATCCTGAAGTAGTGTGCCATGAAACCCTCAAAAGGAGCCCCTAGTAACCCTAATAACCTCTGGCATTTACACATAAACTCTGTCCTTGTCAGTGCTGAACCGTTCACATGCACTGGGAAACTGAGGTGCCCACCCTGTGGCCTGGTCCGCAGGTAATTCTTGGAGTGGCCTGACTCGCTTGTAATCCCTGGAGAGTGTCACCGGTCAGTAGCAAACATGTTGTGCCTCACCCGAGCACACCCAGACCCCCATGCCCCCACATCTGTTTAGGACCTCTTGACCAATAGACTCAAAAAATTCAGCCCCTCCATCACGTCCTCCTGCTTAATACCTGCATGACAGCTACAAGTGACCTTGCCAGCAACACAGAGATTGTGAATGCCCCAAAGAAAGTCAAAGAATATACTATACTGAACAACAGAACCTCGAATTAAGATAAGCACACTTTAGACAGCACCCTTAGCAGCTCAGAGCGTCTGGCTGAGTTGATAGACCTCCTGCTGTCCCTGCCAGCTGGTGCACTCTGCTCACTCTCCCATACCTTTGAACCCATACTGATTTCTTCTATTTCATCCGTGCTATTTCTGTCCTTTGGAATGGCCTTCATTAGATTTCCTTAAACCGTTATTAGCGTTTCTGGTGAGTGGCCAGAAAGTTCTCAATTCCATCCAAATTCAAAGACGAGCTTTCCAAATAAGGTGGTGACAGAGGAGCTCTGGAAGGCGCAGCCATTTTAAAACTACGACAGAAACCTCTGCCTGCAGTTTCTCTCCAGATCAGACGTGAGAATGTTGTTAGTTGGGAAACAAAATAGACTGCAACTTCCCATAACAAACGTCGAGGTGAACTAATTTGTGCCTACTCAGTGAGATGGTCCAAAAGACATCGTGCGACTATGGAGTAGGTCAAATTTTGCTGCACGCCTTTATGCGTAGACTGTATTGCGCAGATCCTGGAAGCAACCGCACTCCCACGGCGATGCTTCCTCAATGTATTATCATAATTCGACAGGATCAATTTTATCCCAGGAAAATGTGTGGGTTATTATAAAACTGCGCGCGGCGAAATAAGCCTGTCCTCAGCCAAGATAAGGTTTTCAAGGGACACGCAGGCCTAATGGTTCTTAAATAGCATGGGAATGAGGTTGAGATCTGGACCATTTGTAATATAAAATGCAATGGAGCAAAGCCATGGCACAATTTCGAGAAAGAAAACAGTTAGGCCTCCACATCCTTTGGGCGTTAGAGGCGATTCCACATGTGCACCAAATTATTAACCTGTGCATGGAATAGAAAATAGAGGAGCACTACGGAATAAAATATATTAATGTACAGGAGTTGATTGGTTCAAAATATCAACGAGACAATGAAAATAGGACAAACATCCAGTATATTATCAGAAAAGCACCACTTTCCTTCATCATTCACACATTCCATCCAAAGATTTCACCCCAGAAACGAGACTCAGGCAGAAGCTGTGGCTATGCAAATTTCATTTTCTCCAGAGGAACGCCCACTTTGTGCTTGATTAGCTCCGAGCAAAAGCTGGGAGCAAAGATGTGATCTAAGAGAGCGACACTTGAAACAATAGACTTGTCACACAAATGGAGACGGCTCTGAAATGTCTTTCTCACTTCTCGTGCTCACCACAATATTGAGATCGTTTGTAATCGCCTTCTTTTTTTACTTTCTCACTCACCAAGCTTGTCTCCAGCATGCCACATAGCACATGTTCCTTTATCAGGCAAGCCTCGCACAGCCTCTCATTCTTACTGTGCACCGAGGCACAGCTGACGCTCGGTACCATACAACCCACTGGCAGGTAAAACTCCTACAGCCTCACATTCCTACTGGGGTACTGCTGAAGCTTTGTAATATATAACCCATTTCAGGCAAACTGCCCAAAGAACCATCTTGCAGTGTGCAGGGGCAATATTTAAGGTCGGTACCTGACAGCCTACCTCAGGGAAACCTTCAGCATCCTCACAATGTTACAGTACATAGGGGCATGGCTAAAGCTCTCTGCCATACAACCCCTCCTCAGGCAAATCTCCCACATCCCCCCCATGTCTGCAGTGCGCAGGTGCACTGCTAAAGTTGTCCACGGCACAACCGCTAATCAGGCAGACCTTCTGCAGCTCCCCATGTCTGCAGTGCCCAGGGGGACTGCTCATGCTCTCTACCATACAACCCCTCATCAGGCAAAACACCAACAGCCTTACATGTCTGTACTGCACAGCAGTACCGCTAAAGCTCGCTACCATGCAACCCCTCCTCAGGCAAATCTCCCCCCCCCCCATGTCTGCAGTGCGCAGGTGCACTGCTAAAGTTGTCCACGGCACAACCGCTAATCAGGCAGACCTTCTGCAGCTCCCCATGTCTGCAGTGCCCAGGGGGACTGCTCATGCTCTCTACCATACAACCCCTCATCAGGCAAAACACCAACAGCCTTACATGTCTGTACTGCACAGCAGTACCGCTAAAGCTCGCTACCATGCAACCCCTCCTCAGGCAAATCTCCCCCCATGTCTGCAGTGCGGAGGGGCACTGCTAAAGTTGTCCTCCGCACAACCGCTAATCAGGCAAACCCGCTGCAGCTCCCCATGTCTGCAGTGTGCAGGGGCACTACTAATGCTCTCTACCATACAACCCCTCATCAGGCAAACCTCCCACAGCCCCCCATGTCTGCAGTGCATGGGACACCTCTAAAGCTCACTACCATACAACCCCTCATCAGGTAAACCTCCCACAGCCCCCCATGTCTGCAGTGCATGGGACACCGCTAAAGCTCGTTACCATACAACCCCTCATCAGGCAAACCTCCTACAGCCCCCCATGTCTGCAGTGCATGGGACACAGCTAAAGCTCACTACCATACAACCACTCATCAGGCAAACCTCCCACAACCCTCCATGCCTGTAGTGCGCAGGGGCACTGCTAAAGTTCTCCACCTCACTATGCTAGACATGCTGCTTTATCACCAGATCTGTGCTACATGTCGGGCGCAACATCCCACATTCCCCGAGCCCCCACCTACACTACATACTCTTGATCATATAGGGACAAATGCTACCTCCTGCAGACTAGTTATGCGATTGTACGCCATTATGCAAGATAAGGCACCCATTCGCCACCCCTTGGCCCGGGCTAGATAACTGGAGGACATAGACCCCCCACCTACGGAGGAACAATGGTCCTATTGCTCAGCACAAACTGCAGCCCTTTCACCAAATTACAGACTCAGACTTATTCATTTCAAGTTCTTACTAAGCCTGGGTGGAGGGTTGCGCCGCTGCACTACGCGGAGCTCCGCGAGCAGCGGAGTGTGTCAGATAAATGCCGTTCGCGGTGATATTCAGTGCCAGGTGCTTGTCCGCACTGTCCAATCATTGCGAACAGTACCATGCACAGCGCACGTGGGCGCTGCTTCATTTCTGCCGCTCGAGTCGATTTTTACTTGAGCAGCAGCTTTCTCAACGCGAAAGGATGGTTTCTCAACGTGAGCGGTCGCGAGAATACGCAACCACTCTCAATCAGAAATCTGACCGCCCGCGTTGAGAACTCTCGCTGGGAGGTTGATTTTCCACGCTCGCCAATTTGAAGTTGACGATCGCGAGCGAGGAAAAATCTCGCCGGGAGGTGGATTTTCCTCACTTGCACTCGCCAACTTGACGGTGACGAACGCGAGCGAGGAAAAAAACTCCGCTCCGCGAAGCGTAGTTGTTCGGAACTCCGCGAGCTCCGCGTAACGCGGAGTGCGGAAAATTTCACAAACTCCGCGAGCGGAGAGGAGTTCACCGGCCAGACTTAGTTCTTACACATGTTATATTACACTCCCGAACAAATGTAGCATATGGGTCTTTTGGCGAAGGCGCGCTGTGAGAGATGCTCAGCACCCCAGGCTTCCTTCCTTCATCTGGTCTGGGACTGCCCTAAAATAGCAGATTTCTGGAGCAAGGCAAACAACATCATTCACCAGATTACTGGTCACAGCGTACCGTAAACTCCCCTGATTTATTTACAGAGATATCCCATCTGAGCATCGGCGTCTCACGGCCATGCTATTAATTCTGGCCAAGCGCCAAATTGCCATGCACTGGGGAGAAAATCTGCACCTAAGGCTGCGTCGTGGTTGCGAGATGCTGCCTACTGCCCAACCCCTCCTCAGGCAAACCTCCCGCACAACCCCATGTCTGCAGTGGGAGGGGCACTGCTGAAGCTCTGCACTTTATAACCCTCTTTCAGGCAAACCTCCCGCACTCCCCCCATGTCTGTAGTGGGCAGGGGCACTTCTAGAGCTCGATACCATACAACCCAGGGTCGGATTGGTAACGCGGGCACTCAGGCAATGCCCGAGGGGCCGGTGTCCAGGTTCAGCTGTGGGCTGCTTTTTTGAGCAGTCTGGGGGGCCAATTTGGGCGGTTTCTGCATTGTTCGGATACCGCCAGCGGCCCAGTGGGTGCCTGAGTGGCCATTCTGGAGGCAGATGGGCGTCCATTACCTCCCTTTTATCAAAGGGCAGAGGTGTCACTCCCTTTCTCTCGCTGGGCGGGACCATTAATGTGTGCATACTGAGCGGGGGCAGGGGGCCTGAGCAGAAGTGGCCTCACTTGTTTTTAGGTGCATTTCACCAGTGTAAACTAATCCGTGCATTTTTTTTACCCCCCCCCCCCCTTTTTTAAATAAAATTTCGCCGAAGCAGTGTTTTGCGAAAGGCAATATGCAAATGTGGGCCACTTTTTTTTTTTAGCCTGCCCGGGCCGATTTTTAATCCCAATCCAACCCTGATATTACAACCTATGGAAAAGCGCGAGATTTGAAGAGCGCGCCATTAGGGCCCGGCCTCCCGGATCCTCGCCACGCCCCCACACATCGACCGGGTCAGCCCGATTGGCGACCGGCCCTAGGAAGTACTTCCAGGTCACCAGTGACGTGTTTCCGGCGCGGGAAGGGGTGGAGACAATAGGCCTATTTAGGCATCAGGGCCACCAAGCTCTGCCTCTCTTTTTCCTGCGCCGGACCACGGGACTGCCATCATCTCGGAATCGTATTCGGGACAACGTGGATCGGCCGTTCTTGTGGGGACCGGAGGACCCGCCGTCTGTGGGATTATCAGGTATCGAGTCCGGACGGAGTGGAGGCGAGATCGGCGCGCTCACGCAGGAGTCGGAAACTTGGGAGTTGGATTACAGAGGCGAACGCGATCGGGCTTGCGGATCAGGAGGTAAGGTGTCAGGGTCTCGGGGGGCCTTGGGCAGCCGTGGGAGGCCGGTGGCAAGGGTTTTGACCACTCGTGCAGGGTGAGGCATCATCTACCCTCCGCGGCTGCCAGGGGGTTCCCTCGATATTCCGGCGCGCATCGTGTGAGCGCGGGCGGACAGCAGCGCCTTCCTACCTGATCCGGAGCCTTAGCAGGGGGGGCAATCTAGCGAGCCCAGAAAAGCGGATCGATCCGGGAGTTGGGCAGAGCGGTAGAGTTGGGGCAATCTAGCGAGCCCAGTGCGACTATTCACCAATTGGGAGTAGCATTAGCCTTAGGCTCAGGCAAGCCAGCTAGTGCAGGGATCGGGGCAAAGCAGGTCACAGAATGCCAGCAAGGGGACGCAACCAAAAAGGAAGGACAAAGACCCTGATCTCGCGCAATTGCTGAAGCTAGTGTTGGCAAAGCTCAGCAGGGATGTAGAGGAGGGCGAGGAGGATCGAGGGGTCAGGCCCCAGAGTCAGATGAGGGAACAGGCACCAGAGCCGGGGTTAGGGGACCGCCCTCGCAGAACCATTGTCCCTCCCAAAGCTGCATTCCCTCCCCTGGTAAAGAGGCCCAGGATGCAGCCGAGCAAAGACAAGGGCGGGAGTGGGAAGGGTGCGAAAGGGAAGAAGGGCCATGGGAGCGGGGTACCTAAGGGGCGGCCTCGGGTGCCTGATGCCCCCATAGTTCCCCCGCAGCCAGAACCAGTGCGCCCAAGACCTCGTGTACCCCTGCAGCCAGTACCCGGATGTACCCGCATTGCCAATATCTCCAGCGCCCCCACAACCATTACTTAATGAAGCCCCTCAGCCAGTTCCTAAGGCAGCACCACAGCCAGAACCAGGGAATGATGTGGGAGCAATATTGGCGGAGATTAGGGGGCTTTGAAGGCGTTAGTGCCCGCGCCACATATCCCCACCCCGGTAGTGCCGGAGGAGGCAGTAGTCATAGTGCCCCCATACCCGAGGTACCAGCGGGAGGGGCTCAGGACGCCACAGCTAGTATACTGTCTTCAGTGGCTACCCTGTTAGCACAGCTGGCAGCACCGGCGGGGGAGCCAGACCAGTGGGCGGCATTGGCACCGTGGGCACCACCATCGGCTACAGAGAGTGCACTCAGCGAAATTAGTAAACAAGTGGCTCTCTTGGAAAAAATACAGGACAAAAGTATAAGCGCTCCCCTTCTGGCGGTGGGTCAAGCGGCCCCTGCTCAACCAGAGACCACAGTGACCGCGACAGGTAAGGCGGTTGGGAGCTCAAGCAAAGACTCAGACAGGGGTCTAAAACAGTTGGGGGCCAAGATACAGTGTTATCTAAGCCTGGGAAAATCGCTGACACATGTCCTTCTTGACACAAAGGAAAAGATTTGGAAGGGAGAATTCGTGGATATATTCGCCTTAATCAGGCCAAAGAGAAGGGAGGTGGAATCTAAAGAGAAAGAGGGGAAGGAAGGTTCTTTCAAAGACAGGAGACCAAGGGTGGAAGAATCGACTACTAATTGGATGTTCGGTTTTCATGTTTTTACAACTGTGATGTTAGAAAAGAAACCTGAACTGGCAATACCTTTGATATACTATGCTAACAAGATTCTGAAGGCCCATACAGTGTATGGCGGCATGGCATGGTTAGATTATGACAGGGACTTCAGATGGGCGAAAGTTGAGGACCCTGACATGGGGTGGGATCAGACGGAGGTAAATGTGTGGCTAGAAAACGTAAATAATAAAGCGCAACACATGAAGCAGCCCTTTCGGACCTCTCAGGGCGGGCCTGGGGAGAAAAAAGGGACTTGCTGGGCATTTAACAGAAAACGTGTACTTGGCCTACAGGGCAATGTAAGTTCAAGCACGCCTGCGCATTCTGCGGTCACCCCTCTCACCCCGAGTTTAAGTGTATTAAAAATCAAAAGAGAGAGGTAGGGAGCACATGCCAGCGCAACAATAATCTACCTACGCCAGTGGACGTAGGAGGCTGATTTTTGGCTGAATCAGTACCCGGATAGGTTGGCAGCCAAGACCTTGTATCAGGGGTTTTCCACGGGCTTTCGCATTCTAGCACAAGGGGTACCTCCGGTGGATCATTGCAATAATCTGTTGTCAGCGCGCATGCAACCCACAGTAGTGGCACAAAAGGTTGAGAAGGAACGGGCATTGGGACGGGTGGCGGGCCCTTTCTCTGCTCCCCGTTGCCGGGCTATGTTTGTTCACCACTGGGAGTGGTTCCTAAGAAGGTGCCAGGCCAGTATAGGATGATTCATAACTTATCAGCGCCAAAGGGAGCCTCAGTGAATGATGCCATAGATCCATCCTTGTGCTCTGTAACTTACTCTTCCTTTGATATGGCACTCCAGAGGCTGCGCGACTTGGGGCAGAACGCCTTCATGGCAAAAACGGACATTGAGTCCGCTTTCCGGCTCTTGCCGGTTCACCCTGACGATTATCACTTGCTAGGCTTTCAGCTCAATCACCAGTTCTACTACGACATGTGTATGCCAATGGGCTGCGCGGTGTCATGCAGATACTTTGAGACGTTTAGTTCTATGCTTCAGTGGCTATTTACCTTCAGGACAGGGCGTAGGGACATTGTACATTATTTGGACGATTTTATGGTCATGGGCCCTGCAACATCAGGGGAATGTGCTCAGGCGTTGGGGCAACTAGTCGCCATGTTTGAAGAATTCCGATTGCCATTGGCGCCTGGGAAGACAGTAGGTCCTGCAACATGCATGTCTTTCTTGGGAATTGAGATAGACACAGTAGCGGGGGAATGCAGGTTACCAATGGACAAAGTGAGGGCCTTCTCCCAAGCAATTGATTCAGCACTGGCAGGAGCTAAAGTAACCTTACACCAACTCCAGGTGTTAGTGGGTCAGTTGAACTTCGCCTTCGGATCATCCCGATGGGGCGTCCCTTCTCAAGGTCAATAGCACGGGCAATGGTGGGGTTGACTCAAAAACACCATCATGTGCGCTTGCAGTCAGAGGTGAGGGAAGACCTGAGAGTGTGGCGCAGTTTCTTAAGCGAATTCAATGGTAAGGTGGTATGGCCTGATCCGCCAGTGTCCAGTGCGGACTTAGGCTTGCTCACGGACTCAGCAGGTAGTGTAGGTTTTGGAGCAATTTTAGGATCGCGCTGGTGCAGGGGCGATTGGCCGGCTGCATGGCATGAGAGCGGTTTGACTAGGAACATAGCCTTTTGGAGTTGTTCCCAATCGTGGTGGCAGTAACTGTGTGGGCCAAGTTCTTTGAGAACAAATCTGTGGTATTCTGGTCAGACAACATGGGAGTAGTGGAGGCAATCAATAGGCAAGGAGCTACGTGTAAACATATACTGAGGTTATTGAAACATTTAGTGCTGGCGTGCTTGAGGCTGAACCTGCTGTTTAAAGCGGCACATATTCCAGGTGTAGAGAATCAGGCTGCTGACGCTTTGTCTCGCTCCAAGTTGCAGGAATTCCGGAGGTATCACCCACTGGCAGAGGATCAGATGACAGTGTTCCCGACATCACTGTGGAGGATTGGAGCCCCGCTTTAGCGGGGCTGGTAGGTGCCTCACTGAGTAAACGCACTAGGAGAACTTACCAACAGCATTTCAAGTCATACAGGATGTTTGTCCAGCGCGCAGGGATAATGGGCCTATTTTCGGCTGGGGCGATATGCGGTTTCTTACAAACATTGAAGGATCAGGGCAGGCCAGTCTCTTATGCTAGGGCGACCGTGACCGCTGTAGGATTCTTTGCCAAGTTAGCAGGTGAGCGCGACCCAAGTGCAGCATTTGTAGTCAAGAAAGCTCTGTCAGGATGGGCCAGGTTGGAGGGGGTCAAAAGGGACAGCAGAAGGCCCCTAGACGTGAAGATGCGGGGCGACATGATTGGGTCTCTGCGCGCGGTATGCCGCTCTTCATATGAGAGCACCCTATTTGGGGCCGCTTTCTCCCTGGCTTTTTACGGGGCCTTTCGGTTAGGGGAATTGGTAGGGACCTCCAAGTCCGATCAGTTAGGGGGGCTGCAGCTACGCGACTCCAAATTAGTCCAGGGTAGTTTGGTAGTGACCCTTCAGAAGTCAAAAACCAACCCATTAGGGAAGGGGTCCACGATTTGCCTTAGTCCTGCTCCTGGGACAATAATCTGCCCGGTAGCTTTGATGGAAGCATACTTAGCGATCCGCCCCGTAGGTAAGGGGCAGGCTCTGTTCATACATGAACAAGGGGATTGCCTGTCCCAATATCAATTCAAGGCAGTTTTTAGGCAGACATTGGCAAGTCTGGGTGTAATTCCGGCGGGCTATTCGTCACACTCGTTTAGAATTGGTGCGGCGACTTTAGCGGCGGGCGCCGGCCTGCCAGCAGAGGCAGTAAAAAGGGTTGGGCGCTGGTCATCAGAGTGTTTTAAGCGATACGTGCGGCCTGAATTACTGTAAGTGAATACACAGATTTGTTGACAGGCCCATTCTGACTTTTCCATTTCTTTCCCGACAATTAGTATGCCCGCGAAGGTGGTATGGGTGTTGGGGCACTCGTTCGTACGGCGCACCACGGTCCGGTTACAACAGCAGCGAGTGTCGAAACCACCGGGTCTGAAAGGGATGTCGTTCCTATGGCGAGGCGTCGGGGGCTTGCGGATCCGGCAGCTGCAGCAGCTGGTTGAGGAGACAAGAGCACACGAGGGACAGCAGTCCCCGATTTAATTATTTTACATTTGGGCGGCAACGACATGGTTGATCGAGGACGCCTGGCGGTCAGGGAAGCCATATTGACGGAGTGTGCATGGCTGGGGCGGGCCTTCCCCGGGCACGGATAGCCTGGTCATGTATGATACCACGCCGGACATGGGGCGCTGGAGTAAGATCACGAGCCTTAAATGTGTCAGTAAGGCGACTCAATGGGGAATTGGCCAAGCTGTGCTCAGGACCGGGCCGCTTGTGTCATATACCGCACCGGATGATTACAGGAGATGTAATGTTTCACCAGGATGGTGTACACTTGTCAGTCATTGGAACGGACATATGGATCAAAGGAATATGGTCTTTTGTGCAGAACTTGTTTTGTGGTGGGGAGGTGAAGGACCTGTGGGCCCTGGTCACCCTAGTGGCGGAAAAGAGACCACAGAACATTGACTTGCAGGGTTAACGGGAGTCCTCCTTACGTACTCCCTAGGCCAGCACTGAGGGAGAGACGGTAAGCTCTCCGCAGGGAGAATGGGGTCACCGGCTGGGGAGGCAAGGGCGCCAGGTCACGAACTAGGGCATGGGGCAGCGGCCCCTGGGTATTCCCTACGAGCCTCCTTGGCAGCCTGGTGGTAGAGGGGTGGGCCCCGAAAAATGGCGGACAAGGACCAGAGGGCTGGGGCCCACCGCTCAAGGACGCAGGTGGGTTGCGCCTTGCGTGGTTCTCAGTTCAGGGGATGCGAGCCAGAGGGCCCCTTGGTGCTGGAGCAAAGTAAATTTCCATAACTGGTGCTGATGATATTTGATGATAAATGTCGATATTAAAAGTGAAATATTAAGACCATAAATGTATAAGATGTAAACGTTTTGTCATGTTTATGATTGTTTGGAAATTAAACATGGCCGATTTATACCCACTCTCTTGAAGTAGTAGTATTGATTGTGGGCTGGACCACTTGGGGGCAGGGCGGGGGATCATCCTGGGGGTCCGGGTCCTATGGAAAAGCGCGAGATTTGAAGAGCGCGCCATTAGGGCCCGGCCTCCCGGATCCTCGCCACGCCCCCACACATCGGCCGGGTCAGCCCGATTGGCGACCGGCCCTAGGAAGTACTTCCGGGTCACCAGTGACGTGTTTCCGGCGCGGGAAGGGGTGGAGACAATAGGCCTATTTAGGCATCAGGGCCACCAAGCTCTGCCTCTCTTTTTCCTGCGCCGGACCACGGGACTGCTATCATCTTGGAATCTCCCACCCACCCGTCCCTATGAGTAGTGGTTTGAGGGGAGGTTCGGAGGAGAGAGTGGTGGCGGAAAAGAGACAACAGAACATTGACTTGCAGGGTTAACGGGAGTCCTCCTTACGTACTCCCTAGGCCAGCACTGAGGGGAGAGACGGTAAGCTCTCCGCAGGGAGAATGGGGTCACCGGCTGGGGAGGCAAGGGCGCCAGGTCACGAACTAGGGCATGGGGCACCGGCCCCTGGGTATTCCCTACGAGCCTCCTTGGCAGCCTGGTGGTAGAGGGGTGGGCCCCGAAAAATGGCGGACAAGGACCAGAGGGCTGGGGCCCACCGCTCAAGGACGCAGGTGGGTTGCGCCTTGCGTGGTTCTCAGTTCAGGGGATGCGAGCCAGAGGGCCCCTTGGGGCTGGAGCAAAGTAAATTTCCTTAACTGGTGCTGATGATATTTGATGATAAATGTCGATATTAAAAGTGAAATATTAAGACCATAAATGTATAAGATGTAAACGTTTTTGTCATGTTTATGATTGTTTGGAAATTAAACATGGCCGATTTATACCCACTCTCTTGAAGTAGTAGTATTGATTGTGGGCTGGACCACTTGGGGGCAGGGCGGGGATCATCCTGGGGGTCCGGGTCCTATTGCCAGGTAACCCTCCCACAGCCCCCCATGCCCACAGTGCACAGGGGCACTGCTGAAGCTCTGCACTTTATAAACCTGTTTCAGGCAAACCCCCCGCAGCCTCACTCCGCTCCAGTGCACCAGGACACTGCGAAAGCACAGATCCACAGAACAACCACATAATCACCACCTCACACGTGCCAGTCTGTAATCACTGGTTCCTCGCCAGCCCCCTCTCGCTAACATGCTCTCATTGCATCTGATTAGGACAAGGCTTTGTTAACAACTCCGACACCCTCTGGCTGCGATGTTCACGCCGTATAAAACCCATGAATAAATAAGTGTTCACAGACAAGACTGCGCCTGCCGCCCGGCCGCATGAGAGGGGCCTCCGCTGCGCTGGGTCAATCTGAGAAGAGCCCTAAGCAAAATTGCCTTGCCCCCTTTACCCCAAGAGGTGCTTCCATCACTGCGGTGCCTAGTTCTCAGTTTCCACTTTTGTTTTAATTTTGCAGTATTTAATTTATTCCCGTATCAAGATGATACATAACCAAACTGTGAGGATAGAGAGGCATGCAGGGACGTTGAGAATGTGAATGGAGGACAATAAAGGGCTACAAAAGCAGAAGGGTATAGACACAAAGCATCACAGCATGGTGAGGCGTTGGAGGGTAGGGTGGAGGGCTAGGTTGGTGGGAAGATTGTGGTGAGGTGAGCTTTGAGGTATTTCTTGAATTGAACCATCAAAGAAGCAAGTCTGAGATGCAAAGGGACGTGTCCCAGAGTCTGGGCCCATAAGCCAAAAAAGCCTGTCGGTGTGTGCATTGTTTGCATTGTTTGTATTTTGGAATTCCTGCCTGGCAAGAGGGTTGCTCCTAGCAGGACACACATCACTGGACCTGCTGAGCTTAGAGGCAAGGTGGTGAAGTTACCTCAAGTGCAGTGCTGTATAAATCGCATCATTTTGAAGTGGGTTCTGGCAAGCAGAGAGAGCCAATGCAGTTTATTCACATTAGGGGAGATGTGCTGAAACCGTTTTTAGGGCTGGCATTCACCAAGACCTTTTGATTTTACTAAAACTATATCTATAAAATTCTTATTGTAGCTATCGGCAGTCTTCCATTGCTCTATTCTTGTATCATTCACATTTTTCTTCCGCCCACTACAGCACGGCGCCATGGGCTAACCCACTTCAGCCACTGGCTGACTTCACAGTGAGTGATGAGATTCTGCGCAAGGACCACATCTACACACAAAGTAATTCCCTTCAATTGCACAGACTACTAGGGCAATGTGTACTTTGTGAAGCCAAAATATTGCTTTGCTTGTATCCATTTCTTTTATTGGTGAGAGTGTGGCAGCTCCCACACCCATCCAATTTTCCAAAAATCATCACAAAACAAAACAAGCATTTACAAAGTAAAAAGCTGGTGGCCAGTGCATGGCCATTTGGCTTTGCCAATGCTTGTTTTGATTGGTGATTAGTCCAACTACAGCATGAAGAAATACTTTGATTGAGGTCAATAAGGATTCAAAGTGACCGGTTAGTAGTGCATTGCCTCCATGAATGCGTGATAAGGAGGGCTTGAAAATTATTTAATCAGGTGCATAAATGAGTGTATCTGAAGTACATAAACCAAGAATGTTGATAAAATAGGGTAAAGTTGTACACCCAAGCCTTCACCTGCACGACCTAAGTGGTACACCCAAGCCTTCACCTGCACGACCTAACAATTGGTTTGAAACAATTATACTGGGCACACCACACTATATACTTATATAAAATTAAGACTCTGCGCCTGGTATGCAGGCACCACTGCCGTCTGACTTTAATATTTATAGTCAGCGCATTATGGCAGCAATCTTGTATTGGAATGTTATGCATGGCTGTCACTGAGGTCCATGAGTGTGATAGGCACATTCTAAATCTGGTAACTCACTGCTATGATGTCATGAAGGAATTCCAGGCTGCTCTGGCAAGGCCCTCAAAGAGTCAGTCTGTCAGTGCAGCGCTGGCAGAGCAGAGAGCACACCACAGGGGAGAAGAGGGGAAGGAAGGCACACATGGAGGCGAGGGTTGGTGACAAGAGGCCAGGTTTTTTGTGACAGAAAAGAGAGGACATGTTATATATGAGTCCCCTGTTATTCCCATTTGCGGCTGGCATGTCCCAAGGATGCTAGGGCGGGTGGGACATAACATTTTTTTTTTTTTAATTCAAACAACTTACCGGCGAGCACAACGTGATGTCCTCCTCCTCCCCGATGGTCCTCTCTCCTCGAGGCAGGCAGGCTCCCAACTCCCTTCACCAATCCTGGCGCTGCTCTCACCAGCATGAGAGCAGTGCTAGGATTGGTGGGAGCAGCCTCATTTGGCGCTCCACAGAACTCTGGAGGCTTTGGCTTTCTCTAACCTAGCTGTCTTAAGACAGCTGGGTTAGAGAGGTTTAAAGTACGCACGTGTGGCTGGCCGTCGCAAGACATACGCACTTTAAACTGAAAGTGCCCTTCTCTCTGTACTGCTGCCAGTCAGCAGCAGCCCGTCCCCGTCCTGACGCTCTGTTGGGACGGGGTGAAGAAAAATAAAATGGTAATGAGTTAACTAGTTCATTACCATTTTATTTCTCTCTCTGGGGCATTTCAGTGGGGTGACGCTCCTCTGCTCAAACAGAGGCGCCGCCGCTGGTTATTCCTCTGTCCCTGCATAGTACTTGAGAGTAGGAGCAGATGATTTGGGTAGGCCATACAATACATTAAATTATAGAAGGATAACAGTGAATAACGGATGTTTTTCAACTCCTGGCTCTGAGTGACATCATAAACAACTCAGGCTTCGCTCTCGTTATCTGTCTGATGTCACTCGGAACTCCTGTGTGAAAAGCATCTTTGCTATTCACTGTTACCCTTCTGTAATTCTTTATGTTATGCATTAGAGTTAATGATTAGATTCTAAATCCAGTACTTCACTGCTATGGCATAGCAACGGTGGGTAACGGAAGTTGTTAACCACTGTTGCTATGCCGTAAAGGAATTCCAGGCTGCTCTGACGGGGCTCTCCGAGAGCCTGCCCAAGCAGTGCTGGACAGCAGGGAGCACAGCTTCTGGAGGAGAAGGAAGGGAAGGGATGGCATAGAGAGCGGTGGGAGTGATGGCAGGAGGCTTTGTATTTAAAAAAAAAATTGTGACAGGGATGTGAGGACATGTTTTCTATGACTCACCCTTTATTCCTCTGCCCCTGCGTAGCAGCTGAAAGCAAGGGCAGATGATTTTGGGGGCCATACATAACATAAAAGTATAGATGGGTAAGAAGTGAATTATGCGGATGCTTTTCACCTCGCTGTGCTAAGTGACATCATATACAATTTGAGCTTCGCTCTCGTCTAACTGATGCCACTCAGCACACTTCAGTGAAAAACATCCTCATAATTCACGGTTACCCATCTATAATTCTATATGCTATGCCTGACTCTCATAGAGAGACATTAGCATGATTAACTGGATTCTGACGTAGCAACGGTAAGTAACAGAATTTGTTCACAACTGTTATTACGTCATAAAGGAAATCCAGGCTGCTCCGGCTGGGCTCTGAGAGATCCTGTGAGAGCAGAGAGCACAATTTTCATAGGGAAGGGACAACACAAAAGAGGAGTGGTGGTGGGTGGTAGGATAATTTGGGACAGGGATGAGAGGCCAAGTTATGTCTGCTTCTCCCATAACTCTTCTGCCCCTGCACAGCACTTGAAAACAGGAGCAAACTGTTTTGAGGGCCATACATAACATAACATTATAGATAGGTAGAAAGTGAATTTAAGGGAAGTTTTTCACCTGGGAGTTCTGAGTGACATCATAGACTTCGCTCTTGTTTTCTATTTAATGTTACTTAGAATCCCTTGATACAAAGCATTGCTTACTGTTACCCATCTATGATTCTTTATGTTATGAGAGCCATTAGTGATAATGACTGGATTCTAAACCCAATAATGCACTGCTGTGGTGTAGCAATGGTGCTTAACAGAACTTGTTAACCACTGTTGTTATGTCATAAAGGAATCCCAGGCTGTCGGACGGGGCTCTCTGGGAGCCTGCCAGAGCAGCGCTGGAAAGCAGGGAGCACAGCTTCTGGAGGAAAGGGAAGGAAAGGAGCAGAGAGTGGTAGGAGTGGTAGGCAGGAGACAATGTATCTTTTAAAAAAAAAAAAAAAGGAACAGGGAGGAGAGGGCGTGTTATGCATGGCTCTCCCGTCTATCAGTTGAAAGCAGGGGCACATGAATTTGGGGGCCATACATAAAATAAAATTATAGATGGGTAAAAAGTGAATGACAGGGAAGGTTTTCACTCCGGGGTTCTGGATGACATCATAGATGGCTCAAGCTTCGCTCTCAGTGTCTATTTGATGTTATTCAGAACCCCTCAGTGCAAATCATCTCTGTTGTTCTCTGTTACCCATTTATAATTCTTTATGTTATGCATAGTTTACATAGGAAGCCTGTATCTAAATATGGTAATCACTGCTATGATGATGCAACAGTTGATAACAAAACTCATGGCCACTCACTGTTGCATCATAAAGGCCTTCCAGGCCGACAGGACCCTCTGAGAGCCTGTCAGTGCAGTGCTGCTTGTCTGTTTTGACTGAAAGAAGAAAGCACAGCTGCAGGAGGGGGAAGGAAGGCTGGGATGGTGGGGCTGGTTAGGAATGGCATGTATGGTATGTTTTTCTCATTTGGGACAGGGAGGGGAGGCCATATTATTGCCGGCTCCAACAGACCAAGTAGCTTGATCAGTACCCCACCCAAAAAAAAAACATGGGCTCTAGCAAAGGAAGGGGTGAATTGGGTACTCTGAGACTGATTTTTGTCTTGGTCTCTTTCCAATAATATAGAACACACCTGCGACTGCCAAACAGCTGCGGGCAAATTACATAAATATCAGGGCAAGGAGAGGAGAGAGGGTGGCACCATTAATTACACCTTCCCTCTATCCTAGATATAAAGGCTATGTGAATTTATAATATCCAATAACTGGGAGAGGTGTGGCGCAGCAGCCAGAGTGGCTGACGCCGGACCGCGGGGCCCGCAGTTCGATCACCGGTGCCGGCGGCAGCTTAGCTCATCACGTGACTCTGGGCAATAGCTCACTTAATCTCCCCGATGGCCCCCAGTGCCTTGAAACCCTTTAGGGGTGATATGTTTGCGCTTTACAAAATACAAATTGACTAAGCATTGGGTATAAGACAAAGACTTTAGCTGTATAAAGAAGTTATTATCATCTTTAGCACGTTTGTGCTTTGTTTCCAGACATGAAACATATGTGTTGGTAGCTCTCTGGCTGGAAAGCGCTAGTTCCTCCCTCACAAAAATGTCACCAAGCACGAGAAACCAGTCTGTGATGGATTAATAAGGCTCATTTCCTCCACTCATTGCTTCCGGGATGGCAGAAGGAGCTTTGAAAGGCCTTGGCATTTGCATCCAGCACTATGTAAATAACATATCAACTATGAGCGAATGCTGAATGCAAATAACTGGGATAAATTCCAGCACATTCTGAATAAACTGAGGAATTTAAGATTTCAGTAGTTTTACCCAGTTTTCTTGCCTGCTGCCCTTTTAGCCCAGTGTCCTTATTGCTATGGATGTTGACACTGAATGGGGCAGTTTACTGTGAAGGTAATGCTTTGCTTGACCCCACACACCTTCGAGGAAGGAGTTGAGAAGAGAATCAACGTAGCTTGGCAGTTGCAAAAAGATAAAAGGTTTCACAGCTTTCAACAAAATAAAGAAATCCAAACGAGATTTGTTAGGGATGAAAATGGGATCTGGCAAGCTTTAAAAAGATGCAGAACAGAGGTGCAAAGCTGGCCATTTCATGACCAGTTGGATGCACTGAATACCATCTGGATGATAATCGCTGGTCTCAGGAGCCATGAGAGAAGATGTGTTTCTTCAAGAAGGGGGTGAGAGGCACAGATAGGCATGGAATTTGGGACAGACGACTCCACTTCAGCAGCTAGAAACAGCATCCATCGCTCACTTACCTTCAGGGTCATCTCTGCCACGAAGATGGCGGTGAAGATGTAGTTGGAAACGCTTAGAAACACCCTCTCCTGCAAGCAAAAGAGAAGTAGAGGGTTACCAGGAGTGTGGCATGGCCTGGACATGACCACCTCTAGCTCCTTGACAGCAGCTACACGACTGTCTACAAACAAATAGGTCTCAGGTATGAAAATGTTTCCAAAATGAACACACTTATCACGAGAGCAATTGGATGAATTATAAACAAGATTAACTAAATGTATGACAAATATTCCAAACTCAGGGCCTGATTTAGATCTTGGCGGAGGGGAATACTCCATCACAAACGTGACGGATATCCCGTCCGCCGTATTATTACCCCATTATATCCTATGGAGATTGTAATACGGCGGACAAGATATCCGTCAAATTTGTGACAAAGTATTCCATCCACTGAGATCTAAATATGGCCCTCAGTTGCCAAGGGGTGCTTCAATGATTAATCTGGAGCAGTAAGACTCACAGACACTGCATATCCTGCCCTCAATCAGCCTGCTTGGCGCTTAAGTGTTCAATGGATCACCCCACTTCCCCAAATCAACACAAATCCCCACATCTATGGTCTGTGCCTTACCGTACTCCTTTGTTCAATCTGGGGCCTTTCCAATGCGATAGTGATGCAGTTGAGGAATATGAAGGCTAGCACCACGTAGTCGAAGAGGCGATGGGCGATAATCGTCTGACACATCATGCGGAATCTGCGGTGCAAGAGAGGAAGGACTGAAACTATATGGAAATCAACATTATCAAGGCCATCAGGTTTGAGAGAGGGGGTTGTACAGCTAACAGAGTCAGATGACAACCGGTTTGTGAGGGGGCTTTGCAGGTAATAGGAACAGATGCATCAATCTAAAGAAGGATGCTACCAGAGACATGACGTGTGAGAGACAGCTGTGCATGTAACAGGGACAGGTCCATTCATCTAAAGACTGAGATTGCCAGGCATGTGACGTGTGAGAGATGGCCATGCAGGTAACAGAGACAGGTGCATCAGTCTAAAGACTGACATTACCAGGCATGTTAGGCATGAGAGAGGGTGTTGCAGGTTACAGAGACAGGTGGATCAATCTAAAGACTGACATAACTACGCATGTGAGGCGTGAGAGAGGGGTTGCAGGTAATAGGGACAGGTGCATCAATCTATACACCAGCATTACCAAAGTTCTCTGATATCAGAGAGGGCGTTCTGTAGGTAACAGGAACAGATGCATTAATGTATGAATCGATGTTACCAGGGATATCCGGGATGAGAAGGGGGGTTCTGCAGGTATCAATGCTTAAACCTATAGATCAGTGTTACGAGGGAGTTCTGGTGTGAAAGAGGGTGTTCTGCAGGCGACAGGGACAGGTGCATGAATGTATACACTGAAATCAGGCAGCTGTGTCATTAGGTCCCATTTACCCGTAACCTGGACGTACTTATTTTGTGGTGAGAACAGGTAGATGGACCAGTCTTCTCGCACCTCGCACCAATCTGGACGATACACCTCTATCATCTTCCGAATCCGGAAACACAGACTCTGGGAAAGGAGTGACACAAAACAGCTTTGATTAATCTAGTGCAAGAAGAATGCAAAGGGCTAGATATGTCCCTTCTTCCACCCGTATAATTCTGTCTGACATCTGTTTCCGCTCCCAGTGTCATCCTACGTATTTTTAAACCCTTTTACCCACCAGACCCAATTCTCTACCACTTGCTTGGTCATCATAAATACAACTAGGCAGCCACAATTGCCCTCCATTAGCAGGGAAAATAATTTTCCTCATGAATACTAAGGTCCTCTTTAGTTAAAGGTGTTGATCTCGGGAGTAAGGCAATTGCAAAATGGATGAAACATGAAGAAGTAGAAATCTCAGTCAGTATGTGGTCAGCAATTAATAATCTTAATTTTAGCACGTTAAGAGGAGCGAATTGGCGAAGGATGTTGTTTTTCAGTAAATGGCAACTTTATCGAACTCCTCTTTTCCTTTCTAAGATTTATGTCAATCAATCGCCACAGTGTTTCCGTTGTATTAACCATCCCACTGCCAACTGGTCACACATTATTTTGCAATGTCCTATGATTCAGAGGTTCTGGAAAGATATTTTTTGTTATTTGGAATGTGAATGTAGTATTGTGTTGGGATTGAATAATCGTTTAATAATCTTAGGTTTTGATCCAGACCTTCTCCTGCCTGACAAGTTTGTTAAATTGTTATACATTGCAATGGCGGTAGCCAGATCACTTTTGTTGCAAAAATGGCGTACAGTTCTCATACCTTCAGTCTATGAATGGGCTCGAAAGATGAAATCAGTTAAAAAGAGTGAACGAACTTATGCTTTACGAGTTGAAGGGCTTAAGAAATTTGAAAAAATCTGGGCAACTTATTTTGATTAAGATTGGGTGGTTATACTGATGTCTGGGAGTGGATATTGCTTTATGCTTGCTTACAGGCTTAATTTGACGATTTATGGTTGCCCTCTCATTGTTCATGACTTTTCAGTATATATTCGTGCTATTTATTGATCTTGTATTTTTAATATCTTATTATGGATGTATTGATGGATTTTAAAATGTTTGTTATCTGGACTTCAATAAAAATAAAAAAAAAAAAAAATGAATACTAAGGTCCTGATTACGATTCTGGAGGTCCGAGGACCACCAGACTCGTGGGGGCGCTGCGGTGGCGGTCTAGCGACCACCGCACTGGTGGTCCAACCGCCCTATTACAACTAGGGCAGTCGGACCGCCATTGCACCGCTGCAAACGCCAGGGAGCAGAGATCCCTGGCGGTGGTGCGGCCGTCTTGTGGCCGCATTATGCTTGGCGGGACTGCCGCAGTCCAGCCAAGCACATTACGAGTTTCCTCTCCACCACAGTTTTTATGGCGGTTCCTACTCCATGGAAACCATGGCGGAGAGGAAATATAGGGGCCCCTACAGTCCCCCCTTGTGCCTTAAGGCCATGTGGTGCATGCAGGGGGACACATGTTGTGCCCCCCCTGTGTGCATGCACCCCAGTGCCTGCACAGCATGGAGTGCACCAGTCCATGCCGTGCAGGTACTGTCTTTGACGTTTCCATTGCAGTGCCTATTTCATAGGCACCTCAGTGGGAACACCAAAGAACTGCCCACCAGTGACAAAAAAAGTCGTAATATGGCAGGCGGTGCACACACAAGTTTGGCGGTGCGGGACCGGGGCGCTGGTGTGGCGGTCTCGCACTGCCAAACTCATAATCAGGCCCTAAATGTCAAGCCCATGCTATCATCACTGGCTGGAGGCTTAGATTATGTTTGCTTAGCCTTTGGAACCATACAGTGGCCAAACGTCAAGACCCACCGCCACCGTTTAATGCCTATGGACTTCCACAGTGGTGAGCCCTTCATCATCTTCACTCTAAGAGGTTCTTCCTCTTATTTCGTCACAGCAGACCCTGCTGTACGAGCCCTTTCTGGATTCCTTCAAGTCTCCAGAGGAACCACACGTTCATTTGACGAGCCTCCACATCCCAGCTCTGCTGAGGCCATGCGAAAAAGATCACTTGACCCATATAATTTTCCTCGCCCTGGTTCTTTGTTCAGCAACCAGTAGCTAGTCCACATGCTGTAAGTGGCCATTTTCATGCTGTTCATTGAGATGATGTTTCATGACCTGTCGTTTGTCCAGCAGCAGTACAATCTCAATGTACAGCTGAGCTGCTTGGCCATTGTCCAGTACCATTGTGAAATTGGAACTCTAGATGCTATCTCTGCCACCAACCTTATGTGTGTTTCTGGTGGGACAATAGAACAATATGTTTTGCCCTTTTTTGCTGAGAGAGAAAGAAAGCGGTGGCTCGAGAAAGAGAGGAGAGGGAGAAAGCTAGAGGGGGGAGAGAGAGAGAAAAAAAGAAAAAGCGGGAGAGTGAGAAGTAGGTGCAGGGAGGGAGGGAAAGAATGAGAGGGAAAGTGAGTGCGGAAGGAAAGAGAGAGAAGAACTAGAACAGACATAGAAAGTGAGAGAGTGGGTGAGTGAGGGAGAGAAAGAAAGAGGGTGAAAGTGAACATGGGGAAATAGAGAGACAGAGAAACATAGAAAAGAAACAAAGAACAAAATAGAGAGGAAGAAAGAGAGAGGAGTGAGAAAGAGAAAGAGAGCGAGCAATGGGAGAGAGATAGACAGACGAAGGGAGAGGAGCAGTGAGACTAAAAGGAAGAAGGTGAGGAAGAAAGAGATAGAGAGGGAGGGAGACTTAGATGGAGAGACAAAGAGATAGATGGGAGACAGAGAGGAACAGAGCGAGAGAGAAAAGACAGACAGAAAAGCAGAGAAAGAGAGTGCGAGTAAAAGAAAGACAGGGAGAGTGAGGGGAGAGAAAGAAACAGAGAAAGTTAGAGACAGGTAGACAGAGAGAAAGAGGGAGCGAAGATATAGCGATAGAGGTAGAGACCGACAGAGATAGAAATAGAGAAGATTCTGTTTGTGCCAAACTCTATGGTAGTGGCAGGGAGTAGTTTGGGAATGAGAAGTTACTTAAGTCAGTCACAGTTTTTCCTAAAATTCTGAGACTTGCAGTCGTATTTAAGGCTGTATAAAACTAGGACTATGAGTCCCAGATATCTAAGGAAAAACTTGAACTGACCTTTCAAGTCATGCAAGGACCTGAGAACCTTGGCAGCTATGTTGGAAGCACCTATTATCTCCTCGTCTCGCTTCCCCATCCCAGTCCTTACACCATGAGCAATAGCTCCCCCCACCAGACACACCACCAAGCTTAACTCCCATCCCTCCTACACAAGTCAAACTACTTCCTGGCACATACTATAAAAAGAGGAAGTACCCACCTCCGATACTGTCTTGGTTCTTCTGCGTAAGTATCACCACTAGCAGGAAGGGATAATGTTTGGTTTTTTTTGTTGGGTTTTGACACGAGAAGGTCTGCATTAGTGACCTGAAGATTTATTTAAAATACACCTTCAAAAAGCCCTGCGAGGTTGGTCCATCAGGTGATTAAGACTGCAGTAAGAATTCCTGCTAGAGTGGAGCCAATTACGCGGTCAGCCGCCCGTGTTTGATACAACGGGAGCATTTTTGATTGCAGCAGGTTCTCCACTCCATATCTTTGGGTGCATGTGTAACAGCAAGGCTGTTTTTTATGTGTTAGAACAGTGTGAGTGACTCGTACTGTGATTGGTTGTTTTCAGTTGCCGGGGGACAGAATTAGGAAGCGCGTGCTCCCGCTAGTAGGGAGGTGTTCTGATTGGTTGTGTCCCTTAGAAACTATTACTAGGATATACAACCAGCAGTGCCTTCAGGAATGGCACTTTTTGATTGGTTATTGCTTGGCCTTTGCCTTATATTAAAATAGAGGCTTTTAGGCTGGTTTTTTTTGTGCTGGTGATGATGCAGTGTCATCATATTTGTGCTCAAGTTAACCTGCAACCTGCATAACCATAGCTTGTTTTATATTTAGGTTTAACTGACTGAATGAATCATATATTTTGATTAACTTTAGCTATCATGTGAGCAGTTTAACATTGCATGAGTAGGCCTCTGTGCCTTACTTTATGTTCAAAGTAAACATTGTATTTCTGCTAGCTGTGCATAACACTTTTTCTGTTTAAGATATCAGTCACAGTGTGTTCATTTAGAAATGTTATTTTTTGTTATTGTTATTCTTTGTTAGCTTACAGTTTGAAGGCTGTAGAGTAGCAATTAGTTAGTTTGGACAGCAACTTCAGCATCTGCATGGGATGAGAAACTGAGGAGGTGCATGCTCCTTAGTGAGATATCATGAAAGTCACAATGAGAGAAGTTGGAAATGTCTTATCTGTGAGAAGGAGGCCGACACCAAATACGAAGGGAAAATTAATTTTGATTGGTTCCTGCCTGGTGGCAACCAGAAGAATGTTTCATTTGGATGGAACTTATGTTTTTACTATGTCAAGCTTTTTAGTTAGTTTGTTCACTCGCCCCTGTCCACCTTTGCAGGCGGAAGCCCTTTTTCCTTCTCTTGAGATCAATGCTCCTTATTTTTCTGCTCACAGAGATACTCTTGAGAGCAAGTACATTCTTTGTCATTTTAATTGGAACCTTTATTTGGTTCTGCTTTTGATGCTATATCCGCCGACACCATCTGCTTCTGAAATTCCCCGTTCTGTCTATAACATTAGCTTAGCATAAGGGAATTTCCTTTATGGAAACAACAACTTTGCCTTGATTTGCATATGTTGCCTTTAATAATTAAATATTCACATTACTATTAAAACTACTTGGATTATATTCATGTATGTTGCATCCAGGTGAATTTCGATTTATGTCTAATTGATTTGATTGAAGGCTATAATTTTACTAATTTGCTAATAAACCTTTATGGTTTTCAATCTGCTCTTCTCTGTCGTTACTGTGCTTCACTGTCAATGCAATGTTAATACATTTGTGATTTCAGCCTCAATTTGGGATAAAGGCCCATCCTTGTGGATATAGCAGAGTTCTGAGTATGTGCCAAGTTAGCGTGGTGCAAATAATATCCTTATCTAATCCACTATCGAATCTGATAGCAAAGGATGGTTCTCACTGAGGCGTAGTTAGAATTTGCCCCAAAATCTAATCTGCTCCAGCCCAATATGCGTCCCCGAGTTTTCAATGGTCCAGCTGGGAAAATTGGTGGTGTTCCGGCGTTCCTGTGCAGTTGCAGCGTTACAGTAGGGTTATGTGTATTTGAGAGTGTTGTCGAGCATTGCTGTGTTTGTGGGCTTTGATGAGTTAGTGTGTTGTGTGTTGTGCTGTTCATTTTGAGTCTGGAGGGTCCTGTGGTGTTGTGAGATTTGTCATGTTGTCTTATGTATTTTGCTTGTGCTTAAAAAGATAAACACGCTTGCTGCGAAGAGCTGAAGTTTGGCTTTGGTTACTGGACTCACTTTAATCTAAGATCTCGGGTTAGATATTAAGTATATTAAGTTGTAACTTGTCTATTAAGGTTTGTGGTGTTGAACCGTGAAGCACTATCAGTCGCACATTGAGAAAGGGATTTTTAAATTCTATGGTGAGGGTGTACTAACTGAAATTTGATGTTTGGTTAATTCTTTTGCTCAGAGGAGTAGAACACACTAATCAGTGTGCTTTCCCACTGATCAAGAGTTCACTTCATGTGTGTGTTATAACGTCCTCCGAGTGTTATTCCCAAATGACTCTAGAGTGATTGTGCACTTTGAATTTTCCTTCAGTTGCACAGGCAAGATTTTTGTTTTTTAATGATTTGTTATTGCTAAACTGAATTGCTTTTGAGTGAAAGCTGCTGTGAGGTGCTGCGTGTTGAGTCATAGGGTGCCGCCCTGGTATTTGTTGGTCGGTGTGCAGTCCACGCTGGGATTGATGGTTACATCAGAGAGTGTTGCATTGTGAGTGGACAGCTTTGTTGTGTTGCTCTGAGACTGGAAGTCTGAGTTGTTGCATATTGTTGTGTGATTAGCTAAGAACCATTGGTTGTTTCAATTGACTGAATTGCATTGTGCCAAATATAGGAAAAGATGACATTTTTCAAGAAATAAAGTGCTTTATTTAGAGATGGTGTGAGAATACGATATGAGAATGTCTGTGAGACCGAGGAGGCCCCTCCCGAGAGTACATGAACACTAATATCGGTTTACACACTTGTATATACCTAAAACAATGGAATCAGATCACTGCGAATGAAGGGTCCTTGCACTTAACTCCCCATGGTACCTTTAATCTGAGAATAATCAGCAAATACTTTTGTGACTCACTATAGGTTGATACTGGTGGGAAGTTCTTCTGCAGCATTTGGGGCTTCAGTACTGGGTTCAGTGACGGATCATGCACATTTGTGTATTTTAGTTTGGTTGGGATCTGGAATAGTTTCACAAAGTTAGCGTTTTCATAGTCTTTTTTCCCTGAAGACGTTTTACCTCCTTTGGTATTCACTCACAGATTAAGGATTGTTATGGGGAAGAAGGACAAGAATCTACTGGCCGGTTACTTACCAGTAATTTCAGTGGAGGCCGGTAAGTTTAGGAGAGAGGGGGGCGGCCGGGACACACACACACTCACAGCCATGCATTGACACGTGCGCACACACACACAAACACATCCATTCACAACACTCATTACCAAACATTCATACATACAAGCACGCACGCACCATACATTAATTTAAAAAAAACACACGCACACTTACCTGTAGCTCTGCCTCGGAGGTCCCAGGAGACTTAGGAGGCAGCAGGGTCAGTGAGACTCCTTACCGCACACCACTCTGAGATGAAGTGTCACTGATTGACACTCGACCATGGGCGCTTCAGGGCTTAAAACTGAAGCACCCACTTGCGAGGCAATCAGTGACACTACCCCTCGTCACTGAGGGGTGGGCCTTAGGGACCTTTGCTGTGCTGAGGAGGTCACGCCCACAGGAGCTGTGACTTCCTCAACCCAGCAAAGTTCAGTTCAGGCAGCCAGGAGCCTGCACATTTAGCACATGTCTGGCTCCTGGCTGCCTGACCTGAAAATGAACAGTGTCTGTCAGGTTGACCTTTGTTCAGCCTGACAGACACTGTTCGTGAGGGGCAAAAGTTGGGGACGTGGCCCCTCAGTCCCATTGGACCGGCCGCGGCTGGGTAATTTTCATTAAGCTTTGTGGTACGTCTGGTGGGAGGAACTATTGCTTATGGTATAAGGACTGTGACAGGGAAGAGTAGAACTCTGAGTGATGAAAATTACTAATAAGTAACCAGCCAATAGAGGGGGAGTCGGACGTCAGTCCTTTCTTCAGTGTTTTTGTGTTGACTTGGGGCAGCCCCAAAGCAGTTAAAATGGCAATCTTCTGTGCTATCCCAGGTGCTGCCCAACTCACCTTGCAGGTTTCTCTTCAGCCATTGTTGAAAGATTGAGCCATCAATACTATTATCCCTTGTATACATGTATATTTTTGGTGGGGTTCCTTTTCCCTAAGCCTCTCTGAAAACTAGGGCCCACGCAGTACTTAATTTGTAAACAAATAAGCGCAGGGGCCCTAGTCAGGAAGCTACTGCAGCTTGCAGCACCCATTGCCCCTGCCAGCGCTGCCAAAGACAATACTAGCACAACTACTGCCATCACACACCTTACACGTGTGACAATGCAGGCCCCCAAAGCTATTAGAATGGCTTAAGCAGCAGGAATCAGTCATTTTTAATGCACAGTGAATTAATAAACAACTGTTGTTGGGCCAATTTCTAAATCAGACAGACAGAACCTGCCACCATGTGGCAGACGTTCATAAGTGCTGGTGCTGAGCACCGGAAAGCACTGGTCAAATTAAGCACTGGGCCCAGGGTTTTTCAAATTTAAACTGCACAGTGCTGCGTGAAAATTAGCAGAGCGCATTGCAAAACAAGTTAAAAAAATGTGCAGCACCGTATTTAAAAAGAGTCATGTGCCAATGATGTTCTTGGTCACGCTTGTGCTAAAGAAAGCTGTTTTGCCACTAGGACTTAATGCAAAATCTACCTTAGTGTTTATGCTGTTCCCACCCCATAACGCCCCTTTTGAGCCTATTAACATAGGCTTAGTGCAAAGCAGCCGCGGTCGCTGCAAGTAAGAGCAGTGGAGCCGGCTGGGGGGATTTCGAGAGACGACCACGAGGGAGAATTAATTATTTATTTAATTTTCCCTTGTGGTCATCTCTCGAAATCCCCACCAGCCGGCCCCACCACTCTTACCTGCAGCGGCTGCGGCTGGTGCAAAGCCGTTTTGCTGGAGGTTGTGCCAACTTTTTAGTGCAAACAAAAACTCAGGCAAGCAAAAGTTGATTGATCCTGCCGTTTGCACCAGCACTGCACAAGCACTGCACCTGCGCTGGCGAAAAAGAATAGCAAATGTGGGCCATAATCTATACTAGCATTCACAAATTACAAAAATTGCACAGCAAATTAAATCGGTTTAATCTGACTTGCTCCAGTCTCACTTGTCTCTACTCTATTTTAAGGGACCTTATTGTTTCATTTTATATAA
The DNA here is from genome assembly GCA_963921515.1 of Calotriton arnoldi. NCBI lineage: Eukaryota > Metazoa > Chordata > Amphibia > Caudata > Salamandridae > Calotriton > Calotriton arnoldi. The sequence continues at coordinate 1,540,969 of CAWUFW010003083.1, forward strand.
ATGATTATGAACTCTCTTACTTTTAGTTCAGATGTTCTTACCCTCGATCAGGCACATGCATCAAGGTAGATTTATGAGTCCCAACTGCGATTATTAAGGAATCGCAATTAAGGACTCGCAAAAGCCTATGCATGTAGGAATCGCTATAAAAATAGCGATTTCCTACACATTCTCTATTTGCGACTCGCAAATTGCGAGTCGCAAATAAGGAATGGCTTCCCATTCATTCCTATGGGCCTACAGGCCCATAGGAATGAATGGGAATTGCATGCGCAATTTGCGAGTACCAATTGGTACTCGCAAATTGCGCATGGCATTCAAGGGTGCAAGGGTGTCAAAGGACACCCTGTTGCACCCCCTGAAATTGATCTGTGCACAATATAGAGCACACACATGTCCAAAGGACATGTGTGTGTGTAATCTATAACTTTGAAAAATGCACTTTAGTGCATTTTTCAGTCTTTGCAAATTACCATGAAGTTCAACTTCATGGTAATTTGCGCCCTAGTAGCGAAATCGTTACTTCAAAGTGGTTCTTGCATTGCATTTAAGGAATCGCAAAATGCGATTCCTTAAATGCAATCGTAATTTGAGAACTCGCAATTAATTGCGAATTCTCAAATTGCGAGTGCCTTGACCCTTCATGCATCGCAAATGCCCTTTTTGCGGGCGCAAACGGCCGATTTTTGCGAATCGCACCGTTTGCGCTCGCAAACATGGTTGATGCATGTACCTGTTGGTCTCTTAATTACCACATTTCTGCGCCATGTTTTAATGAATCTGTCAGACCTGCCATTCGCTGGTCAGGTTTCTGCGGTGCTCTTTAGTTGCAGAAGTATTGTCTTTGTATGGCTTATGTTTTCGTTTGCAAAAAGCACATTTTGCATGCCCGATATGGATGCCAGTCTCCTATTCTCTCGCACCATAGAGATGCCATGCCTACCTAATGTCTCTTAACCCCCATAGAACAAGGGCCCAGATTTACCAAACTGTCACACAACGCAGCGCAGAAACCAAAGTTGCTACGTTGCGTGACACGTAGAGAACAGGAAAGCGTCACATATACAGAGATATGACACTGTCTTGCTCTCTCCCTAATGACGGGGCAACATCGGTCTGCCGAGCGCCAGGCATACACATTCGCACCATAGTGCAAAGCTGCCTGCCTGAGTCTAGCATGCGTTTTGTACTGGAAGGGTAATCTTCGAGTACAAAATACTGTGCATAGACTAACTTTAAAATGTTTCCCTCTTCGGATGTGTGCTGTACAGTGCAGCACACATGCAAAGTGGAAAAAATTAGGAGAAATAAAAGCATTTCTCTATTTTACGCCTGCTACAAAGTGGCATTATTTTTTTGGCTAAAATAGATAGGATTTTACATCAAAAACCATGGGTGGTTGTATGCGATCTCCCATGTACCACTCATGGAATGCCTCCTTGATGCAGAGTAACGCAAAACAGCATTTTACACTGCTTTGCTTAACTTTCAGGCAAATTCCCAGCATAAAACAGGTTTTGCGCTGCAAAGTAAATCCAACGAGAAACATTTTGTGCAGTTTTGCGTCACTTCTGTGACGCAAACCCAGCGCAAAAGGTTTGCAAATCTCGCCCAAAGTGTGTTTATTTTATCTGCAACTTCCTGGTGCCTAACGGTGTGGAGGTGTGGTTCCTTTAGAGTGGTCTTTCATCTCCACTCACTTTCATGCCAATTTCAAGATGGAATCCCACCTGATCTAAAATGGCTTCCCTCGGGTCAGATTGAATTACCGGAGGGAAAGGACCTTTGTGAAGTCCGCTCCAGCCATGTGTCCCTTCTGTGGTTTAGTCTGTTTGGTCTCTCTTGAATCCCACTGGTTACACTGCTCTTCCTGAAGCTTGTGTACAACTGGTTGCGCTGCAGCAAAGTCCTGAAGGAGTTCATCTTCCAACAGACATAGGGGTACGGTGGGAAGGAAGGCTGCCTTTGGGTGCCCTTTGCCATCTGGGTGCCTCAGATCTGAGGGAACAATCACAGATTAGGGTACTGATCGCTTGGATTTTTAGTCAGAAGGTAAGATTAGTTTTGCATGGACACCGTAAGATATTTTGAGGGAACCTCGGCACAAGGGTCATTTACAGGGCTCTTTAAATATACACCAAATTCTGGCCAGGCGGGAGGACTTTCACGCTTGCAACCAGCTCTCGTTTTGGAACCATCAGTGTAGAGTGGGAAACTATGTGTGGTGCTGTTATGCTGTTCTATTATACCGAACATAGGGAAGTATTGAGGAAAAGAAAACGAAATGGCAGTGGAAGCAGGAGAGATTAAATTAAAAGAGGTGCGCTGGCAGAAAAAGAGGCACACAATGTATTCAATGCGTAAATGTTGGATCAGACATGTCCAACACTGATCTCATCAGGCCCTTAATGATGATTTTAACTATGCACAATGCATACACTGTACAGACTCTTCATGCTTAAATAGTGATTGGTCACATTACTCCCATCAATAGTCCTTATTCAATGGATTCCATTTGAAAAAGGTGAAGAGCAGCCCTGTTGGGAACTAAACCAGCGCTCAACAAGTTACTCTCTGAATTCTGAAGCAAAAGGTCTATCCATCAAGTTAACACACCAGCTAATCACTGACAATCAAGCACCAATTGCAGCAACAGAAGCAAGTTGGCTGGGGTTGTTGGGGGCCTGTAAGGAATATAAGGGGTAGTAGGACTACATAGCAGAAAAGGAGAAATTGAAGCGAGTGGGGCGGCAATGGAGAGATGAGGCAGCACGGATGCACTCATTTCCTCCTGTAATATAGCAATTTTACTACTCACTGAGAGTATCTCCTTGGTACTGAGAAGTCCTGGTACTCTCCAATTAGAAGTGCTGGCAAGTTCTGGCACTCTCCTTCTCAAACTTAAGAAGTGCAGGTACCCAGCACCTGAGAGTACCTACACATTTAAAGCACTGTTTTCTGCGTAAGAGTACTTTGAGATGTACATTTATTTTGGATCCAAGGCTTCAGGTCCAAAGACAAGGCAAACGATTGAGTTCCAAATTGGCCATCATATGGGATAAAGGGACGATAATGATGTCTCTTTTTTTGTTTCTAGTTTGTGTCTGATTACAAGATTATCTTTCAGGAAGCTGAAGTGTTAACTGTAAGTTCTAAAGTGTTGATGTCTCTAGAGGCATACAACCCAAATAAAGTGTAGTAGTTGCTCAAGCAATCCAAACTCTTGGCTCCAGTAAGCAACTTCAAAGCCTGCCTGCTTTCACTGCACTTTAACATCTTAACAGAGTCCAAACACCTTCACTCATAGAACCCTTTGTTACCCAATTGGTGCTTAAATGCTAGATAAAGTGCATAACATAACAATCATTGGATGCCGTATGGATCACCAGCATATGCACATGACCCACTTTGATGTACTCACATAATCTATTTCCTCCTCTTCTTCCCCTTTGTCCTTCCGACTGTTCATCTTTGGAAAGACCTCCTTGGCGATGTTGGGTGTCTTCCCATTGCAGTCCTGGTGGTCACCGGTAGTCCCACTGCCCTTCCTGGTGGTACGGTGGCTTGGCCGGGCAGTTGGTGTATCGGCTGTCTCAGAAGAAGCCTTGGTTTCCAGAGACTGAGCCCTTCGGTGCTTGACACTGGAGCCCCGGTGGAGGCGCACACTCTCACATGCACGTTGCTCCTCCTCCTCCGCCAGTCGCCGGCGCTCTCCAGAAAGGAGGGATTCGTGCTCTGCAGAGGGTGGGCGAGGCTTCAGGCTAGGGTGCCGGGTTAGGTTGTTCCAGCTGGAGCGACGACTTCCCCAGGCTCCGCTGCGGCCCCATGCTCCAAAATGAGAGGTTCGAGAGCCAGACTATGAAGGAGAGACATGTTAATAATTATATTCTTCTATCCTGACCTGAAAAACCAATGCTATTTCTTTACTGGGGAACATATCCAGCTCTTCTAATGTTCCTCAACTTGGATCAGCAGCATCCTTTGCTCTCCCTGTACTAAAACCCACACACAGCTCTGTCAGTGCACCTCTAGTTAGGTCTCAGCAGCCCCTACTATATCAGTATTAGGACCCATACATGGTATTCCAGTGCACTTCAGTACTGCAATACCGCTGATACAAGACTCTACTTGAAAGCTTCTTATTCTTCAGATATTCAACACCTTAAACAATGCCTGCAGGTCATCCAGGCCGGGTTGTTCGGGGTCTACCTGATTTTCAACCCAATCAAGACAGAGTTCTTGTTACTTGACAAGAACAACAAACAAAAAACAGTGCAAACTTGGCTTAGTGACATGAACCTTGACGGCTTTTAACTCCAACGTTCACCGAATGCCAAGTTTCTTGGATTCACCCTGGACACCAGCCTCACCCTCAAAGAGCACATTGCCTAAAAACACAAAGACATCCTTGTACAAGCTCCTGCAATTAAAGAAATTGAAATCATTTCTTCCAGAAAGCAACTTCAGAACTGCTGTTCAAAGTCTTGTGTTCTTGAATCTTGATGGTGGTAATACTCTGCTCTATGGCCTCCCAGATGCCACACTGGCACCCCCTAAGGGCATCTTACATGCTGAAGCACGTCTCATCCAGGGCCTGATGAAATATGATCACATCACCCCACTCATAATGGAGCTCCATTGGCTCCCTTTGCCAGCCTGCACCATCTTCAAAACCAGCTGCATTATTTACAAAGCCATCACGACCAGAATCCCCACTTATCTTGCAGACAAGCTCACTATCTCTGGTGGTTATCAGCAAGCTCACACCTAGAACTCCATCAGACAGCAGACTAAGTAGTGTAAAAACGATATAAATACAAGGCAGCAGGCCTTTTCCATCAAAGCACCCATGATCTGGAACAACATCCCGTATCCATCAGGACCGTCCCAAAACTGCACCAAATTAGGAAAGAGTTGAAGAAGCAACTCTTTAAAGACCACTACATCACAGTCCCTTAACTGTCTATACCTCTTCTAACACTCATTGACGTTATGCTTGTCTTTGACCATGTATAGCACTCTGCTTCCTTTTGACTTGGTTTCTGCTACAGAAATACCACATCCATCCATCCATACATCCATACATACATACATACATACATACTGCAGCTCATATTTCAGTACTCAAAACTGCACACTATTGTGCTCTGACAATGATTCTTGCTTGAATTTATGTGTCCAGTGGGGCCGAAACAGATGTTGGCCAACATACCGCCCTTGAATTTTAAAGGACTCAACAGTACATAACATAGAAACATATATAATAAAATGTGATGTAAGCACTCACCTGGGACCTCGGATCATAGGTCACACGACCAAGTGACATCACACTGCTCTTCCTGGAGCCCGGATACACCTGGTCACGCTGCAGTGAGGTCCTGGAAGAGTTCATTAACCCGGCAGGCATCAGTGGGTGGGGAGGAAGGCTGGACTCTAGGTGCCCATTGGGGGTCATTGGGACGCCGCAGATCTTGGTATCTGAGGGACAAATCAGAGAGAAGAAACTAAGAAGCACGATGGAAAGGACTGGCCAATGGTCGGTAGGAGCTGGTGTCCAGGGGTGGTATGAGGACCTGGAGCCTGATGATGGAGGGGGTAATGTAAAACCCACCACTGCTGGGCTGTCCACAAGAGGATTTACTATTGCCATAATTGCAACCACCAAACTGTACAATGGCAGAGGTAATATTGCCAGCAGTAATATTAGAACTGAGCATATTAAACATTACTGTGAATATCTGAATCATGCTAGTTTCAAGCTCAACAAAAAAGGGTGTACTCCCATTTGCGTCATCAGGTAACAGAAGCATGTACATAAAAGGTCAACAGAACAAATAATCTATGCGATTTCAGTAGGTCAGATGTCTAAAGGGGTCATTTTTAATCTGTGCAAGAGTTAAAACTTGCGCAAAAGCACTCCACACCCTATTTCAAGACTAGAGTCAATTGAGGGTGAAACACAAACTGTGTTCACTTCTGTTTTTACAAGGCACATAAGAACAACTTTCATCTTTTAGTAACTGCAGTGTTTTGATTAGAATGAAAAGGGAGGGTTCTCTGGTGTCGAAAAATAAACATATCTAGAATTCCTTTCCAAGAGGTGTGTCCTCTCTGTCAGACACAATACACACACTCTCTCTCTGTGTCTCTTCTAGCCTGTAAAACACATTTTCTTTTAATTTGGCGCTGTCAATAGTTCAGCAGCTGTGTATACCTTCTTCCTATATAAAAATGGTAATCACAAATAGCATATACGTAAACATCGGCAGTCACTCTCTGCTCTCCAAGAAGAGGCCAAGGATTGAATGAGCATGTCGTTTGAACACCTTTATGACCCAATGACAGGTATTATGAGAAGCTCACACTACCTCCGGTCTCAACTCCAGAGCTCTCAACCATATCCCGCCAGGAACACCTACCCACAAACTGAACTCACCCAGACACCTAGAGGCGACCCAGTTCACAGTATGCACTATACAGGAGTTCCATGTTGAATCAAAAAACTCATACAGAAACACATCTGGAAAAACCAAATACTCTTATGGAATGCAGGATTAAGTAAAACGTGAAGGGTAAATGGGAACTACATCACTGACATGGATTATCTTTAGAGTTTTACAGTCACTATAAAAAAAATCGATCAGTGTTTTTGTCTGTACAGAACATGAGTATAGAGGCAGGTAAGGACCCGTTACAAAGCCGGTTTTTAATTTCTGTTTGGTATGAGACCTGGCAGGACGCGCCCCAACTAAAGCCTTAACTAAATAGTTATGCAAAATACCGAGTAAGGAAGCAGTATTAAAACACAAGTTAATCTGCATTTTTAAAAATACTGTGTAAATCAGGCGCAAACGATACATGCTTTGCAGTGCAAATGTTCTTTGCTTCATCATGTTTCTGCGCTCATAATTCACACATGGCTGTAAATGTATAGCGGCAAGATCATTGGAGGCGGCGTACATATTAGAAGACATAACTCACTAATTAAAGGCTCTCTTTGGATCATGCAATCTCACCCCTTCGCATAGTGGCGCAGCAAAGGCACTATGGCGACTTCTGCAAAGAGGGAAATGACTCCCCAACTACACACTTCCACTTGAGTGGTAAAAAGACAAGCATATTTAGGATACAGTCAGCCCATCAGACCCCTGGGCGTGCTACAGCTGGTGCATCAATTATAGCCAGGGTCACTGGAATTATGCGATTTTGCGGGTGCAGTGTTTTCTGCATGATTATGGATTTGCCACTTTTGACACATAATCCATCATCTGCTGCGTAATCTGCAGATTTTAACAAAAAATAGTTTTTAGGTCCAACAGATCAAAAGCTGCTAAAAAAGGCTGCAACATGCCACGCAGAGGAAGCCCCTTTGCAAAGGTTGACTGTCACTTTTCTGTTGCTTATTGCTGTATTTGGGTGTTAAACTAGTACTAATGTTTTGAAATCTTTGTCCAAACAGTGTTAACCTGCGTAACAAGCATTGCCAAAGCCAATAGGTCTTGCCTATGCAAGAGCTGTTGGCTTTGCCAATGTGCTTTAGCCATGTTGTACAGCAGCGTGGCTGCTGTTCAGCATATCCAAAAGTTAGTGGCGTAGATGAGAGTGGCCTGGAGTGGGGAAGAGTGTCGTAAAGTGGAGTGGCGTAGAGTGTCGTGGAGTGACGTAGAGTGGGGTGGAGGGTTCTGGAATGGCGTAGAGTGGAGAGGAGTGTCATGCAGTGTTGTAGAGTGGAGGGTCGTAAAGTGGTGTGTCGTGGAGCAGAATGGAGTGTCATGGAGTAGAGTGGAGTGTCGCGGAGTAGAGTGGTGTAGAGTTAACTCGAGAGGTATGGCGTAGAGTGGTGTGCAGTAGAGTGGAGTGGAGTGGTATTGAGTAGAGTGGAGTGGAGTGGTGTAGAGTGGCGTAGAGTGGCGGGCCAAAGAGTGGAGGGGCACAGAGTAGATTAGAGTGTCCTAGTGTGGAGTTCTATAGAGTGTTATAGACTGGGGTGTCCTAGAGTGGCGTAAAGTGGCATGGAGTGGCATAGAGGGAGTTGTGTAGAGTTGAGTAGAGTGGAGTAGAGTGTCATAGAATGGAGTGGCATAGAGTGGAGTAGAGTGGACGGGCGTAGAATGGAGGGACATAGAGTGGAAGGGCCTAGAGTGGAGTAGAGTGTCGTAGACTGGAGTGGCATAGAGTGGAATAGAGAGGCATGGAGTGCATAGAGTGTTGTAGAGTGGAGTGTCATTGAGTGGAGTGGCGTGGAGTGTTGTCGCATAGAGTAGAGTCTTGTGGAGTAGAGTGAAGTGTTGTTGAGTGGAGTGTCATGGCGTAGATTGGCATATCATAGAGTAGTGGGTCGTAGAATGGAGTGGAGGATTGTAGGGTGGAGGGACGTAGAATGCCATGGAGCAGAGTGGCATAGAGTGGAGTAGAGTAGGGTGGCATAGAGTGGAGTAGAGGGGTAATGGAGTGGAGTGGCGTAGAGTGCCATAAACAGAGTGGCGTAGAGTGGAGAAAATTAGGATGGCGTAGAGTGGAGTGGAGGGGTAATGGAGTGGAGTGGTGTAGAGTGGAGAAGAGTGTCATGCAGTGTCATAAAGTGGAGTGTCATAGAAAGGAGTGCTGTGGAGAATCATGGAGTAGAGTGGAGTGTGGTGAAGTAGATTGGATGTCTTAGAGCAGAGTGGAGTGTCGTGGTGTAAAGCAGTGTAGAGTGGAGTGGTGTAGAGTAGAGTAGATTGGAGTGGTGTAGAAGAGAGTAGGTTGAAGTGGTGTTGAGTAGAGTGGAATAGTGTAGAGTGGAGGCGTACAGAGTGTCGTAGTGTGGAGTGCCATAGAATGTTGCAGACTGGGGTGGCATAGATTGGAGTGGCATAGAGTGGAGTAAAGTGTCGTGGAGTGGCTTAGGGAGAGTTGCATAGAGTGGAGTAGAGTGTCGTAGAGTGAAGTGGCACAGAGTGGAGAAGAGTGTTGTGGAGTGGAGTAGAGTGTTGTAGCGTAGAGTGAAGTCACGTAGAGCTGAGTGTTGTCAAGTAGAGTCAAGTGTCATGGAGTAGAGCGGAGTGTTGTGGAGAAGAGTGGTATAGAGTGGACTCGAATGGTATAGAGTAGAGAAGAGTGAAGTGGTGTGCAATAGAGTGGAGTGGTGCTGAGTAGAGTGGAGTGGAGTAGAGTGGCGGGCCGAAGAGTGGAGGGGCGTAGAGTCGAGTAGAGTAGAGTGTAGTGTTCTATAGTGGAGTGGTATACAGTGTCATAGACTGGGGTGGCATAGAGTGGAGTTCTTTTAGTCGACGGTGCTACAGGTGGGCAGGGCCAGCAGTGCAAGGCCTCACACCTCAACAAGGCAACAGAGGCCACATATGGAGGCTGCTCGGAACCAGAGACGAGTAGGCGTGGTCCGCAGGGCAATACCTCATCCGTACTGTAACAATAGCAACAGTACAGGAATTACGCCTGAGGGCAAGGTCGTCACCAAATGCACCTTTGTGCACTCTAGCAAGAAGTCCACCTGGGTGGCTAGAACACAATGGCCAGTGTGAAGTTATGAGCTGGCCTGACTCGACACACCTGACAGCAGAAGCAGCAGAAACGATGCATACACTTGGTGAGCATCGTAGGCAGAGAATGCGTAGGCTCGTGCTTCTCATTTTTTGGTAGAGTGACATCACTAGGAATCAGTGCTTTAAATGAAAATATACAAGTACAGGTACTCACTCTTCAGAGTTCCTGTTTGCTCCTGGGAAGTGCCGGTGCACTCCCATTAAATGTATTGTATCAGTGCTGAGAAGTGCAGGTACTCTCCCTTTCAAATTAAAAAAGTATAGGCCTTAGTACCGGACAGTACCAGCGGCGGCTGCCAGCTATGGGGAGTGGTGGGGCGGGAGCAAGGGACAGAAAACAAAACACATAAATAAAAAAAAGGCACTTACCTGGCTGCTCTCCTTGCTCTGGTCCGGATCTTCTTCTTTCCTGCAGCATGGGCCCAGCCAACTCCCTTAACCAATCCTGGCACTGCTCTCATGCTGTGACAGCAGCGCCAGGATTGGATGGAGCAGGCTGGCTGGACGCTCCTTCAGGCCCTGTAGGCCTGTGCTTGGTCTCCACTCAGCTGTCTAACACAGCTAGGTGGAGACCTTCAAAGTGTGCATGTCACTTTGGACGGCGCAAGACAGCCAGCCAAAGTGACACGCGCACTTTGGAGCCTCCAGCCAGCTACTGCTCCAGTCCTCTGCTGCCAATCATGTTTCTGAGCTGGGCAGGCTGGCTGCTGCAGTTCATTGCCATTTTATTTTTTCCTGCGCAGCTCGCAGTGGGCGGCGCTCCCACACCCAAGTGAAGAAACGGCCGCTGGACATTACCTGCCCATTTAAATCCCTGCTTGGAATGAGCTATTCCCCTGCCATGGCCACATTGGGGAATATGCCCGAGAGGGACAGACAAACACTGGCGGCAAACACTAGTGACATACACTAGTTGCAACCACCAGTGTACATGGCATGCCAGGGGGAACAAATGCGGCACTCATTAAAGGGCATAAGTATATGATTCATGCCTAGGTGGGACAGGCCACATACAGTACGAGTTTAGACCAATCTACGAAGAATGCATAGAAGGGACAGGCTGAGCACACACTAGGAGGGGCAGGCCAGGCATACACTAATGTGGGTCACTTTGTGCAGGAGATAGGCTGGGTCAGGGCACAAGTCCTAATAATAGAAGAAGTAGGGAGACTAACCAAGTTAGTGACATCATGGCGTGTGACATCACAAGGTGTGACATTATGGAGCATGACATTGCACATAGCATCACAGGAAGTGGAATCACAACCCATGACCTCACAGAAAGGGACATCACATAAAGTGGCATTAGATCATAAGACCTCACAAATATGTTTAGCAGTACATTTGACGCATTGACAAAAAATTTGATTTTCCTTCGAGATTGTGGCAAAAAAGTGGCACAACCCCAACGCAAAATCTGGGCCTCAACTCATACCGTTTTTTTAAAACTCTGCCCCAAAGAAATTGCCAACAAGAAGAAAGGTGGCAGTAAATATGTTCTGCTTAATTGGTTTCAAAGTTGCATCTTAAATTATCTTAAGGGGTTAAGGCACTTGCTGCATAGATCTTTGTGTACCCAGTAAATCTCAGGGAATAATAACAATGGTAAGATAACTCTAGAGGCTAATGCACTTGCTAGAGAGATCTGTGTTTTGTCTAGTCCCAGTTTTGAATCAAAGTAGCATAGAGTGTTAATATGTCTCCTGCAAAACACACCATGTGACACGCAGATGACAGATTTTTGTTTTATGTTGATGGGTAAGTGGGTTACTGCTTTTAACACAGAGATCTTTTTGTTACGTGCAGATCATAAATTGTAATCCTTCTAATAAAGCACAGTGAGCTATGAAGGACATGTGACTTCTACACCTTGCAACCCTCATTGTCTTATGTAACACATCCTGTACATTGATTTACACATATATGATTTATAGTAAATGTATAATTTGTGTGTGTGATGTAGAGTGCTTTGTCACCCTGAATTGGGATGAGTAGGGCTATAAAATAAATAAAATAAAATAGTAGTATTTAAGTTGTTATTTGTTTAAATACTGGGACAGACCAACACATCTGACATTCTTACAGTGCATGCATATGATTTATATACAGGGCCTGAACAAAGTCAAAAGCATTCATCTCTTAAGTAGCTGTGAAGTAAGATGTGTGCCTTTGTTTCCCCTCCATTGCAGGTAGGTTTGAGGTTCCAGGGAAACTCCCAGCCAGGATACTCAATCAAAAGGAGGCCTGATGGCAGCTAACTACGGTCTTTGTTATGGGCCAGCTGGAATCCACAATATGAAAGCCCCCTCGCCGCCTGCACGTTGCTGCTCGAAATGAAAGGAGACAACTACCGTGCAGGCGCTGCTGAATGTGTCCCGGTGTCTGAAAATTACACTGAGAAGAGTTGAGCGTATTTCTGTGGGGCCCAACTTCTTGGCAGATGAGACAGCATCCACCTACCCGCGTGTACCCTCGACTTGTGCCCTGGTAGGACTGGTCACGGTATGAAGCGTGTGTGTGGGTGCCAGGCTGGGCACACAGTAATGTAGGGCACTGTATGAAGCATGCCTAGGAGGGACAGGTGGGGCACACATTAGGTGGGGTCACTCTACACAGCGTGCCTGCGAGGGTCAGCGGCTCCCCTGAGACCCCCAGGCCTCCTTCTTATAGCCAGACAGGTCTTTAGACTGTGTAAATTCTCCATAATGTTGCGCACAGAGAGCTGCTCTCCAGCTCTGACTCATCCCTTACTTCCACTCATCAGTCAGCTCTGAGGTAAGTCTATTTTTGTCCTAACCAGAGACCTGTAGCGCACAGCGCTTCTCGTCTGACCTCTTGTGCGCTCGGCTCTTTCACAGAATTCTAGAAACTTCCTTTAGAGCGCGAGGTCTTCAGCTATTCACGCGCCCGTCCCTTCATCTGGCATCACACAGCGAAGGCATGATACGGCCCGACACTGGAGCAGAGAAGACGCTGGCAGCATAGGCATAAGGAACAAACCCCTAATCTCACACCATAAGGTGATTTAGCCGATTCCAGAGGTCAAGAATTGAATGGGTGGCATTAATTAGATGCCCTCTTGCTGTTCGTGGCCTTATTCCCAGAGTGTGGGTCAAGGATCGTTTGGGAAAGAAGTGACGGATGCCCAGGCTAGCAGCCCCCCCCCCCCTCCCCCTCTAACAGGCTTGGAAACATCCAGGGACGAGAGCCATCCTGGATTTGAAAGGCCTTCGTACATTAATACTCTCCTTACTTTACTCACAAAGGCTGAGATGTGTTTCCGTTGTGGAATATTGTCAGTCAGTAACAAAGAGCGCTTGCCTTGAACCTTTTCTGCATTTAATATGCCATTAGGCCATTGTGGGAGAGTGTGGATTCTGGTGGTGGACAACTAGGGTGGTCTGGTATCATATCTAGGGTGGGTTGTGAAATCTTGTAGGATCACGCCCCAGTGTGAGGTAAGGAGGTATATCTCCGTATGTTACGCCTCTCTAACCCGCAAAGAGCAGTGCGCTCCGCTTGCGCCCATCTGGTTACTTCCATCCGCCATTGCGGTAAGGATGGAGGTAGTGGTGATTTCCACTTCATCACCACAGTCTGTTTAGCTAGGAGCAGGGCGAGATCCATAAAGCGAGCCGTTGCTTCTTTGGTTTTGGGGCATGGTAACAGACCGAGGAGGCAGCGTTGTGCTGTATCAAGTCGGCCCCTTCTGGTTGCCCAGGATATCTCTGACAGTGCTGTGTCCTAGTAATTCCCCAGCGCTCTGCACATCCGGAACATGTGTAACGCATTTGCTGAGTCTGATGTGCAGCAGGGGAATTCATCCAGTACTAGTGGGTAGATCCACTGTAAGCGCCATAGGGTCAGGGTGGTCCTGTGCAGGATGCACAATTGTATATATTTAAAGCTGGAGTTCCCGGGTGTCTACTTGGGGTATTCTAGGGCATTAAGCCATTCTGAATCATGGAATGCTTGTCCCAGTGAGTCTTTCCAGATGGACAGCAAGTTGGTTAATGCAGTCAGTGGGTCTTTCGCAAAGCCTCGGTATAGCCATGTTACTAGGTGCCTGCCATTTCCCACCGAGTGGAAGGCATGTAACAATGGGTCTTAGGCTGGTTCCTGTTCCCGGATCTCCCCATGTCTCTGTAGTGTCACCTTGAGCGCCCCTAAAGTCAGGAAGGCCCCACCAGGGAGGTCATAGAGGTCCTGGAGGTCGCGAAAGAACATTAGTGTCACATTGGTGAAGAGGTTGCCAAGCGTATGAATGCCGCCCTTCTCCCAGATTTCAAGGGTGCGGCCCGTAAACACTCGGTCGCCTATTGTGAGCCCCCTCAATGGTACAAGCAGGAAGTAGGGTCGAACAGTCTTGGCCAGTGGGAACCCCCATTTTAAACATTCCTGAGCTGTCCGTAGTAGGAGCGGATGTTGGCCCATCGGTCGGTGGCCAGGGAGAAATAGGTCATTGAGGTGACCCAAGTGGAAGGTTGCTCTGGGGAGTCTCGCCTTGTCAGTGTGGTGTCCAGCCAACAAGTGGGCAACCCATTAGAGTTGGGCGGCAAAATAGTATTGTGTCAAGTTTGGGGCCTTCATTCTGCCGCTGGTCAGGATGAGTTGCAAGGTGTATAGCGCCATGCTTTTCAGCTCAGTTCCCCAGATCAGTTTGAGCATTATGGAGTCTAAGGGCCTGATTGCGAGTCTGGCGGTCCATGGAACGCCAGACTCACAGTGGCGGTGTTCCGTCCGCCGGATTACGACTCTCTGAGTCGTTCCGGTGGTGGACTGCCAGCTGCAACAGGGAACCGCCGTTCCCTGGTGGTGGCGCGGCAGAGGGGCAATGCAATATGCTGAGCGGGACTGGTGCAGTCCCGCAGAGCATATTACGAGTTCCTCTCATCCCCAGCCTTTTTATGACGGTGAGGCCGCCACGAAAAAGGCTGGTGGTGGGGGAACAAAGGGGGCCCTAGAGAACCCCTTGCCCCCGCTATGGGGATACATGCAGGAGGGCACAGCATGTGCCCACCTGTCTGCTTGCACCCCCAGTTCCAGCACGGCATGGAGTTCGCAGTCCATGCCGTGCTGGAACATTTTTGCAGTTCCCATTGTGGTGCCCTTTTTCAGGGCACCACCGTGGGAAAGGCAAAAGGACCGTCCGCCTGCACAAGTTGAACTCATAATCAGGCGGGCGGTCCTTACGCGGCTTTGGCGGTGCTGTGCTGGCAGAGAACCGGCGTAGCACCGCCAAAGTCATAATCGGCCCCTAAGTCCTGAAAATTGCAAGTGGGAATTGGTATGGGGTGGTTGGAAAAGTGGTAGATTAGTCAGAGTAGCATTATCATTTTTGACAGAGCGATGCGGCCTGCCACAGGCAACGGCAGGGTTGGCCAGAAAACCACTTAGCACCTTAGGGGGTGCACCATCCTGCTAAGATTACCTTCCAGGAGGTCCCCTTCCTTGTGGTATACTTGTTCCCCCAAATATTTTAACATCTGCAAATTATGTGATACCCTGTCAGCGTCCTGATGATGCGGATTGAGGTGCCCAGACTACGTAGTGTAATCAGTCTGGCCAAGATTCTGCCCAGCCTGTAGGCTTCAGCGTGTGTACACGCCTGTTGTGCCGTCCGATCTAAGCATCTAAGGCCCTCTATCTGCATGTGCCTCCTGTTTTCAATCCAAGTTGTGTTTAAGGGCGGAGTTTAACACAGCCCTAGTCTCCCACCTCCTCTGTGATTTCTCGACATCTCAGAGTTGATTGTTTATGGTTTGGTGGCTCCCACTACGGTGGTGATGCAGGTCCCCCAAATAACTTCTTTAATGGCTTACCACTCCACCAAGGAAGAGGACATGGAGCCTGCATTATCAGTGAAGTATGCCGTGATTGCCTTTGTTAATGCAGATTTAAATGCTGCATTTTCCAACCATAGAGGTTGGAGTTTCCAAGTGGGGACCGGTGCAGGCAATGTCCCCCAGTGTACATCTGTATATAGCCGGTTGTGCTCAGAGAAGGTCTTACCCAGGAATGTTATGTATGTGGTCTGCATGATGAGGTCAGTGGAACATACTATGCGGTTGAGGTGGACATGTAAGTCATGAGGCGGAGAGAAAAAGGCGTACTTTTTGTGGTGAGGGTGTTGAGCTTACTCTATGTCCAATAGAGACCAATGGTGCAACCAGTCAGTGAGAGCCTTTGCATTGCAGGCACCAGGGTGTCGGGGAGGGTGGGACCTGACCACCATCGGGTCCAGGACATAGTTACAATCGCCTCCCAATAGCCAGCAGATCCCCACCCAGTGGGCAAATATAGTGGTAAAAGGAATACAGGAACAGGTGTTGGTCCGAATTGGGGACATAAAAGCTCCCTATCACTATTGGCTATCCATCTAGTCGCCCCTGTAAGAGAACGTAGCGCCCACCCATAAGAGACTAATCAGCAATGAAGGGGACCCCTAGGTGTAGCCAAATTTCTGCTCCCCGGGAAAATGAAGACTAAGAGGTATGGAAGAATTGATCCCGCCGGCAGCGGTGTAAGTAGTGGCAGGTTTCCAGGAGGAAGACTATGTGAATCCTAGAACGTCTAAGTTGGAAGTGGATTTTGTAGCATTTGATAGCTGTCCCTAGTCCCCCGACGTTCCATGTTACAAATCTTTAGGTCTCCCCATGTGCGTTGGACAGCGTTCGGGGTTGAATAAAGGGGATGGCAGTCCCTGTCATCAAAGAGAAGGTTTGGGAGGTCTCAAATCCCTTCAGCACCCCAGTGTTGTCATGGAGGTGGGAGTCTCTTGAATTATATTTAACACCACCCCAAAAAATTTAGAACTCAAAAGACAGAGGCCAAAGGACCTTCCAACCAAACAGTGTTAGAAACCTAGCTGCTACAGCCTCCACTGTTTTCAGTGCATTGATAATCGGGGGTCGAAGCATTTGCCGTCTGAGGTAATTCTCAATGGTGACAGGGCCACTGGCCCAGCGAAGGGTAACGATCAACATAGTGTCTGGATTCTGTTGACAGAGCCTCCATCGTTGCGGTATGGTGTGAGAGGGAAAAATCTTTGTCAGTCATGCCCGTGTGTGGGGTGGCCCTGAGGTGCCGTCATGGCATTTAGGCCTGTTGCGCTGTTATATTAGTTCATCCGCCATCTGTGGCATTATCTGCTGTCCCTCCCATGGTGGTGGTGACAAGTCTGAGTGAGAAGAAAGTTCCTGGGGGCCCCCATCCAGAGACTAAGTCGGTTTCGGATGGAGGGTTGCTGCCGGACACAGGGCCGTTCTAATGCCCTCGGAGGCCTAGTCTACATTAGGGATCATTGCCACACTTGGCTGTCTGGGTTGTAGTCCTTTGATGAAGGCATGGTGAGGCAAGGGTCTGATGGGGCTTTAGAGTGGATGGACTGCATAGTGGATGCCATTTTGTCTGTGTAGAATGCAGTCCATGTGGACAAAGTGGTTTCCTTTGATGATTTGGGGAGTCATGTTGTGAAGTCAGTCTGGTCCCGTTGGGGGTTGAAGTTGTTGCATATAGTGGTTATCTTCCTGCAGAAGAATTATGAGAGCTTGTTGTCAAGGCCCTGTGATGGGTGATACTGCTAGAGGCAGCTGCTGGGGAGGTGAAATATTTCATGATGGTGAATATCTTTTTGCTGTTGTTGGTGCTAGCGTCAATGTGGTGTGCGAGCGCAGAGCATTTGGTGGCCCAGATCTGCTAGTGGTAGCATCTAGGGGGTGGATTTGAATGTCTTCCTGTCCACGTTGTCTTGGCTGGTTATCCTTCTGATCTCCAGCTCTTTGTTTGCAGTGGCGCTTCGTCATCCTGAGTTCCTCCGTCTATCACCAAGCTTGTGCTTTGGATCTTCTGGATTGGATGGGCTTGAAGGGAGTCACGTTGTCAGCGCAGGTGGTGATCCAGTTTTTGAAGATAGTGATGGAGTTGGGTAGGCTTCATCTGTGTTCAGGCTGGTGTTCCGTGAGTTTGGCCATCCAGTTTTCCTCTATGATATTATTGAAGTCTCGGCCAGCTGGCTTGGCCCCTTCCAAATTTAATTCGGTACACATCAAAGAAAACATTTTGAAATTCAGAAAACTGTTTGTGATTTGCAAAATGAGGTTAGTACATTAGAACACATAAACAAGGGGAGGGGGGGACCAGGGGCAACTAAGTCCGGCACATGGGCCCTAAGGTATGAACTATCAATCACGAGGTTTGCTGTTCCTAACAGAAGGAGGAAAATGGGTTCGGAGATCCAAACGGAAAGGGGCATAGCTCCTATAAGGAGCAAGGACCCTCACACACCCGAGGGGTGTCATGCTTCTTCATAGGGCAGCTCCTCGTTGGGTGGGCGCTGCAATACCCAAAGGGCCCCACAGGGGGCTCTTTTCCGGAGATCTTTTCCCTGTGGTTTCAGCTGGCCCCTCCCCCCTGCTACTACGGTCCCTACTCAGGAGGAACCTTGTTGCAGTTGGTGTATTTTGGTGAGAGCATGGTTATAATTTTTTACACATATATACACACCAACCATCTAGGAGTAGCAAGTAGGGTATCTAGGTCCTGACGAAATGCCACGATCTTTATGACACACAGGGCATGAAACATGTTGACCATTATCCTGACTCATAGCGCTTGACGAGACCATTATAAATCTCTTTATGCAAGTATCACATGGTTTAATCATGACATGGAACCCGCTAAATAAAGTTAATACAGCTAGTTCCCATAGTTATTTTTAACTTTATCGACCCCACACTCTACTCACTCTTGTACATACACCGCAGTTCCCACACACACCCACTTCATCTACAGTTGAAACCACAGGGAAAAGTTCTCCGGCAAAGAGCCCCCCTGGGGGGCCCGTTGGGCATTGCAGCACCGGCCCAACGAGGAGCTGCTGTATGATGAAGCATGACACCCTGCAGGATGTGTGAGGGCACTTGCTCCTTATAGGAGCTATCCCCCTTTCCATTTGGATCTCCAAACCCATTTCCCTCCTTCTGTTAGGGACAGCACACCTCGTGATTGATAGTTAGCACATTAAAAAATGGATTTTATGGTCACAAACCCAGTGGTTTTGCATATTGCAGGGTTTGCAATCGTAAAGCCCCTCAGTACATCTGGTCATAAAAAGTCAATTTGTTCTACACAGTTGCAGACAAACAGATGGAGTGCTTATCTGCCTCCTTACAAAGCTTCAAATGGAGACTTTGATTGCCATTGAGCCAGGCCATGATCATCAATCACATAGTGATTTCAACACGGAGGGCTAGCCCATGGGGGTTGAAGAGTACGTTGAAAAGCACCCACTGAAGCTGCTACCAGGGTTTCCATGCAGGTTCTTGAACAACTAGTGAAAAGCTGTCTTAAGTCAGAAACAATAGACTTGATGTAGTCTTAAGCCAGGCAAGATCGCCAGTGTTACAACTAAGACAACCCTCTTTGCAAATCAGGGCAATTTGTCCCGGTTTCAGAAAGTCTTTACCTCATTTCTAAAACTGTCTTAGGCCAAGAAAAATATTTAATAAATTAGGCAATACATAAGCGCCAAATTGCTGTACTGAGTATGAAAGCCAGTTCTAATCTTCCAGGCACTATGCAGTAAGCATGGGTTCTTACCAGAGAGGGCCTGAGCCACGCGCAGCTTCTCACAGTCTTCTATGTTGGAGGAGCTTCTCTCCTCATCGGAGTAGGACCGGTTTGCGTCACCCTGAATTGTGCAGAAAAGCGAGAGACTGAAATAAATCCTACCACAGTGGCTCATGATGCTCCTTCCACCCTTAACATGGAAATAATACATATTTTGCATTCCAGGCATCTGCACATATGATTTATGCCATGGCATTTTTTCATGTTTTTAAAAAAAGGTACTTAATCAAAACCAGATTGTAATGGGTTACATTTAGGCAGTAAGGTAAAAACCAAAAAACAGATTGCAAGGGGTTACATTTAGGCAGTAAGGTAAAATCACATTGAAGAAGCTTTGTAACTTGCAGGAGAGTTATTTTCTTGTGTAAAATCTTTGAAACATTCAACCTGCGAAGTAAACAGTGTTGTTGTCATGCCGGTTTCATTGTACTGTGAAAATAATTTGGACATTCTGCCATTACAACATGTGTGAATGTGTGTTCATTAGTACAATTGCTCTAAATATTATCTCATTGGGCAAAATGTGTTCTCACTAATGTGGCATATGTAGTATGTACGCTGATATGCAAAGTGTAATATGCTATTTTATTACTGTTACTGAGTAAGGAACATGATATTCCTCCTGTCCCTCACTCAATAGTGGTAATAAATGGCATATTACACTCAGGGGAACTGCATGTATGGTTTATGTTTTTGTGTGAAGTGATTCTAGAATGGAATCTAGGAAGCATGACCTCCTTTGTTGCGGCCAACGCGGGGGCAGGGTATAAACGAAATCTCCAGTGCTTTCCTTTTTTGAACCCAAGGGTGTTGGTGAAGCAGAATCCCTACCGCTTCAGACCCCACCCCTTACCACACCCATTTGTGAAGTCGGCGCGCTGACATCACAAACCCCCACCAGAGTGGAGGAACAAGAAGGTGAGTGTTCTGCTCCCGCAGCCAGTGGGGTTTTCTTTGCACAGGATGAGGGAGGAATCTCTGGAAAGAAGACAGCCTCCCCTTTCCGGTGATGCCGCCTTCGAACAACTTCTTGCCCCGGCACGTCCGCGATCCACGAGCAGGAAGCCACTGGACATCAGGGATTACAGTGTTTTTGGCCTGCGTACCATGGGGGTGGACCCCCCTAGGAACAAATATATTTTATGGAGATTTTTGTTTTCCCCTGGGGGCACAATCGTGTACGCATGGAGGGTGTGATTGCACCCGCAGGGGAAAAATGCAATTTGCAATATTGTGTGGGGGGTCGGCCCTTCCAACATATGGGCTAACCATCTTGGGAGTATATTATTGTATTGGAGGTGGTTGTTTTCCTCTGGGAGCCGCAATCGGGCACCATTGGAGAGCTTGATTGCACCCCAGGGGAAAACATATAATCCCAATGCCTAATAAAAGTTAATGTGACCTTGTGTAATGTAACTGTTGCTCATGTACAGCGCACCAATACTTTTGGCTTGAGTTCGCGCTCATTTACGTACATAAAACTGAAGAAAAAAATGCACAATATTGTATGGAGGTTGGCCCTTTTGACATACATGCCCGACCCCCCTGGGGGCACATTTACTTTATGGTGATGTTTGTTTTTCCTTAGGGGTGCACGATTGCATCCCCAATGAGGGCTTGATTGCAACCCCCCAGGGGAAACCAAAATGGCCCTTGTTGGGACTGAAAAGTCCCTCGCATGGCGTGCCCCTCTCCTGAGTGCCCCAGCTGCAACGATGTTTGAATCCCTGGTGCTAATTTTTGTTCATGGGTGATCACCGATCACGTGTGCGCACCATGAGATAAACTTGTTTCACTGATTGCGGTCTTGTTGGACCTGGAGGGGCGCACAAAGTGTAACACTCATAGTGGTGAAAGGCTACTGCTTTTACCAGGAGTTAAGCAGCACGAGTGAGGTGGTGGCAGCATACCATGTAGTCATCTGTAGTAGTGAACATGCCTTTTTACCTGTGTCACTGGAGTGAGGTCTACCGACTCACACATGTAAAGTTCTGCTGCTGGGTGCTTAACTCACCCTTGGCCTACATTAAGTTAGTGTGTAGCGCAGTGCAGCGTGTGTGAGTTGTTTCTATGTGCTGTTTGCCTGTGTGCCTGTGAATGGTACAATATATAAAAGATTCTGGGTTCCATTTTGGGAGACCCAGGGCTGACTAGAGGAGCATGAGAATGTAGAGGTATCCCTCCAGACAAATTTGTGGATTGCTGCATTCATGTGAGCTAGGTGGGACACACTGGATGAAGAAGAGCCAGGCTTTTTAGTACACTTCAAAGGGTGCTCTGTGATAGGTCACTGGGAAGGGGTCTGGGCACATCTCAGGAAGATGGGGCTGACAAGAGAATCATAAAGGGTAGGGTTGAGGCCCTGGGGAACCTTTTGATACATATCACTGTGTCTGACATCCAGGTGTGAACCTCTAGTCACTCCCATGGCTTGTGTTGTGTGGCTATCAGATTGGAGTGGCTCCTGCTGTGACAGACTGCTTTCTGGGGGAAGGGCAAGGCAGAAGAGAGGGCACTTCAAAAAGGAAGCAGAACCTCAACACAAACTTTAAAGACTCAGGGGCATATTTACGTTCCCTGGCGCATCCCTGCAAATCAGCAGGGATGCGCCAGGGAAGATGCGACACGCAAGTTTAGCCAATGCGCCACCAGCCGATGCGCCGCATTTACAATGCGCGCGCTGTGGCGCACAGAATGGCAGATGCGTGTCGCATCCCCCGACGGAGGGCGGCGCATTGCTGGAGTCGCGCCGCAAGCGCGACGCAGCTCCAGCAATGCTCGGGGGTGCCCTATCCCTAACATGGTGCGTCAATCCTTACGCCTGCTTCAAGCAGGCGCAGGGTTTTTTTTTTAAACAATTCTTTTTATTAAACAGTTGCTGGTGAATGGTACAGTACAAGAGACCAGGTAGTTTACTTTTCTCAGTACGCATGAATGGAGGGATAAACAGACAGTACACATGTGAGGAACATCACTAAGGAAGAGGATCATCATAATCAATAGTACAAGGTGGCGTACAAATCTCTCCTCTATACAAATTCCACGGATTCCAGACTCGACTCCACTTCCTTGGGCACCCCTTGCCAAATACACCGTCTTTTCCCTAAACATGCACCAATCCAGGTTTCTTTCCCAGGCCTCCAGTGTAGGTGTGTGTGCCGCCCCCAGAGTTGAGCAATATTTCTCTTTGCCAACATGAGCCCCAGAGTGACCCATTGTGTCTGAGAAGTGTCCAAGTCTGTTGGCTCCCAGATATTAAGGAGGCATCGTCTAGCCTCGGGACGGAGGGAGATTCTCATTACCTGGTTGATCGTGTCGTGCACTTGACGCCAATAAGAGTTGATATGTGTGCATTCCCAAATGATGTGCATAAACGTTCCGATCTGGCCACAGCGTCGCCTGCATTCCCCTGTCTCCGACCACCCCATGTGTATTAATCTAGGGCCCGTTATGTAGATCCTATGGAGGATCTTCAGCTGAACCAGTCGCAAGCGTGCCGGGATAGCCACCTCTTTAGGGGAGGATACTGCTGTTTGCCACTCCTCGTCGTCCAGTTCTATCCCATCTTGTGCCCACCTATCTCGCAGTGTCCGGAGGGGGTTTGTCATGTGATTAATTAGTTTTTTGTAAATTAAGGATATCGTTTTGTCAGGGAGATGACCATCTAAGATTCTGTCCTCCAGAGGGGAGACCTCCGGGGGATCCGCCCCTTTAGGCCATAAAGACTGAAGTGAGTGTGAGACCTGTAAATAGCGAAAAAATTCAGTATCCGCCAATTTATATTCGCCCTGAAGCGTGCTGAAGGGTTTGGGCTCCCCTTTTCCCCAGACATCTTTAATAGCTGAAATCCCAATAAGGTCCCACCTATCGAAGCCCCTTGTCTTCCACAGGTCGCCCAATTTCTCCGAGTCCCAAAGAGGGGTAGCCAATGTGAGTTTGTGCCTCCAACCAAGATAATTAGTGGCGTCATGCCAAATTTGCACTGAGTGCTTCGTGGGGCCAGTTAGTTTGAACCGGTTAGGTCGGGAGTATAACGCCCTACCATAAGTGCCCCCGGAAGGAGCCATCTGTCCATGGCGTAGCCCGGGTCATCCACACGGCCGTATGTGCCATGATTAATGGCTGCCAGTTGGGAAGCCCAATAGTATTTCTTGACATCAGGGAGACTGATGCCTCCATCATACCAAGACAACGTTAGTTTGCTCAAGGCGATTCGAGGCCTGCCGTCCCATAATAGGTCTCTTTGCAGGCCCTCCACCTCCCGAAAGTAACGTGCTGGGACTACATCCAAGGTATTTTGTAGGGCATATAAGAATCGCGGTAAGGCCATCATCTTAAACAGAGTAGCTCTGCCCAGGAGTGAGATAGGGAGCGTCTTCCAGTTATTAATATCACTTTTAAGTCTGCGAAGAGGAGGAAGAAGGTTTTGGGCATAGCGGACCGAGGGGTCCAGTGAAATGTATATCCCCAAATATTTGAATCCAACCGAGTTTGTTTGTATTGGACAGTTCCGGGGAGGGACAGGAGGGTCTCCCCTCAGTACAAATAATAGGGATTTTCCCCAATTGATAGAAAGTCCAGAAAATCGGCCGAAAACTGCGAGAATATCCATCACCACTACAAGAGAGTTCCTAGGGGAGGCCAAATAAAGTAAAATGTCATCCGCGTATAAGGATATGCGGTCCTCCCATCCGGGGGACCACCGCAGACCCCTTATCCTTGGATCCCAGCGTATCCAGGCGGCCAGGGGCTCCAAGGCCAAAGAGAAAAGAAGGGGGGACAGAGGGCAACCCTGTCGAGTTCCCCGACTGAGCAAGAACGAGGCTGACACCTTGTTGTTCACCACCACTTGAGCCAGTGGTTCAGAGTATAAGAGACGCACCCACTGAATGTATTCCGGCCCAAATCCCAGCTTTACCATAACTGCCCATAGGTATGGCCATTCGATAGTGTCGAAGGCCATGGTCGCGTCCAAGGACACAATCACCGCCGGCTCGCAAAGGGTGCCGGCTCTATCTATCACCCCATGCACTCTACGGAGATTCAGAGCTGTATTTCTTTGAGGCATAAACCCGGTTTGATCTGGATGCACCAGGCCTCCGATCACCTTCACCAAGCGGTTGGCTAAGAGCTTGGCTAAAATCTTGGGTTCGGCGTTTAAAAGAGAGATGGGCCTATATGAGGCACATTCCGCCTTATCCTTTCCTTCCTTGTGGATGGTGACAATAGTAGCCATTCGTTGTTCCCGGGGCAACGTTCCCACCTCCCTAGATTCCAGAAACATAGCGTTCAAATATGGGGCTAGTTTATCTGGTCTCAACTTGTAGAGCTCAATGGGAAGTCCATTCGGGCCCAAAGCTTTCCCAGAATTCAAGGAACGGATCGCTTGCGCGGTTTCATCGGCTGTAAGGGGGCTATCCATATAGTCTCGATCCTCACGGGAGAGGCAGGGAAGCTTAATATCCCTCAACAGCTCCTGAGAGTCCGCTTCAGTGTGGGAGGAGACCGCCATATAGACCGATTGGAAATGATCAGCGAACCTGTCCGCTATTTCCTGCGGTTCCGTGACCGAAACGCCTCCTTGTACATTGAGCTCTGGGACCAGCCGACTCGCCCATTCCTTCTTGTCCAGCCACGCTATGAGCTTCCCGGCCTTGTCTCCCTGGTCATAAAGCCTGCCCTGCTGCTCTCTACTCAGGGCCCTGGCCCTATCCGAGACCAACGCTTTATAGTCGTGCTGCTTCATACTCAACAAGTGGATCTTCTCCGGCGTAACCCCAGATTCCAGTTCCCTTTCTAGACTATATATGTCTGTCTCAAGTTCGAGGACCTCCTTTTGCTTGTCTCTCTTAGAGCTAGATATCAAAGACAGGGCTTGTCCCCGAATTACTGCCTTGAATGCTTCCCACAAGGTCCGGGAAGAGGGCACCGATCCCACATTGTCGGAAAAATATTCGTCAATAGCTTTGATAAGCTCCTGACGGATCTTGGGGTTACGTAAGTACCAAGGGTTAATTGGGGCCAATCTTCCCACTCCGCCCATACCTACTAACAGGTGAACCCAGACAGGTGAGTGATCAGAGATACCTCTGGCTAAGTGTTTGATGTCGTGTATATATGTCGCTTGCGCAGCTGGTACCAGACAGTAATCTAAACGGGAGAGACTGTTGTGTGCCCCAGAGTGGAAGGTGTGTTGCACCTGGCCCGGGTGGTACACTCTCCAGCCATCGACCAGTCCCATCGCCTCAAGGAAATCAGGCAACCATCGGGCAGACGGTACTATCCCACGAGGGGGATATCTATCTAACGTACCCGAAACCACTGCATTGAAGTCTCCTCCCAGGACCAGGAGCCCATCCGGAAGGGCGAGCAGGGCTGCACCCAAATCAGCAAACGTTGTACCCTGTAGGCCTGGGGGAACATAGACAGACATAAAGGCAATGTGCCGGCCCTCCCACATCCCGGAAACACCGACGTATCTGCCTCTATCATCTCCCCATGTGGAGCTAACCGCCAGCGGGAAGTTGTTCCTTGTCATAATACCCACACCCCTGGATCCCGAGGTGAAACCAGAGTGCGCAATCAGTTTATACCCCCTCTGTGCATTGCCTTGCATAGATTCCCAACCAGATGTGTCTCCTGGAGTAAGACTACATCGGGTGAGTGCCTCCTGATGTATTGAAGTACTACACTTCGTTTGATTTTGTCCCCTAACCCGTTAACATTCCAACTCATAATTTTTACATTTTTATCCCCCATCATGCCTGTATTGCAGAATATAGATCCAGCAACTCCGGGCTTGTACTCTTTCAGCAACTCTATTGCAGGTGTATATGTCCATTGCACCGATGAAACAAATATAACAAAGAACAAAAAAACAAATTGTCCCACCCCAACAACCCCCACCCCGCTGCCCTGCACTCTAGGCTTAGAACTGCCCATCGAAAACTTGCAGAGTGCCTGTCGCCCTAGAAAGAAATTCAGAGAAAGAAAAGAAGGGGGAAAAGTGAGCTCCATGTCCCCACCCCTAACCAGGCCGAGTGTAACACCCCTGGCAGGTAAATGTCAAGAAACATATATGTCATCACCAGTCCCCATAATAAAGCGCAGATATCCCGCTCACCCCAGCCCATCCCACATCGATGACCCCATTACGTAGTTCAAAGCCGCAATCCTCAGAGATCTACTTCAGATCGGTGAAATGTCCGCCTGTGTCCCAGTGCCGCGATCCGCCTGGCCCTTCGCTCCGCGATGCTCGATCCACTCTGCCACTGCCTCGGGCTCGTCGAAAACCATGCCCGTCCCTCCGCCTCCACCCGGAGACGTGCCGGGAACAGCATTGAGTATTTCAGACCCCTCTCTCTCAGGCCACGCTTCACAGTGAGGAAAGACCTCCTTTGCTTTTGTACTCTCTGTGTAAAGTCCGGGAAGAAGGAGATGGCAGCATTTTCATATCGGAGGGGTGCCCCCGCTCTGGAGTTCTGGAGAATAGTGTCTCTGTCCCGATAGTTCAAGACCCGAGCCAGCATGGGCCGCGGGGGAGCGCCCGGTTTGGGACGGCCGCCCGGGACCCTGTGAGCACGTTCGATAACAAAAATTTGCTGAGGCCTTTGGGCTGCAGGTGTTTAAGAATGAGGTCCTCAACGAATAGGTCCGGGGATTGCCCCTCCGCTTTTTCCGGCACTCCTAGGATGCGGAGATTATTGCGCCGGAGTCGACCTTCATAATCATCCAGCTTGAGGTCCATGTACTTGTGTGAGTCCTGGAGTTCGTGCATCTCCCTTTGTAATTGTGTGACATCCCCAACGAGACTGGTGGTCGTTATCTCAACCTGCTTGACTTTTTCGTTAAGCTTCCCCAGGTCGGACCTAATAAGGTTAATGTCAATCGCCATGGCATCCATTTTGTGCTCGAGAGAGGTTTTAACTCCAGCAATTGCCCCCATGACATCCGCGAGAGATAGCTCTTGTTCCTCTTCCCCTGGGTGTCCCTGATTGGTCTCTGCAGACAGTCGGCTCCGCTGAGGGTCTTTAGTGACTGTGTATCTGTCCAATTTGTTAGTCTGCACCTGCTTCGCCCCACGGGACCCGGTCCCCCTGCGATCCCCGGCAGCAGCCATTGTACACAACCAACTGGGCTAGAATAGTGGAAGCAGGCAGAGGCACCAACCACACAGTGCCCACCAGTAAGGTCTATCAGGTAGGATACCGGCAGCTACAGCGCAGGCCCCAAGGGTCTGAGAGCAAGTCCTGCACTGTCCAGGGGGGGGGGGTGGGGTCCCTCAAGTCGGGTCCGGACAGCTGAGCGCCCCCGGGACCCAGGCGGGTGACCAAACGCCGCTACGGTACCTGTGTGCAGCGTCTTCCGGCCCCGGGACCACAAGCGATAGGGAGGTTCCCTCAGTCGGAGCGCACCGCCGCCATTACTCTGCTCCCGGCGGGTGCGCTTCCCGCAGTTCCAGTTGTCAATGCGGGGGAGCTTTGTCAGCTTCAGGGCCCAAGGGCAGTCACCACCTCCGCTGCTGGTCTCGCCTGTCCCCCCGTAGCCCCGCCTCGATATCGCACGGCGGCACCTCCACCACTCAGGTCGGGACTCCCCTCCGGCGCCACTGTTCACTGTGGGCCCCGGCGCTCAGATTTCCCGCAGGCCGCAACACTCCGGAGCTGCTATCTCCCCTTTTGGGGCTGCTCGATGCGCCGGAACAAGCGGGCTGGGGACCGTTACCACTCCGATCTCGGGGGGTGTCGACTGGTGTCACGGATGTGTCCGCAGGATAGACGTGGGGCAGGGACACTCGGCGGAGCTACTTCACTACGCGGCCATCTTCGATCCGCGCTTGGCCACGCCCCCAGGCGCAGGGTTTTGACGCAGCATGGGCGTAAAAGTGACTCAGTGAAATCTTGTAGATTTCACTGCGTCACTTTTACGTGGCGTACCTGCGAGGGAACGCCCACCCTGCGCTGGAACGCCCACATGAAACCTGACGCAGGTTTCATGTGGCGCAGGGGTTTACATCGTGACGCATCTCCCTAGATGCGTCACGTTGTAAATATTGCGCAACGTGGCGCATGGTTTGCGTCGCCGCTGCGTCACATGAGTGACGCAACGGCGGCGCAAAAGTGGCGCAAGGGGCTTGTAAATATGCCCCTCAGACCCTAAATCACATTCGGTGTCTGGAAATGGACTAAAAGAAGAAGAGCTCGAGGCCCCCAAAATTGTCAACTACCAAGCAGCCCTTCGGGCTGTGCAAAGGGAAGCTCTGCAAGACTTCTGCCTGTGAACAGGACTGGGGGATAAGGCCTGCCAGTTTCCCAGCTGGCAGAAGGAACATCACCCTGGGAAAATCCAAGACCAACTGCCTCTGGAGCTTGGGAGCACTAATGACTGCCTGGTTACCAAGACCAGTGTGCCTATGAGGAAGAGGATATCGCTCGAGGAAGCGAGGTCTGGTGGGAGATCCTGATAATTGAATCCCTGTAGCGAGTGGTGAGGAGAAGACTGCCGTGCTAATAAGGCAGTTGCCAGTGTGTGGTGTGAAAGTCAATGACCCAGCATGCCAGAGAGTGTCGCTGTGAAGTTAACTGTGTCGATCAGGCCATTTGCTCGAGTTTGGTAGGAAAGTCGACAACCCGTTATGCCAGAAGGGGCTGCCGTGAAGTTTACTGTACTGATCAGGGGTTCCCCATGTGCGTTGTGAAAGTCGGTGAGCCCGTATGCCAGAGGGGGGCACCATGAAGTTAAACATGCTGATCGGGCCATTGCCCGTGGGTTGTGTGAAAGCCGGCAACCACGTATGCCAAAGGGGGCTGCCATGAAGTTAACCATGCCAATCAAGACTTTTGTGCGGATGGAGAGTCAGCGACCCGTGTGCCGGAGAGGATCACAGTGAAGAGGAACTTGCTGTTGCCCGAGGGTAGTGTAAGAGTGGTCACCAGAGAGGACAAGGTTGTAACCTGGTTGATGCTGACATCGGGAGGAGTGGCTGCCGTGGTGACCCATGTGGGCTTGAGCCATGACTGAGGATCAGAACCAGATGCTGTTGAATCCCTCCTCCCCACCAGTGGGAAGGATCAAAGGAAACTTACCATTGCAGAGGAGGAGTGCCAAGGACACTGAGCCGCTGCCCCTGTAGAGCCGCAAGAGGTACTCGCCAAAGGCTGCTGCTGCAGCCTCTGCACCCGCAAGTGAGACACTGGAAGAAAGCGGTCGTCCAGTCCCTGCTTGTGCGGGAAAGGCTGGTTGAAGGGTCAGAAGGCCCGGAGGGAACTTGTCTGCCAGACAGCGCTTCGGCACTGAAACTCTTTTGACTTTTCGAAAAGAGTCAAATTGGGACTCTTGAGACTCGGATTGCTACTGAGGCCTAGCCTGAATGTTGCCCATAGTGAATGGGGAATAACCACTACCGCAAGTGAGAAGGCAGTGGGACCCACAGGCCTGCCTA
The DNA here is from genome assembly GCA_963921515.1 of Calotriton arnoldi. Classification (NCBI taxonomy): domain Eukaryota; kingdom Metazoa; phylum Chordata; class Amphibia; order Caudata; family Salamandridae; genus Calotriton; species Calotriton arnoldi. Next base: position 1,570,582 of record CAWUFW010003083.1, read on the forward strand.
TTGAACACTAGAGCCTTGACCTCAGAGGCTGTGTGTACTGTGTGTGTATGCTGCATTTCACTTTGTCTTCATATATAAATGCTCTTTTTCTGATAAAAGAAAGTATTTAACTGGAGAATCATTTATTGCTGCTATTGAACATATTTTGATTTGTGAGCCTGTGTTCACCTGTCTGTATCTACTTTCCCCCCAAGAAGCCTTGAACTGCTACCTCTGAGAGTCAAGTGCTGAAGGGGTACTTGGCTCAGTTGCTCAAGATCCATAGTAGTAAGGCCCCAGGACATCAGGAGTAAAAGGCCTCAGTCACCACGGTTGGGCCCAGTAGCTCCTGCTAGCCCTGTGTCCCTCTAAAAGGGTTTCTGGCAGCCCTAATCTAGAGGACCACCAGGGAGTGTGTGTGGCACATGCAATAAACGTGTTTCAGTGTTGATTTCCCTGATATTACCACAAACATCGCCTGCAGCAAGCACAAATGTGTGCAGTCTTCTATACTGTGCAAAACACCTACACGGCTTGCCTTTTGAAATTCAAAACTGCCCCAATGTTGAAATGGGTGCTACTTTTTAGGTGTGGCCTTTGATGTCACTAAAATAAATAAGGGACAGATTTACAAAGATTTTGCGTCATGTTTGCATTACTTTTTTCATGCATTCCTGATGCAAAATCCTTGTTGGGATTTTACAAAGCAATGGAAATTGCTATTTGTGTTGCTGTGTAAAAGAAAAGAAAAAGTAACGCATTGCATTGTGCTACCTTGTGTTGCTTTGCGTCAGAGATGCGTTCCTTGGGGCGTACATGGGCGTTCCTGTGCATCCACTCTTAGTTTTTGACACACATCCATATCTAGAAAGACTAGTAGACATGGCTTTACACAAAAATCCAGTGCCTGCCTGAGGCTGGAATAACAAGGCGTACTATCTTTACTTCTTGTTATTTCCTGTTTGCATTTGTGCTGCTTTTTGCAGCACATATACATAGGAGACAAAGCCTCAAAGGTTAGTTTTTACAAAGGAACAACACAGTACCCTTGCACGGGCACCTGCGTTGGTGCAAGGCAGCACACAGTGCGCCAGTGCATGGAGAGAGAGGAAGTGCGCTATTTCTAGGACGATATGATGCAGTTCTCTACTCTCCAGGTGATGCAATGCAATGCAGCTATTTTGCTCTCTGCCTTGTGCCACTTGTCTCATGAAGTATGTTGAGGTATTGCATATGTGGTAGGCTGAAGCAATATTTTGTTCTTTTGCCTTTTTTTAGTGTTTTTGAAGGAGTTTTTAAGAGGAATTCATCGGATCGCAGCATCGATAAGTTAAGTGCTTTTTTGCTTTTCCACTTAGTATCTGACGCTTATATCTCACAGATGCACACACCCACCACTGATTTAGAAGCATAGTTCTCTGTCTAATACTTAAAACAGAGTATTTCAAAACAAAGGTTTTAGACAGTCAACAGAGATGGCGTCTCAATGGATGACTGCTGCCCAGGTCCTAACTTGACTAATGGAGGAGAGCTTTGAGGCAGAATCAGATACTGAGACAACTATCTATATTACTATTGTATCTCTACGGGAAAGGAGCCGGCGTTTGTTAAATCTTGAATAACTATGTATTTTATGATGTGCTTTTATGATTCTCTTATACAGAAGTCGAATAAAGTTTGTTTACTTACTTACTACTTACTGAGACAGCATCCAAGGAAAAGGAAAATGGAACAGGATCTGAAAGCGATATTTTAGTTGGTGGAGTTCCATCCAATGACTCATCTTCAAGTGATTCTGAGGAACATGGTCATGGCAGTTGTGATGTGCCTTCGCAAGCACAATCTGTGCGGCGGAGAGATAGTAGTAGGGTAGACCAACCCAGACAGCAGGCAAGTGCAGCGGCAAGCACAGACAGAGTGCTCTCTTTGCAGCCCCACACTTTAGTGCAGCCCCAAATTCTCCCGTTCACTGCAGACTTTGGATGCAAAGTCAGTGCAGTATTTTTTTGGCCTAGTGACTATGTCTATCTCTTTCTGGATGTTGACTCCCCTGAGGAAATTCTGCACCAAACAAATTTGCGTGCCAAACAGTTTCAGAGGGTTGTATGATGGAACCACGCATGCGTTTACCACGCATGCCGGTTCCACGAAGGCTAAACAACGAAATTCTTAATCACGAATATGCCTTTACAACGAATCGTTCGTTGTTAAGGCATATTTGGAAAATACATATCTGTGGTTAAGAATTCACTGGTAAGTCTTAACCCCCCAACCCCTGCCCCTTGCCTGAGTTCCTAAACTACCCCACTCCCCCCCCAGCCCTAGTAACTTTTTCACCACGCCCTCCCCATATCCCTAAAAGCGCCCCCTAAGCCCTAAAAACGACCCTGCCCCCCTAAGTCACAAGTGGTATCACGATCCCTGCCCCCGCCCTGAACCCTAAAACGGCCCCCAAGCCCAGAAAACTAAACTACCCCCTAAGCCCTAAAAACGACCCCGCCCTGAACCCTAAAACGGCCCTCCAAGCCCTGAAAACTACCCTGAACCCCCCACCCCCGGCCCTCAAAATACCCCAACCCACCCCCGAGCCCAGAAAACTACCCCGACCCACTCTCAGCAACCACGCACATGCATGGTTAAGGCATATGCGCGGTAGGGCTTGCGTAGTACAGCCTTCATTGAAAAGGTTGTTCATTGTTCAGCCTTCGTGGTAAAGGCTGTTTTCCCATTTCAGAGGCACACTTGTGTCTCATTCTAGTGAACACTGGTGGACTCCTACTTCACTTAGGGAATTGAAAAATGTCTGGGCTTTACGCTCAAGATGGGGATAGAGCATAAACCAAGCATATAGTCCTACTCATCTACTCGCATGGTTTGGGTAACACCCAGCTTCGCACCGGTCATCAGCAGAGATTTTGCTATTGCACCGTATGCTGCATTTCACTGATGATTCTGCGGATCAAAACAAGGTCAATGGAAGACTTCGCAAGGGGACTCCCATTGACCTTAATTTGATCCATTCCTGTTGTGGGCACTAGGCCCAGCCACAGAGGTTTTATTGGAACTAGGTGGATAATGCTGGGTGGTAGAAAGTTTGTGGATTCCTGGTGATTTCCGGAAGTTTCCATCACAGACATCTAAGGAAAATGCCTGATTTTAGGCAACGTTTTAGGTTTGGAATGTCTTATGTGTAAGAAAACATGTCGATCCATGCAAGCCACACTGCCTTGGACTCCCCTTATTGTCTAGTTTTCAGAAATATGCATGTTTGGTAGGTTTCCCTGTGTGGTGGCCGAGACAAGCCCTAAAATCCACAGCTATCCACTGTGCAAAAACAGAGTTGGTTTCCGTGGAAGCTTTTTATGTGTCCATGTTGCGTTTTCTGCACTTGCCTGTCACGGCCGCTAGGCCCACCCACACAAGTGAGATACTATTTTTATCGGTAACTTGGGGGAACGCTGGTAGTCAGAAATTTGTGGCTCCCCACTGATTCCAGAACTTTCCCTCACGGTAATATGAGGAAATGTGTGTTTTTAGCCTTAGTTTGGAGTTTATAGGGCATTGTGAGTAAGAAAACATTGTAGGATCCACGTGAGGCACACCACCCCAGAATCCCCCAGGTGACTAGTTTTCAGAAATGTGTAGGTTTCACTGGATGTTGGCTGAGCTAGGGCTTAGAATCCACCGCTAGCCAATTCGCAACAGAGGGTCGATTTTTAATGAAAATATTTGATCTGTCCATGTTGCGTTTTGGATCCTTTCCTGTTGCGGGTATTAGACCCACTCACACAAGCGAGGTTCCATTTTTATCAGGAGACTTGAGGTAACACTGGTTGGTAGGAAATGTGTGTTTTCCCACAGATTCCAGAACTTTGCCTCACAGAACTGTGAGGAAGATGTGTGGTTTTAGCCGTTGTTTGAGGAAAACGGGTCATCATGGGTAAGAACACATCATGTGATCAATGTGAGGCACACTACACTGGACTTCCGCGGGTGTCTATTTTCAGAAATGTGTGGGGTTTGTAGGTTTCTTCGGGTACCGGATGAGCTAGGGCCCAAATTCCCAGCTAGCCAAACTGCAAAAAAAGGGTTTGAGAGGAAAAATTAGATTTGACCATGTTGCATTTTGGACCCTTTCCTATCTTGGCCATCAGAGCCACCCATTCAAATTAGGTACCTTACCAAGGTAAGTAACTTGTTCATCTGATAGAGACTTCTAGCCGCAGATTCTTTACCCTTAGAATAGATAGCCAAGTAATACCTCCCTGGAGGTGGGACTGCAATCCGAATTATACCAAAAAGTCCTGTAGGACCGAACGGGCAAATTGACCGTCACGTCGAACCTGACTGTCTAGGCAGCAGTGCTTCCTAAATGTGTGCAGGGAAGCCCATGTTGCTGCCTGGCAGATATCCAGGACAGGAACTGCATGAGCTAACGCAGTGATCGCAGCCTTGGCTTTGGTAGAATGAGCTCACAAGCCTTCAGGAAGTTGCTTCTGGGCCAATGCATAGCAGATCTGGATACAGAGCACACTATCCATCGTGAAATGGTCCATTTCTGCAGCGCGTTTACTTTCTTGGCTCCGATGTACCTCATAAAGAGTTGACCATCCAGCCGGAACTCTTTAATGCAGTCAAGGTAGAATGACAATGCTCTTTCGGGGTCGAGCCGATGGAGTCTCTCCTCTTCTTTAGAGGGCTGAGGTGGAGAATAAAAGCTAGGTAGAGTAATGGATTGGCCTATGTGAAAGGGAGTTATCACTTTTGGTAAAAAGGATGCTCTAGTCGAAAGGACCAGTTTGTCTGAGTAGATGGTGAGGTATGGAGGATATGCTGACAGTGCCTGCAGCTCACTTACCCACCGGGCAGATGTAATCGACACTAGGAAGGCCGTTTATATTGTGAGAAGCCTGGGTTGGCAGTTATGTAGCGGCTCAAAAGGGGCACACATCAAACATTAGAGAACTAGATTAAGGTCCCACTGTTGCATAGTAAAGGGTGCAGGTGGGCACATGTGTTGGAGACCTTTACAAAAAACCTATGTACAATAGGGGATTTTAACAGGGATGGCTGATCTAGGCAACCACAGAAATTCAGAGATGTCAGAAAGATAACCTTTTCAAGTGTCCAAAGAAGAGCCCTGCTGGGCTCGGGTAAGAATGAACAATAGAACCAGAGAAAGGGGTGCAGATAGAGGGTAAACATGTTTATCTATACACCATGCCATGAACGTGCTACCAACTGCAGGTGTATACAGTTTTGGTGGAGTGATGCCCGGCTGCCAAGATAATATTGAAAACTTTGGGCAGAAGGTCGAAAGCTGTCAACTGTTGCCGCTCAGTCTCCATGCATTAAGACGAAGAGTTTTCAGGCTCAGGCGCAGAACCCTGCCCTGCTGCTACGATAGAAGATCCTCCATGAGAGGCAGCCTGATCGGAGGACACATGCTTATGCTCAACAGCTTGGGATACCAGACTCTCTGTGCCCAATCTGGAGCCACATGAATGACATGGGCCCAGTCATTTCTGTTCTTCTTGAGAACTCTGGGCAGAAGTGGTATTGGTGGAAAGGTGTACAAGAGGCCAGAGTTCCACTCGAGACAAAAAGCGTCTCCGAGCAAGAGTAGCCTTGAAAACTCCAGCGTGCAAAACTGCTGACATTGTGCATTCTCCACGGAGGCAAGCAGATCTAATCAAGGCTCTCTAAAATCTTGGAAGAGACCTTCCGCCACCTCCGGATGGAGATGCCATTCGTGATCTGCTAGGCATCGATGGCTGGGTTTGTCAGCTCTGGTGTTCAGAGAGCCTGCCAGATGTAGAACCACCAGGGATATGCCCTGGTGTTCCAGTCAAGTCCAGAGGTGCTGTGCCTCTTGGCAAAAGGTCCACGATCCCACCCCGCCCTGTCTGTTGCAATAATACATGGTAGTGGTGTTATCCATGAACACCTATACCAGCCTTCCCCTAATTTAAGGAAAAAAAGCTTTCAATGCCAACCAGTTCGCTTGATGCTCCAACAGGTTGATGTAGAGCCTGGATTCCGCCGGAGACCAGAGTCCTCTGATCTCCACCTCTCCCAGATGGGCACCCCAGCCCAGGAGTGACGCATCTGTCACTACAGTTAGCTCTGGTTGGGGAAGGGAGAGGGGTCTGACACTGACCAAATCGAGTGTCCTTATCCACCACTGCAGGTCTTTTGCAATTCCCTCTGAGATTTGGCCATTGTCGGGGAGATTACCCTGATGATTAGCCCACTGGAACTTCAGGTCCCACTGCAGAGCCATCATTTGCCAATGGACATGTGTTAATAGCAGGATGCATTAGGCCATGAGGCCTAGCAGCCCCAGCGTTAGTCTCACCAAACTCCAGGATAGAGGCTGAAACATTGGTATTATAGCCTGAATATCCTGTACTTGGAGCTCGGGAGGAGAGCCCAAAACTGCACCATATTCAGAAGGGCTCCAATGAAACGGAGCAACTGAGAGGGAGTCCGGTGTGACTTTGGCATGTGGATAGTGAACCCCCAGTGAGTGTAGAAGGTTCGTCATAGTCTGGAGGTGGGGGATGACTGCCTGGGCGAGCCAGCCTTCAACAGCCAAACATCAAGGTAGGGAAAGACTGGAACCCCTGACCTCCGCATATGAGCTGCGACCACCACTATCACTTTCGTGAACACCCGAGGGGCGCTGGTAAGGCCAAAGGGGCACACAGCAAACTCTTGGCCGACTGTGAACCACAAGTAACACCTGTATGCAGGCAGGATGGGGATGTGAAAATATGCATCCTGCAAGTCCAGCAATACCATCCAGTCTCCTGGGCAGACAGGACTTGCACGAGCGTGAGCATCTTTACGTTTCTCCTTTTTCAGGAAGAGATTGAGAAGGTGCAGGTCTAGAATAGGACGAAGGCCTCTGTCCTTCTTGACATCAGAAAGTACAAGGAATAGCAACCACAACCTAATTCTGTTGCCAGTACATTCTCTATAGCTCCCTTGGCCAAGAGAGCTGACACTTCCTGACAGACCAAGGAGAGGTGGTCCTCCTTCAGCTTGTGTAAGTATTTGGCATGGGTGGGGGGGGGGGGGAGGTCAAAAAGGGGAGGGAGTAGACCCTTTGGACGAGCTGCTTAACCCAACGGTCAAATGTTGTTGGCCTCCGGTGGTGCAAGTGATGGGGTACCCTGGCCCCCACTGTCTGCCCATAATGGTCGGATGGCAAACTAAAGGGGTTTGGATGCTACGGCTGCCGGGGGGTGGTGGACTGGCTCGACTTCTGCCTACCTGTCCCACGTGGTCTGTAGGATCTGTGCCCTCGGTCACAAAAAGATTGAGTGGTTTTTTAACCCTGGTGGCTGGACTTGAAAAGACACGGTTGAAAGCACCTCCCAGGGCCATGAAATGGGGGGAAGGGGACGGGGGTTGGTGAGGGGCTATTGAAAGGCCTGAGGCCTTGGCCATAGCTCTGATGTCCTTAAAGCGCTCCAGCACTGAGTCCACCTTCTCTCCGAACAAACAGGAGCCATCAAAGGGCATGTCCATGAGTGAAGCTAGAACATCCATGGAAAAGCCAGTGGTTCTCAACCAGGTGTGGCATCTAAGGACCACCGACAATGAAGTCGCTCTGCCCAGCGAGTCTGTTGTGTCTAGTCCACACATCGTATGGTGAACTTGACTGCATCCCTCCCGTCAGCAATTACTTGGGAGAGTATTGCTCTGGCCTCCTCCGAGGCCATGGCCAGCACTTGCGCAAATGAGTCCTAGATCGTATGGGGGTATCTGCCCAAGGGGCACTCTGTGTTCACTAATCACAGTGCCAGGCTGGTGGAAGAGAACATCCTCTTCCCGAAGGTATCCAGCCTTTTGGATTCCCTATCCAATGGAGTTGTAGGGAATGTGCCGGGATTAACTTTGGAGGTGGACGCCTGGACCTCCAAGTTCTCTGGGGTGGGCTGGGTGAGGAAACTGGGGTCATTTGGGGCGGGCTATGGCAGCGGGCAGTTGTCCTATGCACAGGAGCCCCTGTGCAGAGCTTGAAACTGGCCCCGAGTAGGACATTAGTAAGGGCTTCATTGAATGGGAGTAAGGGTTTGGTGGGGGCAAACCTCTGGCTGAAGCACCTCCGTCAAGACGTTTGTTTTGACTGCCACTGAGGGTAGCCAGGGTTCAGAACCTCAGCCACCCTCTGCACCACCACTGTGAATGAGGCACCCTCCTGCGTAGCCACGGTAGGGGGAGAGACCAGGCCAGTGTCAGGTGAGGTCTCCAATTCACTGGCATCCACCAGATCCTCATACCAGTTGTCCTCAGGCTCTTCTAATGGCTAGTATCCATAAGATTATCCAGAACCCTCCCAATCATCACCATATCCAGGTCTATCATATGAATAAGGCACTGGCTCTGATATGGGGAGTGTGCCCCAGTTCAGCGCCGGCATCAGACGATGCCTGTTCATCTCTGTATCAGAGTCAAGAATGATGATGGGGCAGTAGCACTGCTGGGCATCAGTGGCGCCTGGGGCATCGGCACTGAAGCAGGCATTGGGGAAGGATAAGGTCTTTCGACCGGCAGCGCTCTGGAACTGTCAATGGATCCTTGGGGCCCGACTGGCGCTGAGGGCGAACCTGCCAGTGGATGACCAGTAGGGGCCCCTCCTGGACCAATGGGGCCTGAGGGTGATTCAGGCTGCCCATAAATGTTGTGCATGGTCTTGTAAAATTTGTTACGTTGGGCGGGGGTCGCTCCGGCTCCCAGGAATTCAGGGAGGCATAACACAGCCCACACAGCACAGGCACAGACTCAGCCAAAGAGCTAAGCCTCGAGTGCAGATGGCCCCGCGACGCATCCGAAGGCCGAAGACCTCTTTGACTTCTTCTTTTTGTGCGACTTACCCGACCTCCCTGATGACTTGGAGAGGGACGACAATTGCTGAGTATGACTTCGCGAACGATCTTGGGACCTTCCTCGCAACCGAGACCTTGAGCATCGCGGAGTCGATCGATGTCAGGTGGCGGGGAGCTTGAGGGACCAGTCTCTCAGAGCCTTAGGGTGCATGGCGCAGCAGCCCTCACATGTCTTGGTGTCATGGTCTCCCTGAAGAGACCAGAGACAAACCAAATGCGGGTCTGTCACAGACATCTGCAGAAGAAAGGAGCTGCATGGCTTAAAAACTGCCTTTCTGTTGGACATTCTTCACACCAGGAGACAAATCTTCGACAAAAGGTAAAAAAAATGGTCCGTTTAAAAGTGACTGGGGATAACACTTCCTCAGATTTGTGCTGACTGATGCGGAAAGAATAGAAGGGATGTGATGCGCTGGTCTAGCACCTGTACAGGCACCACACACGTCACTTACGGCATGGACCACACCAACGTCATCATGTGGAGCCGAATGACGCCACCTACCAGCGCGCAGGGTTACTGCTTATTAAAGGTTTCTGGATCCAGTCTGACTCCTAGCCAATATTCTAAGGCAAGGAAACTGTGGCTAGAAGTCTCTATCTGATATCCTCATTAGAAACACATAAGTCACATCACCCTGAACACCACAGGGCATCTAGGTTTCAGAAATGTATGGGTATGGTAGGTTTTCCTGGGTGGCAGCTGAGCTAGGGCTCAAAATCCTCACCTAGCCAAGCAGCAAAAAAAAGGTTGATTTTGAGTGGAAAAATGTGATCTGTTCATATTGCGTTTTTGACCCTTTCCTGTTGCTGGCGTTAGACCCACCCATGCAAGTGAGGTACTATATATGTGTGTATGTGTGTGTGTGTGTGTGTGTGTGTGTGTGTGTGTGTGTTTGTATGTGTACATTTACCAACAGTGCCACACACACTCTCCAATCAGGTTTACAATCACCACTTTATTGCAGGCAACACTGGTGTTAGCACATTTTAGTTTTACAAACCTTTGTCACGAGAGCAAATGTGGTACTTTTGGTAAATTGCATTGTGATGGAGTTGATAAATTCAGAATTGTCATAAAGGTCTGTTACTTTGCTCTCCCTTTTCATCACTCCTCATGCTATTGCCCTTTTTTTTCTACATGTTTAGACTTATTTCCTAATATTAATAGGGGTATTAAAAGCTAAAATGTCATACGTGATACCTAATGTTGATTGTAGGTTTCCATATGGCACTTTTTACTTTAATTAAAATCTTAAAAAGCCCATAAAATGTATTTTTAACAAATAATAACTGTAATAATGCCATTATGAAAAGTAATGCAATATAGAATTAAAAACTCCATTAACATCCATATTGCAACTAAAATAAAACCTAAATAAAATGAATTCTACATTAAAATAAGGCATCCAACAATACAGACGTTTTATCGAAAGGAAGCTCTATTAGAAGTAAGGTTAAAACTTTCTTCAAAGTGATATTAAAATTAAAACATCATTTTCCATGAAAGTGATAGTTACAATGCAAGAAACCTCCATAAAAGTAAGTACAACCGCTAAAGAAAACCTTCATTGAAAGCAAATTAGAATAAATAGTTATCACATAAATGCAGTCTTATGTTGTACTAAACCCAAATTAACATGTTTAATACAATAAAGTTAACACTAAAATAAAATATTCACTAAAATGAACACTACAATTAAAATAAGATCTTCAATAATGATTATGTTCAAATTGAAGAAAACCATGTAAAGTTACAGTAAACACAAGTAAAGCAATCAATAATCAACATTTTGAAATCAATGCTGAAACTAAACAAAAATGGGCCGGAAAGTGATAGACAACCTGTGACTAGATTTACACTACACTGAAATCATTTCTTCCACACCTACACAAAGTCTGACACATCATTAAAATCCAGCTGAAATGAAAAAACAGCCTTTAATATTCACAAACCTAAATTAAAACGGCATTAAAACTGCTACGCAATGTCATAAATGTGAGTCTGCCATTGAAAAATTATTGTTGTAACAGTCATGAAAGAGTGGGATAAAAACGTTTGTCCAATGTGATGTTCATGCTGCAATTAGAACTTTATTAAAGATAATTTCATCCCAAAATTAAACTTTTATTATTATAAATGGTTATTAGAAATTAAATGCATCTCGACAAAGTGATCTTCTGTATCACTAATGATCCCCTTTTTGCTTTGTTCATGATTGCCTAACCTCAAATTTAAAGAGACGGATCCTCACCTCTGCCTGGAATCCCTCGACTAAGATGGCCACTAGCAGGTTGAAAAGTACGTAGTTGCCAAAGGTCATTAGGGCGACAAAGTAGAGGGCAGCCCACGGGGAGGTGCTGGCCATGCCGTTGTACAAGACAACGTTCCAGTCTTCTTGGGTCAGAATCTGTGGTAGAAGAAAGGGACAGGATAGTCGGACATGATATTGAAATATGACAAACCATTTCAGGCCTAGCTCTTTCCCAGGTCTATCCTCCATTGATGTAATCTAATGGAAAAAAACAGTAATGTATCTGGAGGAAGCTTATGAATCAGAGCAAGAATACTGAACTACTCCATTAAACTACCACATGGAGCTACCACCAAGCTACTACAATGAGCTCCATGCCAAGCTACCACAATGAGCAATAATCCCAAACTAACATGTTACGTCTCACATTCAGCTACCTGACTTGGCTACCATAATGAGTTATAACTCTGAACTGTTGGGCTAAGCTTTGATGGGAAGTTACCACATCACAATTCCAGGCTAACGTAGCTTGTTCAGTTAACACGTACAGCCAGTACACTGAGCTATCGATCTAGGCACCCTCAATGAGCCTCCACACGTGCTGCAGTGCTAAGGTACAATAATGAACTACCACCCTGAGATATAAAACTGAGATACCAAAATGAACTCCAACACTTACTGCACTAATTAACTGATTGGTCTGCTGCACTGAGCTACCAAACAACACCAACACACAAAGCTAACACATAAATCCAATACACAGAGCCAAAACACAAATCAAACACACGGAGCTAACACAAAGAGTCATCGTCGCCATCTGTTGTAAAAGAGAGATAATAGACAGAGGTACAACACAAGGCTACTCCATAAAACGACCACAAATACCTACCTGGCATTTTTATAAAACAGAGCTAAAACACAGAGCTAAAATACAGAGTCAAAACACAGAACTGCAACACAGGTCACCACACAGAGCTATTAATATTGCTACCACACATAACTAACACACAGATATACGTCACAGAGCCAAAACAGTGAGCTAACACGCAGAGCCATAACACAACGTTACCACATAGTACTACCACTACAAGGCAATCACACAAATCCATACACAAAGCTACTATGCAGAGCAACCATATAGACCAAACACAAACAGCAGACAGACACAGCTACTCTGTGCAGAGCCACCATTCAGAGCTACCAGACATTACTACCATACACAGGTTTCCAAGCTTGCACATTTGTGGTAAGAAATTAAATCAACGTCATAGAGTGCGTCACGCTGGTATGAGTGCCCAGATGGTCGCTCCATTACATCCTCCAGACAGATATATTGAAACACTCTAGTGTGCTTCGCCTGTTCGCTGCAGGCATGGTCCACCACAGCATGTGCCTGGCCTGTCTTTTCCTGTCATGTGTCATAAGGGCAAAATAATACACCCTGTAGTGAATACTCTATCGGTCTCTCCCAGACATGTCCCATGTAGATATAGTTACTGACCCCACTGTGTGCCTTGCTGAATCCTTCCCAGGCATGCTCCACAAAGTCAGACACCCTACTCTGTGCCCAACTTGTCCCTCCTGGACATACCTGGAATACAGTGACAATGGCCCAGAGGAGAGAATCGAAGTTCTTGCGGTCAGGGACGGTATCACCTGATTCGGTCTTGAGGCTGAACTTGCATCCGAAGATGTGCATGCCCAGGATGCTGCAAGGAGTGCAAGGAAAAGACATCAGTAAGAGGTGAGGACACTTCTTTTAATACAACCATAGTTGAGGGCGGTGACAGAGGGATCGAGAGCCTTTCTCTTCTAGCACTGGTGACTCCGGAGACAGGCACAGGGACACCGAGCCCTCCATCTCTAGGGTACCATGTACTTTGAGGATGGGTGCTTTGCATTCATCTTCAGAACTGGATACTGGATGTCTCAAGTGACTGGCGGAGGGAAACAAAGCCATTTACGTCTATGGTTCCATGTGTTCTGGGAGTGCGACACGGATACATTCACCTCTACAGCCTGTATTTCTATTGCTGTGTGATTCATAGGGTTAAAATGAAGGAACACTGTGTCACCTCTAAGACCGTCTGGGGTACTGGAACTAACACTAGGATGAGATCCTATCACCTGTAGGCCTGGATTTGCTCAAGGCACAAGGCATTTGGTACAGCAATAGCTTTTCATCTCATGGAACAACTCAGCGGACTGGCACGGCCTGCCATCTACAGGACTCGATGCCTCAGGATTGGCAGAGAGGACAGAGCCTGTCTTCTGTGGCTGTATACTTCTGGGGTTTCACATAAACATACTCAGCCTCTTACCACTATGGCAGGATGGATGCAAGCAATCTGGCAGACAACCTGATTCTTCGTGGCTAGGGGGGCCAGGATATAGGAACATAAATACAAAGCCTGCCTTTCAAGGGCTGGGGGGGTCAGGACACTAGCACTGAAATACAGATCATAACACCTCTAGGGTTAGGCAGCTCAGTAGATGAAAAGATGCACTAAAAGACTTCCACCTCTGGGGCTAAATATCTGCAAGGGATGGTAGAGCCATGAAGCGTGTTACCCCTACGGATGGGACTACACAGCCTGACTCCTACTGAACATAGACATGAGCCCACAACTCCTCTCAGCTCTGGCGCTGGGTGGGCTTTGGGGGTCTGCAGTGGAGCAGCGAGTGTGTTACCACAGTGCTGGCTGGATCAAGAGCGGCGCCGGATCACTGATGTCCATACCCTCCATTGCTCAATGACTTAGTGGTCTGTCAGAGGCACAGAGAGCCTGACCCCTCAGGACTCAGTGATATTGGCACTGGGCTGGCCAAGGTGGTGCACTCCCTGCCTTTGTCTTTCCTCACCTGAAGATGAAGATGAAAAGCATCAGCAGCATGCAGAAGGTGGCCACGTTGTCCATTGTCTTCATCAGGACCACCAGCTGACGCCTCAAGGCAGGCATGAACCTCACCAGCTTCAGCACCCGCAGCAGGCGGAAGGTACGTAGCACTGACAGCCCCCCGTCATTCTGACCAATGATCTCCCAGACGCTGGGAGTGGCCGAGGATGGTGCAAGTGATGGAGTGGGGGGGAGCAGGGAAGAGGAGTGCAGGGGTAAGAAAAAGAAACAAGTGTTAATTTTCTGCTCTTTTGTGTTTACAATCTATCAGTCAATGGTATATTTACAATGCACTCTTTCTTCTGTTTCTATCTTTACACTGTAGTGTGTTTAAGCGCCATATTTAGGAACTATGATATCGTTTATTTCAGTTACAGTCCAGTGTCTGTATTTGTGTACCTGAATCCCAGTGTTTCTTCTCTTTTCTATGTTGACAGAATAGATAGAATCTTTGGGTTTTGTGTTTACATTCCAGTCTAAATTCTTTTGGGCATTTACAAAATAGTGGGCCAGATGTACGACGATTGCATTTAGCGAGTCGTAAATTGCGACTCGCTAAATGCAATGTACAACAGTGTCTCAGACACTGTTTGCGATTTCAATGGGGTCGCAAATTGCATGCCTCATCAATATTCATGAGGCAAGCGCAATTTGCGACCCCATTGTGAATGGCCAGCACTCACAGTAATGGTCGCCTGCTGGGGTCAGCAGACCACCATGTCTGTTACTGCTTTTTCAATAAAGCAGTTTTTTTTAAATGCAGCCCGTTTTCCGATGCATTAAAAAAAAAGAAAAATGAAAGTTGTCAGTTTTATTTTTTAAGGGCAGGCAGTGGTCCCTGGGACCACTGCCTGCTCTTAAAAAATATTTTCGCACCCATTCACAAAGGGGAAGGGGTCCCCTGTGGACCCCTTCCCGTTTGCGAGTGGCTTACCGCCCTTTTGAAAAGGGTGGTAAACTGCGAGTGTTTTGCAACTTCAAATGCGGTCGCAAAACAATCATACATAGGTGTGAGACTCGCTATTAGGAAGGGACGCCCTTGGCACGCCCCTTCCTAATAGCGAGTCGCAACCCATATTTTGCGAGTCACTAATAGGTTAGCGAGTCGCAAAATATGGTTTGTACATGGGGCTGACCTATTTTGCGGTCGCAAACGGGCCAAATTCCCGTTTGTGACCGCAAAAACCGGTCGTACATCTGCCCCAGTATCTTTAATTTCGATATACACATTCCAATCCTTTTCTACTCCTTCACATATAGTAGTTTTTTAACTATATAATTAAATGCCTATTTAAATTCTACTCTTATTTACAACTTTTTGGCAATGCAAAGAATATCTATGATTTCTGGGTTCACAATAGAGGTTCTCATGATCAGCTGGTGCTAATCCTAATGTGAGTGCAAACTCCTGGTTTTGCCTGAATCTGGATTAGGACACAGGCACCTTGTAGGTGTCTGCCCGTCCACCGGGTAATGCATGGTGCAAAAAGTAAAGGCAAATAGATCACATTTTGTGTTTCGTACCTGGGACTTGGGAAAACATGCACAATTAGCATGTCCCCCATTCTGTGGTCCGAAAGTCAGAATGGTGTGATACTTGCACACCAGATACATACCAAACCCGCAGAAGTCAGTATTTACCAGGTGTGCATTTAGTACCCAGGATTGCCTGTGATTCATAATGAGGCCATATTATTTCCTATTCCTAGGTGAAATTCCAGTCTGTATTAAATTAGCTGTTTGTTCGTTTGTTCATCTGTTTATACAACACTAGCTAATATTTGTTCTTATACTTCAGTCTTTCTGACTTCAGAATTACTTTCTAAAATGTAAGATTACATTCCATCCTTTCTTGTATTTTTTGTATTTACATACAATGCCTCCTATTGTCTTTATATTAGAGTCTTGTTTCACTGTCTAAGCTTGCAATATATTATCTGTGGTTTCGATGTTAGCATTCTGTCTTTTGTTTTATTATATATAAGGGGGCACATGCATCAAGCCTTTTTCCGTTCTGCGAATCGGCCCGTTTGCGAATGGAAAAAGGCCTTTTCAGATACATGTACCTTTTGTCATTCGCAATTTAGGTAATCGCAATTTTATGTGATTACCTAAATTGCGAATGCATTTAGGAGATCGCAATTTGCGAATCCATATTTGCCGATGCATGTAGCCTTTCCTAACTGCGAACTGTGCATTTAGGAAACGCTAATTACCATCAACTTCAAGTTGATGGTAATTTGTGCATGCTATGAAAAATGCACAAAAATGCATTTTTTAAAGTGCCATGTAGTGCACACATGCCTTTAGGGCATGTGTGTGCTTCACATGTGCACACTTAACTTTTTTGGGGGGTGCATCAGGGGCCCTTAGGCTGCCGGGCACCCTTGGATTTGCATTTGCAATTTGCGATTACCAATTTGGTAATCGCAATTTGCGAATGCATTGCCATTCATTCCTATGGGCCTGTAGGCCCTTAGGAATGAATGGAGTCACATTAGCTAATAGCGATTCACAATTTCCGAATCGCTATTAACTAATGTTAAGGAATCGCAAATTTTATTGCGATTCCTACATGCAGAGGCATTTGCGATTACCAAATAGCGATTCCTTAAAAATCGCTATTTGGTAATCGCAAATGAGGAGTTTGATGCATGTGCCCCAAAATGTCGTGCACTCGGAGACCACCGATTGGAGGTTAATAGCATTTAGGATAAAGCTAAATAAAAATTAAAAATTATGATTTTAATTTATATACTTCAGTTTTTCTTCTGGATGTGTGGAAACACATTTGACTCCCCTTCAGAGCATCATTTGTGACGTTCCCTGAAGGATCAAATGCCTCAGATAGTTTAAAAGAATCTCGCCCACCCTCAAATACCTCTGCTGGTTTCAGCTACCAACCCACATCACCGTCAAAGTCCAATGTATCTTCTGCAAAGTGTTACACTTTGGTATGCCACCATACCTAGCAAGCAAGATCAAGATGGTAGGCTACCTAATACAGGAAACAGCTACCTCATCAGGCCTGAGACAATATCGCGAGGAAGGGGAGGAAACAACACCCAAGCATTCTCTCCTTCTAGAGTCCTGGGATGCTGAACTCCCTCCCTACCCAGATCTGGAACGCTGCCTTACTCCTCCTCCTCCTCTTCAGGTAGGGAAAACCTCCTCTTCAAACAACAACTCAATCACAGGTAACCCCGCAGGTAATGGGCTCCTGCTGGTAAACCACTTGTCCTACCTGCATGCTGCCCCTCTTCCGCCTCCTCTGCACTCCTTTCCCAACCAAATTTGGAGAGCATGCCATTGCTTTGTAGCTATGTTCGCTTCATAAATCCCCATGCATGCATATATTCATATGTACATTCCAGCATGCCTCTCATTTTTGTGTTTAGAGTATATGGTTCAATGTGCAAATTTTATATTCGCAATGTACTAAGGGACTCTAAGAGTCACGAATGGGTTTATGATTCGCAAAATCTACATTCTGACTCCTTGTGATTTGAAAGGGCAAGGAGACATTAAAGTGGCGTTCCACTCATCCGTGGGTCTCGCAAATATATGTATCAAGGATTTGGAATCACTGTTGCAGTTGCAAACCATTGACAAATACCAACATCAAAAGGGCTGGCATCCCGTCGCAAAATAGAAGCTGTGACTGTGGGGTATTAATAGGTGAGCAGATAGTGGTCGCAGGGACTGCAGGGTGCGTCCCCGATGCTCCTTCGCATCATGCCAATTTGTTCTAGTATAGCCCATGTCTGGGACGGTCATCACAGAGTTACGCAAATTCAGATGTAGTGATGGAGGTTAGCTGTCACTCTCAGGCCTCCATCAGAGCTTTCAGAGCAATTCAGTAGGATTTGCAGAGGGATTTCTGCCTCATTAATATACATTTTTGTGAATCCTGCCAAATAGACATTTTGCGTGCAGTGGATTAGTACATCTGTCGCATTAAACAAAGGATAGGGTCACAATGCAGCGCTGTGCAATAAAGTGGCTGCTTTGTGACCCGATCTTTGATAAATAAGGCTCATATTATCTCCAAATTCTATCTTTATATTCTAGTCTTTCTTCCAGTTTATGTTTACATTCTAGTCTGTCTTTACATCCAATTTAATAATATGATTTTTCTGGCATCTTTATTTAGACTCCAGCCTCTTTTCTAGTTATATGTCAAATGATATCCTATTTTTATTACTATGTTTAGATTCATGTCTGCTTCTCATTTGATTTACATTCCATCTTACCCAGTACTCTGTTTACAATAAATTTTCTGATATCTGCTTACATTCTAGTTGTCGCCAATTTCTATGCTTACAATTCAGTATTTCTTTGAGTGCAGTATGTATGTTCACTATGACTAGGTGTCAGTCTAACATTATAGTCGCGTTTTAGTATAGCTCCTACATTAGCATAATTCAAGTGGCACTCCATCTAACCTGATGATGACGATGATGCCGTCAAAGATGTTGTACGGGTTGCGTAGGTACTCGAAAAAGCCGAAGGCCGACAGCTTCAGGATCATCTCTAAGGCAAACATGCTGGTAAAGACGATGTTACTGATCTCCAAGACATTGGTCAGCTCATCAGGCTATGTGGGTAGGAGACAGAGGCGAAACCATTGAGAGGATGAGAAGGAATGGTGGCAGAACAAAGGGATAATGGTGAGAGAATGGATGAATAACATGATTCTTCTCAAAGACATTTTACCATCAATTGTAGCTTCATAAACTTAAATAACTCCTTATGCTCTGTGTGCATTACTATATCATTAATGAACTAATAAACATATTAGCCAACAAATAAAACTTTTTTAAAAGACAGAGAAAAATCCAGGCCTGTATTTTCTTCTGGAACTCAATATTGACAATTAAGGGGATAGGACAGCTAGCAGAGCATTACAATCACAGCAGCACCAGACAATGATTTCTGTGTCATCTTAGATTTAGCAGACTTTGAAATTTCCACTGTTAAACTGGTTTTGCTCCAACCGTTTTGAATCACACGTGAAATCACCCTCCGCCCCCCAAGTAATGACTGTCTTCACAAGAATAATGTTTTAGGAACCATAAGCAATTATGGAATCAATCCTTGCCTCTAATAGAAGCTGGTGCAGCCATACTAGAACAGAAATGACAAGTACACATTATTCAGTATCAGTGACCAGCCTGGTAACACTGTGAGTGCACCATCAACTAACAAGGATGTTCAATTTAGGCCCAGTAGCCCAAGATTGATGGCACATTTTCTGGATCTTCACATAAGATACATGTACATAAAATTAATTTAAATTCTGCCTTCCATGATCTATGTAGGTCAAGAATATTTAAGAGAAAAGTATGTTGTCCCAGATCCACCCACGATAAGGTCTCGACCATTATTTGGAAGTACTCCTCCAAGACTACATTATATTTATTTTCTGGAGAAAGATTTGGTATATTAGATTTTTACTGCTTTAGCCTTAGATTAATATGGATAATCGCGTTGAAATGGGATGCAAGGACAAAGCCAAAATGCTTTGCCTGAATAGACATGAATTCGGTGATTCCAACCTGGGCCAGCTCCTCATCCCAGCACCGCACACTCAACCTACATACTTTACCAACTATCAGCAGAGACACTGTCTTTGTAGGATCAAGTTGTCATCTAGTTCTTGATGACACCCACACCATTCCTGAGATCATCCAATGGCTTCATACACAATGTCCACAACATATTGGGGCATGGGGTGCAAGCTTAATGGCACCATGCATACCTGTGAGGGGAAGTGAACAGGGTCAGGCTAGGCCAACCCCC
Source organism: Calotriton arnoldi (assembly GCA_963921515.1). Taxonomy (NCBI): domain Eukaryota; kingdom Metazoa; phylum Chordata; class Amphibia; order Caudata; family Salamandridae; genus Calotriton; species Calotriton arnoldi. The sequence goes on from CAWUFW010003083.1 coordinate 1,590,409, forward strand.
AGTCTGATTCACTTATGATGACTGACCACATTTGAGGTGAACTGGACCATTCCCAGTATCAAAGTATGGACAAAAGTACTGCATCTGCATTGTAAATTGTTTCAAACGCCAATGACGCTATGTAGGAGATCAGAGGATTGAGTGCCAGAGGGAGAACACTTTGACATATAAAAGCATAGTTTATTCCAAATTTTAGATTAAAAACGTATACATTAAAAATATATTTAAAAAAATCTAAAATCAATATCAAATATTTTTCAGTCTTGTATCGCATTTCTTCTTCTCTCTTTTTAATGGTCCACCCCATAAGCATCTTCTGCTCCTCCTGTCAGTAACACCTGCAGTGAGGTTACACCGCCTCCCTAAGGAAGGTCAACATGTTTTCTTGACAAATTATCATTCTCAGAAATCGTAGAGTATCGAAAAAAAGGTTCAGTGCTTTAAATGTTTATGTGTTTAATTTCTGTGTTTCTGTTATTTATACTGAATGTCAATCGTACATTCAAGGCTGACCTAGTTGTAAGGTTTGTATATAAAAGAGTGCACTGGAACTCTGCTATATACAGACCTATGTATAGGGAGGAGAGCACAGTAAGAGCTGTGATACATATAGATTCATTATAGGGGTGTCAACAGAATGGACTCTGATAACCATATGGTATATTTACTTTAATTTATAACCCTGATTTGTGATTGTGATAATTTGTCGTTTCTATCTACACGATTTATGCCATCTGTATAGGGCAAAGCTCACAGTGAGACACCTGTACATGTAGAGTAATGTACAGAAAAACACCTAACCCCGGAGGGACACTATGCACGGGTATATTCAATGGACACTACAGTAATAGAAGATGTGACTGACAGCTTAAATAAACTATATGATGTCACGTATGTATGGGCGGGCCCCTTGCAGAGATGTATACTCCTGCCTGCACTCTTTATCCAACTGATTAACCACCGGTTTGTGAGTATTGTAAAATGATATGCTGAAATGTTTAAATGGTTGCACACTCCACTGACCTGATCTTTAAGAAGTTAAGGGAGAGTGTCTAAGATGTTCGGCCACCTCCCTTTCCATCAAGGGAGTTAGATGTGCTCTGGCGTTCCCCAGTGGGTGTACCCCGCATTTAACTATGGTCATGTTCTACACTTGGGGTCTTCTGTTTAGTTCACGGGATGGCTTTGGCAAGTTGGGCATGCTAAAGTGGGTGGGGGAGGGAGAGGGAAATCTGGTTACAGGGGTATGTTGTATGTGGTTAGCTGGAAACCAAGATCATCATTGCAATGTTGCTGTTTGTCCTTGGACATGGGGGAACTACATGTATCATCAGATAGTGTACATGACAACGCTGGATAAGGATTCGCTCAATTACCTAACATGGAATATCCGTGGGTTAAACTCCCCCAAAAGAATTAGACAGGTACTGGCTTATCAAGATAGCCATGGGGTCAAGATCGCTCTCCTTCAGGTGACACATTTGACCAAACAGACTGAGACCAAGATTGTCCTTAGGTGGGCAGGGTATCGGCTGGCTTCTTCATATTCCTCATATGCAAGAGGGGTCATTACACTCATAAAGAAAGGTCTTGCATTCACCGTGATCAAAACGTGCACGGATGAGGGGGGCCGATACGCTATTGTTCATGGCAAGCTGGGAAGTTCGCTTATAACCATTGTAAATGTATATGGGCCCAACACTGATGAGCCTGAGCTATTCGCAGGCATTCTTAATGTGCTGCGCGAGTGGCCTGAAGCCGAAATTCTGTGGGGAGGCAACCTGAACACGCACCTAGACCCCAGCAAAGATAAATCAAGTAAGCAGGGTGGACACTCACCTAGGGCTGCCCAGATTATAAACGATGGAATGGTTGAAATGGGTCTGGTAGACACGTGGCGGCTCCATAATATTGATAAACTAGAAGGCACACACGCATCTGCTGCGCATGGTAGCTGGTCCTGGCTGGATTATTGGCTGTTAAGTGAAGGGGCGAATGCCTGGGCATCTGATATAGTTACATTACTCAGAACTTTATCCGATCACAATCCAGTCAAACTCATTTTACATATCCCGACGAGTATCCCTCACCAGTTCACATGGCGGTTCCGCTCTGAAGCTCTGCTAGACCCGCTGTACCCTATACGATCAGAGAAGCCATAGTCCAGTATTTTGACTTAAATAAGGGATCTGTGGACAGCGCTGCGACTCTTTGGGAGACCTTTAAGGCTACCGTCAGGGGCACCTGCATTAGCACAATGGCAGGTATACTTAAGGATATTAGGGGGCAAATCACTAAAGTGGAGAAGGCACTGACAAGGCTTGAGAGAGAATACGAGCTGCTCCCATGCGCGCATACATTATCCCAAATCAAAGATCTAATATTAGAGCACAACGAGTTGGCAGCGGGAGAGATTCGTTACCTTTCCAAGAGACATGTAGCTCGGGCATACGGCGAGGGAGGCAGACCAGGGCACAACCTAGCATCTAAGATCAAATATTGAACTGAGCACCAGGTCATAACAAAAATTACAGATGATAAAGGTACTGACCACTACACACCGCAGGCCATAGTCGAACAGTTTCGAAACTGCTATGCTGAGTTGTACACGTCGCAAGGTGGTGCCGCCCCGCAGGAATTAGATGATTACCTGGCAGATATCGCTTGCGCGTGGTTAGCTAAGGGGCATCAAGAGTATTTGAGCCAGCCGATTGAAGCCACTGATATTCAAGAGGCAATTCGTTCCTTGCCAAACAAAAAGGCACCAGAACCAGACAGCCTCACGGCAGAATTTTATAAAGAGTATGCAGAGGTGCTAGTGCCACATCTATTAGAAATGTATGGAGAGGCACATGAATCGGGCAGGCTGCCGCCTACGCTACGACAAGCCCTGATAATCACCCTTTTAAAAAAGACAAGACACCTTCCCACTGCGAGTCATACCGCCCCCTATCACTTATTAATTTAGATGCGAAAATACTGGCAAAAATTCTGGCCACTAGGCTTCAACCTCTAATGCCGAAATTGGTCCTACCGGATCAATCTGGTTTTATTCCAGAAAGTTCCACGTCACACAATTTGCGCACGATTTTTGCGATGTTTCATTTACTCGACCCTGGTCTCCCGGCTGCTGCTGTTATGTTGGATGCGGCTAAGGCATTCGACTCCATTGAATGGAGTTATATGTTTCAAATACTTAAACGAATGGGGTTACCCAAAGTTTTTAATAGATGGGTGCGATTGTTATACACTGATCCAACTGTGCGGGGTCGTGTGGGCGGACTTACATCCGAGCCATTTCAGCTTGGCAGAGGGACCAGGCAAGGGTGTCCTCTATCGCCACTCCTATTCTCTATAATGCTGGAACCGCTGGCTTGAATAGTCAGACAGCGACATAGAGAGACCGCCCTCCGATTTGCACACCGTCCAGTAGGCATATCGCTCTATGCTGATGATATGGTGCTGTTCGTAAGGGAGTCGCAGAGATATTTAGCAACTATACTATGCGAGTATATCAGATTTGGTCGCTTTTCGGGGATCAGCATTAATTGGAATAAATCAGTGGTGATGCCTCTAACGGCTATTACGACTCCACACGCTCTGGAGTTCCCTCTTGTGTGGTCATCTGACCCGATCAAATACCTGTGAATATGGGTGCATCGTGATCCTGAGATAGTGGTCAGGGAAAATTATGGCACGGCATGCACTGTGCTGGAGCAACAGATGGGCACATGGACGGGGATGCCGCTGTCCTTAGCGGATCGTATTGCCCTCATTAAGATGGTTGTTCTGCCTCGCTTTTTGTACCTGTTCAGTAACATACCAATAAAACTGACTCAGCAGTTTTTTACTAATGTGCGCTCGCTGCTGGTGCAGTTAATCTGGGGAGGAAAACAGCCTCGTGTGAGTTGGAACACACTTACCCTTGATTATAACAAAGGCGGCTTTAGTGTGCCAGATTTGCATTTGTATTATCTCTGCGCACAGGCGCAATATGCATATTATTGGTACAGCCATCATGACTTTATTCCACATGTGGCGGTGGAAGATGGGGATGCACACCCGATTCCATTAAAGTATATACTGACACATTCCCGTAGAGGCACACCTAAACACGAAATCAACACGATAGACACCACAATTGCAGCTTGGCAATCTATCGGTCAGCTTGCTGCGAAGCTCCCACTATATACCCCTTCGCTCCCCTTGGCACATCATGCTGCACTCTCGGTGACACAAGAGGAAGGTGCAATGCATTCCATGAGACGGGCGGGTATAGACACAATGCAGGACCTGTACCCAAATGGTAGTTTCCTCACAGCAGAAGAGCTGCAATATATACACAACACGTCGCCGCTATTCAAGTTCACATTTCACAGACTAAAGCTGGCGTTGCAAGCGCACTACCGCACATTTCCGGCAGAGCCACCTGTACTGCAAAGTTTACAGATGCTATTGGTCAGCCCTACACGTCATAAATTAATCACTAAACTGTATAGGGCAGCAAGAGAAGAAAAGGTTAGTGGTACAGATAAAAGCCTAGCTCGTTGGAATGCTAGACTTAACCCTCCACTGACGCAAAAGGAATGGGAATACTGCTGCAAACTTACCAGTGCCCTCACGCCAAATGGCAATCTGCGCATCATTCACTTTAAATATATTCACCAAGTATACCACACACCACTCAAACTGCACAAGTATGGTCTCCGTGATAGTAATAGATGTAAAAGATGTGGGGATCCGGAAGCAGATTTCTGGCACCTAGCCTGGGAATGTAGGCGCGTGTCCGAGTTCTGGGTGGAGGTGTTGCAGCGCATACAGGTTATGACTTCTGTCACTGTACAATGCACTCCGAAGGTCTGTTTATTGTGCTTCACACCGCAGCTGAGGGGCGCAGTGGGCAAATGTATTAGAATTGCACTATTGATGGCAAAACGAAGAGTGGCGCAGACATGGGAGAGCACTCTGGCCCCACTGCCAGAACATTGGATAAAAGACTTGGTATACTGCAGGGAGAACCTTGAACTATATGCGGAGGAGCTACCATCTTCCTCACGACCCAAGGACATTTGGGAACCATTAAGGCAATACCTACGGACAAGGGACCAACCAATGCTCTTGAATAATGTAGAATGATAACTAAGCCTGGGCGTAGTTTGCGTAGTAGCACTTCACGTAGCTACGTGAAGTACAGCTTCAACTACATGTAGCTATGCAAATTGCGTAGTGCGTAGCTGTGTGCTTGATTGCACTGTACAATAATTACCAAAAGCATCTTGTACAGTACAAATTAAGATAAAATAAATATCTGTCTTTATATGCTAAAAATGCATATAGTCACTTCACTAAAGTGAAATCAAAAAGTTAACAAGCAGTGAGAGAGGTGATGATTTTGGTATCCTCGCTAACTTAGGGAGAGAACCAAGCAGATGTCTTGAAAACAAAAAGCACATCTTATTGAACGATTCGGTGGTGGTCCCATCCTCTTAGGACCACCCCAAGCACAGTTATTGGCAAAAATACAATCCCAACCAAAGGCCCTGCAAAGCATTATGGGACGAGATTAGCAGTGGGCAGTGAATATTATAGCATCCAATATCAAAATAATTCTACAAAGAGCTGCAGTTCCACTAGTCGTTACTAGATGTCCCTCACGAGTCAAATGCAAAAGCTTCATGAAAGGTTTTCAATACTTTTGCATTTGACTCGTGAGGGACATCTTGTAACGACTAGTGGAACTGCAGCTTGATGTATTAATAATTTCAATGCTTTTGCATTTGACTCAGTGAGGGACACCTAGTAACGACTAGTTGAACTGCAGCTCTTTGTAGAATTATTTTGATATTGGACACTATAATATTCACTGCCCACTGCTAATCTCGTCCCATAATGCTTTGCAGGGCCTTTGGTTGGGATTGTATTTTTGCCCATAACTGTGCTTGGGGTGGTCCTAAGAGGAAGGGACCACCATTGAATCGTTCACATGATATGCTTTTTGTGTTCAAGGCATCTGCTTGGTCCTCCCCTAGGTTAGGGGGACTCCAAAATCATCACCTCTCTCATTGCTTGATATTTCATTGTCAAAATTCATTTTTGTGAATTGGTTATATGCTTTTTAGCATAAAAAATTACTTTATCAAAGCATTTGAAGGAGTTTATTAAATTATTATACTCCTGCTACGCTACGTTGATAAGCACAGTTATTCACTCTGCTACGTGCAATTTGCGTAGTAGCACAAACTTTGCATGCTTCGTGAGCGTAGCAAAGTATTATGCCCAGGGTTAATGATAACGCTATGCATGTATGTTCCCCGACCTGTCACAGAAATTAGTTAACATGTGTGTTTCAGAGGGCAAATGGGTTAAGGGTTCAGCTGACCACATGTTGTTTGTTTTTGCATTGTTACTGTAATGTATGCTACATTGGATATGTACATGATCTGAAAATCAATTAAAAAAAAACAATGTACAGAAAAACACACAGTAAGGCATAAGTACATATGTATAGAAAAGGTGCATACTGTGGGCTCTGGTAATATAAAATAACGTATAGTAAAGAGTAGTCGTAATATATACAGGATAATGTGTAGGAAACACTGAAAGTAATACATATAGAATCATGCACAGGTGTCAGCGGACCGTGGGATATCAGCTACCTATATGATTATGTATAGGTCAGAGTGCACAGTTATGCCTGTGCTAAATATGGATTAATGTGTAGGAGAGCTCACAGTGAGACCGCTGTACATACAGAATAATGTATAAAAAGAATCAATATTAGGGGCTTAGATACACACATATAGAATGACGTATGGGCACGCGGCAAGGATCGGGTACATTTAGAAGAATGCGTATAATATTTCTACGCACATATCATGCAGCGTAGGAAATGTACACATTCTCTAGCCTTCTCGCTTCTCCCCCAGAGTCGATCTCTCCGTTTACACGCCAAGTTTTTTCGTCTCTAATGAGACCAGGGGTTTAACAAACCTCAACAAATTCAATTAAACGGTTTGCTTTTCTAATTTAATTCCTTGCCCTCAGTCTCTTTGCAGAATGTTGATGAGTGATAAATGCAGCGCTGTCGCTGAACTCCCTCAACGGAGGGCTCTAAGCGGAACTGCCGGCATACTATAGGAACGTTCCCTACTAAAAAGCCATATAAAAGAACTTTCCTCATCAACACCCCTAATCTATGCACCGCAATCGCCCTCACGGAGCCCCCCTTTATGAAAATTCTCCCTCTAGGAATTGCAGCTGTATGAAAGTTTCCTTCTGAAATCCCCATTACAGAAAATCCTTCTCTAACACCCCCTGTTATAAGAACATTTCCTTCATGGACGCCCACCTTAAGAACATTCCCTCTCAGAGCTGTGGTATAAGAACATGTTACCATCGGGACCCAGTTATAAGAACATTCCCCCTCTCAGAAAACCCCTATTACTTCCGTCGATAAGATCCCATCTTCTAAGAACAGCCCCCCTCTGGAACCCTGCTATAGGACCCGTGCTTCTAAGGGGCACTGTATTAAAACATCTGCCCACAAGAGCCTCTGTTATAGGGCCATGCCCTCCCTAAGTGTCTCTGCTCTATGAGCTGTCACTCTAAGAGTCACTCTTGTAATAACTTTTCTTTATCAATCTACATGATAGGAACATGTCCTCTCTAAGAACCGACATTAAAACTGGAGATTCACTTTATGAGTCTCTGTTATTTTAGCATCCCCTCTCTGTGAGCCCCACTAAAAGGAGATTCACTCTAACAGCCTCTATTATAAAGATATTTTTATAAAGAGACTCCCTCTCAGAGTCTCTGTTATAAGAACATTCCCTCTCTAAGAGCCACTCTTACAGGGAAATTCCCTATAGGAACATGAGAACATGCCCTCTGTAAAGGCCCATTTATAAGGCCTTTCCCACCTAGAGACCCTGTCATAATAAATTGTGAGACTCGAAGCCACGCCATGATGCGACCATAGGACGCAGAGGGGAGCCCCTGATTCCACCAGGGCAGCAGTCCATGTGTGGTGTCTTTCGGGCCTCAGAACATTCGTCTTATTCTTCAGTTAAGTTTGACACCCTCAGCTGTGGTGGACTGCAAAAGTGAACATGTATTGAGTCAGCAGGCTCTGCATGACTACCTGTAAGTGTTTGAGGATGATGTGGCCGGCAATGAGGTGTTCAGCGACTGTACTGATGTTGTAAATGAGGAATGTTAGAAATGGGCTCTCTAGTTGGCAGAGGTATGCACCCTGTCCAAGTAGAGACCACCACCCTAGTCAGGGTAAGTGCAGTACACACTAAAAGGTTACCAGTGCTCACCCTCTGGTAGCTTGGCATAGAGCAGTCAGGCTAAACTAAAGAGGCAATGTGTATATATTTGTGCACACACACAAACACACAGTAACAGAGTGAAAACACCACAAAAGTACTCCACACCAGTTTAGAAAAATAGCCAATATTTATCCAAGTAAAACAAGACCAAAATGACAAAAATCCAACATACACAGGTCAAGACATGAATTTTGCATGATTAAATAAAAATGTAGTGCAGTGCTTAGAAGTCAATAGAAAGAACTGGGGCTATCTGGCCGGGTCAAAACCAAAAGTTCAGCCCGACCGCGATGGAGTGTGGACTGGATACAGGAGTCATGCAGACCCACTGACAGCACCTTGGATGCGTCGACGCTTAGGAACGATGCGTTGAAATCTGGAGGTGATACGTCGCTGTTAAAGGCTATGCGTTGTCGGGCAAGGTCGTTGATGCGTCGCTGTCAAGAGCACGGTGTGTCGGTTCAGAGGCATTGATTTCGAACCGCTGGGCTGGAGGCGATGCGTTAATGAGATGCCACGCCGGTCCAGGGATTCGTCAGAGTCGGGACAGTGTGTCACTGACGTCGGTGAAGCGGTGTCCAAGACTCATGCAGCAACGGTTCTTTGGAGGCGCTGCGGCAAAGTTGAGGCTGCATTGTAAGTCGAGGTCGTTGCGTTAGGCACTCTGCGAGCGGTGACCACAGCTTCGGTGCAGGTAACAGTAATGTGTTTGCAAAAGTCGGGGCTGCGTTGTAAGTCTAGGGCTATGCGTTGCACACTCAGCGAGCAGGGGCCACAGCTTCGGTGCAGGCAGCTGCAATGCGTCGGTTTCGCAGGGATGCGCCGGTTCCGAAATTATGCTTTGGAGTCGATTGTTTCTTGGGTTGCAGCACAGCTACTCATTTCCAAGGGCTCAGGACTGGATTTGGCACCACTTGGCAGAGCAGGACTCACAGCAGAGGAGCCCATGTGCTTTTAGCAAGATGCAGGTGAAGTCTTTGATATCCCTGAGACTTCCAACAGGAGGCAACCCCAATAAGACCTTGGAGAACCTTTAAAAGGCAGGATGTAAAGAGCAAAACCCAGTCCTCTGACTCACAGGCAAGTAGCAGCAGGCAACAGGCCAACACAGCAAAGCAAGCAGCAAAGTGGCAATCCATCCTGGCAGCACGACAGCTCTTCTTCCTGGCAGAATGTCCTCAGTCCAGAAGTGTTCTGAGTAAATGGTGTCAGAGGTCCAGTACTTATACCCATTTTAGCCTTTGAAGTAGGGAAACTTTAAAGAAAGGTCACTGTACTGCACAAGACTCTGCCCTTCCTGGCCCTGGCTCCAGACACACTACAGAAGGGTATGAAGCTCTTTGTGTGGGGACAGGCACAGCCCTATTCAGGTGAAAGTGTCAACTCCTCCCTCTCGCTCTAGCTCAGGAAGACCCATCAGCCTGGTGATGGGCCATCAGGATATGGCACACCTCAGCTCCCTTTGTGTGACTGTCTAGAGGGAATGCACAAAGCTCAGCTGACACTCTGGCCCAGACGTGTATTCTAGGGACAGGTAGAGGCACGGAATAGTTAAAGTAAGAAAATGCCAACTTTCTAAAACTGGCCTTTTCAGACTTGCAATTTAAAAACTAACTTCCCTAAAAGATGTGTTTTTAAATTGTAAGTCCTGAGACACCAAACTTCAATTTTCGATCTGCTCCCAATTCGAAGTTACACTTGTAAAGTGTTAAAAGGCAGTTCCCATGCTAACCTATGGGAGAGATAGGCCTTGCTATAGTGAAAAATGAATTTAGCAGTTTTTCACTACGAGGACAAGTAAAACTTAACAGCACATGTCCTACCTTTTAAATACACTGCACCCTGCCCATATGGCTACCTAGGCCTACCTTAGGGGTGCCTTATATGTAACCAAAGGGAAGGTTTGGGCGTGGCAAGTAGGTGAACTTGCTAAGGCCGAAAAGGCAGTTTAAAACAGCACACAGAGGCTCTGCAGTGGCAGGCCTGAGACAGGTTTGAAGGGCTACTCATTTCGGTGGCACAATCAGTGTTGCAGGCCCACTAGTAGCATTTGATTTACAATCCCTAGGCACATGCGCACTGTACTAGGGACCTATTAGTAAATCAAATATGCCAATCATGGAGAAACCAAATGCCATTACATATTAAACACAGAGCACATGCACTTTAGCACTGGTCAGCAGTGAAAAAGTGCCCTGAGTCCTAAAATCAGCCAAAACGAAGTTCAGCACACAGTGAAAAACAGGAGATCAGAAGCAAAAATACAGGGGAAACTACAAAAAAGATGCCAGGTCTAACACGTGTTCCCCCCAGCCGAAAGTGGGGAGAACTACCCAACCTCTTGGGAGTTCTCTTCACTAGGCGGAGAAACCTGGAAAGACCATCAGCGTTGACGTGTTCTATTCCAGGCCGGTGTTCCACCGTAAAGTCCACTCCCTGAAGGGAGATGGACCACCTGAACAGTTTAGGATCCTCACCCCTCCCTAATGCATTAACCATCTGAGGGGCCTGTGGTATGTCTGAACCCGGAAGTGAGTCCCAAACAAGTAGGGTCTTAGCTTTTTCAGTACCTAGACCACAGCAAAAGCTTCCCTTTCTATTGCGCTCCACCTCTGTTCCCTGGGAAGGGAAGTAACCTTCTACTAATTATTGCTACAGGTTGGTCTAGGCCCTCTTCGTTTAGCTGTGAGAGCACAGCCCCTAAACCATGCTCTAAGGCATCAGTCTGCACCACAAATTCATGGGCGCCATGCACATGGCCTTCTTCAGGGTGTCAAAGAGGTCTGGCACACCTCCCTCCAGATCTCCTGATGGGGCTGCTTCTTGGAAATCAGCTCTATCAAGAGGCAACAATGGTGCTGTATCCCTCGACAAATCTCCTGTAATATCCAGTGGACCTAAGAAGGCTCTCACTTCTGTCTGGGTCTTGAGGGGTGCCCGAGCCAAAATGATGTCAATTTTTGGTTGTAGGGGCTGCAAACCACAGAACCCTGCCCTATCTGGCACTCACTGGCCTTGATAGTGAGGCCTGCACTCTGCAGTGCCCTCAGCACTTCCTGAAGATGGTACAAATGGTCCTTCCAACTGGAGCTGAAGACTGCAATGCCATCAAGGTAGGCAGCACTGAAGTTCTCCAACCCAGCCAGAACATGATTGACCAACCTCTAGATAGTGGCAGGGGCGTTCTTCAACCTAAAAGGCATGACACGGAACTGGTAGTGCCCCTCTGGCATTCAGAACGCTGACCTCTCTTGTGCCCCCTCGGTCAAAGCAATTTGCCAGTAGCCAGACATTAAATCAAACATGCTGAGGAACTTGGCAGCTCCAAGCCGATCAATGAGCTCATCCGCCCTGGGGCAGTGGTGCCCGTCAGTCTTAGTGACTGCATTGAGTCCACAGTAGGCTACACAGAACCAGAGTTTGGGTGTGACACCGGGTGGAGCAGCCTTGGGGACCAAAACTACTGGGCTGGACCAAGGACTGTTGGAGGGCTCAATAACCCCTAACTCCAGCATCTTAGAGCCTTCCTCCTTGATGCAGGCCCTCACTCTGTCAGACAACCTGTAAGTTTTGTGCTTAACAGGAGGGCTATCCTCAGTATCAATGTCATAAGTGTACCAATGGATGACTCCTATTGTGAGTGAGAACAGAGATGCAAACTGTCCCATACACTGGCGACAGTTTCTCTGCTGCTCTAGAGTCAAAGTAAGGGAGAGGCTCACGCCCTCTACTGACCCATCCTGCTCTTTAGAAGACAGGAGTCGGGGAGAGGTTACCTCTTCTCTTCCACCCCATCATATGTGACCAAGAGCATGGTCAACTCGGACCTCTCGAACTGAGGCTTGAGGTGGTTCGCGTGCAGGACCCTCAAGGGGTTCCTGGGAATCTGCAAGTCCACCAGGTAGGTGACATCACTCTTGCACTCCTTTACTGCTAATGGGCCATACCAATGGTCTTGCAGAGCACGGGGCTCTACAGGCACCATTACCCACACCCTGTGACCAGGCTGAAACTCAACCAGAGTGGTATTCTGGTCATACCAGTGTTTCATGTCTTCAAGGCTAGCTTTCAGATTCTCCTGAGCGAGTTTCCGGATGCGAGCAGTCTGTTTGCGGAAGGCCAGCATGTAACTGAATACATCCTGGGGTGGGTTCCTAGGAGCTTGCTCCCAGCCCTCCTTCACCAAACTGAGAGTTCCTCTCACAGGGTGTCCATACAGAAGTTCAAAAGGGCTGAAGCCAACCTCCTTCTGCTGTACCTCCCTGTAGGCAAATAAAAGACATGGAAAGCGGACGCCCACTTACGCCTCATGGATTCAGAGAGACCCATAATCATGCCTTTGAGGGTATGGTTGAACCGTTCAACCAACTCATTGGTTTGGGCGTAGTAAGGGGTGTAGAACTTGTAGGTTACTCCACACACCTTCCACATGCATGCATGTACAAGGACACAAAGTTGGTACCATGGTCAAATACCACCTCCTTGGAGAAACCCACGTGGGAAAAGATCCCCATCAGTGCCCTGGCCACTGCGGGTGCAGTCACCGTCCTCAGAGGGATAGCTTTCGGGTACTGGGTGGCATGGTCCACCAAGACCAGGACGAACATGTTGCCCATGGCTGTCTTGGGATCCAGAGGCCCCACAATGTCAATGCCCCCCCACTCGGAAGGGGTGCTCATGACAGGAAAAGGTTGCAGGGGAGCTTTCATCACTCCCCTGTCTTGCCACTCGCCTGGCAGGTAGGACAAGATCTGCAGAACGCATCTGAGTTCTTTCTTATTTGGGGCCAGTAAAAGTGGGTGAAAAGCCTGTCAAAGGTCTTGTCCTGGCCCAAATGACTTACCAGTGGCACGTCATGAGGCAAACCCAGTAGGAAGGTGCTGTGGTACCACGAATACACGGGCTGACCCAGGCTCAGCAAACTAAGGCTCGCTATACAGGAGATCATTCTCCCAGTAAATCAGGTGAGTTCCAGCGGCATCACCAGCTGCCTGGGCCTTGGCCTGCTTCCAAAGACCCACACAAGTAGGGCACTCTTTCTGCACCGTGCAGAACTCCTCCCTGGAGGGACCTCCATCCTGCTGCCACTAGGACAGCCCAGGCAGGTTCCCCAATTCGGCGACATCTTCCCCTGTAGGTTCAGGAGCATCCCCCTCAGGTTCAGTCTCCTCCCGAACTGTGGGAATTTCAGGAGCGGGTTTCTCTTGCCCTTTGCTCATCCTCTTTTTGGCAGGGACCTGGGCCACTCTTTCAGGCTCCAGGTCCTTCTGACCAACCTCACGTGCTACCATGGACTGTGTGGTCAGGCACACCCTCTCAGGCAGAGAATACGGAGAGACAAGGGAATCACCTTCTCTAACTCCCCCTCCACAGTTTATCACTCACTACAAAGAGAAGGTCTAAAATAAAACTACAAAAAGGTATTTCTTAAAGAATCAATATGCATGCTTCTACAAATTGCTAATCTATGTTAATCCCAAACTACTCAGATGATCTAGTCTGGAACCAGGAAAGGAAGGGGGGAGGGGCTCTGGAGGAAAGAAATCTAATTTCTTAATACTGCCCTCACACACTTTGCAGTGTCATGCTTCATCATTGGGCCGCATCTGAACGCCCAGGTGCAGACCAACACACTGGACGGAGCGCTGAGAATTTTTTTAGAAATATAGTGGTGAGGAAAGAAAATATAAAGAGAAACAAAGAATAGGGAAACAATTATTCCCTCAAGAAGGGATCATAAAGTGCAAGACATAAATCATATTATTAAAACTATCTGAGGGGAACCCAGGATTACCTTTATTCTTGGTCACCCTCGATAGGATTAAAATTTAGTCGGATACACCAGGGAGATCAGTGCCCCTATATCCTGTTTGCAGGAACCAACATGTTTCGGCCTTCATCAGTAGCCCTCACGGGTCACGGCGGCCTTCGTCAGGGTATTGATCCCTTAGAGTGATTGTGGTCTTGACCCACACTCGGGTCTCCAAATTATTTTATCTTAGGATAATCTCCTTTTCGCCTACTACGCACTTGCATAGAGGAACAAGTTACTGTAAAGATGAAAATACGAAAAGGCAGGCTTGAATACCTGTACCTCAATTTTCTTGCCCTCAAACCTTATCCCCTTCCAAAAGTGACTACATTAAAAACATATTCCATAACTATTTATAGAAAACCGGTGACTTTTACACACAGTTATATAAAAGCAGGCAATAACACCCCTGGTGCTGAGATAAAAAACAAAGTGGCTCAAAGAGTCTCAGGTTCTAAATCACTGATTTGTTACTTCCACTCCTGTATTATATTCGGTCTCTGAGTGACAAGGCGCCCTGTTTATCCTTAGTGCAGCCTCTCTATTTCACCGTGTCCAATGTGTAAAATGCATCTGGATATTTTCTTACCCGAGTTTATATGCCACTTGCTAAACCCGGGACGCAATACAGATAAAGTCATCTACCTGTTGAAGTGCCCCTGTGCTCTCCAAAATATAACTGACTAACATATCCACCACTAAAATTACTTTCATGTTTCACCATAATAATTCAACACTAATACTTCTGGGTTCCAGAGTAGCGTGCTACTTGCGCTTCAAAACCCCATCAGGGGTAGCAAGCGCTATATAAATACAAACCTCTTTCCCTCTTCTATCCCGCCACCTACCCTTCTCTACCCAAATAACTGAATAACATGTCCACTAATCAAAGTTACTTCATTTTTTACTAGACTAATGTTCAACACTAATCCTTAATGGGTTCCGGAGTGGCGTGCTACTCGCCAGAAAAGCGCTTCAACACTCATCAGGGGTAACAAGTGCTATATGAATGCAAACCTTTTTTCGCTTTTATCCCTCCGCTATCCTTCTCACTCCAAATAACTGACTAATATCCACCACTGAAACTACTTTCATATTTTCACTATATTAATTCACCACTAATCCTTGATGGGCTTCCAGAGTAGCATGCTTCAACACCCCATCAGGGGTAACCAGCGCTATATAAATACAAACCTTTTTTTCCTCCTCTATCCTTCTGCTATCATTCCAAATCCAAATAACTGCCTAACCTATCCATCACTTAAAATGTACTTGCATGTTTCACTATACTAATTCAACACTAATCCTCTATGGGTCCCGGAGTAGCGTGCTACTCGCCGAAAAAGCGCTTCGACGCCTCGTCAGGGGTAGTAAGCGCTATATAAATGCAATTACAATACAATACAATACAATATGTGGGTATGACTACCCGTAAGATCAAGACCCGCATATTGGAACACATGAGCACAATACGGTGTGGGAAGACCAACACGAAGTTGACAGCACACTTCAAAGAATTAGGCCATACAGAGAAAGACCTTACTTGGACTGTATTAGACAGACCTTTTATTCCGCCTAATACAGCAGACATCACAAATTTTTTGTTGGTAAGGGAACAGCGCTGGGTTGATAGACTGAAGTGCAGCCAAAGAGGTCTGAACGACTGCATTCCCTGGTTTCAATTATATGGGATCATGGGAAGATAATGCATAAGACATTATGATAATAGCTGTGATCACATATATAGCTTAATCAATCACAAGGACTTGGGGATTGATATAACACACCATACATTAGTCAGAAAAAAGAGCATCTGGCAAATGAGTACGTTCATTGTATAATGAGAGCATAATAAGCCGTGTAATTGTAAAAACATAGAAAGAAACATCGTATGTACCGATATAACCTTAAATTAGAATAAATTGTTTTAACATGAACACTGAGACTATATAGTGGTTGAATAAAAATGTAGATCGAGTACAATATACCCATAGATAAGAATTTCTTTTGGAAAGAAAGAATAAGTAGCCTTAAAAAACAAAGTTACAAGTAAAAATTTCAGCCGATTTTAAGAAAAGTGATAACGCGGAATTCCAACATGGCCGCTGTAACTAACAGAAGAAGGGTGGACAAAACAACAGGTCTAGTTGTTTTTAGTATTCCTCCAGACACATGCGCGCCCACGTAATTAGCGTCGGGATGCTTAAAACCAGGAAGTGAATCGAGCACCGGCATCGTCGGTGGACTCGTACTGGAAGGAGGAATCGTGCTGGTCTCGGTGTAGTAAGTGGGGCATTGAAATCTAGGGAGGAGCCGTATTGGGGCAACTTGACTTTGGTATAGTGTAAGGTTTTGATGGATTACAGTTTGGCCTTTACCGCGTTACTGTTGAATGCGCATGCCACGACTATAAGAATGACATGTACCTTGAGCAATGTAAAGATTGGTGACGGCAGCATAATCATTATCTCTTCTTTGTAAGCGCTGGGACAACAACTAATCCGGGTACAAGTTATGTGAATTCGATACATATGATCTTTTGTAAGTCAGGATGAAGGTAGCATTTCCCTTCTTTTGTTTTGTTCATATAGAGTGTGACGAGGAGACCACGCTCCCACGACGGTCCCGGGTTTAGCAAGTAGCATATAAACTCGGGTAAGAAAATATCCAGATGCATTTTACACATTGGACACGGTGAAATAGAGAGGCTGCACTAAGGATAAACAGGACGCCTTGTCACTTAGAGAACCGAATATAATACAGGAGTGGAAGTAACAAATCAGTGATTTAGAACCTGAGAGTCTTTGAGCCACTTTGTCTTTTATCTCAGCACCAGGGGTGTTATTGCCTGCTTTTATATAACTGTGTGTAAAAGTCACCGGTTTTCTATAAATAGTTATGGAATATGTTTTTAATGTAGTCACTTTTGGAAGGGGATAAGAGTTGAGGGCAAGAAAATTGAGGTACAGGTATTCAAGCCTGCCTTTTCGTATTTTCATCTTTTACAGTAACTTGTTCCTCTATGCAAGTGCGTAGTAGGCGAAAAGGAGATTATCCTAAGATAAAATAATTTGGAGACCCGAGTGTGGGTCAAGACCACAATCACTCTAAGGGATCAATACCCTGACGAAGGCCGCCGTGACCTGTGAGGGCTACTTATGAAGGCCGAAACATGTTGGTTCCCTCAAACAGGATATAGGGGCACTGATCTCCCTGGTGTATCCGACTAAATTTTAATCCTATCGAGGGTGACCAAGAATAAAGGTAATCCTGGGTTCCCCTCAGATAGTTTTAATAATATGATTTATGTCTTGCACTTTATGATCCCTTCTTGAGGGAATAATTGTTTCCCTATTCTTTGTTTCTCTTTATATTTTGTTTCCTCATCACTATATTTCTAAAAAATTTCTCAGCGCTCCGTCCAGTGTGTTGGTCTGCACCTGGGCGTTCAGATGCGGCCAAATGATGAAGCATGACACTGCAAAGTGTGTGAGGGCAGTATTAAGAAATTAGATTTCTTTCCTCCAGAGCCCCTCCCCCCTTCCTTTCCTGGTTCCAGACTAGATCATCTGAGTAGTTTGGGATTAACATAGATTAGCAATTTGTAGAAGCATGCATATTGATTCTTTAAGAAATACCATTTTGTAGTTCTTTTTAGACCTTCTCTTTGTAGTGAGTAATAAACTGTGGAGGGGGAGTTAGAGAAGGTGATTCCCTTGTCTCTCCGTATTGTGATTTTCTCTATAGGCACGGCCGCTGAGCCGTAGAGACTATTGTGGAGATTTTCCATGATCCTCGTTTGTGAAGTATAGGTAGGTGGATTAGCATAACACCACCGATGGAGGAACAGGGCCTCGCTTATGGGGATGAGGCCGCAGCAAGGATTTTAGCGGGTCCTTCCCTCTTTTGGGGGATGCGACCCTAACACAGGCATTGACACAGGTGGAAGGTTGGGATACATTGACAGAGTTAAAGAGGATATAGGTCAAGACGATATTACATGGAGCTATCCTAACCGAATATCTCCGAGCCAATGCAGCTCCTGGGGGTCTCCTGGTGGTCAATGAACCTCTAATCTTCCTGGAGGATGCTTCCTTTAGGAAGAATTGGTCGTTGATAGCCTGGAGGTGCTCCAGGGACTGGCTGATTTTAATCATTGATACGGCAAAAAAATTATCAGATGACCTATTGATACAGATACAGACCAGTGAAGGGAATTTGAGAACACACCTCCATCTAACAGTCTTCAAAAAGAAACTAGAAGAAACGAATAAAGTTGTAAATGAATTTAAAGAATACCTAGTTAACTCTAAAGTTGGCAAACTACAAAAGGACCTTAAGAAGTTTTCAAAAGAAGAGGTTTATCCCTACATTAAAGAGGTTTATGCCAAAAATAAAGAAAACTTAAACACGCAAAAGAAACCTCAGAGACAGTATAAAGATAACTCAAGCTCAGGCAGTGAGAGCAGTGACACTGATTACAAACCAAGGTACAGAGGGAGGGGCTGGACACGAGGTTACTCCCGCCCTTACCAACATGGCCCCCCGATGCCCTATGGATGGCCACCAATGTACCACCCTATGGAACCTCCACATTTCTTCCCCAAACGAATACCAGCCTTTTTTAGCGAGAGGGAGAGGCCGACAGAAAACGAACAAGGTACAGTGGGACGAAGTCAACCAGAGGGTGACATGCAGCATGTCTCGGGAAGGGGAACCGGGCAGCAGCAGGGATCAGAGCTTGTGATGAACCTGAGCAGTGTAACACTGACTACAACACAGGAGCAGGTTCTATCTAAAGGCCTAGGGTTCGTTCCTACCAACCAGCTTGACTCGTTTAAATTGAAGTGTGAACTCGCAGCATTCTTTCGTAATGTAAGGTTGAGGGTGTTTTTTGAAGGAAAGGAATCTACCTTGGATGAAGAAGGAGATACAGGACTAAAAAATAAGTCAACTTTTACACCTACAGTAAAGCACAGAAAATGGTAGCGGTGGAATACAGGGTAGCACTGGATCTTCCTACACCTTTTCTCTATGTTCCTATTAAAATAGTAGGATCACATAGAAGAAATCACTTTTATGGTTTTAACACTATTGCTTATTTTATATCGGTTTTTTGTGTAAATGCTTTGTACTGTTGTTCACATTATTCACAGCCTTGAAGAAGTTACCAACGTAACGAAACACGTGTCGGCTGTTTCCATCAAAGACAACGTAAAGGCTATATGAACAGGACCTCCGTGAAATTATAAATGAAAACATTTGTAATTGTTTATTATTTATATTTGGATTGTGTTGCAAAATATGAGGTCACCACAATTAGAAAAGAAATAATGTCAGTATATTAAAAAATGTTTTCTTTTTGCTCAAACTGACTTGTTGGATTACTTGCCTGTGAATTGCTACAGAGATATTTATACAGACTGGCTACACTATTCAATGGTAGTGTTATATAAACTTGAAGAGTGCCGAGGTAAATTCGTGTTGTTTGAACTTTTACACCTACGTTGGGACAATTACCCCCAGAAGTAGGGGTTTTTGAACAGGCGACCTTGAGAGACATTGAAAATATGGAGATAGAAAAAAGAAGGAAACCATTCTTCAATTTGTCCAATATTGAGAAAAAAGCCCTACAAGAACTGAGGGATGCTCCGACTATAATCATAAAGCCCGCCGATAAAGGCGGAGCTATTGCCGTACTGGACAAAGTGACTTATAACAACGTATGTGTTCGCCTGTTGAGTGATGAGTGGAATTATAAGATCCTGGAACAAGACCCAACAGAGGAAGTACGAATAATGATCAATACATATATAGAGGAGGCATTGAGCAACGGCTGGATTAGCCGAAAAGAAGCAGCCTTTCTGAGCAATGCGCAACCCATGGTGCCGTACTTCTATATATTGCCTAAAGTGCACAAGATCACAAGACCACCCCCAGGAAGACCTATCGTTTCGGGGATTAACTCCATTTTGGAGCCATTGTCAAAATTTTGTGACACTTACCTCCGTCCTTTAGTGCAAAAAATGCCTGCTTACCTCAAGGATTCTCGTGAGGTATTGAACCTTATTGAAGACATTGAGTTTGATTCGGCAAGGGATCTGCTGATAGGACTCGATATTGAGTCCTTATACACTAACATTCCCCAACAAGAGACACTTAGGGTCATAGAAAACATACTTTTCTCAGAGGACTGGCGATATCAGACCCCCAGAGCTTTTATTCTGAGTTTATTGGAGCTGGCTCTTACAAAAACTTTCTTCAAATATGAAGACACTTTCTATCTACAAATCCATGGAACATCAATGGGCAGTGCCTGTGCTCCTAGCCTAGCCTGTTTATATGTATCCTACTTTGAAGAAAAGAACATTTATTCCCAAAACAACCCCTTTGGAGAACAAATAAGGGTGTGGCGTCGATACATCGACGATGTTTTTATTGTCTGGAGAGGCAACAAAACCACAGCAGAGGCTTTTTTAAGATGGCTTAATGGAATCAATCAATTTCTCTTCTTCACTGGAACGATATCAAGTGAATCCCTGGCTTTCCTAGATTTGGATATCCGAGTAGGGGATAATGGTCTCCAGAGCAGTGTGTACCATAAGCCGACTGACAGAAATAGCTTGCTGTCCTTTAAAAGTTTCCATCCCCGAGCACTGAGGGAGAACCTCCCATATGGACAGTTCTTGCGTCTACGCAGAAATTGTTCCACAGTCACTGATTTTAAAAGGGAGGCAGACCTATTGAGTAAAAAGCTGCAAGAAAGAGATTATCCTAATTGGACAATCCAGAGAGCAAAAAACGAGCCAGAAATAATAGTAGAGAAACTCTACTAGAAACACACAACAGAGAACAAGCAGAGAGAAGCGTTTGCGTCACTACGTATAACACTACCTCAAATGACATTAAGAAAATTGTGCAAAAAAACTGGCGGATCCTAAATTTGAATGGGCTGAATCAACCAATCCCACTCTTCTCTTTTAAAAAAAGCAGCAGTATTAAGGACATGATTGTCAGCACACGCCCTAGAATTCAACAACATGAGGAGAACAGAGAAACGATAACAAGGGGCTTACCAACTGCTACGGGCCATTATGCCTGCGGTTACCGTAAGGCATGCCCTATTTCTATTAATGGCAAGAGCATAGATATTGGTCTAAAATATCCATGGGAACAAAGGAAATTGACGACCTGCAATACAGATAAAGTCATCTACCTGTTGAAGTGCCCCTGTGCTCTCCAATATGTGGGTATGACTACCCGTAAGATCAAGACCCGCATATTGGAACACATGAGCACAATACGGTGTGGGAAGACCAACACAAAGTTGACAGCACACTTCAAAGAATTGGGCCATACAGAGAAAGACCTTACTTGGACTTTATTAGACAGACCTTTTATTCCGCCTAATACAGCAGACATCACAAATTTTTTGTTGGTAAGGAACAGCGCTGGGTTGATAGACTGAAGTGCAGCCAAAGAGGTCTGAACGACTGCATTCCCTGGTTTCAATTATATGGGATCATGGAAGATAATGCATAAGACATTATGATAATAGCTGTGATCACATATATAGCTTAATCAATCACAAGGACTTGGGGATTGATATAACACACCATACATTAGTCAGAAAAAAGAGCATCTGGCAAATGAGTACGTTCGTTGTATAATGAGAGCATAATAAGCCGTGTAATTGTAAAAACATAGAAAGAAACATCGTATGTACCGATATAACCTTAAATTAGAATAAATTGTTTTAACATGAACACTGAGACTATATAGTGGTTGAATAAAAATGTAGATCGAGTACAATATACCCATAGATAAGAATTTATTTTGGAAAGAAAGAATAAGTAGCCTTAAAAAACAAAGTTACAAGTAAAAATTTCAGCCGATTTTAAGAAAAGTGATAACGCGGAATTCCAACATGGCCGCTGTAACTAACAGAAGAGGGGTGGACAAAACAACAGGTCTAGTTGTATTTGGTATTCCTCCAGACACATGCGCGCCCACGTAATTAGCGTCGGGACGCTTAAAACCAGGAAGTGAATCAAGCACTGGCATCGTCGGTGGACTCGTACTGGGAGGAGGAATCGTGCTGGTCTCGGTGTAGTAAGTGGGGCATTGAAATCTAGGGAGGAGCCGTATTGGGGCAACTTGACTTTGGTATAGTGTAAGGTTTTGATGGATTACATTTTGGCCTTTACCACGTTACTGTTGAATGCGCATGCCACGACTATAAGAATGACATGTACCTTGAGCAATGCAAAGATTGGTGACGGCAGCATAATCATTAGCTCTTCTTTGTAAGCGCTGGGACAACAACTAATCCGGGTACAAGTTATGTGAATTCGATACATATGATCTTTTGTAAGTCAGAATGAAGGTGGCATTTCCCTTCTTTTGTTTTGTTCATATAGAGTGTGACGAGGAGACCACGCTCCCACGACGGTCCCGGGTTTAGCAAGTAGCATATAAACTCGGGTAAGAAAATATCCAGATGCATTTTACACATTGGACACGGTGAAATAGAGAGGCTGCACTAAGGATAAACAGGGCGCCTTGTCACTTAGAGACCGAATATAATACAGGAGTGGAAGTAACAAATCAGTGATTTAGAACCTGAGAGTCTTTGAGCCACTTTGTCTTTTATCTCAGCACCAGGGGTGTTATTGCCTGCTTTTATATAACTGTGTGTAAAAGTCACCGGTTTTCTATAAATAGTTATGGAATATGTTTTTAATGTAGTCACTTTTGGAAGGGGATAAGGTTTGAGGGCAAGAAAATTGAGGTACAGGTATTCAAGCCTGCCTTTTCGTATTTTCATCTTTTACAGTAACTTGTTCCTCTATGCAAGTGCGTAGTAGGCGAAAAGGAGATTATCCTAAAATAAAATAATTTGGAGATCCGAGTGTGGGTCAAGACCACAATCACTCTAAGGGATCAATACCCTGACGAAGGCCGCCGTGACCCGTGAGGGCTACTGATGAAGGCCGAAACATGTTGGTTCCTGCAAACAGGATATAGGGGCACTGATCTCCCTGGTGTATCCGACTAAATTTTAATCCTATCGAGGGTGACCAAGAATAAAGGTAATCCTGGGTTCCCCTCAGATAGTTTTAATAATATGATTTATGTCTTGCACTTTATGATCCCTTCTTGAGGGAATAATTGTTTCCTATTCTTTGTTTCTCTTTATATTTTCTTTCCTCACCACTATATTTCTAAAAAATTTCTCAGCGCTCCGTCCAGTGTGTTGGTCTGCACCTGGGCGTTCAGATGCGGCCCAATGATGAAGCATGACACTGCAAAGTGTGTGAGGGCAGTATTAAGAAATTAGATTTCTTTCCTCCAGAGCCCCTCCCCCCTTCCTTTCCTGGTTCCAGACTTGATCATCTGAGTAGTTTGGGATTAACATAGATTAGCAATTTGTAGAAGCATGCATATTGATTCTTTAAGAAACACCTTTTTGTCGTTTTTTTTTAGACCTTCTCTTTGTAGTGAGTAATAAACACCCTCTCAGGCAACCACAACATACCAAAGTATGATCTGAGCACCACCTCCTTCCAGGCGGTATGCTCCAGGTCCCTGCCCAGCAGACACTGCACAGGCATGAATGAATTCACAGCTACCCTCAAGGAACCTGAGACCTCCCCATACAAAGAGAACCTGAGCCACCAACCATTGGCCCCCACTGTTGTCTACAGCAACTACTTGGTGGACAACATTAGGGACTACCTGCTCTGAAGACACCAGATGACACCGGACGGTTGTTATGCTGTCTCATGACTCTCAGAGCCCCTGCCCTCTTCCCATTGATGGTCACCCACTGCCTGTACTTCCTAGTGTTGTCAGGCATGAGGGTTCTCTGGACCATCTCGCTATCACCAAGGGACCCTAGGGTAATCTCAGCTGGCCCCCCACCACTAACTGGGACCAACTCTTCCCCGAGCGCCACACTAGCCATCCCCAGTGACTGCCCACCAGCTGTGCAAGCTTGGGACACTTGGGATCCCCCTTGAAGTGCCCTTTCTGATTACATTCAAAACACTTCAGGGGTCCCTTCCCTGCAGGCTTTCTTGTCAGGAACCCCTTCTTCTCAACAGGGGGTTGAGAATCCTTACCCTGGAAACTAGTTAGGGCCCTTTAGAGAACTACTTACTTTTATTTTTGTCCCCCTCCCTTCTTCTGTTGGGGAACCTGTCCACCCGTGGCTGAGTCTCCCACATGCAACTTCTTGTGGACCCTGGTGCTGATCCAGTGGTTCTCCTCCTTAGCAACTTTCCTGGGGTCAGAAAGTCTACTGCCAATCAAGTGCTGGCGCAGCTCAGGAAAACAAAGACTAAACATGTGCTCCTGCGCAATCCAGTTGTACAGCCCTTATAATCTGTTACCTCACTGCCCTTCACCCAACCATCCAGTGCTCTGCAGAAAGAATCAACATACTCTACCCATATCTGAGGACCAAGTTTCACACTTTCTCTAAACGTTTGCCTGTATCTTTCTGGGGTCAGACCATATCTCCTGATTAGGGCCTCCTTCATGGCGGGGTACCTTGTCTTGTCCTCTTCCCCTAGAGCCAGTAAGGTATCCCTCCCCTCCACTGTGAAATGCTTCCACAAACCTGGACCCCAATCCCTCTTAGTAATCCTGTGTATTTGCAAAGCTATCTCGTAGGCCTGAAACCCCCGATCTATGTCATCTTCCACTCCATAATCACGCACCAGACTCTTGGGAATGAGTACCTTTTCCTTTGAGTACAATGGAGATATGCTGCCACTATCTGTGCTGGACTCAGCCCTCTTGGCTTTCAAATCCAACTCTTTCAAGCTCAGCTCCTGAGCTAAAAGCATTTTCTTCTCCTCCATGGCCAGTTTATCTTTCTCAATTGCCAATTTCTGTTTTTCCACATCTACATTGAGTTTTGCCAACTCCAACTGCATCTTACTTTCTTCTTGTTTGTGAGGACAGACCTTTAGAGGAAACAATGCTGCCAGCTCTGGAGGGAGCTCTTCCACCATTCAGACTGCCCCCACCCCAAAGGCATTGCTGGCTCCTCCAGCCATCCATATGCAGACTTTGTTCCTCATCCTCCACAACAACATTCCCATCTTCTGGGTGCTCAAGGCAATAATTCGCCCTGGAGATGCACACATCTGGGGTAGACATCCTAACTAAACTCCCACCTGTGAAGGTTACAGTAACTAAAATCCATAAAGCACAACAGACACATTGTTTCACGCAATATAAAAGTAACAAGCTTTGTCTACAAAGTTAGGGATGGGACTAAGGCCCAGCAAAGAATAGGGTATATATTCACCAGAAAAGGCAAGAGATGGGTGAAAACGTTGCCCAGAGTAAAGTTGGCAACCGCCCACACCCCCTAAAACTGCTGGGCAATACATGGATTTCACAACCACCACTCAAACAAACATCCTAGTGAACATGTTACCAATGTGTGCACACACCCTCTCAACTGTGCCTATCCCCCTTCCTGAACTCATTTTCCAGGGTCGGCACTGGATATAATCATCATGCGGCATGCTGTCCATCAGGTCACAAGTAGGCTGCATGCCCCATTCAACCAGAAATCATGATCTATCTAGATGTATCAAGAGGTCACAGCGTTTCTGTATATGTGAGAGGTTGGACAAGCAAAACAGAAGAAAAACAGGCTCAACGAAGAATGAGCAAGCCTACCATAGCCCCTGCTAGATGAAATCCATGAACCAAACCTGTCAGAAGCAATGCATCAGCAGGCCTTAGAAAACCCAGAACCGCTGTGAGAACATCACCAAGCCCCATCCTCATGTGCTTGGCCAAGCACAGTAGCATTCATGTGCACCACAGTACAATCAACTCAAAAAGGCCACCTGAAATCAACCATGCAGAATGAGTGCATTGGATCTGCCAAGTGTGGCAGCGAAAAAAATTCTCACACAAAAGTCGTGGAAGAGAAGGGACAATGCAAACATATAAGCAAAAGGAGGAAGACTCCTGTAAATGGCCAGAGAAGGAAGGCAGATCTATGAGGCGACATGAGACAAATGGGATACCACAGTTGTTAGCTACCAAAATATCCTGCTCCAGTGGTGACGCTGCCTGTGACAACAGTATTAGTGGCTCCGATCAGCAGCCCACACTGCAGGAGCAGCCTAAGCGGCAAGTTCAAGCTACCAAAGACTCCCCCAAAATGAGCCACTCTCCCCAGTGAGCAGTGCCAGGTCCTGTGTCACACTCTTACACCATTCCGGCAGCGAAGAAAAAACTCTACAGAAGACAAGTTCATTGAGTGAAGATTCTGTGAGCGAGCACAATGCAGTAAAAAAGCGGTACTGCTTATGATTAAATACCGCCAAGCGTGACTCCCAGTCTAGCGGTGACTCGTGCAAAGATAGCAGCAGAGGAGCGCTGATGGAAAAACATTACTGACATTCACTGACATGACAGAATGAGACAATGCTAGGGTGTTAGGTCTCACAAGGGAACACATAGGAGAAGTGGCGTTAGCTGGCAAAGCCGAACAAGGTGAGCACAGTCGTAGGATACAGGCAATGAGCCCAGGATCGTGCACAGGTTGAACTTACACATAGCTGGCAAGAGGGCTCTGCGAGTTAAGTGTTCACAGCTAAGATGTGTGGTTATCTACAAGTCATTAGCTCACATCCAATAAAGCTGACTCATCCTTTCGTCCTCCTGAGGTAGGCAAATTGGACTTTAGTAACCCCTTTTATTTTTTGGTGTTTTGAAGCAGCAGAAGTGCGCCCCACAGAACAAACTACAATAACAAGAAATCTCCAACTAATCTGCAGCGACCACCATCTTGTCTCCTTCTTTATGAACTTTCCCATGAGGAAAACCACCAAAGCAAGAGTGACTAATAAGACCACCCGCAGGCACTGGTACAAACTCAATCTCTCAGTACTTGCTTCCCATCTTATTATTGCTTGCATGAAGTTGGCAATAAAGCAGGGACGTTGCTGGTCTCGTTGATGACACGTGAGGAAGGCCCGAGATGGGTTAAGTAGAAAGAAACACACACAGCAGAAGTAGTGAGCTCAGTTGTAGCGATAGAGCAGGAATTTGCAAATTATTTCCAACAGCTGTATCAACCGAGTGGGATGCTCTTCCGTGGACCTGAGTGACTTCATAGCTGACATTCCAATTGTCTCCATATCCTGAGACAATTGGGAACAAATAGACTAAATGATACAGGTGGATGAAATTTCAGAGGCAATTAAGCAACTTAAAAGTGGGTAACTCTAGAACCTAATGGCCTACCATCGTAATGTTTTAAATGCCTGAGCAGTAGAGATGGGGAACCCATTACACATATGCTGTATGAGGCAAAAATTGAGGGGAGCTTGCCACTGGATCCCACAATGGCCCCCATAGTGTTTATTCATAAAATGGGGAAACCACTGGAGGATTATGCCTTGCATAGACCTCCGTCTTTTCTCAATTTTGAGATCAGGTTATTGGCGAAGGTTCTCACAAATCGACTCCTCTGTGTAGTTGATAAATTAATAGCCAAGGACCAGTCTGGATTTATGCTCCACAGATCCATGTGTCACAACCTTTGGAGTCTATAATGGTGTTTGGAAGAAGTAGATTCATTTCTGGAACCTGGGTGCTATTGGCACTGGATGCAGAGAAGGAGTTTGATTCAGTTGAATTGCCATACATTCAAGATGACCAAGATGGGGTTTGGCCCAGATTTCCTGTCATGTATCAGATTATTGTATACAATGCCTAATGCAAGGGTCAGAGGTAACGATTATTGTATAAAATGCCTAATGCAAGGGTCAGAATTAACGGTACCATGTCACGAGAATTCCGGCTAGGACTGGGTACGAGGCAGACCTGCCCTGTTTCCCCTCACCTGTTTGCACTAGAACCCCTTGAGAGTTGGCTGTGGTGGATGGCCTGATTCAAGGACTGAGGTTGGAACCAGTCTAGGAGGATGTAATCTGCCCATAGACAGAGGACCTCCTCCTTTCCCTGGCAGATCCTGAAAGGTCAGTAACCAGGACTTTGTAGAAAGTAGATAGGCCTGGGAACTACTCAGAGGTGAATGTGAACTGGTGCATACCTGTGATATTTCTTTTGACGACGTGCCAGCCAGCAGTAAACTGGAACAGGCCACTACAAAGGGGTCAGTATGGGTTCAAATAATTGGGGATATATATATGTGACCAAGACCACGGACATGGTCAAAACACGTCGTCCTTTTCTGCCTTGTGAATAAACACTTTTTGCAATCGATCAGTGGGCTCGTGGAGACTTTTTCCTTGGATTCTCCTCGCTTTGCGATAAATATATATATATATATATATATATATATATACACACACATATATATATGTATATGTGTTTATATATATATATATATATATATATATATATATATATAACCAAAAACATTGATGACTTCATGAGACATAATCTGGACAGAATTGGGGGTGAGTATAGGGTGGACACAGGACACTGAAGGGCACTCCCACTTTCCCTTCTTGGAAAGGCCACCCTGTTTACAGTGATTAAACTCCCCAAATGTTTATACATGCTCCAAAACATGCCACATGACATTCCGGATGCATTTTTCCAGAAGGTGGACAATGTAACGAGATAGCTGTGGTGAGGTGGGGATCTTTCCAGGGTCACATTACTGACTTTGATCAGAAGCCCATGCGAAATTGCCCTTCCATAATTGAAACTGTATTACCAGACGACCCAGTGGTTAATAGTTAATGACTGGGTATATGACTCGCAAGAGGAGCTGGCAGTTCGGCTAATAGGAGGACGATAAAACCAAGGGGCTACAGAGGAAAACACTGGGGGCCTCGCCCACACCCACAGAGATAGTAATCAAAATATGTCAGAGAGTGACTTTGAAAATGGGATGGGAGGGGAAGCTCACACTAGAAACACCACTATGGCACTCAAGGATACTGGCAGACTTGAACAACCTGAAGGGCTTTAAGATGTGGGCCATATAGGTTGTATGACAGAACAACGCAGGGAAATACTTTGCATGCTTTTACATTGCATTTCTACCCTGCATTTGTTTAGAACGCATCTGCTTTTACAACGTATGCCTTTACCATGCATTGTATATATATATATATATATATCCATCCGAAAGAGTTGCCTCCAACAGAAGAGCCCACACAGGTTAGTTTGCCATACGATTTAATGAAAACTGCAGCGTGAGTAGGCAGGATACCAAACACAGTTTATATGAAACCAAGCCGACGCGTTTCGGGCCCCCGCCCTTCATCATAGGCTTAATGTTCTGCGGAGAGTAGTTGCAATTTTAAAGCACCTGCATTTATCAATGATACCCGCCCTCGTGGGTAGCACAATCTTTCCAGTCAAGAAACGTGTGCTAGAGCACTTGAGAGCCATTAGAAACAATGACACAACCTATCCCATGGCTAGACATTGCAACACTGTGCATGGCTCCACCAAAACTGAGAACCTAAAAATCTCATATTTTGGCATTGACAGGATTCCTATGAAGAGTCGGGGTGGAGACAGGGAACGTGCACTCAGAAGACTTGAGTCGAAATACATAATCAGTCTCAACACCAAGTACCCGGGAGGTTTGAACCAGGACGAGGAGCTTCACGTTCATCTGGGATAATGCCATCTCCCTTCTGTCTCCCCGGATAGACTGGGCACTACTGCATCTCACTCCATCTTTAAGATTGTCTGTCTTCCCTTTGTCCTGCCTTGGTGATATATCCAACAGGATGTGAATCCTTCCTCCTTTCTCTACATTCTCCTCTCTAACACGTTTCTCCCTCTCACCTACGGCTATTGCATCCCTTGGTCACTTGACCAAACTATTTGTTTGTTTTGTCTTGTTGGTTTACAACATGATTAGGTGGGGGAGTCTTTTCTCCGTTTCTTTTCCTCATCATGTTTTCCTCTCTTTTTTCCTCTCTGACCGCTTGTTTCAGCTAAACCCTTTCTTTCTTCTTCTTCTTTCTCAACTCTTCTCTCTATCTCTCGCACAAGATGCCACCCAACACATTTGGTCACTGGACCATGAATCAGTAGGAAATGTTAATATTATGATCTCTTTGGGGTAACTTTCACTCCGGGCGAAGGAAGGGACAATGTTGAAAAAGATTTTCTTCATGTGCACTTGCAATTCCCTTCTTACTGTATATATACTTTTTCACATTTTTCACCGTGTATATACATCCATATATGTTTATATATTTGTCTGTTAGGGTGAGGCACCCTTTTATCTAATTTGGGACAAAATAATTTTTACTTTCTTTTAAAGTTTTTTGACTTGTATAGTCTTTTTTCTTTGTGACTGATGAGTTGGCATTTTTCTGTTAAATGCCCAAAGTCTTTTTCCCATGTTTATTTACTTTTCCCTCCACTGTGTCTCACTGTATGCTATTAATACAATGCCACTATGTATGATCCCCAGCTTTGACAAAGACCTCCTGGTCGAAACGCGTCAGCTACCTGAATAAAATCCTTTGGACTTACTTGGAGTGCGGGCACCTTTCTTTGCGGCGCGGCGTTGCTGCGTTTGCAAGGATATTCAAGCAAGTTTGACGGGTTCTGCGCCCGTCGGCCCAGCACCGGCCTTGTGTGGTGGATGTAATCGGAAAAAGCAGAAAACTTTTCTCGCGGAGGTATCCGATCTCCGATTCCCACCGCCTGTTTCTCAACCTCATCCGGATTTAAGCACCCGACTTGCACTGACATCGCACAGCGGCCTGGCCACACAGTTTCTTCTGCAGGAGACGAGTGACGGCCCATGGCATGCTGATACAGTGTATCCGGCAACAGAAGTAATCGTAAACAAGGCAGAGGTCCCGCTCCGAACGTGATACCATCTACACGTCTGACGGCAAATATTGTGTCCCCGGTTCCCTGAACCAGCACGTTCTTCATTTCGTGGGATAGCTACATTGAGTTTCACGGGAAAAATACCAGCCCGGAGAAAAAGTTTCCCGACTATTTGTTTTTTGTTCCGCTTTGCATCGGGAGGCATTTGCTATTGTGAGAAAGACATGAGGGGACTGTTACCATGTGCGAAGCTATTCGCAAAAGACTGGGTGCTGCAAAAGACCTTTTTAATGAGGAAGAGGAGGTCGGGGGGCAATCCAGCAGCTCCAGTGTTGCGGGCACTCACACAGAGAGTACTTCCCTACAACAGACTTTGGGGGCCTATGAGAGGCTGCGGAAGAAATGATCAACCGCAGCTGGGAGGTGATCTCCCTGGACAACTATATTGAGGTGGGAAGAGTACTGCGGGGGCTCTGCATACTCATTACACCTACCTACCAGGACCCACACCCGAAACTACTAGAAGAGTGGTCAGCCCTGATGGCCTCCACCTGCAAACAAATGCTGGGCCTCTTATCCAAATATGCTGCTATAGAACTGGAGCAGGTGATAACGGACCTCAAGAACTTACAAGATATTCTTGATAAACACCCTAAACAAGAGGAGATACAGGCATTCTACAAAGAACTGGAAGGCAGACTCACCAAATATGAGGAAGAAATAAAAACAAAAAAGAAATGGAAATTCACAAGGGACAAAAATGACTACGCCTCAGGTAGAATACTTACTTTTGGCAGAAAGTATGATAGCGCCAGGAAGGAGTTCAGACGCACATATGCTCTGAGGCAGCAAGAAGCAGCAACCTCAGAATCAAGTTCTGATATCTCAGACCTGGATGAGAGGCAAACACCCTCTGGCAGTGGCATCGCTCCTTTTACCACCCTGGAGGAATACCGTTTTTTACGGCAAAGCCAGGGACCAAAGCGGAAACCCCCAAAAGAAAAAGAAAAAGGAGAAAGCAACGCCAGAGGAAGAGACGGAGAGGCGGAGGAGGCAAAGGAAACAGAGAAACCGCGTGGGAAGGGAGTCCGGTTCAGCAAGAGGAACAAATAATGGGTGAGCCTACTTTCACTGTTATCAATCTTTCCTCTCATAACCTCACACCAGATGAGCAGTCTCTTTTGGAGCTAGGTCTCTCTTTCTGCCCCATTAATACCTTTGACTACCCCCACACTCGCATTGATGTTTTCCTATTAGCTAGAAAACTTAAACTTTTGAAACTACACACTCTCAAAGGCTCAAGGGTGGTGCGAGATGGGGCGATGGCCAGCAGTGACCCTGCCGCATTGAACTCACCAGCCAACCTACTCTCCATTGGGGATATTGAAGGCCTGGCCTCTCTGAGGGAACTGGAATTGGGTGACAGGGATTGGGCATCAGAACGTGAACTTTTGGATATGCTGGACCAGGAAACTGGCAGGAGAAGCCGTAGTAACTTCAAACCCAGATCCAGGTTCAATCCCAACACCCCACACGACAACATTGACTCTTTCCATGAGGCGGTGGTACGGGACATGCTCAAACTGGAAACTGGGAAAAAGAATGGGGCAATGACTAATCTGACTAAAGGCCAGCAAAAAGCGATTGAATCCCTGAAGCAAGCCACCACCTTTGTCATCAAGCCCTCGGACAAAGGCGGGAATGTTGTGTTATGGGACATCAAAAAGTATATGGCTGAAGCCAAAAGACAGCTTGATTTCTCTGGCAGCTACATGAAAGCTACAGCGGGCCAATATCTTTCCACTATTGATTGTTTTCACAATATGCTGTCCAGATGGCACACCCTTGGGCTTTTGAGTAATGATGAATTTTTGTTTTTAACAGTATAAAGAAACCTGTTTCACCATGCTTTTACATGCTACCGAAAGTCCACAAACACCACAGCAACCCACCGGGCAGGCCGATCATCTCTGCCAATGACAGTCTCCTTGAAAACACCTCGATCTTCCTAGATCATTTTTTGTTTCCCTATGTGTGTAACCTGCCCTCATACTGCCGTGATAGTATGGATTTTATATCCAAGGTCACGGGCATTCCCTGGCAATCGAGTTACATCATGGCCACTGTGGATGTGGTGTCTTTATACACCTGTATCAAACATGATTTAGGCATCACAGCGTGCAAACATTATTTTAGGGACAGACCTATAATTACATACGATCACACCAATATACTTCTGGAAATGCTCCTTTTCTGCCTGGAAAATAACTATTTCCTACATGGCCAGCAGTGATACAGGCAACTGTCCGGGACTGCCATGGGCAGCTGCTTTGCGCCGAGCTACGCCTGTATCTTTATGGGGTGGTGGGAGTCTGAATTTGTCTGGGCGAACACCTTTGCAGAATACACCAAGTATCTGGTCCTTTGGACCAGATACATTGATGACATCATTTTAATTTGGGATGGTCCCCAGAATGCAGGGGCGTAACACAGGACCCCGCAGCCCCCGCAGTGCGGGGGGCCCCGAGCAGCAGGGGGCCCCCTCAGCACAGTACTTTGTGGCTGCTCGGAGTTCCTGCGTGTCAGTGCTTAATTTGTGCCTGTGGTTTCCGGTGCTAAGCAGCACCGTCACTTCATTTTCAGGGCCGGCTCTACACTCGATATTGGCTGCTCATTAAATTCACTCGGGTCTCACCGGGGAAGAGCTGATCTCGCACGTGATTGTGTGTAAACTATTACAACTTGGACGCTGCAGCAGCCCGCCTTATGAGGCACACACTCAGAAACTGCCAGGGTCCCTACCTCATTGTAAATTACAGGTCACTCCAATCAAGCGCTACCAATGATGACCGCTTACAAACTATATTATTAGCCCGCTCCGTCCCTACTTGGCAAATCAGCAAGTGTATGTCCTGAGTCGGACCAATGGGATCAGTATTTTCGCCGCGCCCGCCCAAGCCTACTGCGCAGCCGCAGCTCTTTTCAACCGATGACATGAAGAAAGCAGCGTGTTTTGCAGCAGGCCTCAGAATAATTAAAACTAAAAGGCAGTCCCAGTAAGTAGCGATTTTGTAACATGATGCTAGTTGTAGTGTTTGTGAACTGTGAAGGCGAAGCAAGTATGGAATGTCAAATGTACGCTACGTTGCATGTCGCATCATTGTGCAGTAGGTGGGGACCCCCCATATATTCGCTTGGAAATTCCCAGGACAGTCACAGAGTTCTCTTGCACATTGCGTGTATTATTTATTCGGCCCTCCCTCCGTTTTAAGTCTCTCCTCGCACACCACCTCTGCACTGAAACGATAACACTACATGGTCCTCTAGCAGGCGCCAGCCGTGGGCACTAGCTGCTCGCCCCCTCTCTTGAGGTTGAATCGAAGAGACGTGCGCTTATTTTGTTGGTAATGTTCTCCGCACACCCTCCTTTCTGTCTGCTTTCCCCTCTGTCATCCAGAGGCAGTCGCCCACCTGGGGAAATATGACACCTTCCCAACAAGCCTCTGAAAGGCTAGAAGAGCTGGGAAGGAGTCAGTCTGGTATTACATCTGTGGTCACAAAACTCAATACTGATTTTATGTGCCTCATCAGGGGGCGAGCCCTAAGTGACAGGAATACAGGATGTCACCTCATGTTACATAGGATTGGCGGAACCCTACTGCAAAGTCATTAACCTCCAATATTAGTTAGAGAGCCCTACGATTAATGCCTGGCTAAAATGTTATTTTTCCCGCTAAGCTACAAGGGTTTCGTGTCACCTCACTTGAAAGCCTCATTATGCAGAAAGCAAAGGCCAACTTTCACTGCCTCAGGCCCAGATGGGGATGTGTGAGAACAGTCAAGCTCGGCCACGGAACCACAAGTCTTCCTGTGGCTGAATAAAGCCACATGTCATGCAGCCTGACTCGGGCTGCGCAGATAGGTAGAACGCAGCAACAACAGATCTGTGTATAAAGTCATGGCTGATACGAACTAAACACATTTTGTTTGCAAACCCAGTGTAAGAAGTGCAGACTTTCCAGGCCTCCGGTTGTCAAACTTGATTGAGGAGCACTGACTGTTGGATATATTGTGCCTCAGGTAACAGTCTATCAAATGTGTTGCACTTTAAAATGTTATTTTCCCTAAGGTGGACTGCCCTGCATGCAAATCGAAAGATTTTGTGATAGATCAAAATGGAACAAGACAGAAAAACTGTGACAAGGGGAAAAAAGCAGGGATGAGAAGGAACCTGCAAGAGTGAGAAAAACTGGTAGGGCGAGTTTTGGGGGTGGATTAAAAAGGTATACGGTGGATTCAAGAGTATGCAGCCTTCATATTCAGCCTTTGAACTTGTAAAAAAAAGTTATATAAGTACTTTTCAAGCTATGTAATTTGGCATGGATTTGAGCTTGCTGCAGATAATGTTTGTTTCAATACCAGGGAAATCAACAGGAAAAATCCAGCCCAGTAGACCATAAAACACTCCACAAACAGCCAAAATAAATGGGCCACACACTGACCTGTCTGACCAGCCCATCGGTCACTACCTACTTGCCCTGTAGGCTAGTCCGACCCTGGTAGACTTGGCATTCTGCACGCTGACATTCAGTAGCACCGGCCATTCTCTTCTAAGTAAAACTTTGAGCCTTGGCACTTACTGTTTTACAAATTGTAAGTAAACAATATCTGTATAACAGTGTCAATTGATTAGACTATGCAGTACTTGTATTACGTTTCCAAAGTGCCTGTGAACATTGAAAGCTTAATGGGCCAAGGCTGCAGTCGGTACGGCAGACACAGTAGCCGGCTGTAAAGGGGCAAATCAAAGTAACAGGGTCTCTGGGGCTGCATTGTCAGGGCGTGGGGGTGCAGGTTATTGGAGAAGTCTGGGTCTGTGGACGAGCGAGGGTCCCGAGGACCTTGTGGTTACAGAGGACGATGGCGTGTGAGACACTGTGGAACAGTGAGGGTTATAAGAGGAGCCCTTGGAAAGGGGCATGTGCTGCCTGCCCTTAACACAGAGGCCACCCACCTTCCTCAAATGCAGAGATGGTGTCAGTGTCCTTACTGCACACATTGTGCTGCTTTTCCATAATACCGAATGGTGGCAGACTACTCTTTGCTACACAGAGTGAGCTACTTGCCCTTAATGTAAAGACTGCCCCTTTCCCTTTAACACAGACCTCCATCTGTCCTTAATACATGATCTACATCAAGGCCGGTCAAGCCGTACCGGGAGGGTGGAAGGCTGGGGGGCCACTTTTATAGCAGTGAGCACTTTCAAAGCACTGCAGAGTTCCTTGTATATCCAACAGTTTTCAGGCAACAATAAATGTGCCAAGATAACTCAGTGGAATGCTGCTTATGTCACAGAGATCCTTTTGTTACTGTGCAATTAATAAGATACAGTCATGA
Source organism: Calotriton arnoldi (assembly GCA_963921515.1). Taxonomy (NCBI): domain Eukaryota; kingdom Metazoa; phylum Chordata; class Amphibia; order Caudata; family Salamandridae; genus Calotriton; species Calotriton arnoldi. Next base: position 1,626,769 of record CAWUFW010003083.1, read on the forward strand.
TCTAGCACAGTGAGCTATGAACTGCCATCAAAGCGCTAGATGTAAACAGCATGGTACAGGTTAGAAAGTTAGAAGTCTCCCTTGCTGAAATTCAGATCGGGTATTACATTTGGCTTTCAGCAGTGCCAGTTGAGGATGTGGGTGGAGCCAATAGAGTAAGTGGGTGGAGCCAGTGGAGGAAGTGGATGGAGCTGGGAGAAATGGGTGTGGGCTCCTGGACTTAATATTTTACAAATTAAGCACTGTTGCGTGTACGCTAACTGTTCAGCTTGGGCCATCGACGAAGACAGTGATTTACTTATCAAAGAGGCTCTGTTGATGAATTGATTGTGTCAGTTTCCAGAAATAAGCACGCAGACAGCCCACGTGACAGGCGACACTGGTTTTTGTTAGTTTGAAGATTAAGTGCTAACAACCATGCTCTGTAGGACCAGTTGTTTTATGTTTTTTGTTTGTAAAACACGTCTCTAATTAAATGCTTTTAAAATGAATAGTTATACACCTCAGATTTTTAAAAGACGGGTGTAATTAATTGGTCTTGTTAAAACATGATGTTCATCAGCTGCCGAGTCTGGGATCTTTGAATGCCCTGCATACCAAGACTTGACTCAATTAAGAAAATAGATAAGCAACTGCCAGGAGATTTCATTCAAACTGCCGCATAAATGACACAGGTGGTCAGTGCGTAGCAAGGGTGCATACGGCCCTAATGCAAGTAAGGAAAACCATCCTCCTGCTTACAGGTTGAGTAGTCAAATGCAGCCATTGTACAGTGCAGTGGGCCCCTCACGCCCCTGGGCACTAGTTCCACTGCACCGGCTCCACCAATGATAGCTGTGCCCCTGAGCCTGGTTAAGTCCTCTAGCGCTCTTACAGCCGGCATTGCATACTGCTTGTTTAAAGATGGCTCAGGCCTTCGATACATTTTTGGAAGGTCACTCTATGTCAACAGGAATGCAGTTTTCCACCTTTAATGTTTGATTTAACAACCTAAGCAATTCCAAGCGTTTTCTTTTATCACATCAATTGACGCTGAAAAAAATGATCTGTATACACTACAGGTGCATCGTGTGCTTTGTGACAGGGGGTCAACTAGTAACTTTACCCTTTTGTGAAATTCTGATAAAGTTTGTAGGTACTGTCATAGGTTGGCATTCAAAGAAGCATCCTGCATTTTGCGTTTTTTGCTGTTTTAGGACCTTTCTTTAATATGTGTCTTCTACTGTTACATGCCCATTCTTCTGGGGAAGCTGGTTTGATTTGACGTGTGTCACATCAGATTATCATATACAGATTCCCTATGGGTAAGTGGCGTAACGATAGCCCCCGCAGACCCCGCGGTGCAGGGGGGTCCCCTGAGCTCCAGGTGCCCCCCTCCGGCCTGTGGTCCGGAGCATGGGGGGCCCCCTCCATGTAACTTGCAGGGGGGCCCCCTCAAGTTTCGGTACGTCACTGCCAGAATACCCTGGACGAATTCCTCCTGGCTATCTCCAACAATGAGCTGAACTTAAGGTTCACGAGCACCACCAGCAACAGCAGATTAGACTTATTTGATGTAAGTGTAGAGGTACTTAATGACACTATTGAGACCAGTCTCCACAGGAAAGCAACAGCCGGGAATAGCATCCTTCACGCCAAAAGCCATCATCCACCTAAGCTGAAGAACAGTATCCCCTATGGGGAACTCCTTAGAGCCAGGCGTAACTGCAGCACACAGGAAGCGTACACACGAGAAGAAGACGTTATGGTGGATAGGTTCCTACAGAGAGGGTACACCCACAAAGTAGTGGATGAGGCCAGAAGGAAGGTACATGGAGTAAGGAGAGAAACCCTACTAAAACCTAGACCCAGGGAGGACACTCAACCAGTGATCAGACTGATCACTACCTACAATTCAGATTGTGCCAAGGTCCAGACAATCATTAGGAGACACTGGCACTTAGTTAAACTGGACCCGGTCATTGGCAAATTGGTTACCCCAAGCGCCAATATTACATATCGTAGAAGCAACTCGCTGAGGGACATGCTGGTCCACAGCCTCATGGAACCCAGTCAGAAACACAGCAGCACCTGGTTGAGGGAACTCCCAGGATTCCACAAGTGTGGAAAATGCAAGGCATGCACCAATAGTACCAATGTTAAGTCAGTACTCCTACCCAATGGCAAGCAACACAAAATACGACCCTTCATCAAATGCAACACGGAATTTGTGGTATATGTTTTGATATGTGTGTGCGGCTTGAGGTACTTGGGTAGCACGATCTTTCCAGTCAAGAAACGTGTGCTAGAGCACTTGAGAGCCATTAGAAACAATGACACAACCTATCCCATGGCTAGACATTGCAACACTGTGCATGGCTCCACCAAAACTGAGAACCTAAAAATCTCATATTTTGGCATTGACAGGATTCCTATGAAGAGTCGGGGTGGAGACAGGGAACGTGCACTCAGAAGACTTGAGTCAAAATACATATTCAGTCTCAACACCAAGTACCCGGGAGGTTTGAACCAGGACGAGGAGCTTCACGTTCATCTGTGATAATGCCATCTCCCTTCTCTCTCCCCGGGTAGACTGGGCACTACTGCATCTCACTCCATCTTTAAGATTGTCTGTCTTCCCTTTCTCCTGCCTTGGTGATATATCCACCAGGATGTGAATCCTTCCTCCTTTCTCTACATTCTCCTCTCTAACACGTTTCTCCCTCTCACCTACGGCTATTGCATCCCTTCGTCACTTGACCAAACTATTTGTTTGTTTTGTCTTGTTGGTTTACAACATGATTAGGTGGGGGAGACTTTTCTCCGTTTCTTTTCCTCATCATGTTTTCCTCTCTTTTTTCCTCTCTGACCGCTTGTTTCAGCTAAACCCTTTCTTTCTTCTTCTTCTTTCTCAACTCTTCTCTCTATCTCTCGCACAAGATGCCACCCGACACATTTGGTCACTGGACCATGAATCAGTAGGAAATGTTAATAATATGATTTCTTTGGGCTAACTTTCACTCCGGGCGAAGGAAGGGACAATGTTGAAAAAGATTTTCTTCATGTGCACTTGCAATTCCCTTCTTACTGTATATATACTTTTTTCACATTTTTCACCGTGTATATACATCCATATATGTTTATATATTTGTCTGTTAGGGTGAGGCACCCTTTTATCTAATTTGGGACAAAATCATTTATACTTTCTTTTAAAGTTTTTTGACTTGTGTAGTCTTTTTTCTTTGTGACTGATGAGTTGGCATTTTTCTGTTAAATGCCCAAAGTCTTTTTCCCATGTTTACTTATTTTTCCCTCCACTGTGTCTCACTGTATGCTATTAATACAATGCCACTATGTATGATCCCCAGCTTTGACAAAGACCTCTTGGTCGAAACGCATCAGCTACCTGAATAAAATCCTTTGGACTTACTTGGAGTGCGGGCACCTTTCTTTGCGGCGCGGCGTTGGCAAGGATATTCAAGCATATATATATCCATCCAAAAGAGTTGCCTCCAACAGAAGAGCCCACACAGGTTAGTTTGCCATACGATTTAAAGAAAACTGCAGCGTGAGTAGGCAGGATACCAAACACAGTTTATATGAAACCAAGCCGACGTGGGCTTTTCTGTTGGAGGCAACTCTTTTGGACACACACACACACGCACACGCACACGCGCACGCACGCACACACGCACGCACGCACACACACACACACACACACATGCCATTTTACAGCTCGGCAGGGATAGCACTGTGCTAATCCTATGCTTAAAGACTTTGCTGTAAAAATGGCAAAAGACTTTGTCCCTTTCTATCTCGGCGTGGATAGCATTGCGCTAATCCTATGCTCAAAGACTTTGATAGAAAAGCAGACATTTGAGGTGAGCAAATTTAGAGTGTCGCTGGTGTTGAGAGTGCTCTTACTGGAGCTGCTTTCCACCTAAACTTGAGAACTACCCAGAGTTCTCTGCTTCTGTTTTTGCATAATTTATTTGTCACTCTATGCCTGAAAGGGTTTTGTTTTGACTTATACTGGGTGCTCCCTTGTGTCTGGACAAAGCTATACCACTCTGAAGAGCTCTAACGAGAGCGAAACACGTGTCAGGGGTTGCTTTTATTCATTTCAGGTTGGCTTGGATGGTATTTTACCAATCCAAAGCAGTAATACTGTGCCTGGAGTGGTAAAAGGCTTTGGCCATTTTACAGCTCGGCAGGGATAACACTGTGCTAATCCTATGCTTAAAGACTTTGCTGTAAAAATGGCAAAAGACTTTTTCCCTTTCTATCTCAGCGTGGATAGCACTGCGCTAATCCTATGCTTAAATACTTTGACAGAAAAGCAGACATTTGAGGTGAGCAAATTTAGAGTGTCGCTGGTGTTGAGAGTGCTCTTACTGGAGCTGCTTTCCACCTAAACTTGAGAACTACCCAGAGTTCTCTGCTTCTGTTTTTGCATATATATATATATGTAGATATATCCACAAAAAAGGTTGCCCTTGCAAGAAAACGCCACACACTGGAGAGTTAGTCACTATCTTTATCGAGGACTGCAGTGTTCGCAGCTCCCATCTTCAATCAAAATACGAAGGCCAAACGCGTTTCGGACAGCACTCTGTCATTGTTCACTGGCAACTGGTAAAGAAACAACAGCGCTTGTGGGACACCTATTAAAAATTCAACCAAGTCCCGCCCTAGTGGGCGTGTGCCGCATTGCGTCCTGGTACTTGCGGTCCCACAACGGTACATCCCTAGTGGGTGCTGCAGTCTTTAGCTCATTAAAAAGTCTCTTACCCAAGTGGGTCGATTTACAACAGGAAAACTCCGTGCATTGCCTATTATTCTGTCACTCAATATTGTGCTCTCCATTCTCTCAGCGTTCCGATTTTCGGGTCGCCGCAGATCCGCTGAATACGCAGAGGGGCGTCTTCGCGGCCGGACTGCCGCTCAAATATCCACAAAAAAGGTTGCCCTTGCAAGAAAACGCCACACACTGGAGAGTTAGTCACTATCTTTATCGAGGACTGCAGTGTTCGCAGCTCCCATCTTCAATCAAAATACGAAGGCCAAACGCGTTTCGGACAGCCCTCTGTCCTTGTTCACTGGCAACTGGTAAAGAAACAACAGCGCTTGTGGGACACCTATTAAAAATTCAACCAAGTCCCGCCCTAGTGGGCGTGTGCCGCATTGCGTCCTGGTACTTGCGGTCCCACAACGGTACATCCCTAGTGGGTGCTGCAGTCTTTAGCTCATTAAAAATTCTCTTACCCAAGTGGGTCGATTTACAACAGGAAAACTCAGTGCATTGCCTATTATTCTGTCACTCAATATTGTGCTCTCCATTCTCTCAGCGTTCCGATTTTCGGGTCGCCACAGATCCGCTGAATACGCAGAGGGGCGTCTTCGCGGCCGGACTGCCGCTCAAATATCCACAAAAAAGGTTGCCCTTGCAAGAAAACGCCACACACTGGAGAGTTAGTCACTATCTTTATCGAGGACCGCAGTGTTCGCAGCTCCCATCTTCAATCAAAATACGAAGGCCAAACGCGTTTCGGACAGCACTCTGTCCTTGTTCACTGGCAACTGGTAAAGAAACAACAGCGCTTGTGGGACACCTATTAAAAATTCAAAGAAGTCCCGCCCTAGTGGGCGTGTGCCGCATTGCGTCCTGGTACTTGCAGTCCCACAATCCTATGCTTAAAGACTTTGCTGTAAAAATGGCAAAAGACTTTGTCCCTTTCTATCTCGGCGTGGATAGCATTGCGCTAATCCTATGCTCAAAGACTTTGATAGAAAAGCAGACATTTGAGGTGAGCAAATTTAGAGTGTCGCTGGTGTTGAGAGTGCTCTTACTGGAGCTGCTTTCCACCTAAACTTGAGAACTACCCAGAGTTCTCTGCTTCTGTTTTTGCATAATTTATTTGTCACTCTATGCCTGAAAGGGTTTTGTTTTGACTTATACTGGGTGCTCCCTTGTGTCTGGACAAAGCTATACCACTCTGAAGAGCTCTAACGAGAGCGAAACACGTGTCAGGGGTTGCTTTTATTCATTTCAGGTTGGCTTGGATGGTATTTTACCAATCCAAAGCAGTAATACTGTGCCTGGAGTGGTAAAAGGCTTTGGCCATTTTACAGCTCGGCAGGGATAACACTGTGCTAATCCTATGCTTAAAGACTTTGCTGTAAAAATGGCAAAAGACTTTTTCCCTTTCTATCTCGGCGTGGATAGCACTGCGCTAATCCTATGCTTAAAGACTTTGACAGAAAAGCAGACATTTGAGGTGAGCAAATTTAGAGTGTCGCTGGTGTTGAGAGTGCTCTTACTGGAGCTGCTTTCCACCTAAACTTGAGAACTACCCAGAGTTCTCTGCTTCTGTTTTTGCATATATATATATATATATATATATATATATATATATATATATATATATATATATGCATATATATATATATTGCCACCAAATAGAAAGAATTACTCGCACTCCAGGAGATTAGTTTCAAGACTTCTTTACTTCAGTGTAATACAGCCAACACCATCAAGTCCTCTCACAAACCAACGCGTTTCGACCACTCTGGTCTTGCTCACGGTTAGCGGTGATCCACATTTTAGGTCTAGATATACACAACTGCCCAATTAGCCATTATGGTGCATTATGGGAAATGTGGTTCCATTTAACATAAGTGATAATATTTACAGTGCACATTATTGTATTTACAACATTGCTAGTGTGAATCCATAATAATTATATCAGCTATGTTATGGCTTAGTGCCCCAATTATCATTTTTTCATATAATTGTTATATTTTAGACTGAGGTTTTTCATTTATTGGCATAGTGCCATTTAGTTTCTCTTCTAGTCCTCTGTCAGTTGTGACAATTATTGCTTAGTGTGAGTATTTACAAGTGCACATGAAGTTCTTCGTCCCCATTCAATCCGATTGGCTGTTTGGTTTGGAATCTGATGATCATTCTTGATTCCAAGCGTCTCAGTTTTTTAGTTCTGTCTCCTCCTCTTTCGTTTGTAGGGACTGTTGCCAGACCCCAGTATTTCATTTGTTGCCATCCGTAGTTTTGATGTAATTTCATATGTTTGGTCATGGCATATGTTGGATCATCATTTTGAATTGCACGGATGTGTTCCAAGATCCTCTTTTTTAATTGGCAGATTGTACTTCCAATGTATCTGCATCCGCAATTACATTCCAACATGTATACAGCATATGTACTTTCACAGTTTATTTTTTCCTTTATTGTATATCTTCTTCCTTTCGGGTCAGTGATTTCTTTTTTGTTCTCTCCGATCTTACAAGCTTTACACTTTTCACATTTTTTAAAACCGACTTGTAGATCTGTTAGCCACATTTTTGTTTTAGGTTTAGTAAAGTGACTGTGTACAATTTTGTCTTTGATTGAAGGAGCTCGCGTGTATGTTATACTAGGTTTATCTTTTAGTATTTTTCTCATGTCAGGATCTTTTAACAGTATGTGCCAATGTTTGTTCATTATTTCTGCAATGGCATAATTTTCCTTACTGTATGACAGGATCATTCTTATGTCTGGATTCTCTTCCTTTTATCATCTCTTGTGGTCTGTAAGGTTTGTTCTCTGGGGATTTGTTCTGCCTTCTTTCTTCCCATCCTTACATCAATTGGTTTGTAGCCTCTTTCTAGGAAGTTTTTGGTTGTTTCATCCATTTTGTATTCCAATTCTTTATTGTCAGAGCAGTTACGTTTCATACGTAGGAATTCACCGTATGGTATACTTTTGATTAATGATGTTGGGTGAAAGCTTGAGCCATGGAGTATGCTGTTTGTGGCTGTTGGTTTCCGATATGTTGTCGTTTTCAATTTGCCTTCTTCCTGATATACTTCAATGTCAAGGAATTGTATTCTTGTTTTGCTGGAGTTGTGTTCTTGTTTTGCTGGAGACCTCAGTCTAAAATATAACAATTATATGAAAAAATGATAATTGGGGCACTAAGCCATAACATAGCTGATATAATTATTATGGATTCACACTAGCAATGTTGTAAATACAATAATGTGCACTGTAAATATTATCACTTATGTTAAATGGAACCACATTTCCCATAATGCACCATAATGGCTAATTGGGCAGTTGTATATATCTAGACCTAAAATGTGGATCACCGCTAACCGTGAGCAAGACCAGAGTGGTCGAAACGTGTTGGTTTGTGAGAGGACTTGATGGTGTTGGCTGTATTACACTGAAGTAAAGAAGTCTTGAAACTAATCTCCTGGAGTGCGAGTAATTCTTTCTATTTGGTGGCAATACGTAATGCAGATCTTGATCCCTTTTCTGCACTACTCGCACCGATCGCGAGCGCGCTGACATAGAGGGATCTGTTGGTGGAAATATATATATATATATGCATATATATATATATATATGCATATATATATATATATGTATATATATATATACATATATATACATATATATATATATATATACATATATATTAACAATGTATTTGTGGAGAAACCCCCCACACCCCTGAGCTTACCTTAAATGCATGGTGAAGGCATGCGTTATAATGGTATAAACGTTGTTATAAATATGTGTTGTAAAAAATGCAAAGTAAACGCACAACGTGGTAAAAACCTTGTTGTAAAGGCTGTTTTCCGGCCATGTTACCCCGAAACCGGTCTCAGGATGCTTTTTTCCGGTCCAGGGAAGACATGGCTTGGCAGTTCGGGCTGGACTGTTCCCATGAGGCACAGGGTCAAGACTGATTTGCATACAGCTGTGTCTGAACTGGGGTGGTGAAGTGAGCTAAAGAACGATGAAGGATTCAACCAAGATCTGTGACTGGGGGTGAGTGTCTGAAAAGTTTAAGCGCTCCGTCCATCATCTCCTTGTGTTTCCCTATTCCCGGCCATATTAGGCATCTCGAAGTTAGGAGATCTACGTGTTACACTGGGGCCATTCGAAGAGCTACAAAGACAATTTGAACTAACAGATAGTCAGAGGTGTAAGTATGTTCCGGTTAAGAATGCACTTAACAAATATAAAGATACACCTCAGAAATTCAGGAAGAAACTCCCCAGAAGACAGTGTTAGCATCCCCTCTGCATAGCCACACAGTCCCACAGATATATAGAACACTCATAAACAACTGCTTGGAGGCGCTGGGTGCTCTCAAAAGCCCATGGGAGAGGGATGTCGGGATGCTAGATGATGAAAACTTAGGGGATGCGTACAGATGCCCTAGACAGGTGGCAATTAGAGCAGGCTTTCGGCTCAATATATTGCATCTAGTGGTCTATACTAGAAACCAGTTGCTAAAATTGGTCCAAATTGGGGAAGATATGTGTTTGAGGTGGTGTGGTCAGGCCAATACATTACTGCATACATTATGGGGCTGCCCACAATTGCAAGATTTCTGGTCCGAGATTGGCTAGTGGATTTCCAGGGTAACTGGAGAGAAAATGGATTTAAAGTTTCCATTGACGCTATTGGGGAAATGGAGAGACTCCACACCACCGAAATGCGTACAGTTGTTCTGCAACATTGCGTTAATAGTGGCAAGAACGGATGTTGTACGACATTGGGGAAACTCACCCCTCCCCAACCCTGAAACTATGGGCCATGAATATGGACCGGTGTATGCAGGCTGAAGAGGCGGTGTACGTAGTGCAAGGAAGCCCATTAAAATTTGAAAGAGTATGGTGCCCGTGGAGAGAATTTCGCACGGACGATGGATAGCCCTGTCTGTGTTGAAAAGCTGGACATGAAACTATAATAAGTCCCACTAGGACATGGAGGACGGGATGTGGTGAAGAGAAAGGGAAGGGAAGGAGATGTTTTCAAGGCCCTGATACTTCCTGGATGGGCAGGATAGGCCTTTGCAGAGTGTCAATTATTTTTGTAGCCCTGAGGTGGGTGATGTGCCTGGGATCTGCTGCCTTGGTTATTTATGCTTGAAAATCAACAAAAAATATCTTTTTTTTAAAACCACAAGAAGAACAGCTCTGTAAATGGCTCTCTGGAGGTTTTGGCAAACTTATGCTCCTCGAGATGGCCATGCGCCCCATGCACAGAAAGAAGACCACATGGCTGAACAAAAAGATTTAAAAAACTGAAGATAGAAGGGAATGGAAGGCAGTAATTAACAATGATAGAGGAAGTCCATAATCCAAAAACCTTACTATCTGGTGCTATAATACATTCAGCTGGCTACAATACATCCCTCGATCATAAATGTAAAGTGCTCCAATGCGTTTTGAGGAAAGAACCCTTTTATCCCGGGGCTAGCTTAAATCGTTGGATATAACCAAGCCCTCGCAGCAGCAGGGCGTGATTATATTACAGATCCACAATGAGCCTGTGCTAAAGTGAAGATGCATTGTCCTTGCCTGAAGAGACTTTGGGGCATATTTACAAGCCCCTATCGCCACCACAATGTAACTTTTCACGACCTTGTGGTGGCGATAGGGATGTTGCCTTATTTACAAGGCGGCGTTAAACCACTTAACGTGGCTTAACACTGCCTTGTAAATAAGGCACCCTTTAACGCTATACTTAGCGTGAAAGGGGAGGGCAATGGGTGTTGCGGTGGGCGTTCCACCGCAACACCCATTGATTTTGACACTGCCCCATATTTACAAGGGTGGCGTAAATATGGGGCAGTGCCAAAATTAAGACCAGGGAAAACCTAGTCTTACCCTGACTCAACGAGGAGAAATGTTTAATTTCTCCTCCTACTGCTGTTTTCATGTGTGCTGCGTTGTGCAGCATACACGGAAACAGCAAAACGCCATTGATTGTTTATGTGCAGGAAGGTGCCCCTTCCTGCACATAAACAATCATTAGAACAAAATGACGTTTTGCAACTTCTAGGTGTGCTGCACAAAGCAGCACACATAAAAGTTACAAAACACCATTTAAAGACTGTTTATGTGCAGGAAGGGACACCTTCCTGCACTACCACAAGAGGGAGCATTTGTATTATCTACTTGAGCCTCTGTATAGTCTCTGGGGATCCACTGGACTCTGTGTACACTATACCTTACTTTGGTATTGAGCTAATCAACTTACCTGGCTGGATCAGTGGTCTAGCAGTAGTCTAGCAATGGAGAGATGGTTTACCTGTTTCTAGTGTCTATTAACATTTCCAATATAGCACAATCTTCACAAGTAAATAATGTTTCTATATGTTGCATCTTCAAACTGCATGCTGTCTCAAAAATATTCACTATATTCCTTAAATCTGGCATTAAAAAAACTGTCCTTTAATTAAAACTTTGGTTTATCGCCTATCCTTTTTTCTTCTCTTTCAAATGTCTTTCTCCTTACCTTCCATCCTCTGCATGCCTCCTCTGTCTGAGCACAACCTACTCTGACACATGCACCATTGACTTTTCTTTATTTCAGCAAATTTCCCACAGCTCATTTACAAGATCTCAATCTCTCCTCCCTCTGCTGAAAGTTATACCTATGCAACCTAACAATATCTAATCTCCACTAACTCCTGTATTAATCCCACCAACCATGTGTTTGAGTTCACCCTTCCGACTAATGATTGCGACTAACCGCTAATACTTTAGTCCACCATAAAAAAATGAAATGACTGCATGGAATGTTTTGTTTTGAGTGCGCAAGACTAATCCCAATAAATAACAAACAGTAACCAATAACACTGAACTAACCATCAACCTTGGGTCCGGAGCAGCGTGCTGCCCGGCGTAAAGCGCTTCGATGCCTCGTCAGGGGTAGTAAGCGCTATATAAATGCCATTACAATACAATACAATACATAAACAATCTTCCCCTGCAACGCAGACACCCTTGCACTATGGTGCAAGGGTGCCTGCGTTGGCGCTAGGCAGCTAATTTAGCGCCAGTGCAGGGGGAAATGCAGGGCTGCACAACATTGTTGTAAATATGGTGCAGCCCTGCGTTTCAGAAGTGGCAGAGCGTGGCGTTAAGCCAAGAAGGCTAACGCCACGATCCGTCACTTCTATTGTAAATATGCCCCTTTGTCCTACCAGCATGACCCTTTATATACATTTTTAAATTTAAACAAGGGTGTGCAAGGAACAGCTTCACGATTTTTAGTGGTCCCTTGACCAGGTTGTCATGTGACTGGCTCGACCTCCAAGCTTACGAACTTTCTGGATCATGAAGAGTAAGCATTATGCGATAGATACCCTGTGAAGCTGAAGGCATGCCCACCACTCCCTATAAAATGGTTGCCACCTGAAAAGAAACTTGTTGTTTTCCATATATGAGGAACAACTTGGGTATATGACGTTGCCTGCCACATGCGTATTTTAGTGAGGTACAACTTTCCCGCCATGCCCAACATGCAGCCAAAATACAGTTCGGCATTACATCGTCGTTGGGCCGCATGGACGATGAAAAGACCGTTAGAAATGTGTGCCTTTCAGAGCGATGCGCTTTTTCAGGCCTGCCTGATTTCATTTGAATAATGAGCCGATGAGGCAGTCAGCGTAAAGTGCCCAGCGACTCTAATCTCGTTCTGCGATTGGGCCGTGGACTCCACAGGGGTGTGAGGGTTCACTGGAAATCACCTGATTGCGCCTCGGATAATGATGGGCCCTGCACGCCACTCTTCCCTCCGCCATATTTATTTCCTCCTATAAGTGGCGGGAAAAGGTCACGAGCTGATATCTATCCCAACAGCCCTCCCTGAAGGGGATAATCGCTCAGAACTCGACTATCTATCAGCGTGTTTGAGGCGCTGTAACGAGCAGGCGAAAGAGAGGAGAGAGATGCAAACGAGAGGTGCGGGAGGAGACAGGAAAAGACAGAGTGAGAGAGCGCTATTCGGGGGATGGGCTGATGGGGAAGAGAGGATTGGGAAGGAGAAGGGGTTAGACAGAGGTAGAGTGACACAGGAACAGCGGTCGAACTGCCTTAAAAAGGTATGAGAACTGATCCTGAGCGCAATGGGGGAGGGGTCATTAGGTATGGGGGTGGGATCAAAGGCGTAGCTAAAAGAACTGTTTTGTTGGTCTTTCACCTTCAGGTAACTACATATAAAATAACACACACCTTAAAGGAAAAATACATGCAAGGTAAACTAATCAGTGAGAGATGCACTATTCTATGTTATGAAACCTCCATTGATAAATGTGATCACTGCTCAAGTTTAGGAATGTAACAGAGAGCCACAGAATCGAATTCTGGTTGCAGTGGGGATAGTCATTTGTTTGTTGTTAGTGTTATGGGGACTCAGTCTCTGACAGAAAGCACTGTGAATATGTAAGTCATTCTTTTAAGCTTGCATTTCATGCAGTATAAGATAGGCTGCCACAAAAATGAGCAAAACAGATTTAGGTATAAGATTGACAAAAGTGCTTCCAAAATATAAATGTTGAGTCTGTCTATTAAAAACTTAAACTGCACAGGTCAGTTGGTAACACCCTTGCAATACCGCTCAAAAAGAATACCTCTTTATCTTCATGAAGCCTCAAGAGAACTCCATCAATTGACTTCTAAGCAGCCTTTACATTTGCAAATTAACAAATTCCACACATTTATAATAATAATAAATAATAATACATTTCTCTCAGGCAGTTGGCAACAAGGCTTGTTGTCTGTCCCTCCCTCCCTCGGTTTCACAGGACTGTAGATTCCCTTCTATCCACTTCAGCTGAGGTGTTTCCAGTGTTTGAAATGGAAAAATAGAAGTGCAGTTACCCTGTACCGGAGTACCTGCTTGTTTCTGAGAAGTGCCGGTACTCTCCAATTAAAAGTATTACTTCTCTCTTGAGAAGTGCAGATACTCAGTACCAGCCCATTTAAAGCACTGGGTGTTTCACCTTTAGGAATTAACCATCCTGGCATGGTTGTCTTTTAAGAGAAAAGTAGGGGAACTATTTCTGTCAAATTTAAAAAGTATGGGCACGTCGTGCCCCTCAGATCCCACCCAGTTCTACCTCTGCATAGGAAATGGAGGGGATGTGTGAAATGAAGGGGTAAATTACAGAACAGGTAATTTACTGGCATCAGCAACACGAGCTGCTCACACACACAGAACAGTTAAACCACAGCTAGCAACAGTGCAATCTTCCCTCATGTATAGAAAACAGGTACAGCACAGGCAGCAGCAATGCAAGCTTCTCTCATACTCAGAAATGTTATAGCAGAGATAAATGGAGTGCAAGCGTCTCTCACACACACAGGACAATTCCAAAGAAGATGGCAGGAATGCAAACTTTTTGACCTGCACCACAATCTTCTGTCACACACACATAACAATTAAAGCACAATTAACGACAGTGCAATCTTCCCTCGCACACGAAACAGGTATAGTACAGGCAATTACAATGTAAACTTCTATTACATTTCGAAAAGTTATAGGGCAAGTAATTGGAGTTCAAGAGTCCCACACACACAAAAGAGTTCCAGCACAGGCAACACCAATGTAAACCACCCATACCTGCAGTGAAACCTTCTCTGATACACAGAAAAGTTAAAACATGGGTAACAACAGTTCAGTGTTCCCTACCACACAGAAAGCAGAGACAGCAAATGCAGCAGCAATGCAAGCTTTTATCATTCTCAGAATAGTTATAGCAAAATCAACAGCAGTGCAGGCTTCTCACACACACACACACACACACACACAAATGCAAGCTTCAGCGCTATTGAGTTTTGCCACTAACGCACCATGTTGGCCATAAAACCAAACTGTGGAAAAATGGTACCGCTCTCGCTGTGGGCACTTTGGGGCCTATTACGATGGGGCTGATCACCGCAGGCATTGTAATATGGATGGCGGTGTCTTGCAGACACCGCCACCATATTAACCTTGTTTTCCGCCAGTCGACGAGTCGACCGGCGGACGGTCTTTCCGTCCGCCGCGGACCCCCCAGCCATCATAATATGGCGGGGGGACTTTGCTGTGTGGATGGCGGGCGGATCGCCCCCGCCGGGCCGGCGTAGACTACCGCCGGCCCGGCGGGGGCGATCCGCCCACCATCCTAATGGGCCCCTTTGTTCGGATACTGTTGCATCCCACCAGGACCCATACTCTTTCAAACATGGATTGGAAGGATGGAACCCTTTATCCAGGGCACAAATCGAGGGTACACGCGGGTAGACAGCACCTATCCACTCTTTTCACAGGGTGGATGCCGTTTCCCCTGCCAAGAGGTTGGGCGCCATAGAAATATGCTAAACTTGGCCCGGTGTAATTTTCAGACACCGGGACACATTTAGCAGTGCCTGCATGTTATCTGCTCTCGTTCCGAGCAGCAACTTGCAGGCAGGGCTTATTTGATTCCAGCTGAGCCCATAACAAAGACCGACGTAGGGCCATCAGGCCTCCTTCTGTTGGAGTATGCTGGCTTGGAGGTGTCGGGGACTCTCACACCTAAATGTAATGGAGGAGAAACAAAGGCACACAGCTTATCACTTCACAGGTACTTGCGAGAGACATGGTTTTGACTTTGTTCAGTCCCTGTATATAAGAGATATGCATGCAATGTAAGAATGTCAGTTGTGTTGGTCTGTCCCAGTATTTACACAAATAACAATATAAATACCACTATTTTTTATTTTATTTTTATAGCGCTGTGGTGCTACTCATCCCAACGCAGGGCATCAGAGCGCTTTACATCACATGTACACATTATACATTGACAATAAATTATATGTGTGTAAATCAATGTGTAGGGTGTGTTACATAAGACAGTGAGAGTTACAAGATGTAGGGGCCACATGTCCTTCATAGCTCACTGTCCTATATTAGAAGGATTACAATTTATGAACTACAAGTAAGAAAATGATCTCTGTGATAAAAGCAGTAAACTACTTTCCCATCTATATAAAATAAAAATCTGTAATTTGTGTGTTGTATAATGTACTTTGCAGAAGACATATTAACCCTCTATTCTACTTTGATTCAAAACTGGGACTAGACAAAACACAGATCTCTCCAGCAAATGCGTTAACCTCCAGAGTTATCTTACCACTATTATTATTCCTTGAGATTTACAGGGCACATAAAGATCTCTGCAGCAGGTGCCTTAACCCCATAAGATATTTAAAAATGCAGACTTTGCAACCAATTAAGCAGAAAGATCTTGTTACTTACCTGTAACTCTCATATTGGGGTATCTTTCATAGATTCACATGCTTGAATCATTCCCCGTCGGCGAAGTGGGAGTCCCACGGTACCATAATAAAGCAGTATGCACCAATATCATAGGCTATAATGGCAATGCGAAAGTCAGCTGAATAGCCTATATATGTCTTTATTTTTTTTACAAGGGACCAAACTTGAACTATGACAACTCAGGCGACAGCACACTAGAACACTCACAACAGATGTATCTTCCATCAGATTTTCAAGCACTAGTGGGTATAGTCACCACCTTCCAAGAAGGGGAGCCTCTAAGGGGGAGGGTGGGTTGCATGTGAATCTATGAAAGATACCAATACTGGAGAGCAAGAGTTACAGGTAAGTAACAAGTTCTTTCTCCAGTATTGGAGTATCTTTCATAGATTCACATGCTTGAATCAGAATAGTTAGCAGTGTAATACATAAGCAATAGAAAGACATAAATATAACAGCGGATGGTGGGTACAACATTGAAAATTGTATGGTAACAGGCTCACCTTATTGGAAAAGATGCAGAAGTACTGCTTGACCCACGGCTGTATCAGTGCTCTGTGTCGAATCCAGACAGTAGTGCTTGGTGAAAGTGTGCCTGCTCTTCCAGGTTGCAGCAAGGCATATACTTTCGATGGGCACTCCAGGAAACAAGGCCGCCATTGTAGAGACTGCTCTTGTAGAATGCGCTTTAGTCTTTTGTGTTAAAGGTCTACCTGCCTTGGAATGGTAGTACTGTATAGCCGTTGAAATCCACCTTGCTACGGTGGGTTTGGAAACTGGTCCAACCTTGTTATTGTTTCCGTAGCCACTAAAAGCCTAAAAGATCTGTAGTACGGAAATGCTTTGTGTGATGTAAGTAAAGCTTTAAGCACCTCTTGTCATCAAGCGAGTGAAGAGCTGTCTCTGCAGGTGTTTAAGGATTGGGAAAGAAAGTCTTTAGCATAGCTGGTTGATTGAGATGAAGATCAGTGGAAACCTTCGGTATGAATTTGGGATTAGTCTGAAGAATTACCATGGTATATTTGAATTGGAGAAAAGGTTCCTTAATAGTGAACGCTTTGAGTATGCTCACTCTTCTCGTGGAAGTAAGAGCTAGCAGCAGCGCTACCTTCCAAGTGATGAACTTTAGTTCAGCCTTGTGGATAGGCTCAAATTGGCTTTTCATCAATTGGGATAAAACAGTGTTATGCTGCCATGCAGTTGGCTGTGACTTTATTGGAGGATATACTCTGAATAGTCCTTTAAGAAATTGAAGAACTAGTCTGTGAGACCACAAGGAAGGAGATTCTAAGGTTCATCTGTACCTTGAAATAGTAGCAAAATGCACTTTGACGGAGGAATGAGCCAAACCAGATTTGGCTAAGGATAACAAATAATACCTGTTCCGGAGGCGATGTAATAGGATGTACATTCGATTTCTCACACCATAGACAAAATCGTTTCCATTTGAGGCGATATGTTTTGTTGGTAGAGTCAGCCCTGACCCTAGCAAGGATATCCTTACAGTCCTGTGGAATAGCTAGATGTTGCAGCTCATGGTGTTCTGGAGCCAGGCAGATAAATGCAGAGAAATCAGGTCTGGATGAAGGACCTGCTTGTTTTTCATGGCCAACAGGTCCAGCTGGGGCTTCAGTTGAATGTGGTTGTCCTCCGACAACATGGTTCCCTTTTCATTTTCCTGAGGACCCTGGGAATAAGAGAGATTGGGTGAAAAGCGTAGGCATAAATCCTGGACCATCTTATCAAAAAGGCATTCCACTAGGACCCTTTTTGAGGGTACAGCTGGCGTAAAACCTGCATTTCTGGTTCTCCTGAGATGCGATAAGATCGAGTTTGGGTTTGTGCCATCGTTGGAATATAGCATCCAGAACAAGTTGGTTCAGTTCCCATTCGTGACAACTCTGGGCCGTTCTGCTCAAGGTGTCTGCCAGAGAGTTGTTTATTCCTGGTAAGTGTTCCGCTCTTATGGTCACTTGATGATGTAGTGCACATTGCCAGATAGCTTGAGCTTCCTGAGACAGAACTTTGGATCTTATACCTCCTTATTTGTTGAGGTAATGCATACTTGTTATGTTGTCTGTTCTTATCAACACGGATGACCCCTGAATCCTAGGCAAGAATACTTGGAGAGCCAGCGAGATTGCTTTGAGCTCCAGGAAGTTGATATGAATCCTGGACTGTTCTAGAGTCCATTTGCCCTGAATTTAAAGATCTTGTAAGTGAGTTCCCCACCCTTCTAGAGAAGCGTCTGTTGTAATGACGTACTCCGAAAGGGGAGGAAGGAATGTTAATCCTGCTGAGAGATTGTCAGAGCTTGTCCACCAAGGAAGAGCTGTTTTCATCACTGGGGTGATCTTAGCGATATCTTCGAACTGTCCTTCCATCTGAAGCCACTGTGCATCGAGTTCCTCCTGGAAAGGACACATTTTTAGATGAGCATGAGGCACTAGGAGGATGGCTGATGACATCATGGCGAGTAGAGACTTGATCAGGCACACTGAAGTGCACTTTTTTTTTTAAAGAGTGGGCTAGTCTTGAAAGTTTCGTTTGTCTGTCTGTGGACAAGGATGCCTTGTCTAAAAATGTGTCCAGAGTTGCTCCTAGAAAGATTATTCTCATTGAAGGAGAAAGGAAAGATTTCTGGAAGTTTACAGTGAGCCCCAAAGTTTGAAAGAGTTTTAGACCCTTTGAGGTATCCATTGGCACTTGCTGGAAGGATGGAGCCTTTATTAGGCCAGTCGTCGAGTTATGGTAAAATTTGAAGACATGTTTGTTGCAGGTAAGCTGATGACATCATGGCGAGTAGAGACTTGATCAGGAAAACTGAAGTGCACTTTTTTTTTTAAGAGAGTGGGCTAGTGTTCAAAGTTTCGTTTGTCTGTCTGTGGACAAGAATGCCTTGTCTAGAAATGTGTCCAGAGTTGCTCCTAAAAAGATTATTCTCACAGAAGGAGAAAGGAAAGATTTCTGGAAGTTTACAGTGAGCCCCAAAGTTTGAAAGAGTTTTAGACCATTTGAGGTATCCATTGGCACTTGCTGGAAGGATGGAGCCTTTATTAGGCCAGTCGTCGAGTTATGGGAAAATTTGAAGACATGTTTGTCGCAGGTAAGCCGCCACTGGGGCGAGACATTTCGTGAATATCCGGGGAGTGGATCGGAGACCAAAGGAAAGCACTTTGAATTGATAATGAGTGCCGGCTACTGTAAATCTGAGGAATTTACGATGCCTATGGTGGATGGGGATATGGAAATAGGCATCTTGGAGATCGAGACTGGTTAGAAAATTTCCGTGATTGCGGAGACGGAGGATTTCCTGGAGGATAATCATACAGAAAGATTGTTTCTTTAGGTACTTGTTGACTTTCGTGAGATCCAGAATGGGGCGCCACTCCCCCAAATTCTTCTTCACTAGCAAAAAATGGCAGTAGAAACCCTTTCCTTTCTGAGGATGTGGAATTTGTTCTATGGCTCCCTTTGCTAACATACCCAATACCTCCTTGCGAAGAAGATGAAGATGAGACGGAAAGAATTTTGTTGGCGGAGTATGAGGTAGAATCTGAATGAACTCCAGGGTATGGCCATACCTGATGAGAGTCAGGACCCACTTGTCCGTAATGCTCTTCCTCCATTGATGTAGGTGCTGGGCAATTCTGTCTCCCACCGAATGATGTATAGGTGGAGTAACTGACACTTTGGTGTTTTCACTGCTTTCTGCTGGTATCTCTGGCAGAAGCAGCCTATCTCCTTCTCAGCTGTTGTTTAGAATAGGCAGCTGATGGTGGTGCTCGGTACGGCTGATGCTGTTGGTAGGCGGGCCAAAAGAGCTGCTGGTAAGACTGTCGTTGATATCTTTGGTATCCTCCTTGGTACGAATATGCTCTTCGCCCACAAGCTCTGCGAAAAGGAGTCTTATGGAACTGGAGAGTTCCTAGGGATCTAGCTGTTTCCATATCCGATTTTATTGCCTGTAGGGCGTCATCGACATGCTTATCAAATAAAGAATCGTTGTCAAAGAGCATATCGAAATTTTAGTTTGGACTTCTGGTCGGAATTATGTAGCTTTTAGCTAGCCCTAGTGTCAAAGGACAGCTGATCCTGCTAATTGTCAGCGTCCCATGGATGCAATATCCATTGTGCAGTCAATGATCTCAGAAGCTGATCTTTCCCCTTTTGTAAGATCTTTGTAGCTTCAGCCTTTTTGTCTTGTGGTAAGAAATCCAAGTAAGTGGCAATGTCCGACCACATCTGGTGATCATATTGCCCATGAATGGCCAGAGAATTTGCTATGTGGACAGTTGTAGCTGACAGTATTGTAAATCTCTAACCGCCATTATCAAGACGCCTGCCCTCTCTGTCAGGCGGAGGAGAGATTGGGGTGGAAGAATTTTTTGATCTACTTTGCTTTGTCCAACTTGAGTAATAATGGAATGATGCGTTGGATGTCCTATAAGACAGGCTGGCGAGTCTTCTGGTGCCTTATATTTTTTGTCAATCTAAAGAAGAACCGCAGTGGCAGTAGCTGGTGTCTTCATTATTTTTATCTTTCCTCCCATTTATAATCTACAATTGGTATTGCTCTGACAGTTTTCCTGGATAGCTCTTTGAAATCATACACAAAGCAGTCCGACTGCTTGACAGTGATGGGGAGCTGGAAACGTTTGGCCTCTCTCTCCATTAGCATGTGAAAACCTCCAATATCCTCTGGTGGAGAATCTGCTGATTGTGGTGCTGGAGGTGAAGGTGGAAGAATAAGGTAATCGTCCCATTCATTGGCGACAGTTTCATTTTCTGTTATTTTACCTTCTTCCCTATCTCCATCATCATCATCTTCTTTAGTAGATGGATTCTCTGGAGGAGGCATAGCGATGCGAGATGTGGTGTCATCCTTGGTGGAGGTGGTGTATAGTCTGGTGACCTAGGTGCAGGCGTAGGCACCACTGCAGATGGTTGTTGCACTTCAGCTGTTGTTGGAAAGCACTTGTAGTAATCCTGAAGCATGCTTTGTAAATCTTGTACCAAAGCAGCAGGCACCTGGACCATGCCTTGAGGTGGTGGAGGAAGAGCATAGTGATAATTTTGCTCCATGTATTGATGACCTTGATAAACGGGCTCTTAAAAGTCATCTTCCTCATCCTGATACTTTACGTGCAACTCAGAAGGACAGTGAGCTGCACCAAAGGGTACTTGATCCTCATCTTCTGATTCTACTAGATCCAACACGTGGTTGGGCAGTAGTGGAGACACCTTACTAGGAGATGTGCATTCAGGACGAATACTTTCTGGTGATGATAAAAGTCTTGTCGACGAGGTCATTAATGGTAGCGTCGACGGCGTGGTCAAAACTAACAAAACTAACATGAGTGGCTTCCCGTCGACGATGAAGACTTTTCTGAAATTTTCGTTGTCAACTGTGTTGTTGACGAGGTCGTCGTCGACGGTGGAACCGAAACCACTGCAGTCGTCGACGGTGGTCATCGACGAGGTGGTCTTCTTCTACACGGATACAGTCGCCTACGATGACGTCGACGGGACGGTGAAAGTCAACGGTGAGATTGTCGACGGTAGGCCAGCCGTCATCGAGGTCTTGATTTATGGGGCCTTCGACTATGGTTTTGACGGCATTGACGTCGTTGATGACATTTTGCCAGTTAGTTTGCTTTTTTTGGAAACTGGTTCAGAGGAGGATCTATGCTTTAATGGCAGGGTTATAGATGGAGTAGAAGGCTCAGATTTGGAGTCCGTAGAAGCCCTTTTTCTTTTTTCCTCATGAGAGGAGCTTTGTGAAGATCTATGATGGGTCTTTTTTAAGGCTTTCTTGATCCTGTGAGGCGATTCATGGTGAGACCTCTCCCACCTTTTAGATGTTTATGAGGAAGTAGAACATTCACTATTTTCCTCCTCAGAAATGACTGCAGTTTTTTATTTTTATTTCTGCAACTATAGCAAGAGCCTCCCCTCATGGTCTTTGAGTGTTTTAGTAGGAAAATGTCTACATATTTTACAGTCTCTCACCTTGTGGGATGGATGAAGCCAATAAATACATTCTTAATGGGGATCTTCCGAATTGGGGGGCAGATTTACGAGGACTGGCGCATCCCTGCATATCAGCAGGGATGCGCCAGCAAAGATGCGACACGCCGGAATACCCTTGCGCCACCACAGATGCGTCGCATTTACAATGCGACGCACCTTGGCGCAAGGATAGCCAGATGCGTGTTGCATCTTCTGTCGTAAGGGCAGCGCATTGCTGGAGTCGTGTCGCAAGCGCGACACGACTCCAGCAATGCTCAGGGGCGCCCTATGCCTAACATGCTGCGTCACTCCTTACGCCTGCTTCAAGCAGGCGCAGGGTTTTGACGTAGCATGGACGTAAAAGTGACTCAGTGAAATCTTGTAGATTTCACTGCGTCACTTTTACGAGGCGTTCCTGCGACGGAACGCCCACCCTGCGCCGGAACGCCCACATGAAACCTAACGCAGGTTTCATGTGGCGCAGTGCCTTACAACGTGACGCATCTCCCTAGATGCGTCACGTTGTAAATAAGGCGCAACGTGGCGCATGGTTTACGCCGCCGCTGCGTCACAGATGTGACGCAACGGCGGCGCAAATGTGTCGCAAGGGGCTTGTAAATCTGCCCCTAAGTCTTTTCTTACCACAGGTGGCAAGGTCTAAAGAGTCCTTTTTTGACAAGTTCTGACAAACTGGAACAGCAGAGAACAAATTTGGAAATCACCAAAGCTGAAGAAATAAGCAGAGGTCAGGGAGACTCCCTCTCACACGACCTGCGGTAGAAATCTGAGGGAAGATACCTCTTTTAGGAGTGTTCTAGGGTGCTGTTGCCTGATTGGTCATAGTTCAAGTTTGGTCCTTTTCTTAAAAAAAGAACATAGGCTATTCAGCTGACTTTCGCATTGCCATTACAGCCTATGATATTAGTGCATACTGCTTTAATATGGTACCGTGGGACACCCACTTCAACGACGGGGAATGATTCAAGCATGTGAATCCATGAAAGATACCCGAATACTGGAGAACAGATTTACTGCCAGGTTTCTCCTTGTTGCCATTTTCCTTGTGGCAGAGCTAAAAAAAAATATAAATTTGAGGCCCACAATTTGAATCGGGGTTGTGTCACTTTTTTGGAACAACCTTGACTTACAATCTCACTTGTTAAATATTGCAATGCGCTCAAACATACTAATGATAGACCTGCTAAACATATGTGTGTGGTCTTAAGATGTGCTGTCACTTCCTGGGTGGTCATGGGTTGTGATGCCACTTCCTGTGAAGCCACGTGCGATGTTACGTGCCATGATGTCACTTCCATGCTGCCTAACTTGGTTAGTACCACCCTTCTTTTCTTAGGGCTTGTGCCCTGCCTTTATCTAAAGTACTACAAAAGGGGATGATGGACGGAACGTTTGAGCCAATCAAACACTCACCCCCAGTCAACTGATCTGGGTTTAATCCATCATCATTCTTTAGCTCACTCCACCACCCCAGTTCAGACATGGCCATATGCAAATCAGTCTGACCCTGTGCCTCATGGGAACAGTCCAGCCCGAACTGCCAAGCCATGTCTTCCCTGGACCGGAAACAAGCATCCTAGGACCGGTTTCTGGCATTTCAGCCGTCATCAGCCAGGCTTGCTTGAATCCAGTGGCAAAGTGAGCAAGGGACCCACGTCTGGGCATACCCCGCCAACTTAGGGCGACCAAGCGATACAAAAGGGGATGATGGACGGAACGTTTGAGCCAATCAAACACTCACCCCAGTCAACTGATCTGGGTTTAATCCATCATCATTCTTTAGCTCACTCCACCACCCCAGTTCAGACATGGCCATATGCAAATCAGTCTGACCCTGTGCCTCATGGGAACAGTCCAGCCCGAACTGCCAAGCCATGTCTTCCCTGGACCGAAACAAGCATCCTAGGACCGGTTTCTGGCATTTCAGCCGTCATCAGCCAGGCTTGCTTGAATCCAGTGGCAAAGTGAGCAAGGGACCCACGTCTGGGCATACCCCGCCAACTTAGGGCGACCAAAGCGATACAAAGGGGATGATGGACGGAACGTTTGAGCCAATCAAACACTCACCCCAGTCAACTGATCTGGGTTTAATCCATCATCATTCTTTAGCTCACTCCACCACCCCAGTTCAGACATGGCCATATGCAAATCAGTCTGACCCTGTGCCTCATGGGAACAGTCAGCCCGAACTGCCAAGCCATGTCTTCCCTGGACCGGAAACAAGCATCCTAGGACCGGCTTCTGGCATTTCAGCCGTCATCAGCCAGGCTTGCTTGAATCCAGTGGCAAAGTGAGCAAGGGACCCACGTCTGGGCATACCCCCGCCAACTTAGGGCTGACCAAAGCGATACAAAAGGGGATGATGGACGGAACGTTTGAGCCAATCAAACACTCACCCCCAGTCAACTGATCTGGGTTTAATCCATCATCATTCTTTAGCTCACTCCACCACCCCAGTTCAGACATGGCCATATGCAAATCAGTCTGACCCTGTGCCTCATGGGAACAGTCCAGCCCGAGCTGCCAAGCCATGTCTTCCCTGGACCGGAAACAAGCATCCTAGGACCGGTTTCTGGCATTTCAGCCGTCATCAGCCAGGCTTGCTTGAATCCAGTGGCAAAGTGAGCAAGGGACCCACGTCTGGGCATACCCCCGCCAACTTAGGGCGACCAAGCGATACAAAGGGGATGATGGACGGAACGTTTGAGCCAATCAAACACTCACCCCAGTCAACTGATCTGGGTTTAATCCATCATCATTC
Source organism: Calotriton arnoldi (assembly GCA_963921515.1). Lineage (NCBI taxonomy): Eukaryota > Metazoa > Chordata > Amphibia > Caudata > Salamandridae > Calotriton > Calotriton arnoldi. Next base: position 1,651,647 of record CAWUFW010003083.1, read on the forward strand.
TTTAGCTCACTCCACCACCCCAGTTCAGACATGGCCATATGCAAATCAGTCTGACCCTGTGCCTCATGGGAACAGTCCAGCCCGAACTGCCAAGCCATGTCTTCCCTGGACCGGAAACAAGCATCCTAGGACCGGTTTCTGGCATTTCAGCCGTCATCAGCCAGGCTTGCTTGAATCCAGTGGCAAAGTGAGCAAGGGACCCACGTCTGGGCATACCCCCGCCAACTTAGGGCGACCATGTCTGAACTGGGGTGGTGGAGTGAGCTAAAGAATGATGATGGATTAAACCCAGATCAGTTGACTGGGGGTGAGTGTTTGATTGGCTCAAACGTTCCGTCCATCATCCCCTTTGTATCGCTTGTTCGCCCTAAGTTGGCGGGGGTATGCCCAGACGTGGGTCCCTTGCTCACTTTGCCACTGGATTCAAGCAAGCCTGGCTGATGACGGCTGGAATGCCAGAAACCGGTCCTAGGATGCTTGTTTCCGGTCCAGGGAAGACATGGCTTGGCAGTTCGGGCTGGACTGTTCCCATGAGGCACAGGGTCAGACTGATTTGCATATGGCCATGTCTGAACTGGGGTGGTGGAGTGAGCTAAAGAAAGATGATGGATTAAACCCAGATCAGTTGACTGGGGGTGAGTGTTTGATTGGCTCAAACGTTCCGTCCATCATCCCCTTTTGTATCGCTTGTTCGCCCTAAGTTGGCGGGGGTATGCCCAGACGTGGGTCCCTTGCTCACTTTGCCACTGGATTCAAGCAAGCCTGGCTGATGACGGCTGGAATGCCAGAAACCGGTCCTAGGATGCTTGTTTCCGGTCCAGGGAAGACATGGCTTGGCAGTTCGGGCTGGACTGTTCCCATGAGGCACAGGGTCAGACTGATTTGCATATGGCCATGTCTGAACTGGGGTGGTGGAGTGAGCTAAAGAATGATGATGGATTAAACCCAGATCAGTTGACTGGGGGTGAGTGTTTGATTGGCTCAAACGTTCCGTCCATCATCCCCTTTTGTATCGCTTTGTTCGCCCTAAGTTGGCGGGGTATGCCCAGACGTGGGTCCCTTGCTCACTTTGCCACTGGATTCAAGCAAGCCTGGCTGATGACGGCTGGAATGCCAGAAACCGGTCCTAGGATGCTTGTTTCCGGTCCAGGGAAGACATGGCTTGGCAGTTCGGGCTGGACTGTTCCCATGAGGCACAGGGTCAGACTGATTTGCATATGGCCATGTCTGAACTGGGGTGGTGGAGTGAGCTAAAGAATGATGATGGATTAAACCCAGATCAGTTGACTGGGGGTGAGTGTTTGATTGGCTCAAACGTCTCCGTCCATCATCCCCTTTGTATCGCTTTGTTCGCCCTAAGTTGGCGGGGGTATGCCCAGACGTGGGTCCCTTGCTCACTTTGCCACTGGATTCAAGCAAGCCTGGCTGATGACGGCTGGAATGCCAGAAACCGGTCCTAGGATGCTTGTTTCCGGTCCAGGGAAGACATGGCTTGGCAGTTCGGGCTGGACTGTTCCCATGAGGCACAGGGTCAGACTGATTTGCATATGGCCATGTCTGAACTGGGGTGGTGGAGTGAGCTAAAGAATGATGATGGATTAAACCCAGATCAGTTGACTGGGGGTGAGTGTTTGATTGGCTCAAACGTTCCGTCCATCATCCCCTTTTGCATCGCTTTGTTCGCCCTAAGTTGGCGGGGGTATGCCCAGACGTGGGTCCCTTGCTCACTTTGCCACTGGATTCAAGCAAGCCTGGCTGATGACGGCTTGAATGCCAGAAACCGGTCCTAGGATGCTTGTTTCCGGTCCAGGGAAGACATGGCTTGGCAGTTCGGGCTGGACTGTTCCCATGAGGCACAGGGTCAGACTGATTTGCATATGGCCATGTCTGAACTGGGGTGGTGGAGTGAGCTAAAGAATGATGATGGATTAAACCCAGATCAGTTGACTGGGGGTGAGTGTTTGATTGGCTCAAACGTTCCGTCCATCATCCCCTTTTGTATCGCTTTGTTCGCCCTAAGTTGGCGGGGGTATGCCCAGACGTGGGTCCCTTGCTCACTTTGCCACTGGATTCAAGCAAGCCTGGCTGATGACGGCTGGAATGCCAGAAACCGGTCCTAGGATGCTTGTTTCCGGTCCAGGGAAGACATGGCTTGGCAGTTCGGGCTGGACTGTTCCCATGAGGCACAGGGTCAGACTGATTTGCATATGGCCATGTCTGAACTGGGGTGGTGGAGTGAGCTAAAGAATGATGATGGATTAAACCCAGATCAGTTGACTGGGGGTGAGTGTTTGATTGGCTCAAACGTTCCGTCCATCATCCCCTTTTGTATCGCTTTGTTCGCCCTAAGTTGGCGGGGGTATGCCCAGACGTGGGTCCCTTGCTCACTTTGCCACTGGATTCAAGCAAGCCTGGCTGATGACGGCTGGAATGCCAGAAACCGGTCCTAGGATGCTTGTTTCCGGTCCAGGGAAGACATGGCTTGGCAGTTCGGGCTGGACTGTTCCCATGAGGCACAGGGTCAGACTGATTTGCATATGGCCATGTCTGAACTGGGGTGGTGGAGTGAGCTAAAGAATGATGATGGATTAAACCCAGATCAGTTGACTGGGGGTGAGTGTTTGATTGGCTCAAACGTTCCGTCCATCATCCCCTTTTGTATCGCTTTGTTCGCCCTAAGTTGGCGGGGGTATGCCCAGACGTGGGTCCCTTGCTCACTTTGCCACTGGATTCAAGCAAGCCTGGCTGATGACGGCTGGAATGCCAGAAACCGGTCCTAGGATGCTTGTTTCCGGTCCAGGGAAGACATGGCTTGGCAGTTCGGGCTGGACTGTTCCCATGAGGCACAGGGTCAGACTGATTTGCATATGGCCATGTCTGAACTGGGGTGGTGGAGTGAGCTAAAGAATGATGATGGATTAAACCCAGATCAGTTGACTGGGGGTGAGTGTTTGATTGGCTCAAACGTTCCGTCCATCATCCCCTTTTGTATCGCTTTATCTAAAGTACAACAGTAGATTGCCAGGCAGGACTTTGTGTGCCTTCCTTGGACCATCTATTGTGTGTGCCAATGAGTCAACAAGCTACTATGTTTTTTGCTCAAGTTTGTAAAGTCAATAGAGAGAAGTGTCCTAGACAAGGGACATGATCATCAGCAGGTAAAGCAGCCTAGTCCTGTTTCTCTGCTCATGGCCAAACCATGGTTATCCATGGTTTATGCACAGTGAATCATGGATCGCAACAATTTAACCATGTTTAGACTAGGGTAGGGTGCAACTCGTGTAATTTCCTGTAGCAGAATTATGCATAATTACAGCAAAAAATACGCCAGATTAAGTAGAAGGTATGTAACCCTGCATTTAGCGTTATTTTCTTAGTGTAAAATACACCCATGAGTCCAAAATGGACACAAGGATGCATTTTGCTCTAAGAAAATAGTGTTAAATGCAACGGAACAGCAGTCATTCATGCTCTGTTCCTGTGCTCGTGGGTGGGCATTTTTGTCTCAGATTACTTAAAATTACATGAATGGGCGTAATCACGTAATTTTCAGTGATTTCATACAGTAACACAGAATTACCAAAATAACTCTGATTATTACAGCATAATTAAAATTTCGCCCAGGCCTAGTTTAGACCTCATATTTGACTGCCCGGGTTCCTAAGGAGTGCTTTGCCACTGTAGGAGGATGGCACCCTCTCTCTTCTGGACTGCCCTGCCTGGTATTCTCTGATTTAAACCCATGGATTGGAGACAAAATACTGAACTTACAAAGTGGAATATACAGCCCTGACAATCAGGCAAAGAGAACTGTATTTTTGGGCCACCACATTAGCTGGCTGTGTGTTCAGTTGCAGTAGTGTAAGGTAGCTCTGTTGCAGGGTTGTGCACTGACAAAACTGTGTAATTTAGATATGTGGCTTGTCAGAAGCTGATTTAACTATAAATGAAAATTGAGAGAGGCTGGTGCCTCTGGAAGTCTGGTCGGGACGGTGCAGAGTCAGCCACATGCAAAGTCAATCTTTCTCCCTGAGAAAGAGGCCCTGCTGAGATAAATGTAGATGAGGCAGTCACATCCTTTGAAAGGCTTATTGGGCTGGGGCATGAACGACCAGCCTGACCTTTAAAAGGGAAGTATGCCTAACATGGGACTGGCTGTTCTTTTGTCTGATCAGCCTGCCAAAGAAATGTCCCCATTTCTCACTCTGTGTGCTCCCCCTCCCTATTAAGAAAGCCAAAAGCAGTATGGGTGCATTTGTACCCAAACAGAACATGCTCATACACAGGCTAGGTTACCTTCTTAAAGAAGCGGGCAAAGTCATAGCAGGACTGGAAACCAAAAGCAGACCTGGAAAAATTGTTCAAACCAGTCCCACACTGTGCGAGGCTGCAACTAGAAGACCATATGAGCTTTCATGGTTGTGAACTGGCAGCCTACCCAGCTCTGACAGAGGCCCTTTAACCTGCAGCCTACCAGGAAATGCCAGGGTGGCTGAAAGACGATAGGGCGGTGCCTACGGATCACCTGTCCACGGAGCCTTACCTTCTTCCACGCCCCACCCCCTCGCCAGGACACTGTAATGGGAATATGTCGGCTGGCCCAGAAGCAGTACCTTTCCCCTGACCCCTCCCCTGCCTGACCATTACATTCAGGCAATGGTGAGCAGGGAATGTAATAGTATGCAGGGGCCTCACTTTTCCTGACCCTCCACTGCTTGGCCATCGCACTGAGGCTGTGATGGGCTGAGAAGTGGGTTATTAAGAAAAGAGGCCTAGCTGGGAGCCAGGTGTGGTCACCTCTGCCCCAGTGCCTTTCAGGCCTTGGTGGAGGGGTGTGTATGTATCCATAAGCCTCGCTGTGGGGCCAGCTGTTACAAACAAAAAAAACCAGAGAGGATGTGGCCTAAGGGGCAGAGCTGCCGACTTTGAAACAAGAGAACTGGGTAGGAGTCCCAGTGTCCTTTTAACATCCTATGATTCTGGGCAACCAATCTCTTGGTGCCTAAAATAAAAATGAATTTGATCTTATGTAACAGGTGCTCATGTAAACCCCGTGCTCACGCTATTTAAAGCTATAATAAAAAATAATCATCTATTTGTTCATGTTTTCTGCAAAGGGCAGTGCACGATAATCAAAGAAAACGCCGTGTTCCTTTTTAGCCTGGCTTTTCTACCTTTGTTTGATTTAACTATAAGTCACAGACAATTAAGGCAGCTTTAGAACACATTCTAAAGTGCTGTTTACGGTTTAAAGTACATATTGCTACAAAAAACAAAAAAACGTCTTTGGGTGATTTTCTTCATTTTCATACCGGCAGGACATAAAAATACTGCTTATGTCGGTAAAATCATTGGACAGGTGGAATCTCTTGCCAGAACAGATGTTGTGGCCATTTTATTTTACCTCGCCACCCCCGGCCAAAATGCAGTTCTTGTTATATTTTTCAACAATGTTACTTTAAAATGCTTAATTTACCAAGCATTTCTCTAAAAATGAGAGGAAGCAAATGGCGTTTCATGAAAGTGCACGATCCGGGAATGTGGGCCACTTTTTGGGGAGTGCCTGGGCCCTAATTGTGATCCCAATTCAAGCCTGCAAATGAATCTTACAAACATTTTTTAAAGGAAACACCCCGCGCGCATGTATGTTTTTTCAGGCCAAAAGAAACGAATTCCGAGACGTTTTACAGTCTTCTAGGGGAGGAAAAAAGGGTTTTGTTGTACCCACGCGGTTTCGATGGTCTGACGATAGAAAAGCATCGTCGAGGGATTCCAATCCGAGCGCTTCGACTTTAATGAAGCTCGCGGGCACGAAAAGATATCTTTGATATCCCTGGTGGGAAAATTACGGTAAAATGTGCGGCCCACCGTGTCAGGCGGCTAATGAAGGTGAGGAAATCCGAAGCAAGTAAAGATGAAGGCGGCTGAGAAAGAGAGAGGAGGAGAAGCTGGTGATGCGAGATACTGGAGAGGTAATGTGCGGGGAGTAGCAGGTGATAAGATTATGTGGAGAGTAAGAGAGGGACAGGCATGGAGAGACAGAGGGAGGAAGAGAGGTGAAGGCTGTACATTGAGGGACACGCCAGCAGGGGCGCTGTGTGGCCAGTCAGAAGATGGCACTGGCTGAGGTCTCCTAGAAAGCAGACAATTGTGCAGGACTGACACCCTGTGTCCAGTCACAGTATGGCACCTCCCCAGGTTCTGGAGTGAGCAGGCAATGGTGCAGCAGTGACACCCAGTGCCCACTCACAGTATCACACTGGCTGAAGTCCTGAAAGGGATAAGCACCAGTGCAGCAGTGACAGACACTGCGCCCAATCATAGTGTGGCTCGGGCTGAGGGAGACAGCAGACATTGGTGCAGCAGAGACACAGGGTGGTCGGTCACTGTATGGGACTGGCTGAGGTCCTGGAGGGGCCAGACATCAACTGGTTTAGCTGTGACAACCAGTGTTAATCACTGTTTGGCATTTGTTGAGGTGTGGAGGGGGTCAGAGAAACGAATGCAACAGTGAACTCCGTTCGAGGTTCACGGGAGCAGACATTGGTGCAGCAGTGACGCCCAGTGTCCAGACACAGTATGGCATGGGTTGAGGTCCTGCAGGGGGAATTCAAAGGTGCAGCAGGGGCACAAAGAGTCCAATCCTCCTATGTACATTAGTCCTATATTTCCTGAGTTCATTTTTAGGTCGAGCCTGGGCAGGGCATGCGCTGCTCTGCAAGGCATGCAGTATTCGAGTATGGACTTGAAGCTCCGACCACTCTCCGCCCAGATTTTTCATTGATTTGTGTCATTGTCCTTTGTAAATGCTGGCTTCTGATTCGTTAATAGGCTTTTTAGTCCCTCCTTAGCACTGCCTTGTCTTCATTTGTAACCTCCCATGAGGACTGGCCCTTTTACTTCTGTTGTTACACGGTATGTCTTATTTAGTCTGTAAGCACTATTTTCTTTAATGAGTTTCTCCTACTGCAGGCACGACATGCTTTCCTGCAACATTCAGCGCGCCTAGTGCGCTTTCACATTCCAAGCATCCCGGGACAATGGCGGCCGCTTCTTTGAAGTGAAATAGGTCTCGCATTTGCGAGAGTTTAAGCTATTGGCATTGTGAATGACAATGCCTTTTATTTAGGTGTTAATTATCAAAACAGATCAATAAAAGGCATTGTCATTTACAATGCCAATAGCTTAAACTCGCAAATGCGAGACCTATTGCATTGCAAATGCTTGTTATGTTTAGTCTCCCAGAAAATGCACTCTGTCTGGTTGGGAAATACCTAGTGTGGGCTTACCAAGAACTTAAAGTGGGCTTACAACCCAACCATTGGTTACCACTCGTTAGCTTTCTTGCCACTCTTGTTTGCTTGCTTCTTGTTTGATGTCTTTCCTTGTCCCATCTTGTCCATCCTATGTTTGCCCTGCCCTGGAGCATAGCCTCTTAACCGTCCTTTGAATTGGCTGACATGTATTCTCCAGCTGCTCATTTTTAAGAAAACAACATTTTTCTTTTTTGTTTAAGCACTCACTGAGAATGCATGTGCTTTCCAGTTCACTCCTTTGTGTACTTTTACCCCTCCAAATACCAACGTGCACTCCGTGTTGCTCTCTTCCTCATGTGCTGCTTTCTCCCTCTTGTGTGCGCTGTTCACCCGCCCGCATCACTTTGATCTCTCCCTTCTGTCTCTCCCCTGTTCCTACGTTCTCTCTTCCTCGTGTGCTGTTTTCCCCCACCTCTTCCATTTAGCTTAATTTTTTTACCCCTTTCCCACTAACTGCTGCTTCTCCCTACCTACTCCTCCATGCCCCTGTAGTCCATTTTTTAAGTAACATTCTTTGGGGGGAGGGCGTGGCAGCAGTTAATGCTGACCCTTCTGCCTTACAAAAAAGCACTTTTGTGCTGCATCTATTTAATTTGTTTTATTTACTGATTCATCTTGGATTAGTAAATAAAGAAATGGCTCACACAGCATGGTGAAATATGCACACGTTTATATTATCATGCATGCACATGCCTACGAAATGACACGGCCGCTAGTAGTGGTTACGTCATCACACCTTATTTTACTTTCTTTTTTGTTTTTGCCGATGGTGAACAACATCGGCAAAAATGTTTTTACCGATGGTGCATAGCATTGCTAAACATCATCGCCAAAGCTAGTAGGTCCCAAAGACAAAATCTACTGGCTTTGCCAACGCTTGCTACCTTTGCTGTGGTCACCCGATGGCCTGTAGGAGTTACAGTATCACTTCAAAGGATTGTCATAGTTTTGCATTATGTACTTTGCTCATAAGTATCAGTGACCAGTCTTTGACCAGTAGCATCTCCAGCTCTGCAGCTGAAAATATTGCTTTCCTGTATCCAGCAATGTTGTTGTAACACCCTTGTCACTGAAAGTACAACGGTGGTCCTTAGAGCTTCATTTCCCACACACTGGTGAGTTAGTGTCTCCAAGTTGCATTATAGTTTTGTATACATGCCACATCATGTATGTTTATGAATGAATAAGGATCCTCACACTTACAGGGTTATTTAGACAATGGCAGATGGCCCGCCTGCCAAATTTAAAGATCTCTGCCAGGCAGGGTTCTCTGTGCCTTTATTGAAGTCAAAGGTGAAGTGGTGCCACTGCAGGATTGAACTTTGAGCGGGCGCCATGTTTATTGCACCAGGTGGGCAATTGTTTTCCTTTTCAAGAAACAAATGCCAAAAGTGGGAGTTTCTTTTTTGAGGACATGAGAAAATGACCCTGATGCACAGGAAGTTTTCTCTCTGCATGTCAGGTTTATAGTTATGATTTCCAGTTCTCAGACTACATTGTTTTGCATGGTCATCCAGACTGGGAAATCAAGTGACAGGTTGACTGTCACTATGACCTGGCATCTAGTGGTTGGCAAGCTGCCAAGTCAGGGATTTACACTGGTGAAGCCTCCTAATTCTCCCACTTCTAGATGAGGCACAGGAACTCCAAATTTAGTGAAGCAGGAGTCCCACTATATAAATGGTGGAGCTTCCTCTCCACCAAACTCTAAATGAGACGCTTAGTGACTCCAAGGGGTATGTATGTTTGAAGATAGGCACGAGCCTCATTCTTGAGTTGGGAACTGTAGGGCACATGTTGAGCAAAGTTAGTGTCTCCAAGCTGACCAAGTTTTCGAACACACATGGAAATTGAAACACACCCTATTTTTAAGGTGGGCCATACTGTGTTAATTTTTAGCACAGTTAGCATCTTCATATAGGGCAAGTTATCGCAAAGGTCATGATGGGAATGAACTGCTTTTGTGAGTTAGTCATATACAGTCGAGGCCCAGCCTTCAGGTGGAGTAGGTTTTTCCATGTCTGATGAAGGGAGCAAACCCCATTCTAGAGTTGAGACTTGTTGGCATGATATTTGGCACTAGCCCCAACATGAGATAGTGTCTTCAAGTGTGGACATGGAGTCAATCGTGATCTTGATTGACTGAGCTGCTTTCAGCAGGTTAGAATTCACTTGAGACTTTTTTGCACATGAGATGACAGAAATTAATACGTCAAGGGATGGGGGATGTGCATGTTCGACATGATTAGATCTCCAATTTGGGTGAGATTTTGTGCTTGTATGATCATGGAAAAAAGCTAGTTCTTGGGCATGAAAGGGGGGTTATGTGTCCAAGTGGGGGTTATAGTATAATATGCGTTTGATTATGGGGAGAGATGCTGTTTGTTGCTTAGCTGGTATATCTTTGGTTAGTGTCTCCAACTTATCACACATTAAGACAAGGACAAACATAGTTCTTGAGGTTTTTTTTTGGGTTAGTTAGGGCATCTTTGGTTACTGTCTGCAGGAAAGTGCTTCTTTTTGACATGGTCATCCCCACGTTTTGCCTGGTACATGATGTGATTTTGACTGGAACGGCACTGGGTTCCTGCTAACCAGGTCCATAGTGCCAGATTTCTTTCCCCAAAACTGTATAATTGTTTCCCCCAATTGGCAACACCTTTAGCACTCTCTGTAAGTCCATAGTAACTGGTACCCCTGGTACCTAGGGCCTGAGGTACTAAAGAGGATCAACAAGATAGGGCTAAAGCATGAATTGTGCCACCCTAAGATACCCCTCACCGAACTCATGCAGGGCTGCCATCGCAGGCTGCGTGTTTTGGTACAGACAAATGTGAAAAAACGCCTTGACATACATCCCTGTGTGCCATGTCCCCTAACACTGCATGTAATATTTGTAAGTTACCCCTACAGCAGGCCTTACAGCCTCAAGGTAGGGTGCATTATATTACACGTGAGGACATATCTGCATAAGCTGATGTGCCCCTTTGCTGGTCAGCTCCATTGCTGCCAGTACAAGTGATCAGGGAAGCCATTTTAACCCATATGCTGAACGTTGGGGAAAACGAGTACCCCAGCTACGTGATGGCTTCACTGAAAATGGGGATGTTTGGCATCATATATCTCGTATTAATAAACCCACACTGATTCCAGTGTTGGATTTATTAATACATGCACATAGAGGGCACCCTAGAGGTGCTCCCTGAAAACCTACCAATCTCAGGTGTGTTGGCTGACTGGTCTCTGCCAGCCTGCCACCGAGAGAGGTTTCTGACCTCCCAGGGTGAGGGCCTTTGCTTTCAGGAGGTCAGAAACAAAGCCTGCTGATTAGCACTCCTAGGCCTGCGATCTTCAAAGAAGCTCCTACCTTTGAAATGCGAATCTGGCTCCCCTCACAGGAGAGGAAGCCGACCGCCTTTGTCCAGAGTCCTTTGGCACCTGGACAGACAAGAAAATTAGTTAGTCAGGTAGGCATGCCACCCCCAGGCTAGTACCACCCATAAGGTGGCCTAATCTGAGGTGGATACGGCTATCCAGAAGTGGCCATCTTTGTGATGGCAAACTTAGGAATTCTGGGACAGGGTTATGCCCACTTCCCAAAGGAAGTGGTCATATAGGGGTCGTAGTGACCCCAAGGGTCAGTAGCCCATTAGCCACTTCCCTACACTCTCCTAACATGCCTACATTTAGGGGGCCCTGCCGACCTGAAAGAAGAAGATGGACATGAAGAGTCGCAACTGCAAGAACAGAAGATCCAGCAGCTGACTTGGCGCCAACCCTGCCGGCCTGCCTGCTTCCTTCGCCAGTTGCACCAAAAGATGACTTGTACTGCAGCTGCTGAGTCCCCAAAGCCCAGGAGACCTGCCAGCACTTCACCCAAGAACCAAGACCTCCCGTGAAGTAACAGACCTTCTTCCCTGCATAATGCAGGCAACCAAAGACTCCGTAGAGGACTTCGTGACCGCACAAACCCAATGCCTGAAGACACCACTGCACCTGTCGCTCTAAGTCATTGTGGTCCGCCAGCCCTCCAGAGCCTGAGTCCACCATAGTTTCGCCCCTAGTGAACCCTCTGAGGTCACCTGAAGCCTCTGCACGCAGGCCCCCTCTACTGCGACGGCTCCAGCATAAGGAAAACCTGACGGCTAAAGACACCTCCGCACCTGTCGCCCCTGGGCCATGGAGAAGAGGACCAAAGGTGTCCCTACGTCCCCGAGCATAGTGAGTCCTGAGCCCCCCTGTTGGTTCAGCTCAACTGGCCCCCTAGTCAAAGCTTGCAGCCTCTTTAAGTGAAAACTGATTCCCATAGAGTAACATTGGGTGCCCGACACTGTTTTGTACCCCTGCACCTGTCCGCCCTAGTGCCGCTGTTGGTGTTCTGCTAGTGCTGCCTTGGACGTTGCCCCCCACTCACATTAACTCCTAGAAATTGGCCCCATAAGTCGCTGCACTGTACCTGAATGTCGAAACTGCATTTTCTCCCATAGAATAACATTGCAACTTCTAAAAAGTGCACTGTGTCGACTTTTTAAAATCAAAAGTATTTCCCTTGAAAAATGTACTTACCTGAACAAATTGATTCAGGGGCCTAAACACATATAAATATATCTATTATTTTTATAAATTGGTGTGGATCTCCTTATTGAGTCGTGTGTATTACTTATTGTCTATTGTGTGTTTGCTGATGTCTTGCACTCCTCTCTGATAAGCCTAAGGCTGATGGACCACACTACCCCGCCCAGAAGAGCATCTTGGGACTGCTGGAGCAAGCCCCTGTTTACTCATAAGGGAAACCTGGACTCTTTGCACGATATATCTCATTTTGATATATCATATAAAGAGCCAGCTTCCTACACTGTCTCAGAGTTGAGTTATAGCTTAGTACATGTGACGGCAGAATGAACCTAGTTCTTTGTTGGTTCATCATTGATTAGTGTTTCAAAGTCGGGTTATACTTTGGCACATGTGTGATGATGGACATAAATTACGCTTAGAGTTCAGATGTGATGGTTTTATGTTCAGTAGAGTCAGTGTCTCCAAATTTGTCCTATTTTGGAGACATGTAACTATAGGAACAACATTCATTGCTGAGTCCAGCTCATATGTATTTGTGCCTTCTTGGTACGCATTTACATACATGTGACGATGGAAAATCAACCAGATTTTTTAATTTTGGGTATATTGCATTCATGTTTGGTAGGGTTAGTGTCTTTAAGTTCAGTTATACTTTAGCACAAATCTATTCTTTTTTATGTTAAAAATATTTGATTCAATTTTAGATAAATATAAGAAGACCATACATAAAAAAGGACCAAAAAAGGTACATAGAAAATTACATCAATATAATAACTGAGCTTATAAACCCATATAGTGTAAGATAATATTACATACAAATGAATAAAGTACCTATAAAATAACAATTATAATTATGCAAGAAAAAGAAAAAGGGAATAAATAGAATCATCAGTACAAATAATTATTAATAGAGCAACTAAATTTAACCAATATACCTATGCATAAAAACTTCTAATCATTATTAGTAAAACCTATTTAGAGATGTAAAGCAATATAATGATCAATTGATTTCCCAAATAGATGATAATTAGGAGCATTGTGGATGACACCTGATAAAGTCAAATTAGCTCTCTCTTCTACCATACCCCGTAAAGATTCTGGAACGTTTTGTCAGCAAAACGTTTCCTCAGTTCCTGGAAGTCAACCAAATTTTGGAAGAAGAGCAATTTGGTTTCCGACCAGGACACGGGACTGAAACAGCTTTGTTTACCGCTATGGATGAACTTAGAATGCGAGTAGATAGCGGTCAATCTGTGGTACTGATTTTATTAGATCTGGCTGCTGTGTTTGATACTGTAAAGCACAATACACTTCTGGCTAGACTAACCTCAGTTGGGGTTAAGGGCATGGCTGCGAAGTGGCTTCACTCTTATCTTTCCGATAGACAGCCACCGGTGTCCCTCCCACCTTTTTGTTCGGAGTTCAGGACTGTTCGATATGGCATCCCACAAGGGTCGTCAATTAGCCCAATTCTCTTTATTATATAAGCCCCTTGATATCACTTAAGTCACACAACGTCAGCTTGGTCAACTATGCTGATGACACTCAACTTATCTTAGCATTAGAAGGAAATCACAGGACGTCAGTTTGGTGGAAAGTGAAGTTGACTTACAAATTAATATATGATAAATTATCTGTGATATTCAATATTTTAGTAACCCTCTTCCAACCCTCTTTCCAAAACGTACCAACAATATGACACTCATAAAGCATATGTTGTAACAAGCTTGTATTCAGAAACTAATTCCAACAATTAGGTGAATTCAAAAGTTTTGCATTATCTAACCTTAACGGAGTTCACAGACAATTGAATTAGTTTGGTATAGAAAAAGGCAGCCATCCAAAGATACCATTCAAACAAATTTTCCTCCAAATATCTGGCAATAACGACACATCTAGTTCCGTATTCAAAAAGGAAGAGAGAAAGTTAAATTGATCCCCTGCATAATTATTCAATTTTTTATGGAACAGTGACACAGCGTGGGATGATGAAGCAATTGTTTGACTATACAATTCTAAATCAGAGGTGGCATTATGAGGAAAATTATTTGGTACTGAATCAAGGATTGAATTACATAAGAGTTCATATTTATAAATATCTGACGGCTGTAACTTAAATCTTTGCTGCAATTCATCAAAAGTTATAAAGGGATTGTCATGATAAATATCTCTTAAATAAAAAATACCAGCTTTAATCCAGGTTAGCAAAATTTTAAGTGACGAGCTAGCTTCAACATAGGGTTATACCATAACAATTAATTTAATGTAAGTGACATAAGAAATTGGAAAATTGAATCTAAATTTTGCAATATTAATTTAGAAGACTTCAGTATTACTGATCTTTTTAGCAAAGCAGTAGAGTTAGCCATGTTGAGCAATGCAGGTAAAGGAATTGGTGAAATCAAACATTGTTCAATTCGAAGTCATGAAGGTGAATTAGTAAGGTCTGTATGCTGGAATCAAAAGGTATTTTGTTTTAAAATGAATGCTTTATGATAATTAGGGAAGTCTGATAAACCAAAACCACCACTGCACTTAGCCAATTAAAACTTTTTATAACTTAAACGAGATTTATTATTTCAAATCCATTTTGAAAGAAATTTGCACATATTTTTATAAAACTTAAAGGTATCACAGAAAGAAGATAGAACATTTTTGGAGCAATAACCATTTTGATAGTGTAAACTTTTTCCCATCAGGATAAATGTATGGTAGACCATTTTTGAAATTTGGCCATAATATGATCACAATTAAAGGAAATCAATTGTTTTATGGTTTGAGACAAAGTATATCCAGTTATTTAAGTTGATCTTTTTTGCCAAAATATTTCTTTGTTTGGGATCATATCAGGAGTACAATGAACATTTACAGGAAAAAATCTGTTTAATAGTGTTTAGTGTATATCCTGAAATCTGAGAGTAAGTGTTGATTAAATTTAATAATGAAGGAATGGAAGATTCAGGATTACCAATATATAGGAGAACATCATCAGTATAAGCTGACATTTTAATAGGAACATTATTTATAGTGAGGCCCTCAATTTCCATAACATTTCTAATGGCAATTAGTAAAGGTTCAATAGCAGGAAGAAAAAGCAAAGGTGATGAGGGTCAACCTTGTCTAGTACCCCTAAAAAGGAAAAAAATATTAGAAATTTGACCATTAATGAAAAGTTTGGCAGATGGACCTGAATTAAGAGCTGAAATCATACGAATAAATGAAGTGCCAAAATGAAATGCATACAAGGTATGGAAAAGAAACTGCCAATGGACTTTATCAAAAGACATTTCAGCATCTAAGTCCAGGACAGCAGCTGGTAGAGGTAGTAATGATCCAGCTTCAATCGCATGAAATAATAATAGCACATTATTCACTGAATGTCTATTTTTCATAAAACCAGATTGCTCAATGTGCATGATGATAGGAAGCACAGAAGCCAACCTAGTTGCAAGAATCTTTGCATAAAGTTTATAGTCTTGATTAATTAGAGAAATAATCAAGATAATATGAAATAATAGCGGGATCTTCGTTAGGTTTCTGGGGGGCTTTAATCAAAGCTTCAATAAAGGTTCGAATAAATGAGGTAAAAGGTGAGGAGAAAATTCTTTATAAAATTCAGCAGGGATTCCATCTGTACCTGGAGATTTAAGTGATTTAAGAGCTGTAATAGTTAAATGTACTTCATCTAAAGTGATTGGTAACTCCAATTTATTTCTAACTGATGGATACATTTTAGGTAGACCACAACTCTCTAAACATTATCAATATGCAACATATCCTCAAGAGAAGGTTTATTATATAAAGTTGAAAGATAATTCATAAATTCATTAACTATGTCTTTATGGGATAGAACAATTTGACCATTAGAACTATGGATAGCATTAATTTGATTTTTGTCTTTCTTAATACGAAGATAATTGCCCAAAAATCTTCCAGATCTAAAAGCATTAAAACAAAATGTAGCTTTGTTATTAGAAATGTGTATGCGTGCCCTGTTGCTTAATATGGAGTTTAATGCATAACAAAATTTTTGAAATTGTATCTTATATTTGATGCGATTAGATGTGATAAAGAGATGTTCATGCTTTGCTATTTGCTTACCCAGTTCTTTAATTGTAGAGTTAAATGATTTATTATTATGTGCCTTAAAAGAAATTGTGGCCCCTCTGACATATGCCTTAAATGCATCCCATCGATTAACAATTGAAGTAGAACCTTCAGGATTAAAAGAAAAAGAGTCATGTACTGCTAACATTTTTTTTATTTTTTATATTATTATTAATGCGACATTGACCTTGAGATTGTTGAGAGGAGTTCGGACATAAAATGCATGAAATGAGCGAATGATCAGAAATATCAATATTCTGGATAGTAGAATCAAAAACGGAAGGTATTAATTGATGGGATATTAATAAATAATCAATTCAGGAGAAGGAATTATGAGGATTAGAAAAAAAGTAAATAGTTTTTCTGTTGGGTGATGCAAACAGAAACATCTATCAATTTGGTATTTCTAAAAAAAGATTTAAGAGTGAAGTAAGCCTTTGGAGGATGATATATGGCTTGGGAAGTTCTATCCAGTAATGGATCACATGTAAGGTTAAAGTCGCCTCCAATCAAAAGTGGAACATTACCCAATTTTAGAACGTCTGATGTAAAAAGAGACCAAAAATCAGGATCATCATTTGTGGGACCATACACATTAACCAGGTGCAAAATGGTATTATCAACTTTGATTTTAATTGTGAGATAACAATTGTCAGAATCAGAGCATTTATGTAATACTTGAAGATTTCATTTTTTTACAAAAATAATAGCAACTCCATTTTTCCTATTGAGTGCAAGAGAAGAAATAATAATACTAACCCATTTTTTGTTCATTTAGGATAAAACAGTATCATCTATATGGGTCTCCTGAAGTAAACATATATCTGCTTTAGGTCTAGCTAAGTAATCTAAAACCTTAGTACATTTAACAGGGTGTCACAAACCTTTAATGTTAAAAGAAACAATTTAAATACCTTTAATATTAGTTATCATCATAAGAAAGTGAAGACAGAAGAAAAGAAAGAACCAGATAGACTGAAAGAATAAAGAGTAGCTCTAATACTAAGAGAGAGGAAAAAAAGGAAAGACACAGACAACAAACACAAAAAAGACAACCTAGAAACATAAATAGTACTCTTGAACCGCACACACACCATATTTATATCCATAGATTCTCAGTCTTGGCCGAAGATCAGTGAACTCTTTGAGGATTTTAACAGCCTCATTGCCAAAGTCTTGATGGATGAAAATTTTATTCCCATTAACCATTAAAGACGGAATTTCTCTTAGCGTCTTTCGTATCAACACTAGATGATGATGACACAGAACTTTAAATATCATTTGACGAGGTTTATTCTGGCTTGGACTACAATGTGAAGGAATTCTATACGCCTTGTCTATTTCAAATTTTTGGGGAAATTTGATACGTAAAAGACCAGGTAGTACATTTTCTAAGTACAGCCAGCAGTCATTACCTTCAACATCTTGTAAATTAGATATTCGCAAGTTGTGCTGTCAATTACGATTTTCTATGTTAAGTAATAATTTACTCTTTGGCATTATATTTGCTGCTTATAGACATGAGACTGACAATTTTGGCTTTTTTTCCTGAATTTTTATTGCATTGTTAGACACTTGCATAGAAAGACTAGCCATGTCTTTGCGCATATTTTTGATTTCTGACACAATATTATCTGTGTTAGAGCGAACAGCTTGTATTTCATCCAGTAATGTAGATAAAGAAGGTTAATTTGATTCCACTCATATTGACTTAACTGGTGGAGAAGTATTTTGTTTACGTTTGCTAGGCATCACATGAATATTTTTTCTTTCCATATCAAGAAAGAAATGATATTAAAGATAGGCGCAATAATTCTTGAAGAATTAGGCAACCAGAAATTACGTTTGCTAGGCATCACATGAATATTTTTTCTTTCCATATCAAAAAATAAATTATATTAAAGATAGGAGCAATAATGCTTGAAGAATTAGGCAAGCAGAAATAAAAGACTTTGCAATATGAGGCTGTGCAGTAACTAAAATCAGCTGTGGAAGTGGTCTAGGCCTCAACCGCACCCTTTCCCCTGAATGACGCCACCCCTCAGATAGGAAAACTGAGCAGTACCTGAAGTGGAACACGGGCGAAAGGCTCGATTGAGGAGTCTCCTAAAAACAGCAGAAATGAGCCTCAGCAAATGAACTCTTGGAAAGCGCTGGTTGTACCAAGTCTCCACAGACAAAAACCTGCAGTAAGACTAGCCCCAGTTTACATAAAAATAATCAATAAAGGATGAGCGCCGTGGTAGCTCAGCGGGAGGCGGCCATCTTGATTTGCGCGCTCCCGTGACTCTCCAACAAACCTAGTCTTGAGAAGGTCATCTTGGTTAGTGTCTTTAAATTGGGTTATAAACTGGCACACATTTGATGGTTGATGGAGTTGGAGTGTGTAGAGTACATGTTCAGCACAGTTAGTGTCTCCTAGATCTTTACATTTGTGGGCATGTGTGAAGGCACAACCAAACTTTGTTCTTGAGGCTCAATTTACTTTTGCACATGTGTTGATAGTTAATAAACTAGGGGCCTGATTTGAGTTTGGCGATGGGTTACTCCATCACAAACGTGACGGATATCCCATCTGTGGTATTACAAGTGCATTATATCCAGGGGCGCTTGTAATATGGCAGATGGGATATCCATCACATTCGCGATGGAGTAATCCGTCCTCCAAATTCTAAATCAGGCCCTTGGTTTTTGAGTTCCTTAGCAGTAGTGTCTCTGCTGGGTTCATGTTCAACCTTCCGAACGTCTAATTAGCTACAGGCACTCTTCTCTGTGCCTTCATCATGCCACATATATTCTCTTTTTGGACTTCCTATGGTATCCAATGTTCAGGCATAAAGTTGAACAGTCCTTGTTGTTATAACTTATCTGTCACATCAAATTCAGTTTAATGCACCACTGTTTTTTTTGTTTTGATTCACATCACATTTGAATTGTTGGAAATTCATTGAGCAGTCTCAGTTAGGGTCTGAATATTCTATTTTGTGCCTGACTCTACACAGGCAAAGGGTGGCTGGGGAGCAGATTTGAGCCCCTTCACCGTCTGCTGAGTCACACTTTCACGTGTACATATTTATCAAACCCTGACTGCCCCCTGCCACCTCTTCCAAGACACCAGTTTTTCCGCATTTCGTTACCAGGCGGCATTCGGAGCAAATTCTCTGGAAGTCCCGCGTCTCCTGGCACAACAAGACTGTTTAGAAAAAAAACACAGGCATTGTCTGATTTCAGACCCTCACAGCCTGGGGGACAATTACCTGGTTTTAAATTGAGCACACGGCCTCTGCCCCCTGCATTCAAGCAGTGCGCCTTTTCTCCTCGGCCCTTTCTTCGCGCAGACAATGCGCGGTCTGAAACCAATGGGCTGAGTCAGAGCTCAGAGCCGCCTGCCAGCCACCAGCGAGTGAGGAGGAAAGCAAAGAGCTTAGGAAAGAAACATCTCCTCTTAAAGGTGCCTTTCAGACATGTAAACCGGTAGCAGGAGTGGGGACTCTCACGGACTGTAAACAGACACACTAATAGCATATTAAAAATATGTATACTGACAGCAAACGAGGTGTCCTTCAAACAAACATACTCATCTACGGCACGAAGGGAGCACCTCACGGACTACAGAAGCAAACACTGCCAGCAAGAGAGGGGCCCCTCACTGACCGCAGACAAACTGCACACTGACTGCAAAACATGGGGCTGCATGAACAGGCTACAACAGCCAGAATGCCTTTGTCACAAGCGAAGACTATATACAACTGGGACAGACCAAGATAAACAAATGTGGTAGGCTACAAGCTATGATACTATGACCAAGTGTCCAGCTTGAACAAGCATTGCAATGAAGGTTTTTCAGAATTTAGGACATCTTTTGTTAGGGTCCCCCTAGGGTGACATGAATACATTTGCTTGCTAGGTTGACCTGAGAGAAACTGAGGAGCGGGCCTAGGTATGTCCGGGGTAGGTGCTTTTAGGTGTCCACTCAGGAGCAACAGAGAAGCAACCCACACCATACACTGGCCACAGGTAGTGAAGATATGTGGATTGCTAGGTTAGTTCAGAAGCAAACAGTGGAGCGGCACAGGCCATGGGCTGCCTACAATATGTCAAGCTTCCAATTCCATAGTTCCACTTAGGAATGAGAGAGGAGCAAGACAAGGGGATGCAATGATTTACTGACCTACAGGGTATGTTTTCCATATGATCATTCAGATCTGTCAGGTAATGGACTTCATCCAGGAGTGAGAGAGAGCAGGCCAGGGGTACGCACTGGTCTGAGTTAACGGCCACTAGTAAAAATGCTCAATAATGTCCTTCCAGAAACAACAAAGGAACAACCTATAGCATGCGCTAGTTACAACCCACCAGAATGGGTGTTTTATATTGTCCTGTAGGGTCAGCCCTTGGAGTCATAGGAGCAGCCTAATGTCATACAAAGGCCACCGTTGCCTTCAGCAGTTGTTCCTTGAGGTTAATCCAAGAATAATATTCTAGAAGAATGGAAGGACTCTTTCCAGCTTGGGCATCCAGGAAGCTTAGGTCGGGACAGCCAGGTGCATGGAGGAAAAACATCAAGGCCAATTGGGCAATGTTCCACTCTCTGCATCCCGTCCTGATAGCAAATGTGGTGGGAAACAGACTCACGTGGGTGATGAAGTGGCCATTGATTAGCTGGTGACCCCTTCTGTAACATTATCCCATCTGCACCACCAGAGAGCCAGTGTCACATTCTGCATTTTGTTTAAGGCTGTGGTTGCCAACCATGTTGAGTGTGCAGTAGGCCATCTACAATCAAACAGCCAAACCCACTGTGCAGTAGGCCATCCCAGAGAAGCAATGTGAGAGTGTCATACTGCAAGCAGTGTAAACTGGCTGCTGGAATAATCGTTCAAGTCTATCCTAGGGAGTACATGAAATGCAAAGATATACACTGAGAGCAAAAGATAGATAGCGGGAAGGCCAGACCACTATGGAGAGGAGCTCAAAATGGAAATATCTTAAAGGATCCTTTCAGACATGTACACCGATGGGGGGAGGAGGGGTGCTCATTGATAACAGAAACATTCATGCTGACACAATTGGGGGGGGGCTCTCACTGAGCATAGAGATAGGTACACTGACAGCAACAGAGGCGGGCTCTCAAAGGCCATAGACATCTATACACAGAGAGCCTTTTGCACTCTACAGTTTCAAACTCAAGGTTCACTGGAAGATGTGTTTGACCTACTGTGGCACTGTAGCCTCTTTTATGCATTCCTGTGTTGCCAAAGTCAGGAGGGACCAGGCTCAGCTCATCCTAATAGCTCCAGACTGGGCCCAGAGTGTCTGGTCCTGCAGCCTGCTGAATCTCAGTGTCTGTCTCTGCTCCATCAACCTCTTAGGGAGGACCTGCTCTCCCAACAGCACAACAGGGTTCTGCACCCCAACCTCCACTTTCATATGTGAAGATTAAAGCTGAGCGATTTGATCTGCCCAGTGAAGTAGTGTATGTCATCTTGGCTGATCACCTTCAGTCCACAAAGTTGATCGATTGTGGACTTTGGGCTGTGTGTGTGGCCTGTTGTCCACAGAGTCTTGTTGATTCGCTGCAGGCTAAACTTTCTTATGTTCTTTTGTTTGTCCTATCGTTGGCTGCACAAGATCTTTCCATGGGCCCCATAAAAGAAGGAGAAAAAGCTTCACTGGTTTGACCCAAGGGCAATTCTTTTTATTTTATTGACCGAACTAAGGAGCCCAGAGTGTATGATCAACTCTTAGTTGTTTTTCTAAGACGGGATGGATGATCCTTTGCATAAAAATCTGCTATGCCTTGGCAATGAAGGAGTCTCTGGAGGACTTTTGGACTCATTCTATCAAAGCTAAGGCCCACACAATGGCATTAGCAAGGATTGTCCCAGTGCTGGACATTTGCTAGGTGGCCACATGGGCATCTGTACCACAACTTCAACAGGTTACTACTTGATGCTCAGGTGGGAAGTGAGAGCCATTGTCTCACTCTATCCTGCAGGACCTCCTGTTGTGAAGGCCTTAACTCAGACCCCTCCACCTTTTGGGAGGTACTGGTTTGGTATTTATTCAAAAGACATAGTGAGGAATCGGAAGTTAGAAGAACTCTTTTTGGTGGATACTCAATCTGACCACACATTCCTCACTGACTTGCTGTCCTCCCATTCTGTGGACCCACCTCCTAGGTGTTAAGGTTCCAAGTTGCATTTTGCAAGCTGTTATGGTTCCCAATCTGTTACTGATGCACTGTATCTAAAGGTACAGAATGCTTGGTTGTAAACCAACATCAGTGCACAGAAATGGTGACTACATACAAGGTGTTGCTTCTGGAGGAGGGACGAGGTAGCCACCAAAACCGATGGCTCCATCTACCAGCCCTCAGGAGCAATTCCTGTGGGAAATTCAAAATGTGAGGAATCTGCAGTTCTAGTATTCACTAGAAAGCAAGTTACTGGAGGTAAGTAACTTGTCTGTCTTGCACTTCAGTTTGTTTTCAGCTGGCCAACAAAGCCGTGCCTAGCAAACCAAGAGCTCCTTCCACTAGAGGAATGCAGCAACTATAGTGACTATTGTTTGGTTAAGAAACATCCCCATATTGAATGTTTGTAAAGCAGCTACATGGAAGTCTATTCATAGTTTTACCAGGCATTATTGTCTGTATTTAGTCTCCAAGCTGAATACAATAATATGACAAGCTGCTCAAGAACCTCTCTGAATAAAGTCTTTAGCTGGTATTTCACAAATCTTTATTCAGTGGCCGTTTAGACCTAGACACCATGAGTTGTTTTGCAGATAAGCTTACTATTCTATACTACAATCATTACTACCAGTGAAGATCCTACATTGCAGAACTTTTAATCCTAGTTCTGCACTGAAGGAACTATGAACAACCCTCCTGCTTCCCCGGCAGCGACATAGTGAACCCTGCACTTTAGCAGCTTAAGAATAGGTGGAAGGACAGAAGAGTGAAAGGATCTATTGGATGAAAGGCAAATGAAGGGATGGATGGAATAATAGTCAGATGGGGATTAGTGAAAGGCTGAGTGAAAGTGAAAGGATGGATGGATTGATTTGTGGATACATTCATGGGTAGACAAGTGAAAGGATGGATCTATATATGAAAGGGTGGAAGGATATACAGCTCGATTTGAGGATGAAAGAAAGCATGATCTAATCTGTGGGTGGTGGAAGGTTTAAGGGATGGTGCAGAAAAGTTGAAGGGATGAACAGATGGAAATGAACAAATGGGATGGGGAAAGAATGGATGGATTGATGAAAGCGTGGGATGACCTCTTCTAAAGAACGTCATGTTTACTTGCTTCGTGTGCTCTGAGATTAGATGTATGGTTCAAAGTGAGGATTTTTTAATTTTTTGCTACTCTCCTGTTTCACAGTCTATCCCAGAGATCTCCAACCTTTCTGTAGTTCTGATCAGTGAAAATGATCATGGGCTACTGAAGGCTAAGCAACTCGCGCATTGTTACCAGACACCTCCACGGCCAGATTCAATGACTTAAAACCTAATGTCCATAGAGCCAGATACTATGGTTTGAACAAAATAATATGCTTATATGGAGTCCATAAAACTCATTTACATTTTCTTCCGTTTACAAGTCTCACATTTACAAACAGGCTGCATCTTGTTCCCAGTTCCCTGTAAACAAGGTACCATAATTATAATAGTAAAATACAACCATTTGTACAAATAGTAGGAATTTAAAGTGAAGAAACATGCTTCATAAAACATTAAGGCCCTAATTACGATGTTGGGCGGATCGTCAGTCACAGGCTGTCGGTGGCGATCTGTCCGACATCAGAAGCGATCTGTCCGACATCGGAAGCAGCGGTCTGACCTCTGCAACATGATGCGGTCGGTTATACCGCTGCAGGCTGGGGGAAAGACCGACGCCTACGACAGGATCGGAGATCCAATCGGGGTGTTGGTCGGCCAGATAATCCCTAAATGGTGGCGGTGCCTGCTCAGGCACCGCTGTCGGGAATATGATGTCCGTTTCCAACAGCCTTTCCATGTCGGCCTTTAAAGACATGGAAAGGCTGTCGGACAGTGACTTTGGGGACCCCTAGCAGGGCCCCTGTCCCCCGTGGCCTTTGCTATGAGGCCTGGGGGGCACCTGTGGTACCCCCCCAAACATCCATGGCACCGCATGGTGCCTGCCACACGGTGCATGGAAGTTTTAAAAGTGTATGTTTTCTATTGAGGCTTGTGCTGCAGTCCGCAGTACAAGCCTCAATAGAAAATATACACTTTCCGACCGCCATGAAGGCGGTTGCATCATAATAATGGATGCGGGACCACTGACGCCTTGTTGGGCGGTCCTGTTTCCGCTACGATGTCGGTTGGACGCTTGTCCGACTGACATCATAATTAGGACCAAAGATGTAATTGGCTTAATTGAAAGTTCATTTTTAATGTTTCGTACAAATATTTTTCTTCACTTTAAATTTCTCCCATTAAAAAACTTACTGTATTTTTCAGTTATAAATATGGCACAGTGTCTAGTGGCCAGTGGGAGCATGTGGCCTGCTGTTTGTAAATGCTTTGAAATGGGAGAAAATTAAAATGAAGCATTAACTTAATCATTAAGGTAACTTTTCATTTTAATTTTCTCCCATTTAAAAGCATTCTGAAACATCATTATGTTCTCAGCTCCAATATTGAGATGACAATTTTTTAGATAAGAGTTAAATATCTCAATGTGTCAATTCTTCACCTCTGTGCCCCAGCCTGGGTCATAAATCTGACTGAGCACTACTCATTATCAGGCCCTGCATCTGCAGCCTGATGATAATAATGTAAAATAAACACAGCCTTCCCTTAACTTTAAAAAGAAAATGTGACCCTGTGCTTATTTAAAAATGAACTCAAGGCTGGGAGCTACTCTGAAGGTGTCTAGCTCACTATTGACAGGTTGGCGACACCTGGTCTATCCTTTTCAACGGCATAGTGTGAAAGAGGTGGTATAATAGCAGGCTAGCAGTGGACAGACTGTTCCTCTGATTCTAGTGTCTATCAAAAAATGCCTAATATAGCACTGCCTTACATGCAAATAATATTGTTTCTTTCTACATTTTTGCATTCTTAGATTGCATGCTATCTAAAAAAACTCCTCTATATTCCTAAAATCAGGCATGAAAAACTGATCTTGAGTTAAAAAGTCTGACTGTTGTCCCTCATTTCTTTTTTAATTACCCTCACCTTCCTTTCTAACCTCTGCATTCTTGATCTCTCTGAGCACAGTCTACTCTAAGTCACCTGCATGTTTGCCTTAACCTCTATTATTGTATTTCTGCAAATTGCCCACACTTAATTTAAAAGATCACAATCTACTTCTTTGAAAGTCATATCCCTGCAGCCCAACAATATCTAATCTCTTTATCTAGCTCATACATCAATCCCAACAATCAACTGCATGAACTCACATACTCTCCCAGTCCCGCACTAATGATCACAACTAAATCCCATTAAATTAATCTGCTACAAACAAACTGGACAAAATGCATAGAATGATTTGCTTGAGAGCAAAAAACGAATCTCAATAAACAACAATAAATAACCAATGACCACTGGAGTAATCACTAACCTTGAGTTCCCGAGCAGCATGCTGCCTGGCGTAAAGTGCCTCAATGCCTCTCAGGGGTAGCTTACAGTACCGTAGCAAGAAAGAGAAGGCCCTCTCACAGACCTTAGAAATATAATCACTGTCAGCAAGAGAGGAAGCTCACAGAAAGATATACACTGACAGCAAGAGGTGGGGGTAGAACAGGTCACCGTGTTGAGGGGCTTTAAAACGGAAATACTAATTTTAAAGGTGTCTTTCAGACATGTACACAATGGAAGGAAAATGGTCACTCCACGAGAACGGAAAAATGTTGGCAAGAGAGGAGCTTCTCACTTACCATAGAAACATATACATTGACAGGAGGTAGGAGGCCACTCACTCACACTAGCGACAAATAGACTGACATCAAGGCAGGGGCCTCTCACAGACCATAGAAACATAAATGCCAAACAACAGAGTGACCAAAGAAACCAAGCCTATACAGTTACAGCAACAGAGAAAGGACCCTCTCACATACCACAAAACCATAGACTGACAACAAAAGTGGTGCATCTTGAAGACCACAGGTACAAAGACACAGATAACACAAGAGGTGCCTCTCAGTAACAGCAGGAGAGGTGCCTCATACTCACACGGAAATACCTAATGACTACAGACACGTATATGCCAAGAGAAGTGACTTCACTGACCATTGAAGCATACAGTCTGCCAAAAAGGGCAGCACCTTACACCAGCCAGGGAAACACTTCAGGCCGGATGTACTAACATTAGCAATACCGATTTCCTAATTGCGATTCTCTCCAAATCGCAATTAGGAAATTGGTCTTCCTTATGTACGAAACTCTTTTGAGTTTCATTAGCGATTCCTAGTGGGTTGCACATAGACCTAGGTCATGCATATTAATGAGATAGGTCGCAATTTGCGACCCATTAGGAATGGCAGCCATCACAGGGATGGTGGCCTGCTGAAGTCAGCTGACCATCATGTCTGTGATTGCTTTTTAATAAAGAAATCTTTTTTTTTATGCTCGGGATGTGTTTAAAAAGAAAAAATGAAACTTTGCAGTTTAATTTTTTAAGAGAAAGCAGTGGTCCGTGGGACCACAGCTGCTCTTAAGAAATACTTGTTTTTCATTCTCAAAGGGGAAGGGGCCCCCTGGGGACCTCCTTCAAGGAGTTGGTAAAATATGAATGTTTTGCAACCGTAATTCGGTCGCAAAACATTCATACATTCCATTCAGATTTGGTATTTAGAAGAGACACCCTTAACACGCCCCTTCCTAATACCAAATGGCAAATCTATTTTGCGATTCGGTAATAGGTTACCAAATCACAAAATAGGGCTTTGTACATATAAAAATGCTTTTTTGTGGTCGCAAACGGCCCGAGAATCAAGCCATTTGTGACCTAAAAAAAGCTTTGTACATCTCGCCCTTAGAAACCCTGCTGTGAGTATACACTGATATTTTAAGCATCAAAACACTATTTTCTTTTCACTCACAAGACAACCATTAGAGGTGAGGAGCATAATAATTTTTTTACAAATACCAAATAGTCATTTTCTTCTCAGCGATTGGTAGACTGTGAAATACCAAATAAAGCAAGTAATTTTATATCTTCCATCAGATGAGATGAAGAGATTTTTGGACAACGTTGCCAGAGCTAGGGTTCCGATCAAAATTCATATCGTCCTAACTTTACTACTCTAAATGCCTTCTGTGAATACCAAAAGTAGTAAGTTTAGGATTTTATCTCAGATTAGTTCTGTGAATCGGCCCCTGCATGTTTTAGGAGGCGTGGTTGGCAGTGCAATGTGGCAGTCGGTAATACTAACCACTCCCATGCCAGCACCTATCATCTTTTACAATCATGCCACCAGGGACATGCAATCACCATCAACTCAAAAGACAATGAGACGGTGGCGGAAGACCAGCAGCGTGTGCAGTGGCCCTAATCGAGGGAGGAAACTTAGCCTTACTCAGAGGTCTGGCCCGTCCTGCAGTGACTAGGCCCACAGCAAGCATGGCAGAATGGGTTCGGGTCTCCATCCCCATGTGAAGCAGTGAGAAGGTGGAAAGCAGACGTACAAGAAGGTGGGAGCAGCGCTCTGACCACTCTGAAGCGACTAGCCCTGCAGTCTGGTGGGGGGAGTGGGGCGTGCCACCAGGGCAAGTCAAAGAGGCACCCACCTCCCACAGCTGAGCCATTAACAGCTCAGAGAGGGCCAGGCTGAAGATGTGTAGACCTCTGGGCCCTGAAAGACGAGTTCTGACTGCGGCTGCAAGAGCATTATTGCCGGTGTCGAGCTCTGGGCTCAGTGCCGTGTACACGGAGGGGATGTGGAGCAGCCAAACCTGGGAAAAGACTGAAAGCTGCCTGCCAGAAGGGGTGCAGG
Source organism: Calotriton arnoldi (assembly GCA_963921515.1). Classification (NCBI taxonomy): domain Eukaryota; kingdom Metazoa; phylum Chordata; class Amphibia; order Caudata; family Salamandridae; genus Calotriton; species Calotriton arnoldi. The sequence continues at coordinate 1,679,618 of CAWUFW010003083.1, forward strand.
CCTTAGAAGTGATGAGGCGGATGGGGGTTAAGACCACAGGGGTAGGGCCCTCAAGCGTGAGCCTCCTGCCGGTAGTCTAAGCATCCAGAAATGGGAGGAGACGGCATGCCAACAAGTTCAAATACAAGGGCACCAGTTACTGTGTATGGAAGAGGGACAGTTGGGGGCGCTGCAAAGGATCCATAAATATGGTAGGAGGCATTAACCATGCCCTAGTAGTTGGGAGTGATACACAAGCGCCCCGGACCCCGGATTTTAGAAACTAAGGAGACAGAGGGACTGGGGTTCCATGAGTGCCGAATCGCCAGCCACAGGGCCTTGGAACACCAGAATAGCGAGGTAAGAGAGCAGGTCGATACCGTGTGGGGGGGGGCCCAATCTGAATGCCTTGTTATCCCCACTGATATCATGACACAGCCACCAACTGTTCGATTTAGAAACTAGGGCATGGCACTGTACGGCCCAAGAAGCAATTATACCAATGCCCATAAAAGTGCCTAGGCTTCCAGACATGCGAACCTGACAGCACCAGCAGCCTAGCTCAGGAAAACTGTGGGGCAGCAATGCAACCAAGAGGTACAGTGGTGGCAAAGTACCAATGGGCATCTGCCTCTGCGTCTATCACAAAACCATTGGACAAATCCTGGGGTTGAGAATTTTGTGGCCTAAGACCCAAGCTCATATTGACCACCACCAATGACACGCATCTGACGAAGGGGTGTACAGATGCTGATAATCACCAGTGACTCAAAATGCAAGCAGCGGGGTGACTACCGACTTGAGCGACCTGGATAGCCCCTGGACATGCCTAACTTGTCATGCCACCCATAAATCATGGACAGGTGGATCAGGAGAATCTTTAACTCCTTGTCTGTCACAGAAGCAGCAGCCACCTCATGGAGACAGAAGGCAATGCAAGATCTCCTCCCATGACAAACACAATAATAGCAAAGGATAAGGCTCTTCTTAAGTAAGGGAAGTTAGACAAATTTACCAATGTCCTCACTCATATGAGAAATGTGTAGTTCACTAGTGGAAAGGACAAGACAGGGCACAAAGGTCACCTCAAGGGCACTCACTCTAGTTCAAACATCAATTCCAAGCCATCCAATCTTGCAGGCATGCACTTGAAGCCAAAAAAGATGAAGTTGGCGCATATGTAGCCCTTCATAGATGGAATCTACTCAACACAGCCAGCCATGCCACTGAGTAAGCAGTCAGGGTAGAAGACACAGAGGGCCTCTCGAGACACAAAAACCTCTGTTTCGTGGGACTCACTGAGGGCCTTGAAGGTGCACACTCGGAGCAATTCCTCGAGGCCTAGATACGAGACTTGCTACAGACAAACCAAATCTCATCCTCCTTTCTCATTGAGTGGGCATACCACAACCTCATGCAAAAGCCTCCGGCTGCAGCCCCGCGTAGGCCCTTAATTTCCCACTTCTTTAACTATTGGGGCAGGGATTTAATCCTCCAGTCACTGAGCAGCTTGGGTGAGGTAATGCATAGCTCACACAAGGTATTAATCCTCCCAGACTATTGTAAACTAGTATAGAAGCAGAGGAAATCCTATACACTGGTAAATCAGAAGCTCTGCACATTGAATTTAAATGGGCTCATAAACAAAATCAAAAGAGGGGAGGTCATGTTGTATGCCAAAAGCACGCTCCGATTGTCCTTGTATTGCAAGAGATGCATCTTCTGGGCACCAGACATGATTTTTTAGGAATGTTGGGGATAATTGAGTTTACCACACACGGTTAGCTAGAAGCTTCCAGGGAGACTGATCCTACTGCACAAGTCCTTCCCTTTCGTGGTCTCCAAGGTACATACAGATGATTTAGGTATGTCTGTAGCAATAACGGAGAAGCTGGAGGGGAATCTATGGTCGACCTCAGTGTTTAGGTTCCTCCTACTCTTGTTAATAAGATGCTTCAAGCAGTCTCCAGCGTCCTACTCCACACCCTGATAGGGATAACCGTGGTGGGAGGGGATTTCAACCCTATCATGTATATGACTCTTGATATAAACAGTCCCTCCCCAGATGCCAGAATGGCGCCCCTTTTTGAATGGGTGACCTCCTTGGGGTTAGGTGACGCATGGAGAAAATGGCACCCCAGGGAGAAACAATTCACATGTTACTCAGTCCCTTATTGAGGCTTGTCCTAACAAGATTACTTATTTGTCTCAGCCGCTAAACTCATCGCCACCGTGGGTGCCAGTATATTGTTCAAAGGGTTGTCTGATCATGTCTTGGTGTGGGACTGCCTCGCCGTCATCAGCATGGCCCCAGGGGCATTTGTTGCCTCAAAGCATGGTGGCTAAAGGATAATGTATTTGCCCATCCTCTATGCAATGTCATCAAGGATTACTTTAAGCTAAATAAATCCTCAGTGTCACCCTCAGTTACCCCGTGGGAGTCCTTTAAGGCAGTGATCTAGGGGAGGGCATTCTTCTATGTCCGAGAAAGAGAAAGGGACAGTGGAACAAATCCTGGAGCTCGAAAAGGATCTGCCGAGTGAGTACATGGAGGAAGTAGTACACAGGCAGCTTCAGTAGCTCCATCTGGTGCTAAAGCAAAAACATATGGATACAGCCAGGCTGGCATTAACAATGTCCCAATACAGAATATATAAGCTGGGCTATAAAGCAGACAAGCTTATTTACTGGCTAGCACACAGGGATACTGAATCCAGATTTGTTCTCAATGCGAAACTCCGAGTGTCACGTATTCACTAGCAATTGCAGCAGTATTTACAGATTACTATCGGGAGCTATATCAAGAACACAACAGTATAACTGGAAATGTTCAACTCCATCACAAATGACTTTCTGGAAGAGATACAGTGGGCCATATCTGATATACCCTCAGGCAAGAGCCCTGCCCAAATGGTTTTCCAGGAGCATTTTACAAAAAATACTCATTGCTACTAGTGCCGCATTTACTAGTCCTATTTGAGGAGATTAGGCAGAGCATTTCCCATAAGGAAGAGCTACATGGCACAATGATAACCACTATTCTAGAGCCCAAAAAGTCACCAGACGAATGCAACTCATATCAACCCATATCATTCCTCAATGTAGAAACCAAACTTTTAGCAGAAATTCTGGCCTCCTGCCAAGCTAGTGTGATACGTACATTGGCCCCTGAAGACCAAAGTGCCTTTATGCCGGGCAGGAGCTCAAGGCACTGCATGTGTCATGTCCATGTGGCTTTGGCCGACCTACAGGGTCCTGGGGCACTAGATCCTATAGACTACGAAAAAGCTTTTGACACAGTCCAAAGGCCTTTCTTAACCACAATGCTTCTGAAAACGAACATAGGCCCTCCATTCATTGGATATGTTGCAGCTCTCTATGATGACCCTCAGCCACAGTTTAGAGCAAATGGGGTTCAGTCGTCCCCTGTTCCCCATCAAGCGAAGCACCCGCTAAGGCTGCCCTCTCTCTCCTCTCCTTTTTAGGTCTCGCCCTGAAAGCCAGCGCTTCAGCGCTGGCTCTGGGCGAGACATTTTGTAGTGTGGGCTTGCAGAAATGCGACCACAACTTTTGGCTGACCTAGAGCATGCGAGAACGCGCGCAGTAACGCGCATTCCCCGCATGCTCCAGGCCATCTGCCTTTGATGTCACTTGCTCCTCCCCCACCACAGAGCGCTTCTCGGGGCCGCGCGGCCGTGTCACTTTCACGGCTGCGCGTCACTTGCTCTCCCGCTCCTCCCCCTTCCCCCACCACAGAGCGCGTCTCGCACGGCCAATGCTTGTCTGTGATTGCTTGTTTACAATGCTCGCAGCCCACCGACAGAAGGTATTTTTCCTATTATTTATTTCGTTATTTATTTGGCTTCTTTTCCTTCCTCCCCAGACTTTCGCTGCCTGCTCTCTGTTTCCCTCTCACCCCCTCCTCCCTTACACCTCCTCCTCGCAAATTAGGTCTACGAAGCTATGCAGTGTGTTATTCATGTACCACTAGTACCCTATGGGGAATATACCAGCGTCAGTCCGTTCGACTAGCTGCTGGGCAGTAAGGTAGCCCCAGCGCCGCATAGGAGACAGTGCTCCCCGCCGGCCGACAAAATGTATTTTTATATTTAATTATTTTTGGCTTCTTTTCTTTCCTCCCCAGACATTCGCTGCCTGCTCTCTGTTTCCCTCTCACCCCCTCCTCGCTCATCCCTCGCACCCCCTCCTCTCTCATCAGGTCTGCGAAGCTACGGCCAGCTGCTGGGCAGTAAGGTTTCCTCCCCCAACTGTAGGAAGTCCCACCAGTGAAAGCGCCGAGGCATAGAGGAGTCAGCCCCTGATTTTACACACTATTCTCTATCTAAACACCAAAACTTATAGTGGGTTTACCGTTTAATTAACCTGCCAGCAAAATATTTGATGCCGAGATTTTGTTTTTGTGCAAACGCCAGACATAAATTTCTGCCCTGTTTTCTGTGCAACTGTTTTTCTATTTTGCCACTGTTTTATCTACTTCTGATCACTGCCACTGTTGCTGTGTTTCTCTTTGCCTTTCTCCTTTGCCCTGTTCACTTTGCCACTTTTCTTTATCTATCTTGTCCTATTTCGCCACAGTCTTTCATTTTCCATTTGCTGCATCTCTGAATCTGATAAGTTTCTACCGTTGTCGCTGTTGCTCTTGCCTCCTCCCCACAGCTTGTTACCTGCTCATCGCACCACTCCCCTTTCCTTCACCCCTCCTACTCCCCTCCGCCCATCCCCTGCAGCCCTCTCCCTCCCAGGACCTACTAATGGCAGCCGCTGCATGGAGCAGCCATTAAGCTGGTGAACAGTCGTAGCCCCTAGGGCTTCCGGGTCTGCTACTCTCTATCGATTCTCTATAATGTGGTATTACCCCAGAGGATGAGAATGGAAGAGAGGCCACACATAGGGCTAGGATCAAATTACCTTTCCATTGACTATCGCTCCTCTGTAGTGTGTGGCCAGTGCTTAATTTGAGCCGGTTGTTTCCGGTGCTGTCTCCAGCACTTAGTTTTCAACACCGGCGCTTGTGACAATCTACCGCAAAGTGGCACTGTTTAGTTGATTTAGAAATGAACACAACAACAGGTAATTATTAATTCTATATAGGTTACACATGACTATTACCTGCCGCCCAAACCATTCTAATGGCTGTGGGGGGCTGAAATAGTCCGAATTGTCACACCTGTAGCAGTGTGATGGTTAGTAGTTCCGTTGTTACTATCATTGACATCATAGCAGGGGCAATGTGTTGTGCAAGCTGCAGTGTACTCCTGACGCGAGCCCTGGCACTTTTTTTAAATTACAAATTAGCCACTGTGTCCCATTACCAGCCCCTCCCACTACCCCCTAGCCATCAGAAGTTAACAACCAGTGAGTGACTCTCTTATCAGACGGTTGCACTGAGCACCTGTGAGCTGAAGGGGCGTGTTTGCATATGATGTACACCAGCAAGCATGGTACACGTCGCGCAAAGTGCTATTACACATGTAGAGTAGCGTTTTCTACTACTTGTGCCCCTACAAGAACAAGTACCCACAATGGAAGCTATGGACTCCGAGTAACATTATGACCCCAAAGGCAACTTTATCCTATTCATTGGTTTCGCTGTAAACTATTTCACTGCCTTATGGCTATATATAAATCCATATATATGCGCACTTTTACAAAGGATGTTTATGCCATATAGTGCATAGAAACTCCCCTAAATCAGGAGCTGAGGCTAGGAGGTGTGCATCAGTGAATCTTCCACTGATGAAGTATGGCGACCTCAGGGCATTCAAAAACGTTACCCTGACAAACAGAATGCACCACACACTGACAAGGAGAGGGTAATCCAAAGAGAATTCTTGCACTTTTCAGTTCTTCTCTGCCAGTGGCGATCTAACTCTGTGTCATTCTGTGGGCCGGCACCATGAAGGAAGACAGTTTATGTGCAACCACCCCGGTGGAAGTCTGACTGTGTGGAACCTTAATAGTCCCAGCCAGCCTTTCTAGATTACGCTCCCACATGGTAAGGGACTATTTCTAAACTACAAAGTTTGTATGTATTTTATTTGTACAAAAATTAAAGGCACATGAAATATGGACAAATTACGATCTTAGGAAACACGAATGTTCTTTCAATCAGAAGTAACAATATCCTTAGGATAGCTTTCGAAAATCATTTTTCCACAAGCTTTATATAGGTGTGGCATTAGCCCAGACCTTTTTATTTCACTAAACTGTTATCTATATTATACTTACTTGTAGGGGCTTTTAGCCAGTCCTCTTCATCCATTGGTCTTTTGTTGTGTCAGTCAAGTTTTTCTTCTGCCCACTACAGCTTACAGCATTGGGCAGTAGTTCAGACCACTTCAGCCATTGGCTGACACTTCACTATAGTGACAGTGTTTTTTTCTTCACAAGAAACACATCTAGACTCAAAGTAGCTCCCTTTATGCTGGAGGCTACAATGACAGACTGTGCTTTTTGAGACAAAACACACTTTTATTGTTTTAGGATGTGTGTGTATGTGTATATATATATTTGTTTATTTTTTAATTATGTATGTACCCATACTGGAGCCTATGGGCTCGGAGTAACATTAACACCCCAAAGGTAATAAGCTATAAGTAAGGCTATAAGTATATATACTTATAGTCGAGGGCATGATGGCATGCTGAAACAAAACAAGTGCTTGGCTGACAGCTGATGACAGACCAATTGCCTTTTCCAGTGGTTGTTTCTTTCATGTACTTAGATTTATTTACCCCTGTTACCAGAGGTTTATACTTCAGGCTGCAGCCCTTGTGTGCTTCTGTATAGATGGCAAGCCCTTCTCTCAGGGGCACATCACAACAGTATCAGGAGGGAGGATTAACATGGACGAGTCCACATAATGTTGATGTTGAACTGAAATAATGTTCCATTCCCCTGACAAGGCCAGACCCTCTGGTTCACATCATGTTCCAGAGCATCCTTTCATGGTCCATGGCTGATAATATGTTCATCATTATTAGGCCTATGTAAGAGGTTTAGTGAGGTGTGTGATGTTTAGAGATGTGCTCTGAACATGGTGCATTGAGCCAATCACAAAAGGACGAGACACGCTGCCTACCATGTTAGCACACAATTAGCCCAGATGCATTGTGCTAAAGGCAGTGCATGATTACACTCAGTTGAAAGTCTTTAGTATTCACCATTTGTGGTGCAGCCATTGCTCAGTTCGCCCCAGTGCACTATGGTAAATGCAGTGCATGATAACACTTAACTTCAGTGGCAGCCTTTAGTTTTTTTGGTGCAGGCAGTGCTGTATATCTCTAGACATGTTTCAGGATTGTTGTCCTTCTTTAGTAGAGAAAAACACATGAAAATTGAGGTGCATAAACAATTACCATTGTAAATGATAATGCCTTATATTTATGTGTTTTGAAAAACCTTCAAGTGGTGCGTAAACACAATCACTTTGTACTTATAGTCGTTGCTTACGAAAAGCAAGGCTGGCAGTAACTACACCTCTTTTACTGCCAGCCTTGCTTCTGGTAAGCTAGGAATATCAGTACAAAGTGTGCATTTACACACCGCTTGCAGTATTTCAAAACACATAAATAAAAGGCATTGTCATTTACAATCCCAATAGCTCAAACTCTCGCAAATGCGAGACCTATTGCATTGCAAATGCTTGTTGCTCTAGCCATCTAACCCCTTATTGAATGAATTAGAAAAGATGCGGACATAGAAGAGTTTCTCTGGCTAAATGGGATGGAGGACAGAGTGTCTCTATATGCGAACGACATGTTTCTTTTCATCCAGCACCCAGAGAGTGCATTGCATTGGCTAATGAAGATGCTAAACGTCTATGGAGACGCCTCTGAGTTGACAGTGAATTGGAATAAATCCACTGATGTACAAATACGCAGCACTCCACCACAGCGACCTGTGAACACTCACTTCCAAATGGCTGCAGACCATTTGAAATACTTGGGTATGATCGTAACCTGGGACCTGGGCTTGGGAGTTAAACATCACCATCATAAGGCAATGCGCTCATTTGGGAACTAGAAGGGTGGTCCTTTTTACCCATTTCCATGATGGGTAGTGCGTCCCTCTATAAAATGACCATGTTGCAATGTTTCCTGTATGTGCTACAGAACTACCCTTTTAATCTTCTGCCTACTCTCTTATCAGACCTACAATCGATGATCACAAAATAATAGTGGACAAGCAGACTCCCTAGAGTATTCACCAGAAATACACCCTGTCCCCAGACAAAGGGGGCCTGGGAGTTCCCAACCTTTACCTCTACGATTGGGCAGCACAGCTGTTCCCAATAGGTGATTGGCTGTTCTGGGACAGATAGGATTCAGCTTTGCGGCTGGAGCTGGATGCCCTTGAGAAGCTAGGCACTTTGATAAATGGTGCACCCCTCTACCCAGCACTCACTCTTACAAATCACGAGACTCCCAATCCTGTGCTGGCAAGAGGCCCTGAAGCACATCAAATGGTCAGATAAACTCACAAACCAGACTCCCTTGTGGCGCTAGACGAGGATGGTGCAAGTAACGCAGCTCCCTGGATTCAGAGCATGGGACCTTATTAGAATTTCACACCTGGGAGACATCTGGGAATATGACCATATCAAATCCTTCGAACAGCTAGCAACAGATTTCGAACTGCACAAGACCCAGTTCTACAGACATCTGCAGCTCTGCCACGCACTCGCTGCACACAAAGATGATGTAGATGCAGTGCCTGATTTTAATCCACTTGAACTACTATGCTGCAAAGGTAGCTAGCTCATGAAAATACTGGTTCTTGCTCCTCAACACCCCAGACCAGCTGGTCGTGATATAAGCCATGTGGGAACGAGACCTGGAAGAGCTAGATGATGAGGAATGGCAAGATGCTAAGATGGCTGCTCTTGGGCTATCCTCCAATTTTTGGATGATCCAACTAACTACTTTCATAGGACCTACTATAGTCCTGAAAAGGCCTGGAAGAGAGGTAGAGCCCTGCTTGCACCTGATGTGGCGGCATCACAGGCTAATCTTATTACATTATACGGGAAGGCCCACACATTCAAACATACTGGAGGCAGATCCATGAAGTCTATTGGCAATCGACACTGATGACAAAATACTTCACCTCCTATGAGTGAATCGACAAGTGGAATGGACGACTGCGCCACAGCAGAAAAAAGTGATTTACAAATAAAGAAGGTATGCAGAAAATCATCAAAAGATATGGGGCTCCTGGCTATCCCTACACTTCCTGACTTAATGCAATATGCTTTCCATTAATTACCATAATGAATAAGCGTACCATTTCTCTGAAATCTCTTGTTCTTGTACATTATGTATCTTCCATTAATAAATTGTTGTATTGTTTTGAAATGAATTAAAGCCTATAAAAAAATATATATAAATAACTGCATGTTTCCAATTTGGCTGGAGTGAAAATTATCGTACTCTGTGGTGAAAATGGTATCGCAGTGAAAAGAAAACAATTTTACGTTTCAGGAAGTGATTAAAATCAAGATTTTGCAATAACTTTGATCAGAAAGTAAATTGCACACCCCTAGTTTCAGGGTGGGCATCAGCTCAGTCCGCATCATAATCAACATCACTTCCTGCTAGCCTTGTCGGATAATTACACAAATTCAAAGTACAGCTCATCCACAGTATCAATATTTTACTGTCATTTTTCACTCTTATGAAACATAAACATAAGATACAGTGAAAAACACGTATATATCACTTCAGAAGTATTTTAGAACTGACTAAAATATTTAATAATCATTATGAAACGGAGTCCTAATTGGCATACATAAAAAGAATATAGATGGTTTTACACAAAATCTTTTTGAAGGGCCAGCTCCTGGCTCTCACAGAATCAGAAAACCTAAAGAAATGACTGGTAATTTTCTCTGAGGAAATTGACAACACTGATCTCAAACACCAACCACCCCTCCTCTCTCAGTAAGGCAAAAAAAAAAAACAACAACAAACAAACATTGGCAAAATCAATAGGTCAGGAATTGACTGCTAACCTTCTGGCTTTGTCAATTCTCTTTTTGTCATGATTTTACAAAACTTTATTGCTAGGAAAGCGGCTGACCTTAATCTAAAAAAAAGCATTGGCTAAAATTAAAAATATATTTTGGGTCTCAAAACGTACATATTGCCTTGCCCTAGTAGTCCCTGGCACTTAAGGGAACTACTGCACGTGAATGGGCTCTTTGTGAAAGGGCAGAATGCCGTTGCTCACAGCGAAGTTAGCCAATGGCTGTAGTGGGCTGACCCACTGCCTCAGCCTGTGTGCCGTAATAGGCAGAAGAAAAATGGGAGTGGCACAATAAGAGGCCAATGGATGAAGAAAGCAGGCGGAAAGCCCCTCTAAGTAAGTTTTTGTGCATATAATTTTAGTAAAATCAAAGATCTTGGCTAAGGCCAGACCAAAAAACCAAATATGTTTTACTCCTACTGTTGTAATATAGAATTCACACAACATTTGCGACTATTTCTCCAGCCTCCTAGACACATTCCAGGCTGCCCCTGAATATGATTTAACAGGAGAAAATAGCAGCCTTTCCCCAGGCTGTGGGCTGGTAATATGGAGCAGGGGACGGGGGAATTCTGGACCCATTATCTCTTCCTTTTGAATTTGACGTTTAGAAGTCCTGCCTCGTACCTTCTTAATTACTGGCCACTTGCCAATTTCAATACCTCACCCCTCCTACCACCTTTAAGGCACACACTATTTACAGGTCTGGGCACGGAAATTGAAGACGGGCTGAAGAGGGACCTCAGTGCCCGTCTTCTAGAAAAATACTGTGAAAAATCCAGCAAAGTTAGGCGCTATATTGGCACATTCGGACGACTATGGTGTTGTCTCTTCCTAGACTAGGGTGACCAGGTGTCACGGATTTGCGCGGACAGTCCTGGGTTTTCACCAGCTGTCCCGGCAGATTTCGGCAATTTTGGTTCATGTCCCGGTTTTTAGAGGGGGTCGACTGATACCAGTGAGAGGCACTTGTTTTGTGTTTTCTTAAGTTGTGCTAGTTAGCAGCTGTTAAAAGCAAGCAATTTAATTTACAGGTATGATGCTGGTTTTAGAAATTACATTTTATTTATTTTCTTAGTGCTTCTTCTGTGTTCCTATGTTGATAAGAGTTGTCATTCTGTGCAGCACCATTGATGTAAAATTGTAGTCCTTCTTCCATTTTTGCAAAATGTCCCGGTTTTTGGTTCTCAAGATCTGGTCACCCTATCCTAGTCACAGCACATTTTTACATCTAGGCATATGCTTCCTGGTGATCATAGAAACATTTTCACTCTGGGAACAGCAGAGGAACCTCTTACTGCCAGAAACCCATCTACAACATCACAACAAGACACATGCCCCAACACAGAAACAGTCAGAAGTGAAACAGGAGAGGCGCCTCTTACTGGCAAGTACAATATGAACAATGAACAATGTCACAGCACAGGTGTCTCTGACTGAACGTAGAAACATATTGATCCTTTGAACTGCACAGGGGCCTTTCAATGAGCAGAGAACCATGTGCAATAATGCAGCAAGGCCGGAGCTACTGACTGAATGTAGAAACACATACATGCCCAGAAGACTCTTGGTGGCACGGAACATGGACCGGCAGCACAGGAGAGATGCCTCTTACTGAAAATGTAGTAAGGAGAACAAGGGTACCCCAATATATGAACCGGGGTAATTGAATGTTTAGAGAAACAATGGTTCTTATGTGGCCAAAAACGGTCCAAAATGAAGTGACCCAGCTAGGGGGCACTAGGTTTGTGAATAGAACTTAATTCTTAGGTCCAAAATGAAGTGACCCAGCTAGGGGGCACTAGGTTTGTGAATAGAACTTAATTCTTATGGTCCAAAATGAAGTGACTCAGCTAGGGCACTAGGTTTGTGAATAGAACTTAATTTTAAGAATTAAGTTCTATTCACAAACCTAGTGCCCCCTAGCTGGGTCACTTCATTTTGGACCGTTTTTGGCCACATAAGAACCATTGTTTCTCTTACTGAAAATGTGCATCATCAACGTCAGCAGTTCACCATCAGGCATCACATTAGCCAGACCATGAGAAACCAAATGACTTAAAGTGAAAATGATGCAGCTCGGGCTACAACCGATGGGGATCAAAATCTATGTTCTGCGCAGTGGCACAGTGGCAGAGCATGAGATGTGGTGGTTGCTAATCGGTTAACTCCACAATTATCTTTGTAGGCCACATATATCATACTTCTTATGACATGAACACACTAATCATTCAGTGATCATTAAAGTGGTAAACATAGTAAAACCCCACACAGAAGTGTACAACTGAGAGGACAAACAATACGAAACAAATAACAGAAAAGATGCAAGTTCTCATAGGTGGGGTTGATTATTGAAAAAAGGCCACAAAGTATCCAGTTAAAGTTGCACCAGTGCGCAAGATCTTATATGGTCAAGACAAATTAAGTGGATGCTGACAGCCTTTAGCTGCTGCAGTTATACTCCTCGTACTTCACGACAGCTTAGGTGTCCATTTTGATTTCCTCACTTGCTCTAGCTTGAATATAACACAAGTGTTAGACTGTGGGAAGAGCTGTGTAAATTGACATGCATGTGCGATCTCTCCTGTTCTTGTGTGTTTTGCCAGAGTGCCTTGGAAGGGAGTACAGTATGACAGCGGCTTCAACCATGCACCTCCTCACACTGCAGACCACCACTCCTGTTGGTGTTCAAAATGGCCACTTTAGTAACTGTTCCCATTTTGTTTTTTGTTTCTCATTTGCCGTCATTCATTGGCCACAATGCTTTGAAATTGCGACATTAAATATCCTGCCCCAGCTGCAGGACACGCTGCTGTCGAAACTTAAACACCCTGGGCCCAATTCACAAAGATAATCTTACACTGTTGTGTAAGTTTACTCTTTTTCGCTTTTCACAAACAAATGATTTAATAGTAGGTTTACAACTGTGGAGAATCTACAGTCGGGGTGGGGAAGATAGGCCTATCTTTTTATGTGCGGAGTTCCCCGCCCCGACGGGGGAGCCTCCGCAGTTGTAACCTTACTTTTTTAAATGCTTTGTTTGTGAATAGCCTTGTGAATTGGGGCCCCAGATTGGTTGACTATTTATAATACAGTACATACAAGCTCAACCACTTCTGGGAGCAGTAGGAGGTTTAGCTGGTTTGCCAGCTCTGGGAAGAGATACGTTTTCGGGGCCTCACAAAATGTTTTTGCAACATTTATGTGACAGTCACGATGCATGCACTATCCTTTGTCATTATCATCATCATTTCCATATCTCAGTAAATACGCCTCCCACCTGTCGTACCATCTGCATAAGTCACAATATTAAAAATCACATATACACACGGAGAATGCTGGATAAATGCTCACACAAAAAAGGGCAAAGCCAAGCGGAGAAAGAGGTTCTCACAAAAGGGCAGCAATAATGTGGGAACAGAGGACACGTAGGGTCAGGCCGATGTGAGTATCAAATCTCATAGGTTGCGTTCAGGAAAGCATGTCCACCTCTTACTTATAAAGTGTTGAGGGTCATGCCCGAGGGCTGAGTGGTTGCCAGTGTTGGGGCGTACTGATCAAGCTTGAATAGGCTTGTCTAAAGTCCTTCACAGTCTTGAAGATCATTGCGACTCATTGTTGTGGGTAGTATTGCATCTGGGTTTGACTGGTGGGTTGCGTGTATGGATTTATGTTTCCACAGTAGCAGATTTATTCTGCAACTGTCAGCATGCCCTTTAAAAATGTAAATTGTCTGTTAATATTTAGTAAGTGAAATTGCTCCTCACATGTATTTGCAATGCATAAGATATTTTGCATCGGATCCTGTTTCATGCCTATTGCTTGACTTCTATAGTCTTTACGTGAATCAACTTTGTTATTTCATAAAGTATTAATGTAGTGATTGCTTAAGCATCACATGAAATATAAATATTATATTAACAGTAGATTATCAGTTTTAAATTTTGACTTTATAAAGTTCTTTCCAAGGTCAATAGTCATTGTATGCCCCTTGTCGCTAGTGGTAGTCCCTGCAGGGACAGTGTACTCTTGGTCTCTCAAAAGAGAACCTTTAAAATGTAAAAGGCATCACTTTAAGCTCTTGGAACTGGGGAATATTATGTAAAGATAACTGTTCCAAGAATTTAGAGGTGTGATTGTTATGCTTTACATACTCTTGATAACAGAGCTTCTGCGTCCTGCACTCGCTAGAGCTTCTTGGCCCGGTACGTCAGTCGTTGAGGAGATCATTGGTGCTTGCACTTCCAAAGCTTCCTCCACCAATCAGTGCAGTATTGTGGAGTAAAGTCAAGCCAGTGGATTCAACTCCATGTTTAGAGTTTCTTCCAGCAATTGGAGGATTTTTAATTCCCTTCAGAATCAAATGCCCTTTGTCTGCTTTATTCTGTGAAATTCAGAAGTCATGGCCAAGTGAGGAGTAGGATACACCCTTTAAATCATGATGAATCGGATCCGCACAGAATGATGCTTTATTAGCGTGATTAAAGACAATGTGTTAGTAAACCTGAGAATTGTACAGGTCTTAACTGCATCATCTCACATAGTCAGCCATGTAAAGAGATGTTTGGGTCAGTCACCAGGCACTTGAACACAGTTCTTCCTCTTTTTTTTTTTTTATTTTGAGAGCTCAGGCCTGCATTGCTCTAGTACACTATGGTGAAGGGCTGCCAGGATGCAGCACCACCCTAGGTGGCATTATGAGGAAATATTTACCTAGGAATATCAATAATACACAGATCCATGTATACAGAAACTAAATACTATTTCAGGACAATTGTAGTGAATAATCTTTTCTGCTCCAAACCACCTAAAACATTGCTATTGGCAGTGTTGTGTGCGGAGAGGGATATGGTAGGAGTTTAAAAATGAAGCTGATGACACAGTTTGCAACTGGTGACATGGCTAAAAAAGAGATTTGCCAATGTGGGCTTTGACAAACTATCTGCTCCTCAGCCATTCCCTCATCATCAACCGTTGTGTTGGCTCTATGTGAACTTTTCTTCACCTTTACAATCTGTACCATTTAATGAAGGGGCCTGTGTGGGATCAAAAGCTGATGTACTATTCAATCTTTGTACTCACTGTGTTAGTCAAATAAAGAGTATCAATCACTACAAGATCCACGCCCATGAATAACCATTACAGCAGCTCTAAAAGTTTATTACTCTTTTGTGTCTGTGGAAAACCGCAAGCAAGTTGCATTTGGTTTTTGAATAGGGCAGACCGTGGTCCCCCTTCATGCTCTCCACTCTTCTCTCTCTCATTATAATACGTAAAAGGGCCACTCACTTGCTCATGGTGCTCGATCCCCATGCTGATGGTGTTCACCAGGATAGCGATCATAATTCCCCGGTTGAAATACTTGCTGTCCACGATCCCCCGCAGTTTGACTCGGATCTCCCCCCAGATGCGGTCGCAAAACTTCTCGTCTCTCCTGTCCTCGTCGTCGACCTCCACCCCAGCGGTGTCTCCACTACTCTTGCTGCCCTCGCTGGTTTGATCGCGCCCTTCGGCTTGGGTGGGCTTGGGGCTGCCCATCTTCTTGGAGGAGACCCGGCGGACCTTGATGCACTGTGGACAGTTAGACGTGTCTGAGGTCAGCGTCACAGCAATAGGTTGGACAATGGACTGCGGGGTGTAGTCCAGTTGGCTGTGCTTATTGCAGAGCCCTGAAAAGAGAACAGTCAGGGGGTATTAAAAAGAGTTGCTGCCACAAATTCCTATCACTATTGGCCTAAGAGCAGGTAGATGTTTAACCTAATAGTTTCTAGTTGAGATTTAAGAGGCAGATAACTATGAACAATTGTGATAATAGATAATAATTAGTGATGTGTGAAATTATCAATCTTTGCTTCCCACATCTTCCAGAACTTAAGGGAAAGACTTCAACAGGATGATGCAGTTGTACATTTTGATGCCGCTGTATTTTGGAGAAAATATTGTGCACAAATATAATTTACAATGTTTTCACTCAAATAGCTAGCGCCTGTTTAAAGCCAAGGACTTTTCTTTTATTAGCTCACACCACAATCCTAATTCACTGACAATATTTCAATCAACAATTCTAACTTTTCAGTTTTATAGAAAATATGTGATAATTCATTTATGTAAGACATTTTACTACATTCTTCAATGCAAATTAGCAACAATTTGTCAATGGAGTTAGGAGAAAAAAATGCAAAATTCTTGCTGCACCATAAAACAACAAGTTTCAGGTACAGAAGATCTTTCCAACTGAAAAAAATATCCAAATTCCTACATAACTTTTATAAATGATGAAAAGGGTGGCTTGATTTATTAAAACACAGTAAAACAGTGTTTTATATAATTTACAAAATATTGTGATTATTTCCTATATATCCTTTCTTTAAGCTATTTTCTTCAGAAAACATTACTGGTAATTATTTTTATGGCTATTTTGCCACAGACTAACATTTAAATTAAAAACAAAATTCAACAAGTAAAGAAAAACATAATTAGAAAATTACAGAAAGTCACAAAATGGTCGATATTATAACTGTGTAATTTTTCACCTGAGGTAACCAATTCACCTCTACATGTTTTTAGGAGGCAGTCGAGTTGATATATGGGAAAAGAAAATAGGGTGTGGAAAAGAGATTTTCCCATGTGCATGAAAGCCTACGCTGAGGATTGGGTCAAACCAACTTATGTAAAAGTCAAATGTATAAGCCTTATCTTCATGAGAAAGTAGGACAAAGAGAGTGCCAAAGCCTTACGATCAGTGTGCAAACTACAGTCCCAGCTAGTTCTTAGTGTAATTTAAGAGATGGTTAATTTGACAAATAAAGAGTGGTGATAACATGCAATACCAACACGGTTTTGTGCAAAACAGATAAACTTGTAATTCCAACAATATAAGGTGCAAATTTTCTTACCCAGTAATAAAGATAGTGCTGTGCATAGATCAAATGCACCAGGAGTTACAACTAGACCTCAGCACACATGTACTGATTTGGTCTAGTTATGCTTACCTTAGGTAATCTGGATATTTATTTATACTAGTTCCACCTCTTTTACAGAAGTCAAATATTGAATGATGTACCTAATCCTGATTTATAGAAATCACACATTGAACAGTTTGGTTACACCTACTTTATCAAAGCTACATGTTTAACGAGTCTTGATAAACATACAGAGGTTGAATGTTGTAGTTGTCTAGTTATATCAACTTTACAGAAGCTGGACATTCAGAGGGTCTAGTTGCATATTTCTTATAGAAGCCAGATATTTTATGGGTTTAGTTAAACTTACTTTAAAGAAGTCACAAATTCAATAGGTCTGGTGTTACACATACCTTACAAACTTCAGACCCAGCTGGTTCTTGGTGGAATTTAAGGGATGGTTATTTTGACAAAAGCTGGATAGTGAATGGTTTGAGTTACATGTCTTATCGAAGCCAGAAGTGAAACTGGTTTAGCTACACCTATCTTATAAACGTCAAATATTGAATGGTTTTATTCATATCTGTCTTTCAGGGTTGAATATTAAATAGTTTTTATACATCTATATTATAGAAATCAGATTTTGAACTGACCTCCTTGGACTTATCATATGTAGGTCAAATATTGAATGGGTTAAGTTGCAGCTCTCCTACAGAAGGTGAATATTGAAATTATGCAGTTACACCTATCGTATGTAAATCAAATATTAAATGGGTAGCTACACCAGTAATACAGAAGCCAAATATTGAATAGGTTTAGTAACACTTCTCTTATAGAAGATGGACATAGAATTGGTCAAATTACACCAATCTAATAATTGCCAGATATTAAATGGGTTAGTTACACCACTTTTAATGAAGAGGTCGACTAATAAACTGATTTAGTGAAACCTTTTGAATACTTCTAGCTACACCTATCTTACAGAAGCCAGATATTGAAGGGTTTAGTTGGAACTGTTATACGAAAATTCAAATATTGAATGGGTCTAGTAACAACTTTTGTAGAGAAACTATATATTGAATAGGTTTAGTGGCACCTATTTTACAGGAAATGGATAATAAATAAGACTCGTAACACCGATCAAAAAGAAGTCAAACATTGATTAGATCTAATTATACCTCTTTTACTGAAGTAAAATATTTGCTATGTCTAAATAAATATATCTTACAGGAGTCACATGGGAATCGAGGCAGCAAGAAATCTAGGATTGATTGTTTTTAATTTTAAAAAATGCGTAGATTTCAAGATCCTTACAGAGTTGGCGTCTCTCCTTCCCATTGATGCCGAGTCGTGGTCCACCCAGGTTTGCCCGGCCGTCATCCCTGCCCTGAAGGGCTGCGTAGAAGCTGATCGTCCGCCGCTTGGCCTTCCGCAGGATGTGGCAGACATACTGAAAGATCTCCTCATAGCAGTCACCCGGCTCAGCGTAGCTGGCCACTGTGCTGGAGGACAAGTAGAGGGCCCGCTGCTCCTGCATTAGCTGGTGCTCCCGCTGCTTGGTCTCAGAAAACTGCGTGGCAATGACAACCAGGCACAAGTTGATCATGAAGAAAGAGCCCACCTGGAAGGGTTGAGAGAGATGTCAGACAAGCATAGTGAAGAATGTTGCCCAATTAGGCGTTCCTGTAAATGTTAGGTTGAGCAGTGTACCCCTCCACTGTTGTGATGTGAGACATAGTCAGTCACATGTAGAACCAAGATGTGGTGAAGCGTTAAAAGGAAGCGGAGGAGGAGAAGAGAGAGAGAGAGAGAGAGAGAGAGAGAGGAGAGAGAGAGAGAGAGAGAGAGAGAGAGAGAGAGAGACTGATGTCAGTAGTGGAGGGATACACTGTGTGTGATACCTAAATGATATTGGACAAGGCAAATACAAGAATAGTGAGGCAATCCATTGACTCAGGAGCAGGGAAGTGAGATATAAAACAGAGTCATCCAATCATGAGCAAAGGACTGACCAGGAGCCCATTCTAAGAATATGTATTAGGAAACAATAGGTCTGGCAAACAAACAGCTAAAGCTTTCTGTAGTCGAGATCTAAAAATGGGGCTACCGAGGTTAACAGAGTCCTCAGAGGGCACGAGAGGGGATTGTGTTTCAGGAGACTGTTGGAACCACAGTTAGAGAAAAAACATCACACCTTGGAGTCATTAAAAACTGTAAGAAATTTCCATACGCATGATTTCCACCATTGTTTTCTTGGCCCTTGAGAAGTAGACCTCAGCCAAGTTATTCTGTTTGCACCACTGAAACAACACTGAATGCATCAGATTTCATTCTTGGCTGGGAAATTACATATTTTTATCGGTTGAATGTTTTTTCCGTGGGAGCAAAAGCAAAAGTCTGTTTTTTAACTGCGTGAAGAGAGACCAGACGTGCCTGATGCTGTGGAAGCACAAATAATCCAGGAGATGGAATACTTAATATAAATATATGTATCAAAACTGATAAATGCATCAGTTAGAGGTCATCCGGCCTTGCCATTTCTCAGAACCTGGATGTAAGCGAATCAGCTTTGTTTCATATCAAAGATTGTCCTCTGTGATACCTGAAATATCAAGGAATATGCTACTTCCCACGCTGAACTGTAAATCGGATTACCATAATTATTGCGAAAAACATCTTTCTTTTGGAACGGTTCCTTCTGTATGAATTATGGTTATGATTTCTCTGTAAAAATGAAACTGGTTTGTACAAATGGCTATTTGAGAGTAGGCGGGTTAGCAGAAGAAACAGGTGGGGGCTGCAGCAACAGTGCTGGTGGAAGAGAAGGCAGTAAATGTGGTAAGAGAGGAGAGAATGTTGGCTGCTGCATGAGAGTGCGTTGTTAGGTGCTGTGTAGGCTGCTGAAGTAGTAGAGAATGTGGCAGAAGGAGGGATGTATTGTTAGATGGGGTGCAGGGTTTCAAAGAACTGTGAGAAAGATTAGTCACTATTAGGCCTGAGCCTGAGTCCACGAAGTGACCAAAAAACTCTGCCACGCTACGCGATGTTCCGCAAGCTCCGGAGTGCATTAGGTCGCGCCGTTCGTGCTGATTTTTAGCGCCGGGTGTTTGTCCCGCACTGGAAAACCAACGCAAACTGCACCATGAGCAGCGTAAGAGTGCGCTGCTTCTTTCTGCCGCTCGAGCAGATTTTCTACTTGAGCATCAGCTTGCTCAACGCGAACGGATGGTTTCTCAACACCAGCGGTCGCGACCAACCGCGACCGCCCGTTTTGAGAAATCTCGCTGGGAGGTGTTCTAGCGTTGGATTTTCCTTGCTCACCAACTTAACGTTGGAGAGTGCGAGTGAGGAAAACACTACGCTCCGCGAATGTGCTCCACGGAGTGCAGAAAACTCCACAAACCGAGCGGAGTTCACCGCCCAGGCCTAGTCACTATTCCCCACTGACATATTGTCCTACCTCAGTTAACTGACCAGAAGCTGCTGGACTGCTTGGATGGGACGAAAGATGGCGAATTCTTCCTAAATTTAATATTACAATTATCAAAGGGGGGCGCTTTTTAGGTCTCGCCTAGCGTTGCTGCGCACATGCGCAGCTCGCTCGGAGAGATTTATTGTCAAGGAGGACTTTGAGAGAAGGGCTTGAAGCCCCGCCCCTTATTTCCATTGGCTTGCGTCACCGTTTATGGTAAACGGTGGCCTGCCATTGGAAATAAGCTTTCTGGGGTGCCTCCTTTTCACTTTTTTGTCCGGCCCATCCGGACTGGATCGCCTGCTTCACGGCTGTCGTGAAGCAGTTTCTTATCGCAAGAGGCGTGTTATGTAAACAAGCCCAGCGATCCAGTCCGGATGGGCCGCCTCAAAAGGAGACAGGGCGCCGCGTGTTTATTTTTGCATCGCGCTTTCACATGCAAAAATAAACAGCGGCTGCCTTCCCGCAATGGTGAGCGCTTGTTATACAAGTGCTTGACCTGCTCAGATGTGTGTGTACATCTGAC
This sequence comes from Calotriton arnoldi, assembly GCA_963921515.1. Classification (NCBI taxonomy): domain Eukaryota; kingdom Metazoa; phylum Chordata; class Amphibia; order Caudata; family Salamandridae; genus Calotriton; species Calotriton arnoldi. The sequence continues at coordinate 1,700,544 of CAWUFW010003083.1, forward strand.
ATTTTGTCCTGAATATTTAGCCGACTTTGACCCTTTCTCTTGAATTTTTAAAGTAAGTACCCAGAATTTGCCTTCTTGTCAGATGGTCACCTTAAGTGTCTGTGTGTCAGACATTACTTAAAAAATACCGCAGTGGAGAACCGCCCCATCCCCTCATTATCCGTAGGTAATCACTTCTCTTTCAGTGTTATAATCCCCGCCATGTCTATACCTCGCCGTAAATGAGTAAATACCACTCAGGCTGTCCATATGTTGCTGATCTTTTTCACAGACGTTGCACGGTCCCCAGCTTAGCCACCACTTAACTCATCTCGCTTCTTTGGTCCCGCCTCTTCACCTCACCTCCCTCCCACTGACTCGGCTCTCTCCCGCCTCTGTTGGGAAGTCCCTTCCGTAGCTTTCGCTTTCTGTTTGCAGTTCTACTCTAGTTTGTGATCGCAACAGACGGAAAGAGATAAGCAGAAACGGCCTAGAGTATATATATATGCCAGTCATTGAAGGAGGGGGAAACGTAGGCACAAAAGGACATCACGCATAAAATAAATAAATAGAGGAGGAAAGGGAACAAAAAGCCGGAAAAGGAGTCGGCGAACAGCGCAAGGCTCGAGTTGACGGCGCAGCGGGCTCGCACGATGGCATTTCTACAGGTGAAGTCGGAAGCCAAGCAGAAGGTGAGAGCCACTGGGGGCCGTTCACAGGTGGCAGTGGTAGCCACAGGGTGGTGGTGAAACTAGCGACTGTGGGGCAGCACGGGCAGACATGCCAACATTCCCCATCCAGACGGGAGGCTCACATTTTTTTAACCCAAAAATAACTTTACTTCAGATTTCCGAAAGTGAAAGCCACTGGGACAATTAATCGTTAACCGCCAATTATTTTCGAAATCTCACTGTTGACTGCGATGTACGGGTTAGGTGGAAGCACAGACCGGGGTGAGGAGACACCTTCTCCGGACACTGGGTGGCAGCACACTACACAGGGTAGCTTCGCAATCCACCAGGAGTCTGCACAGACGCGGCAGGTGCACTTACGCCTACATGGTCACGGGGTGCAGACATTACTTAAAAAATACCGACACTTCTCAAGGCTCCGCAGTGGAGAACCGCCCCATCCCCTCATTATCCGTAGGTAATCACTTCTCTTTCAGTGTTATAATCCCCGCCATTTCTATACCTCGCCGTAAATGAGTAAATACCACTCAGGCTGTCCATATGTTGCTGATCTTTTTCACAGACGTTGCACGGTCCCCAGCTTAGCCACCACTTAACTCATCTTGCTCCTTTGGTCCCGCCTCCTCACCTCACCTCCCTCCCACTGACTCGGCTCTCTCCCGCCTCTGTTGGGAAGTCCCTTCCGTAGCTTTCGCTTTCTGTTTGCAGTTCTACTCTAGTTTGTGATCGCAACAGACGGAAAGAGATAAGCAGAAACGGCCTAGAGTATATATATATGCCAGTCATTGAAGGAGGGGGAAACGTAGGCACAAAAGGACAGCACGCATAAAATAAATAAACAGAGGAGGAAAGGGAACGAAAAGCCGGAAAAGGAGTCGGCGAATAGCGCAAGGCTCGAGTTGACGGCGCAGAGGGCTCGCACGATGGCATTTCTACAGGTGAAGTCGGAAGCCAAGCAGAAGGTGAGAGCCACTGGGGGCCGTTCACAGGTGGCAGTGGTAGCCACAGGGTGGTGGTGAAACTAGCGACTGTGGGGCAGCACGGGCACACATGCCAACATTCCCCATCCAGACGGGAGGCTCACATTTTTTTAACCCAAAAATAACTTTACTTCAGATTTCCGAAAGTGAAAGCCACTGGGACAATTAATCGTTAACCGCCAATTATTTTCGAAATCTCACTGTTGACTGCGATGTACGGGTCAGGTGGAAGCACAGACCGGGGTGAGGAGACACCTGCTCCGGACACTGGGTGGCAGCACACTACACAGGGTAGCTTCGCAATCCACCAGGAGTCTGCACAGACTCGGCAGGTGCACTTACGCCTACATGGTCACGGGGTGGCGCTACACTCGACGGGCGGTCTGCCAGTGATTGCGGATTGTCGCATGCTTGTGACGCTTAGCGAGGCAGGCTTGTGACATTTAGTGTGGCTTTTAACGTTGGAATCATGCGCACAAAAAGCACAGCAAGCCGAATGCTGTTGGCAGTGACACAGCAAGTAGGCGCTGCAAGAAAGGGCATACCCAACCGTAACCTTCTTGAAGGGGTCCACTGAGGGAGTTGTTAATGTACAGGAGTTAATCAGCTGTTCACAACACGCATGGACAAAGACTACATGTCTTGCCCTTGGGACCTATTGGCTTTGCCAATGGTTTTTAGTGATGCTGTGCGCTACGGTACTCCCAAACATTTCCCCAGGAGCCGTAAAGAATGGTCTGTGGGGCAGCCGAGGGCTGCATTGATGCGAGCAGGTGGGGCCCAGGAGGGCAGGTCGATGTAAGTTGGGTGTGGATGTACATGGTGTGGGCTGTGAGTCGTGGAGTTATTTTGAGTACGACTTTCATTCCACATTGTCCTCTAAATTATGCCCCTAGTTTCTAGAGGAGACAGATTTTTTGTTGTTGTTTATTTTCATTTTTTATAAACACATCAATCAATACAGTAGCTAGAGGAGACAGATTTGACAGTATTCTGCTGTGCTGTATCTGAGACTCTGTCCCTTTGCCACACCCTGGGGTAAGCCTTCTCACAGGAAGGTTAACTCTGATCGTGTCCATTGGTTGTTAGTATAACTCATTAGGGTGAAAGCACCGAGTCTCAGCAAAGTATTCCTTCCGTACCTAGTGACGGGTTCCAGCTCAGTCCAGTATTTAATGTATTTCTTGCCCCGACAGTACTACAAAACTGTCCATAAACAGAGCACAGCTTAACTGTAGGTTTAAATGGCCCATTCTCAGTAGCCCTGTGCAGGACTTTAAGTGGGATGGAAAAACGGGGGGTCTCTCAAAGGGGCGTGGCCAATGTGATTAAGGGCGTGGCTTAAACACATACGCTAAAAACAAGCATTAAAAATGCAATAGGTCTCGCCTTTCATTAAGTTAAAGCCATTTGCTTTGCTATACAATACCATTAGCAAAGCAAATGGCTTTAACTTAATCAAAGGCGAGACCTATTGCATTTTCAATGCTTGTTTATTCTTCAAGCAAGCACACTTTGCATCGTCTTCACTTGGGAGGGTGGCCCTCCAACAGGAGTCCGCCTGACACCTCCGGCACACGACCTGGGTTATAGTGTTGCCACCTTACATAGAAAGAAAAAACGGCCATTTGTTTATGTTATGCTATTCTGACACAGCCAAGCGTGGGTATGTGAAACAGAATTCATGTAGAAGTTTAAAGGTTCTTTTGTAACATAGCAATGATTCCGCTGGTTACTCTAATAGCCAAGGTGACACGGTTAAAAGAACTCACAATCACTTTTTGACTGATTTATTTATGTGTTTGCTATTTTAGGTTTAAGCATTAGGAAGGTAAAAAAGAGGATTTCTCTTCTTGTCCCAATATTTTTACCGGCCTGGATTAAAAAACACATAAAGACCAGGTCGGTAAAAACATGGCCAGGAGGCAACCCTACCTAGGTATGGAGATCACCAGGCCATGCAGGGTTTTTGTGCCGGGCAGGGTTCACGGACTTGTGTCTGGCCTCAGACAGACACAAGGGACCAAGAGTACTACGTAAGCTCGAGCTGTGTGAGCGGGGAGGGGCCTACCGTCGAAATTGATCGCACATTTTACACTATATGCCGAATGTGTGGCATATCTGCGCGTGCCTCCTCTACACCATGGGGCAGACTGCTAGCCACCCGGCCTTTAAAAGAGACTGATGAGGGGTGGGAGGGGAAATCTTTGAAGAGTGCTGGAGGTTTTCAGGAAAAAATATGCAAAAACGAATTCACAAATCGCCGATGCGTTCAAAGGCACCTAGTCCCTTTGAACGATAAAAGCGCTTTTTGATAGTGGTTGCGGCAGCGACAGCGGACCACCTGTGTCGGAAGGAGGGGGTGAAGTGAGGGAAGGGGGGTGGGGGGCTGGATCCAAGCGTCTAGCAGACCATACGTAAGTTATGTCTGTCATAGAAACACGCATAGCGAGTCACACGGCCTTCAGGGAGCCAAACTCTTCAGTGCTTAATTTCTTCAAAAAATAATGTAAAAAAGAGCAGGGCACAAAGTTTTTCGTAGGAATTTTTTCTCATAAGGAACCTGACGACCACCAATTCTGCTTAGCCACGTATCCTCCTCATGCCTCTTTAGTCCACTCATTAAGGTTCCATTTTATCCTTACTTTCTCCCCTTTCAATCTTTAAGTTCCTCCTTTTTTACTCCCTTCTCTTTCTCTATCTTGCTGCGGGTCAAATCTGTTTGAAGAAAAATAAGTCCCTGTCCCCAAAAATGAATGTGGGAGCTCACCACCCGCACCCATTGGCACATACCGGGCCCCGCCCTCTCCCAAGTTCCCTGCTTCCTGGTGAAATCACACAGGACTCACCTATGCCCCGCCCTCTTCACCATTTTTGTGAGATGCCTGCTCAGCACTCCTACTTGTATTCTTGCCACAGATTTCTACCTGGTAGTCTCAGGGCAGCCAGGCTAGCCAACTAACAACAACTCTCTTAAACCCCAGTGCAGTGAATATGACTCGATTATCTGTCATCTTGATTACTTCATTGCAGCCTTAATTACTCCTGTGGCAAAATTTAAGGAATCATCATCATTTACATCCAACCTATAACGTGCTCCAAAAGTAATAGACGTGGACCAAGAAGCAGCCTTTCAAATTTCTTGTAGAGATACCTAAGCAGATTCCGCTCAAGGTGTGCACACTGCCCCTGTAGACCTCCCTTGCAAATCCTCTGGGACTTCACATCCAGCAGACACCGTACGGTATGCCTGAGTGATGACCTGCTTCACCCATCTGCTCAAAGCTGCAGTGGCTGTGGCTGCTTCTTTACCTTTATTTGCAGCCCCATGGGCTACAAAGCATTTGATGTGCAAAATTCTCTTGTTCGGGACAGATAGAGCACCAAAGCTCTTTTGACATCTAGTGTCCCAGGGAGGACAGAGCTCGCAACTTCGGATACCACCAGCAAAACCATCTCCTAGGAACAGTGAAACTGCTTCTGCGCTTTAGGCCTGAACTTCGGATCTGGTATTAATACTGTTCTATCAACAAGCAACCTCAGGTGCAGATAATTAATCACCAACACCACAAGCACCAAGCTATTGCAAACAGAAAAGCCACCTTCACTGGCACCGAATCTATATCTGCAGACTCCAAAGACTCAAAAGGCTTTTCCTGTAAACCCTTAAGCATTAAGGACAAATCTCATGTAGCTGTATGGGAATAGGTTACTGGCCTTTTCAATTTAAATCATTTAAAAAGATTGAAAACTAAAGTAACAATCTTGTGACTACCACATGGGTCTTTACAGCCTTTGATCACTGCCCACTGTGCTGACAGCATTGACGGGGAAAACCCCAACACAAAACCATCACGCAAAAAATCCAAAATGAGAAACTGGTCACACAACCTTGAATCTACTCCTTTCTTTTGGTACCAGCTATCAAAGATCACTCCAATGCAGTCGCGACCGGCATTACTCGCGGGTGGGAGGGTCGCGCGCGGGGGGAGGGGGGGGGGATTTAATAAAAAAATTAAAATAAATAAACTTACCTTCCCAAGTCCCATGCCGTCTCAGCTCCTGGCCAGGTCCCGCGGAACAGGAAGCAGGCAGCCTCCCTCCCCTTCCCTAAGCCAATCACAATGCTGCAATGGCAGCATTGTGATTGGTGGGGACGGCACCCAGCCAGGCGCCTATGGGGAGGCCATTTTCTCCATGTAGGCTGCATGCAGCCTACATGGAGAAAAGGGAGAGTGCGCATGACTGGTTTGGTAGGACCAAAGGGCCGACCAAACAGTAAGGGCCCACAGCATTGGGCTAGCCACTCCTCCCCTGCCCTCCAGCAGACCCGTATACCCGCCCGCCCGCCCCCAACTAAACCCTTCTGCTTTCTCGCAGTGCAAGCAGCAGAAACATAAAATGGTAGTTTTACCATTTTATGTTTCTGCTTCTCACACTGCGAAAAAGCAGTGGGGCGACGCTCCTCCGCCCTAATGGAGGAGCCGCCCCTGCTCCAATGTCCTGGACATAGTGCAAGAGTTGATGGTTTTCTCCAAGGCTGTATATCAATAACTACTTTCGTTGAACAGCTAAAGGAGCTGATTACGATTACAGTGGTGCCGCGGTGGCGGTGCAGGCACCGCCTCACTGGGGGTTCGACCGCCCTGTTACGCTGCAACTGTCTGAGACACGCAACATGCTTGGTACCGCCAAGCATATTACAAGTTTCCTCATGGCCACAGTTTTCATAGCGATGAGCATGCCATGAAAACTGTGGCAGTGAGGAAACAAAGGGGGCCCTACAGGGCCCCCTGATGCCTCAGGGCTAGTGGATGCATGCAGGGGGCACATGGTGTGCTCCCCTGTATGCATGCACCCCGATTACCTGCACGGCATGGACTTATCATGCCGTGCAGGAGAGGGCTGTGGCGGTCCCACGGCGCTGCCTGTCTAACGCTCACATAAGTGCCTTTGAAAGGCACCACCTTGGGCCAGCCACCGCAGGACCACCAGACCAGGAGAAAATTCCTGATCTGGCAGGCGGGCAACGGAGGGCTTTGGCGGTCTCGCAGCTGGGTGCTGACGTGGCGGCATGCTGCGAGACCGCCAAAGTCGTAATCAGTCCCTAAGTCTTGTAATGCTTGGCGTTCAACCTCCGAACAGTGAAATTCAAAGTTTCCAACTATGCTAGCAACAGCACTGAAGACTGCAGGGGTGAAGATTGAAGCGGGAGGTGGAAGTATTGGCCATGTGCCAACAGGCTCAACAATGAAAACCAAGCCTGTTTGGGCCAAAAAGGTGCTATCTAATTACCTGAACCTGTTCTCTTTGAAACTACTTCAATACCACAGAAGGAGCAATATGTGAGGGAATGCAAATAGTAGACCTGTGGGCTACTGGGCTGATATTGCATCCACTGCCCAGTCAGCCAGATGCCAAGTCTCTGAGCAAAACTGTGCGAGAAGGACAATGTTTAGAAATGCTAACAGACTCATCCAGGGCCATCCACACCACATTAGCCACTGAAAATCCTCCATTTTCAGATGATAAGAGAATTAATTTGGGAGATTGTGACTCAAGCTGTGAGCCATCACATTCTCTATCCTTCGGATATACATTGCCCTCAAATCCAAGAGGTGTTGCCCTGCCCATGTATGCCAACTTCCTGTTCCATGTGCCCCCCTGTTTGTTTAGAAAGAAGCCTCCAAGGCTACATGGTTTTTAATTCTCACAAACACTGCAGCTTTCTCTATCTGGGGTGCAACGCTTTGAAGGGTACCATTCTTAGCTCCCTCCAGCTTGAGGAGTTTAACCTTTCTGTGTTTGACCACTCTTCTTTTGCTTCCTACCCTTCGAAAGTGACTTCCTTGTCCGATGCACTAGCATCTGACGTTTCGGGCTTGGGACTTGAAAGCATATGCCCTTTTTTAGATTTCTTGGATCCAACCACCACTGTAAGTGACCCCTTATTTCCTTTGATATTGGGATCTATGCCTCGTATTCCTGAGTCAAAGTCGACCAATTGTCTAGCAAATGGTAAACCATAGGTTTCAAGTGGCAACGAGACCACGCAACTACAGCTGTAGTTGTTGACATTAAGCCTTGACTTGTTAACCACTGTTTGATTGTTATTTGGAGCACCGGCATTATCGGGAAACCCTGGCCTAAAGCGACTGGGCTGTCCTCTCTAGCAAGAATACCTTTTCTGAGTGTCTATTAGAGCCCCAATAAATCTCTTCAGCTGCTCTGGATACAGACTGGACTTCTGTTAATTCACAATGAATCTCATATGCTCCAGACAGGAGAATGCCATCTTCACACTGGCCACCACCTTCAAGAAAGAAAAGCCAGAAATCAACCAGTCATCCCGATAAGGAAACAACTGAACCCCCTTTAACCATAAAAAGAAACTACTGGTGCCATTACCCGTGTGAACACTCCCGGCGACAAAGAGATTCCAAAGTGAAGTGCTCTGAAGTGGAAGTGATGGCCTTAGCAAATATGATAAACTGTTGACTCCTCCCTTATCTGGACTTGAAAATAAGCATTCTGCAAGTCCAGGGTCGCTAGCAATTTCTGCTTCGTCAGAATTGGAATTACATCTGTAGTGGCTGCAACCTGAAATGAGGGTATTGCACAAACTTGTTTAGCCATTTCAAGTCTAGAACTGGCATGTACTTTCCTCCTGGTTTTGGCCCTAGGAAGATTATAGAATAAATTCCATACCCTCTCTGCGAGACTGTGACCAGCACTATGGCTCCCTTCTGGATCCTTGCTTGAACTCCATCCAACACTGCCCATCTCTTTATCAGGACTTTTGGAACTGGGGTGATTTGGAACTGACGACCTGGAGACTGGCTTGCAAACCCCATGGAATAGACATCTCTTACCACCGCCAGAACCCATTTGTCCGTTATTACATGAACCCACTGTGGCTAAAAGTCCCTTAGATGGGGGCCCTCTCCTGTGCCCGTATAGTCTGGATTTATTCAGTTGCTGACTGCCTGACTGTGGCTGGGACTTAGAAAACAGTGCAGCCCCTGACCTCGAGCTCTGCCTCAAAATGGACGCTTTTTTATCTCTGGTCACTTGGCCTGATTTATTCTGGAAAAACGATTTCTTTGCCAGAGGGGGATCAAAAGGAAAAAACATTTTCCTTTCCTTGTGAATCACACAATTTATCGTCCAAGAATGGGAGGTGATTGATCAAGGATCTCTGTGCTTGTTCAACCCTACAAAGTTTCAGCCACATCAATTTCCTGCCAGCTATTGCAGCCCCCAAACCTGTTGATGCTGCCCATAAAGAATCAAACACTCTGTTTGACATAAAACGCTCCAGAAGTTCCATATCTCCCAATACCTCTGTGGGATCTCTGCCCTCCTCCAAATAGTCTGAGAGCCATTGAAAGTCTTTCAACGGTGCTTGGGAAGCATAAGCAGCATAAGTGTTAGGTATTATTGCAAATGCAATGCCGAATAACTCCTCTTAAGGACATCCTCTATTTGTCTCTCAACAGCATCCCGTAGCGATGACTCCTCAGAAGGTAAGAACGAAGTGGAGGCCATACTTGCCAGGATCGTATCAACTTTCAGTACCTATGGAAAACTAACCTCAAATTGCTCCACAGGATATCTCTTTGATAGGAACCTGGGAACAGAAGACTTCTCCAGGTCTTTCCACTCCTTTAATATCATGGTTTTCACAAAGTCATGGAACAGGAGAGCATCTACCTGCTGAGAAGCATACTGAGCAAAGAAACCCTCCTGTTCCTGCTGAGGTTTCTCTTAAAATTTCAGAATATCTCTTATGTGGGCTGTCACTTCCACCAGTTGACGCCCCTCAATATATTTCCCCTCAGGACCCTCTACAGAGTCCTTGTCAGAGTCTAGCTTCTGCCTCTTATCATGTGGCTCAGCTAAAGCTGAATTCACTGCGCCCTTTATGAGAGACGCCAATTCCCTCCCAGAGATGGACACTAACTCCTCCTCAGCTGCTTCATCAGGAGGCTCTTGATGGTTTGGGCATATTTCCTTTCCTCCATTACCTGTTGCAGAGACTCCTCCATCAGCACGATAAGTACTGAATTGGTTGCACTCTGAATGTCCCCCAGCTACAGCTAGGCGACTCCTTATGAGGGGCCATTTATTAATCACTTAGTTTGCCAATTAAATCCAGGCTTCTATAACAAGCATTTGCAATGCAATCGGTCTCGCCTTTGGGACCTTATATGTATTTAGCTATGCAGCACATTAGCCTGGGTGCTGAAACATCTACTGTTCTTTAACATAGAGGGAAAGTAAGCACCAAACTGCGTGTCACGCCAGGTATGGGAACACATGGAGAGAAATATTGCCTTTCAGCGGGAAATGGTATAGTCCAAAGCTCTGTTTTTAATATAAAATCAGGGACTTCGGTGGTCATATCACTGAAAATACAAGATTTGAAAAAAAGATTATTGTCTACGGGTGCTCATGGAAGACAATGTCTATGCACTGGAATCTAGAGAATGCTAAAGTGATTCTGGTATTTTACTGACCTCTGCTGGTCGTTTTCTATCAAGACAGTTAAATAGAGGCAGTTGAACAGAAAAAAAAGTCCCTAAGCGGAAGCAGACAAGTCCTAGGGCTGATCTCCAGAGCCCACAAAGTACATACACATATAAGTATATAATAAGTATATACTAAAGTATATACAAGAGGTCTCGAAAGCTCGACCTAAAAAGGGTTACCTTAAGCCCTCCTTTTCTGTTTTCAGAGTGGGAGTTTAACCACTAGGTAAGAAGTGACTCTTTTCCAATAGAGGACCATAACCTTAATAGGTAAGGAAAACAAAGAAACTAGTTATTGCCTGTACCTCTTTTACCTGAGCTCACACTGTCCCAAAAATAGTGCCACAGGGTTTATAATCCTTCTATTAACAGCATACTACTGATCCCTATCTTATATAGGCCCCCCTCCAGCACTGCGTACCACCCACCTCTGAAAAAAAATGGGCAATAACTTTGTGCTGCCATTTAGGCTGGGACCGACATCTGCGGTACTCAAACTGATGCAAAACCCGTCTCGTCACCAGTCCCCGCCACAGCTAGTACATGAACAGAGAGCGCACCGGGCTCTGCAATGTTGAAAAACTTGCCACCAGCCCAGCTGGTTGCACAAATAAAAATACAACTAAAAGCGGGGTTGCAAAAATACATAACAAAAACCCCACTCCTTAATAAAAATGCTGCAATCAAGGCAACGAGAACGTTGACACAGCAGCAAGCAGCAAGAGCTTTGGGGTGGGGTGGGGCTGAAGGTGGTGGCGGGGTGGTGGTTTAAGGCAGTCCTAGAAACAAAAGATGGACTATATTTTACTAGTAGGTCTTGCGAGGGCGTCGACAGGCTGGAAATGCCTCAAGCATTATGACTGGGATGAGGAGCGACGATGAGGAGGTAATGAGATTCTGTTTTAAGATCCAAAACTTCCTCACAGAGAAATATACTGGATTGATAGCTGCCCGTTGAACTCCCTGCTTTGATTACCTGCATATCAATGAATAAAATAATTTACATAGTCCTCAAATTCTTAGGAACTTGACCTTGGGTCACAGGGTCGCTATTTCACAGCTACCAGTTTTGCTTTGTATCTCTGCTACCCAATGCAATCAGTGCTTAATGTGAACCGGTGGTAATTTTTACTGGCAGATGAATCCACTCAAAAGCTAGTGAAATACATCACTAGACAGAAGACCCATTAAAGAAGGGGTTGAATTCTACCCTCCTGTTTGAACCTATAAAGTCCAGGGCACCCCCAGTCCGGAAGAAGCTTAGAAGCCAGATAAGTGAATCTCCACTTGGAGAAGAGGGATTCCTGAAACTATCTCCAATAATTCATTCTCACACGAGAAGATGGATGCCTGGACGTCCAAGCACACAGGAGGTTCCCCTTGCAGATTCCTGGAAGTCTCGAAGGAGAATTGCAATGCAGGAGACTCGGTGTGTGACACTGTCTCCTCAAAGCCAACACGTAAGAAAAGGACAACTTCCAGAGTCCATGGTCTACACTGTAGAAAGAGAGGTGCTTGCTGAGACCCAGCAGATGTCGGGGCAAATGGAGACAATCTTGTACACATTGCCTTTAAAGCTAGGAGACAAGATATTACAAAAAGTGTCATAGGCGACAAGCACCACTGGCAGCAGAAACATTGGGAATTAAATGGGAACAGCGCATGTTAAAATACCTGGGGATAAAATGTTACAACAAAGACAAGGATCTTAGATATGGCAACCTTGGTGGAGCGTTGAAAACATTTAAAAGTAATGTGGCTTTCTGGCTCACTCTGAACTTGCGCATCACAAAAAGAATCGCTTTGTACAAAAGGATAACTTTGCCAAGTGGCCTATACTATTTTGCTAATCTCCATGTTTGGCTCCATCATAACTAGTTTAAAGACATGGATACTATTGTTAGAGAACTGATATGGGACGGGGTAGACACAGAGTGTCGCTGAGAACATTGCAGCGACCCATCCAGGAATGGGACCTGAGGGTACCAGATTATAGGAAATACTATTTTGCAGCGCAGAGCCAGGGGATAGCTAAATGATTTGGTGGCACTAACGTAGCAGAACTGGGGGACATAGCAAGACCTAGACATAGGGGAGCACTGATGGCGCTGTTGATGGGGGTAGAACTGAAACACACCCAACTCCCCAATCTACTCAAAATTGCACTCCGTTGTTTGAGATGAATATGAAAGAAGGCCGGACAGAATGTACTGTATACACCAGCAATGTATACACCAGCGCTGCCTTCGGTAGGATTGCCTACAGCATGAGGGGGATTCTTGGCGGTAGGAAGAATGGAGGTGTGAACGGCACACTTTTATTGACGCCTGGTGATAAGCTCCCTGCATTAAAAAGCAGGTGAGAAACTGTACTGAATAAACAGCACTGGGACAAAGATTGGGCACAAATCTTGGAACACAATCATTGGGTGTCACGAAACACCAGATTCAAATATACTCAATCCAACTTTGTGCATAATACATATCTTACACCACAGGGGTTGAATAATATACCAGGTACAGACGATAAGGCATGCCCTAGATGTCAACTGCTTAATATAGACTTCATTCATATGGTTTGGACCTCTCTAACAATTGCCCACGTTTAGAAGAAAGTAATAGCTTACCTAGATACCCTACTGCATAGGTATAACATGCATAACATTGAGCCATGTTTGATGGGTCTGTATACGCACCAGATGCCAAGAATGGTGGGGAACAGGTTCCTGTAGCTGGCGCTGGTCTTGGCTTCAAGAGCAATCTCAATGCACTGGCGTTCCCCAGAGGGCCCCCTCGCTAAATCACTGGAAAAGCAAAGTTGAAAAATGGGAACTGGCGGAAGGAACCGCCCTAACAATGGAGGAACGTGCAGGCTTACATAGGAAACCAGTAGCGGAGCAATGGGTAGAGCTGGTGTCTACCTTTGCAGCATTAGGGGAGTAGCCCTGCACTCAGGAACCAGGTGAGAGAGAGCATGAAACTTGGTAAATTGCTTCTGTCAGGTAGACAACATGCCAATATCAATGAAAATGTTGACTACAATAACCTGCAATGAACGGTATGGTCTGGTCGGGGAAGTTAGAAAATTTGATTTGTAAACTGGGCGCCAAAAGTTGTCATATGTTTTATGTTAAGTAAACTGTTATGGAGTGGAAATGACTTTGATATCCTATGATAAGTTGATAACATCTATTTAACACTGGAAGTAGGGAATCAGGAAACAGTGTCAGAGCGGACCTATGTTGAAACTGAATATATTATTGAGAAACGCCCCCCCAATTACAAATATCATGTATACTTTTCTGTTTTGATTGTATGTCTTCTGCAAAAACAATTTTAAAAAAAGATTTAAAAAAATGTCTGCGATCATAGGTGAGTGGGCAGTATAGGTGTTGGGAAGGACAGCTGGGATCCACACTAGGAAAAATCAGCGAGGTTCAACCCCAACTTCAGAGAAGATAGTTCTGAAGCAGCTCCTAGGAGCAGTCTCCGACTCTGACCACAAGAATCATGATTTTAGACTGGAGTGCAAACCAATCAAATCTACTTTAAGGGCTTTTTCGTGTCAATTTTGATCTGCTTTGTAAATTTAAAGTTGCTTGTGGATAATATGACATCCAAACTAGAGATCTGTGCAAAAGAATCTAACGAATGGACCGATGAACAGTATATCCACGTAAGATACATTTATATACCATGAATTTAATGAACATGTAATATGGGTCAGGCCCTCCTTTGCCTATTTTGGACATCCCTGTTTTAGAATCTTTATTTTGTGTTTCCAAGTTTGTACGTGAGGGCCAAGCGTACAGGGGGTGGCCCAGCAGGTGCCATGGTCCCTCTTTCCGCCATCGAAATGCCTTGACGAAGAATGATGACTTGGAACAATCGTCTGCGGGCATTTAACCAGATCCCCAGTTTCGAGGAAATGCACATTTTATGTTAATAAACTAGAATTTGAAAGACTTTTTATCTGCCAACTTTTAAACTGTGGCCAAGAGGTCCTAGTAAGGAAAATAATCAGTTTAGAAAAATCCCCCCATTTACCAGTCTCCATCATTGGGCTTCCCATCTCGCAGGGATCCCTGCTCCCCACCGAGAAGCACACCGCTATATTTACACTGCGGTTTCAAAAGAGGCAATTAAAGCTACAGCGCTGGTAGGCACGCGTGTGAGAGCCACAGAGGTGGTTGTTAGCTGCTGCTTCGTTGCAGCCTCACATGGGCTGATGAAGGGGGAGCAGTTTAAATATAGCAGCCTGCTGCTTTTTGTTTTGTGAACTGCAACCGAAGGGATTTGAGTGCTTTACGTTAGCACCAGTTACATTACACAAGGGCACATTCTTTTTTTTTAGCACGGGGAGATTAAGTGATTTGCCCAGAATCATAAAGAGTTGAACTGACGCCGAGTGTCGAACCTGTTTCCCCAGGTTCTTGGTAGGCCTAGGTGGAGTTTGCAGAGTTCTGCCGCGCTCCGTGGACTTCCGCAAGAGTGCGGTAAGTTGTGCTTCTCGTGCTGATTTTTAGCGCCGGGAGTTTGTCTCGCGCTGTAAAATCAGTGCGAACAGCACCACCGGCAACGCAAGAGGACACTGCTTCTTTCTGCCACTCGAGTAGATGTTCTATTCGAGTTGCAGCTTCCTCAATGCGAGTGGCAGTTTTTTCAACGCGAGCGGTAGCGACCTGCCGCGACCGCCCACATTGAGAAATCTCGCCTGTAGGTGGTCTAGCATATGATTTTTCACACTAGAACTTAACATTGGCGAGCTGCCTGAGAGGGAAAACTCCGCACCGCGCTGCTTTGTGGAGTTTTTTGGAACTCAGCGCAGAGTGGGCAAAACTGCACGAACTCCACCGGCAGACCGAAATTCGTCATCCACCCCTAGGTCTTGGAAAAGCTATGGACAGGGAAAAGTCACTTTCCTTAAACTCTGAAATGGGTCGAGAAAGAGCGCAACAGTTTGACACATGGGGGGTGGGTGGTGTGATAGAGGACACATGCCTCGACATGGATTGGCATGCTGCCATTCATACTACCTGTAGGATGGAGCTCTAAACCCGTCACCCAGCCTCCTGAAAGAGGAGATCTCAAGATCTGAGTTCATGGCCATACACTGGATTACTCCTCACCTAGCATAAGGAGAGACTTCCACCAACTCGAAGGGAAAGAATTACGAGAGGCAAAGCCAGACTTCTTAGAGACACCCCTCACATCAGATTACCTACATTTCTCAATCAAGCTATGTCCAGTCAATTTGCGTCTCCTATCAGAATAAGGCTCATATCTAACCTGCTCTCTTTACAGAATGATCTGCACACTTACCTCTCCTGAGTCCACCTTAAAGACTAATTTTGAATCTGTATTCTATTTATATGAAGCATCTTGCTCTCTATCCCATATGCAGACCTGCCAGCTCCCTTAATGCCACTGTGTGTCACACAATGCCACTGTGTTGCACAGGACATCTTCTTTCACATAGTCACCCAGTGAACAGCTAATATCACATGGTAGGACACAAGGTGAGCTGCAAACCCTTGCATAGCGTGGGTGTTCAGGTCATGTTTGGAGGCTCTACGCAGCCGATGTTGATTTCGGGTTCAGAAACCACACCAGGACATTGGCAGTAGCCTCAAAAGCACTTTTGTGTTTTGTTGGGGGGAGGATAGAAGAGTCTCTCAAGCAGTGCAATGCACTTATCCCCACCCAACTCTCCATGGTCCCACCATCTGAAAAGCTCCTCAGTGACAAGGTAGGCAGTAATGTACTCAAGGTCCAGTTTCCAGAACCAACCCCCTCCTAGGCCTGGCTGCCTTCGCCCACACAGTAAATCGTTTTTAGAAGTTGGCAGGTCTGCGCTATATAAATACCTTTAAAAAATAAATGGTTCTTTTGGAAAATGACTTTGGACTCAGTCCCGAAAGAGAGCTCTCCAGACTAGTATTCTACATGCCTTCAGCTCTAGGCTCAGTCGCCTAGAAGAGATTCACAGACCTGGATTTATTAGAAATGCAGCAAGAGTCATGATTCAGTCACTCAAAGGCATGCCCATCAGACCCTGCTACCTCACTAAATGCCCCAGGAATGTCGACAGACTCCAGACTTGGGCTCCTGTAGGTCCTCCTGGTTTGGGTGCAATGTCTGATGCATCTACCACATTCGCATATGTGCCTCATGCCCGGCATCACCATAGACTCCCCCGCGGTGTCAGGAGAGCTCTGCCCGCAGGCAGGTGCAGGGTCACCCCAGTACTCACTATGATCAGCAGGATGAAGTAGATGAAGTTGTAGAAGGAATGCGCGTCCATCACGTAATACATGATCTCAACCCATCCCTCCAATGTGATCACCTGCAAAGGGTGGGCAGGGGGAGAGAGAAAAAAAGAGAGAGTGTAAGGAGTGAGACTTGAATAGAGGTCCTTGGCCTGGTATACAAAACGGCTGCAGAAAGATCTAAAGAATCAGTGAGCTTTGCTAGGGATGTCACAAGACCTGCCTGCAGTGTTTGCCCTGGAAGGACACTATTCAGCTAATCTAGCCTTTAGTGTTGGTGTTGGAAGAGCAAACATTCGTAATCCCTATATGAGGTGTGTTAGATTTGGGGGTCTCTAGTTGGCAGAGGTAGGTACCTTTGTCCAAATAGGGACCCTTGAGTCTAGTCAGGGAAAGTAGGTACACTCCTGAAATAACCCCTGCTCACCCTCTTGGTAGCTTGGCACGAGCAGACAGGCTTAGTTCAGAGGCAGTGTGTAAAGCATTTGTGAACACATACAGTAATCAAGTGACAACACTACAAATGGACATCACACAGGTTATATATTTATAAAAATAGGTATACTTTATATAGATTTATCACAAGACCATAAACGACAAAAATAATCCACAATACTGTCAAGAATGCGTAGTTCTGATCAAAAAGGCTTAATTCAAGGTTCTGTGCGAGTCGGTAGCCTCCTCCGGCTACGGCGATGTCAAGAACAAACAGAGTCTAACAAATCCAGCTGACCGCGTCGAGACGGGCCAACACAGCGTAGACAGACTCGGTCACAGTACCTTTTACTTGAAGCGGCAGGCACGGGCGTGCGAGCCGGATGGCTGTTCGTCGCGGTCGCGATGCAAAAATGGAAGCGTTGCAGGACGCGTTGTCCCTCGATGCGGTGCAGGCAGCGGCTCGTTGACGTCGTCGAGACGGAGTCGGTGAAACCAGGGCCGTGCGTTGTAGGGCGAGATGGTGCTTCGATGCGGTGCTGGCAGGTTGCGGTGCGGCGACGGAGCCGGATTCGGGAGCTGGCGTCGATCAGTCCGGACAGCGGTGCGAGTCGGGCGGTGCGTCGCAAAGCGTGCGAGCGGTGCCCAACTCCGGTGCGGTCACAGGACTCAAACTCAGCAGCAGTGACCGTGTCGGTCGGACCAGTTCGATTCGGCGTAGCGAGCGTTGCAGGACGCGTTGTCCCTCGATGCGGTGCAGGCAGCGGCTCGTTGACGGAGTCGGTGAGACCAGGGCCGTGCGTTGCAGGGCGAGACGGTGCTTCGATGCGGTGCTTACAGGACACCGAGTCGGTCGTGAGAGTCGGTCACAGCTCCCTACCTCTGTAGCCACTGAAACAGAGTTTCCAGCAGCAATTCACAAAGGGGGAAGTCCAATGGTCCTGGGACTTCGGTCAGGGGCAAGCTCTCTTCCAAGCCCTTGGAGATCCTTCACAAGTTGATGAAAGTCACAGCAAAGCAAAAGTTCCTTTCTCCTTTCTTTGGCAGTCAGGCAAACCACTGCAGGCCAATCCCCAAGCAGCACTTCAGGCTTAGGGATAGTCTCTCCTCAGTTTCTTCTTGGTTCCGCTCCTTAGCAAAGGTTTCTTCTTGTTCCCAAAAGTGATCTAATCTTCCTGGGGTCTGGGTGCCCCTCTTATACCCTGATTCTCTTTGTTCTCTGGAGGCAGAGAGGCCTCTGCCTAGCCCAAAACCAGTTCTGGTCAGTCCTGGAGCACTTTGTTTTTCTGACTCCTTCTTTCCTTTCAGCATGTGGGGCAGAGTGCTCAGCCGCCCGGCAGGAGGTGGAGCCAGCATTGTGGAAGGCAGGCACAGCCCTATTCAGACCCAGGTGCAACTCCTCCCTCCACTCTGGATGCAGATCTTTCTATTCAGCCCTGGGCTGACTCACCCTGTCTCCTGTAGCCACCCCCAGCCCCTGTCACTCAATCTCCAGACAAGGAATACACAACCTAGCAGAGGCAGGCTTGGATAGTTAGGCAAGAAAATACCCACTTTCTAAAAGTGGTATTTTCAAACACAGAATGTTAAAACCAACTTCACTAAAAGATGTATTTTATCATCCTGAGTTCAGGCATACTAAATTCGTTTTTCTACCATGTTCCCTGGGTCAGTTCTGACTATAAGGTGTAATAGTCAGTCTGCCCATTCTGGCCTATGGGGAGCAGGTAGCCTTGCAATAGTGAAAAACGAAAATGGCTGTAATTCACTATTAGGACATGCCACACACACCAGGGCAGGTCCTACCTTATACTTACAATGCACCCTGCCCTAGGGCCTACTTTAGGGGTGACCAACATGCAGTAAAGGGAAGGTTTAGGGACTGGTAAGTGGGTGCACTCACCAAGTCGACATGGCAGCCCTAGGCTGCACACAGGCTCTGCAATGGCAGGCCTGAGACACACTTTACAAGCTGCTTCTGTGGGTGGCACAACCCGTGCTGCAACCCCACCAGCAGCATTGGATTTACAAGCCCTGGGCACACTCAGTGCACGGTACTAGGGACTGACAAGTAAACCAATCATCCAATCATGGAGTCACTAATACATACATCAATTCACGATAGGGAGCACTTGCACTTTGGCACTGATTAGCAGCGGCAAAGTGCCCATGAGCATCTAGTCCAGCAAAAACATATCGGCAACAGTGGAGGCATTATGAAAAAATGGAAGGGAGACCCACGCCAAGGATGCCAGGTCTAACACGTGTCCCCTCCAGCTGAAATGTGGGGAGAACTATCCTACCCCTAGGGAGTTCTCATCGCTAAGGCGGAAAAATCTGGACAGTCCATCAGCATTGGCGTGTTCTGTACCAGGGCGGTGTTCCACCGTAAAGTCCATCCCCTGTAGGGAAATGGACCACCTCAACAGCTTTGGATTCTCACCCCTCATCTGCATCAACCATCTGAGGGGCCTGTGGTCTGTCTGAACCCGGAAGTGAGTCCCAAACAGGTATGGTCTCAGCTTCTTCAGTGCCCAGACCACAGCAAATGCCTCACGCTCAATAGCACTCCATCTCTGTTCCCGGGGAAGTAACCTCCTACTGAGGAAGGCTACAGGTTGGTCTAGGCCCTCCTCATTTATCTGTGATAGAACAGCCCCTACACCATGCTCTGAAGCGTCCGTCTGAACAATGAACTCATTGGAGAAGTTGGGTGCCTGGAGCACAGGCGCCGTGCACATGGCAGTCTTCAAGGTGTCAAAAGCTTTCTGACAGGCGTCAGTCCAAATCACTTTCCTGGGCTGCTTCTTGGAAGTCAGCTCTGTCAAGGGGGCAACAATGCTGCCATACCCCTTGACGAATCTCCGGTAATACCCGGTGAGTCCTAGGAAGGCTCTCACCTCTGTCTGGGTCTTGGGGGCTCCCAAGCCAGAATGGTATCAATTTTCGGTTGGAGGGCGCCACCTGGCCGCTCCCAACCTGGTGTCCCAAGTACACCACAGAACCCTGCCCAATCTGGCACTTACTCGCCTTGATTGTGAGGCCTGCCCTCCGCAGCGCCATCAACACTTCCCAGAGGTGGCGCAGATGTTCTTCCCAACTGGCACTGAACACTGCGATGCCATCCAGGTAGGCGGCACTGAAATCCTCCAGTCCAACCAACACCTGGTTGACCAACCTCTGAAAGGTGGCAGGGGCATTCTTCATCCCAAAGGGCATCACCCGGAACTGGTAGTGCCCATCTGGTGTGGAGAATGCTGACCTCTCTTTGCCCCATTAGTCAAGGCGATCTGCCAGTACCCAGACGTTAAGTCAAACGTGCTGAGGTACCGCGCAGCCCCTAACCGATCTATGAGCTCATCAGCTCTGGGGATGGGGTGGGCGTCAGTCCTGGTGACGGAATTGAGTCCCCTGTAGTCCACACAGAACCGGAGTTCTGATGTGGCACCAGGCGCGGCAGCCTTTGGAACCAAGACCACGGGGCTGGCCCAAGGGCTGTTAGAGGACTCAATCACCCCTAACGCAAACATCTTGGAGACCTCCTCCTTGATGCAAGCTCTAACCCTGTCAGTCACCCTGTAAGCCTTGTGCTTCACAGGAAGACTGTCCCCAGTGTCCACATCATGGACGTACCAATGAGTGACACTGGGAACCAGGGAGAACAGGTCAGGGAACTGTCCCAACAGTTGGCGACAGTCACCCTGCTGCTCAGGTGTCAGGGAGGTAGAGAGGTTTACTCCCTCCACTGATTCATCTTGCTCTCGGGCTGACAGGAGGTCAGGAAGAGGCTCGGTCTCCTCCCCCATTCCATCATCTGTAGCTAAGAGCATGCCCACTTGGGACCTCTCCAAGTGGGGCTTCAGGCGGTTCACATGCAGGACCAGCAAGGGGTTCCTGGGAGACTGCAAGTCCACCAAATAGGTAACTGGACTCTTGCGCTCCACCACCGTAAAAGGGCCGGTCCACCTGTCCTGGAGCGCACAAGGCTCCACAGGGGCCATGACCCACACTTTCTGACCAGGCTGAAGCTCTACCAGAGTGGCATTCTGGTCGTACCACCGCTTCATCTCCTCCTGGCTGGCTTCCAGATTTGCCTCAGCAAGTTCTCTGAAACGCCTAGTCTGGTTCCTGAAGGCCAGCATGTAACTGTATACATCCTGGGGAGGTTTCCTCGGAGATTGCTCCCAGCCTTCCTTGACCAAACTCAGAGGTCCTCGCACCGGGTGTCCATAGAGGAGCTCAAAGGGACTGAACCCTAGAGACTTCTGTGGCACCTCCCGGTATGCAAACAACAGGCATGGTAAGAGGACGTCCCATTTACGCCTCATGGGTTCTTCCAGACCCATAATCATGCCCTTGCGGGTCCGGTTGAATCTCTCAACCAGCCCATTTCCTTGAGGGTGGTAAGGAGTGGTGAACTTGTAAGTTACACCGCACTCCTGCCACAGGGACTTCATGTACTTGGACACGAAGTTGGTACCTCTGTCAGACACCACCTCTTGAGGGAATCCCACACGTGAGAAAATTCCCATCAGTGCCCGTCCCACCACGGGGGCCGTCACTGTCCTCAGAGGGATGGCTTCAGGGTACCGGGTGGCATGGTCCACCAAGACCAGGATAAACCTGTTGCCCATGGCTGTCTTGGGGTCCAGTGGCCCCACAATGTCAATACCCACCCGTTCAAAGGGGGTGCTGACCACAGGGAATGGCTGGAGAGGAGCCTTGTGCTTCCTCCCACTCTTTCCACTTGCCTGGCAAGTCTGGCATGTCCTGCAGTGAGTGGCGGCACTCCTGCGCATCTGGGGCCAATAGAAATGGGTAACAAGCTTGTCAAAGGTCTTGTCCTGCCCCAGATGTCCTGCTAACGGTACATCATGAGCCAACCCCAGTAGGAAGGCTCTGAAGCGCTGGGGTACCACCAGCACACGGGCTGACCCAGGCTCAGCAACCTTAGGCTCTGAATACAGGAGACCATTCTCCCAGTAAATCCAATGTGATCCAGACTGATCACCTGCTGCCTGGTCTGTGGCCTGTTGCCTCAGACCCACGAGAGAGGGGCATGCGTTCTGCTCCTCGCAGAACTCTTCCCTGGAGGGTCCTCCTTCTTGCTACCAATGGGTCAGCTCAGGTAGGTCCCCCAGTTCAGCTACCTGTTCCCCTGGAGGCTCCAGGGCATCCCCCTCAGGGTCTGCCTCCTCCTGGACCGTGGGAACTTCGGGGGCCTGTTTCCCGCGCCCCCTGCCTCCTCTCTCTCTGGCAGGCACCTGGGCCTCCCTCTCAGGCTCCAAGTCCTCTTGAACACCTTTCGCTGCCATTGACCGGATGGTCACACATGCCCAATCAGGCAAGCCCAACATTTCTAAATGCGCACTCCGCTCCACCTTAGCCCAAGGTGAGCTCTCCAAATCGTTCCCTAACAAACAGTCAACAGGCATGGCTGGCCTCACAGCTACTTGAAGAGTACCCGAGACCCCCCCCCCACTCAAAGGGAACCTGAGCCACCTTGCAGTGACTCTCTGTGTTGTCAGCGGCAACAACCGGATAGAATGCATCAGGGATAACCTGCTCCTTAGACACCAGGTGACACTTGACAGCTGTCACACTGGCTCCTGTGTCTCTCAGAGCCTCCACCCTATGGCCATTGATGGTCACCCACTGCCTGTATTTCTTAGTGTTCTCAGGCAGCGGGGTCCTAGGGACCATCTCAGAGTCTCCTAAGGAGACAAGGGAAAACACTGTGGGATCCCCCCACCTTGGACACCCAACTCCTCCCCCAGGGCTACACTAGCCAACTGCCGGGGACTGCACCAGTGGGTGCTGGTTTTCCATGCAAAGGGCAACGAGGATCGTTTGCCTTGTGGCCAGGGGCGCCACACTTGTAACATACCAGTGGTCCCTGGTGAACAGGGGGCCTGTCAGGGCCACTGGCTTCTTCTCAGGGGAGGCTGGGAACCTTTCCCTTGGGGTCTACTTTGGGGCCCTTTATGGAACTCCCTCTGTTTACCCTTGTCCCCCCACTCTTCTGCTGGGGACCCTGCCCACCCTTGGCGGAGTCTCCCACGTGACCCTTGTGGACCCGGGTACTCACCCAGCGGTCCGCCTCCTCAGCAAGCTGCCTAGGGTTAGTCAGCTTACTATCAATCAGGTGCTGGCGTAGCTCAGGAAAGCAATTACTGGACAAGTGCTCCCATGAAATCAAATCAAAGAGCGCCTGAAAATCAGTCGCTTTGCTACCCTTTACCCAACCATCCAAGGCTCTGCAAAAGAAGGTCACATATTCAACCCAGGTACTGCTTTCAATCTTACTACAGTTCCTGAACCTTTGCCTATAAAGCTCACGGGTCAAACCATACCTAGTCATTAAGGCATCCTTCATGTGGCTGTATGAATTATAGACTTCAGAGGGCAAATCCAACAAGGTATCCCGCCCTTCACTGAGGAACCGTCCCCACAACCCCGCTCCCCAATCCTTCTCAGGGACCCGGTGGGAAGACATGGCTACCTCATAGGCTTTGAACCACTGCCCTATGTCATCATTTTTAAAAAATTCCTTAACCACATCTTTTGGAATGTACACCCTAGCTTCAACAGGCACAGGCGGTACACTGCCACCAGAGGGAGTAATCTCTAAGCTTTTGGCCTTCAATTCCAACTCCCTCAAAACTTTCTCATGTTCAAACTGCATTTTCTTTTCCTCTAGGGCTAATTTCCTAGTTTGCATTTCGAATTCTAACTGCCCATTCAGCTTGAGCTTGATCAGCTCCATTTCGTGCATCCTACTCTCTTTCCTGTCCTCCAACTCCTCTGGAGACAGTCCTCTGGCAGAAACACTGCTACCTACTGGGGAAGGTGGTCTTCCAGCCCCTAGACCCAATAGCCCCTCCAGCTGCCCTTCTGCATTCTCAGCCCCCTCCACAGGGGCACTCCTTGATTCGACCCAGGCCCTCAGCGCCTTTTGGAGGTCCTCCTTCCTGGAGAGCCCGGTCATGGATACTTTAAACTTTTTGCAGAATTGCCTGAGCTGCTTGAGGGTGTAGCATTCTAGCCTCTCTTCTTCCCAATCACACTCAACAGAGGCTACTGATGCTGGTTTCTCCATAGTGATTAAACTTGGCATTTGTAAAAATAGGAAATCCCAGAAAAAATGCTATAAAAGTATGTGGTTGCGTTTTGGTCTGCACTCACTAAGTAGTGTTCACCAATCACTGTACATGAGTCACAAATGCAAGTCCAGAATCCTCACCGCTGACCACCAATGTTAGATTTGGGGGTCTCTAGTTGGCAGAGGTAGGTACCTTTG
The DNA here is from genome assembly GCA_963921515.1 of Calotriton arnoldi. Taxonomy (NCBI): domain Eukaryota; kingdom Metazoa; phylum Chordata; class Amphibia; order Caudata; family Salamandridae; genus Calotriton; species Calotriton arnoldi. The sequence goes on from CAWUFW010003083.1 coordinate 1,724,729, forward strand.
TCCAAATAGGGACCCTTGAGTCTAGTCAGGGAAAGTAGGTACACTCCTGAAATAACCCCTGCTCACCCTCTTGGTAGCTTGGCACGAGCAGACAGGCTTAGTTCAGAGGCAGTGTGTAAAGCATTTGTGAACACATACAGTAATCAAGTGACAACACTACAAATGGACACCACACAGGTTATATATTTATAAAAATAGGTATACTTTATATAGATTTATCACAAGACCATAAACGACAAAAATAATCCACAATACTGTCAAGAATGCGTAGTTCTGATCAAAAAGGCTTAATTCAAGGTTCTGTGCGAGTCGGTAGCCTCCTCCGGCTACGGCGATGTCAAGAACAAACAGAGTCTAACAAATCCAGCTGACCACGTCGAGACGGGCCAACACAGCGTAGACAGACTCGGTCACAGTACCTTTACTTGAAGCGGCAGGCACGGGCGTGCGAGCCGGATGGCTGTTCGTCGCGGTCGCGATGCAAAAATGGAAGCGTTGCAGGACGCGTTGTCCCTCGATGCGGTGCGGGCAGCGGCTCGTTGACGTCGTCGAGACGGAGTCGGTGAAACCAGGGCCGTGCGTTGCAGGGCGAGACGGTGCTTCGATGCGGTGCTGGCAGGTTGCGGTCCGGCGACGGAGCCGGATTCGGGAGCTGGCGTCGATCAGTCCGGACAGCGGTGCGAGTCGGTCGGTGCATCGCAAAGCGTGCGAGCGGTGCCCAACTCCGGTGCGGTCACAGGACTCGAACTCAGCAGCAGTGACCGTGTCGGTCGGACCAGTTCGATTCGGGCGTAGCGAAGCGTTGCAGGACGCGTTGTCCCTCGATGCGGTGCAGGCAGCGGCTCGTTGACGGAGTCGGTGAGACCAGGGCCGTGCGTTGCAGGGCGAGACGGTGCTTCGATGCGGTGCTTACAGGACACTGAGTCGGTCGTGAGAGTCGGTCACAGCTCCCTACCTCTGTAGCCACTGAAACAGAGTTTCCAGCAGCAATTCACAAAGGGGGAAGTCCAATGGTCCTGGGACTTCGGTCAGGGGGCAAGCTCTCTTCCAAGCCCTTGGAGATCCTTCACAAGTTGATGAAAGTCACAGCAAAGCAAAAGTTCCTTTCTCCTTTCTTTGGCAGTCAGGCAAACCACTGCAGGCCAATCCCCCAAGCAGCACTTCAGGCTTAGGGATAGTCTCTCCTCAGTTTCTTCTTGGTTCCGCTCCTTAGCAAAGGTTTCTTCTTGTTCCCAAAAGTGATCTAATCTTACTGGGGTCTGGGTGCCCCTCTTATACCCTGATTCTCTTTGTTCTCTGGAGGCAGAGAGGCCTCTGCCTAGCCCAAAACCAGTTCTGGTCAGTCCTGGAGCACTTTGTTTTTCTGACTCCTTCTTTCCTTTCAGCATGTGTGGCAGAGTGCTCAGCCGTCCGTCAGGAGGTGGAGCCAGCATTGTGGAAGGCAGGCACAGCCCTATTCAGACCCAGGTGCAACTCCTCCCTCCACTCTGGATGCAGATCTTTCTATTCAGCCCTGGGCTGACTCACCCTGTCTCCTGTAGCCACCCCCAGCCCCTGTCACTCAATCTCCAGACAAGGAATACACAACCTAGCAGAGGCAGGCTTGGATAGTTAGGCAAGAAAATACCCACTTTCTAAAAGTGGTATTTTCAAACACAGAATGTTAAAACCAACTTCACTAAAAGATGTATTTTATCATCCTGAGTTCAGGCATACTAAATTCGTTTTTCTACCATGTTCCCTGGGTCAGTTCTGACTATAAGGTGTAATAGTCAGTCTGCCCATTCTGGCCTATGGGGAGCAGGTAGCCTTGCAATAGTGAAAAACGAAAATGGCTGTAATTCACTATTAGGACATGCCACACACACCAGGGCATGTCCTACCTTATACTTACAATGCACCCTGCCCTAGGGCCTACTTTAGGGGTGACCAACATGCAGTAAAGGGAAGGTTTAGGGACTGGTAAGTGGGTGCACTCACCAAGTCGACATGGCAGCCCTAGGCTGCACACAGGCTCTGCAATGGCAGGCCTGAGACACACTTTACAAGCTGCTTCTGTGGGTGGCACAACCCGTGCTGCAAGCCCACCAGCAGCATTGGATTTACAAGCCCTGGGCACACTCAGTGCACGGTACTAGGGACTGACAACTAAACCAATCATCCAATCATGGAGTCACTAATACATACATCAATTCACGATAGGGAGCACTTGCACTTTGGCACTGATTAGCAGCGGCAAAGTGCCCATGAGCATCTAGTCCAGCAAAAACATATCGGCAACAGTGGAGGCATTACGAAAAAATGGAAGGGAGACCCACGCCAAGGATGCCAGGTCTAACAAGGTGCACTAGCAGGATTGAAAGTCTTTTTGGTCCTGTCCTATACTGTCAGCACCAGGACTCTTAAACAAGAAGGGGTGCCCTATTTACAGCAACCCACGACTGTTTGGAGAGGCCTGAAGAGGGCCTTCTAGAATCCAAGTATAAGCCGAAATGACTGCCAGCAACCCCAGAGAGACCATAACTCATTCAAGGTCTAAAAATCTGATCTGACATCTGATGTACAATAAACTAAGAGCATACACCAGAATTACTTAGGAGTCGCAGACTTGGAATACATTGTTGGTACAAACTTGCGTAGCTTTCAAACACGTGTTTTTCACCTAACCTCACTCAAGTAGTTGGGTTTAGTTATGCAAAAACAAATTCAGTACTGTTATTCTGCAAATACTACACATGCTAGCCTTAATAATAATAAATTACATTGTCCTTAGAATTATTTTGCTACTACTGTTTTTGGTTTATTAAAAGGTATCCCGAGTATGCGTTCTGTCCTCAAAAAACAACATAATTACGTTTTCCCACTTTTAATAATCTGCCCCCCCACACAAGCCAATCTAGAGAGTTGGTGATATCCAAAGATCCTTCAATTGTAGCACGAGACATCACTAAGCAACTGACTTGAATAACAATATGACATGCCACTTTTCAGAAAATCTCATGAGAAACCACAACCAGTACAGGCACTGGAAGCAGTGCTCCTCCCTTGATCCTGCCGAGCAGTGTCATCACTCAAAAGATCATCCCTTGGTCTTACCCTGAGGTACCGCCCCTTGGAAAGACTGCTCCTCCACAAATCCCACCATGCAGTATGACCACTGCAAGCACAGCTTCTCTCCTCCAGTACCACTGCCAGAATGGGTGCTTCTCCCCTGGAGTGCAACATTTGGAAGGAGCAAATGTTCCTACTTCTGCCCTACAGTGTCAACACTTCAGGGACTGATCCACAATAGTTACATTCTGAACTGTCACCACTCACAGAACTGCATTCTCCTCCCCTTGTTCCGCCTGCAGTACCACTACTAGAAGTATCGCTACTCGCCTGGTCATACCGTCCAGTGCCATTAGGGCACTACAATTGTGCACTTCTGGACCCACGCTTCCCCCACCTTCTCACCTGAAAGATGACGATCCAGGCATAACCGATGTTGTCAAAGTTGATGGCGCCCTTGTGTGGGTTGGTGTTGCTCGTGCCGCAGACAGTGTAGTACTGGTTCCAGTTGACGCACATGCCACTGACATTGAACTCCTGCCGGACGGAGTTGTAGTAATAGTAATCCTCCTTATCCAAACAGCACTGGTGGCCCCGCTCACGCAGGGGGCGGATCTCGTGGCACCCCATAATGCCATTATCCCCAGAGAGTGAACAAATGAAGGGCATCTCGTCATCTTCCTCAGGCTGGTAGTAGGGTGAAAGGGTGATGTCACCTTGTCTGAGGACAACAAGAGGTTGAATCAAAACAGTATGGCTGTAGTGGGTTCTGCTAAATTACTGTGAGTGTTTTTATGCTCCTTCATGGATTAGTATCATGTTCATAGACATTTATCTTGCATAGGTCAGAGAGTAAACAACAGCTAAACTTTTGCCTACTATGGTAATCCGTGAGATTCCATGTAACCAAAAACTATCTGTAGTCTTTAATTCATAGTAATAACAATCGAGCTGTAATTGCCTATTGACTTTAATATATGCTATTCTTCATCAATATGGCAGGCCTATTGCGTTTATCATAACGTTTCATAATAAACAGTCAGACCTATAGCCTTTGGTATTGGCTTTGCACCAAAACCAACTCAAGCCTACTGTACGTTAATGTACAACAGTGTAATAACAAGTCATCCTTAAAGGCCAACTGTCTTTAACAAACGCTTTTCACAATAAGTAGTTCAATACTAATAGCTTTGGTATAACATTTCATAATAAACACATCAAAACTATGAAATCTGGCGTTACTTTTCCTAATGAACCGAAAAGGCCTATACCCTTTACCATTGGTTTTACACCTTACCCAACACCGGCCGATTCAAGGGCACTAAAATTAGCATCCATTATGATACAAATATGTAAATAAATACAGCATGCAAAACAATGTACAACTCCTCTCAACAGGGCCTAACAAGAATCATCACAGTGAAAATCCCCAGGGTTTGTCAGAGAGGGTGGCACATGCCAAAAGCCTACTACGGTAATGTGTGAGATCACATGTAACAAAATACCTATCTATAGCCTGTAACACAATATAACAACCAACTGTTAAAGGCTTACTGGCTTTAACAAATTGCTTACTGACTTTAACAAATACTTTTCTCAATTTATGAGCTAGAACAACTGCCTTTGTCATAACGTTGCATAATAAGCAGACAAGACCTATGGTATAGGAATTAATGTCTCCCAGTGCACCAATCAGGCCTATAGTTTGTCGCCTTAATCAACTCAGCCCTATAGTGTTGAGCGTAAGCTATTCCACAAAGCAACCATCAGACACACAGTCATAAAATTAGAAAGGTATGCAAATGGTACACTATTTACTTTAATATATGCTTTTTACAATAAATATTTCAGGCATAGTGCCTATATAATAACATTTTATAATGAACAAATATAGCCATGATCATTGCCTTGCCACCACAACTAACTCAGTCCTGCTGTATCTAGTATCAGTTTTACCACAAAGTGCAATACAATACATGAAATCTTTTTAATGGAAGCACACAGATTCAGACCCAATCAAATCCTGTGCTCTGGGATACCAAAATGAGGGTGGAGCCCAAGCCTCTCTTTCAGTAGTGCTCTGAAAGCTATTTTTTGTTGCTCACCTAAGCTAAAGTGACACCTGCACTTTGAAGCCGGGCCTAAAAATCCATATAGATTGGTATAGACCTGGGCATCCTACACTGCTCTCAAACACAAATCTCCACTCTGAAAACTAAGGTTAACGATGGAAGGGGAGGGCACAGGCTTGCAATACATTCCTCATGACTGCCCTCCTCCCATCTGCGCTGCTGCCAAAGAAAACCAAACAGCGTAGATTATCTAGTTATCTAAGACCCTTTAACAGCATTACAATGTCATGTTTGTGCCCCTGAAGGTTCCAGCTTAGGCAGCCATATTGCTGGTGGCATACTGCTACTGGCTCAGTCAACTGAATAAATAAACAAAATAATCACAGCTGCGTGGAGGAAAGTACTTTTTCTGTGGACGCACACAACTTCTGCCCAATCAAAACTTGTACTCCTGGCTACCAATATGTGGGTGGAGTTAAAACCCCTCTCTGTAGTACACCTTAAAGCTCTTTTTTAGGTTGATAACATTATGTATGGGGACAGCTGGGCTGTCAAGTCAGACTTAAAATGGCCGCCTCCTACTAATTACATCTGGACATACACTAGGCACCCTGAGATTTACAGCATGCAGTTTCATGGGAGTCAGGTATGCCGGATGTAGGTAAATAAAATGTATATATTTAAAGTTGTAGTTCCTAGAGATTGACATTGGGAAGCTTCTAATCCTATCCCACTCTTTCTCCGTGAATGTTTTACCCAGGTGTTCCTCCTACTTAAAACTGGATTGTTCAATATTTATCGCACTCCTCATTCTAAGTGCCCTATACCATTGGGTCACAGATTTGTGACCCCACCCATCCGGAGCAATAAGTCTTGTGCCCTATCCGAAGAGGGTTCGTCAGACTCAGTTTCCCACGCCCTGCGTGCCACATGACTTAGCCTGTAATAGGCAATGAAATGTCCTGCTGGCAAGTTAAACTCCCTCCTATGGTCGTCAAATGTTTTCACTCTCCCAGCTTCACACAGGTCATCTATTTTCCCGACAGTATAATGATTTCACGGATTTTGCCAATGTGGTGTTTCCTCTGTACCACTGCTCTCCTCGTGTAGAAGATAGGGAAGGACCTTGACAGTCCTCACTATTTGTGGTTATTGAATAAATGTGAGATACCAGCAGCTTCCAGGTGATTAATTGTATATAAAATACTGTACCCGCAATGGGTGATGCTTTGCCCACAGGAACTTAGTTCCTTGCACAGTTAGCGCCTACCTACAGAGAACAGTCAAGACCAGACTAACCTAAATATTAATTTTAATAAAAAGGTTCAGTGCAAGACAAACTGTATTACCCTAAATGAGTATGATGCACCCAGCCCTGATGAAGGCCAACCCAATCACAGTGCATGCTAAAACATACTCACCTCTGACTACCATTTGCCACCTAGAAAACCTTTTTGGAAAATATTTATAATTTTCTTTGTATTCATTAGTAGTGGGTCTCTCACAGCAGTATGCTGACGTGACCGCGCAGCTTAGTAGTCGATTTCTAACGCGGCTGCTTGGTTGTGGTTCCGGGAAAGTGATTCAAGGGTCGGGGAAAGCATTTTAATGTATGTTGGAAAGGAGGCATTTTTTAAAAGTTTAATTTAGTTTCAATCCAGTTCTTATTGCCATATTGCACTTTGCGCTTTATAAAAGGGGATTCAGTCTATCAGACTCCCTCTGCAACGCTCTTCCCGACGACCTGCGGTGCCCGTGAATATAGCATGTTACATCGCATGCTATTACATTGCGTTCTCTTACAACGCGGTCGTTACAACGACCGCGTTGTTAGAACGCAATACCTTTACATCGCAAGTCATTAGATCGATTTTCTGTAGGGGGCGCGCTGGACTTAGGAATAGTATACTTTACTATTCCAACTCCAGCCTGCGCAACAGTAGGGAAGGTGTTGGAATAGTAAATTATACTATTCCTTAGGTTAGAGCGCCCCCTACAGTAAGTCGATCTAATGACTTGTGATGTAATGGCATCGCGTTCTAACAATGCGGTCGTTGTAACGACCGCGTTGAAATAGGAATGCGATGTAATGGCAGCGTTGTAAACGCTGTTTCCCGGGGCCCGTATGTTAGAGCGGGCCCGCCTACGGCAAGGTCGGCGCGCTAGTTGTTTTGAAGCGCAATGGGGATAGAAGCAGAATGCTGACGTGACCGCGCAGCGGATGCGCGCCTCGCCAAAGGCAAGCCCGGCTGCGCCCGTCAGCACCCGGATTGCGCCTTGCGCCAGGACCCCTGCCCGTTTTTCCCACCAGACTTACACAAGGGAACAGTTATTGGCATTTAATATTGGTAACTATGGTACTGACACCTTGCGGGAGGGGAGAAGGGATCAGCTTCCATTTTTTGATAACGCAGGCAATTCTCCCTTTACGGTCTCTAAATCGCCCTTAAGCCTACCTACCCGGAGGGCGCTAGAGGGCGCACGGCAAGATGGCCGCACCCTAGTGAGGCTCTGCCCGGCTGCGCCATAATCCGCCCAAAATCCGCTCTACAAACCACCTATCCTGTTGATTAGTGGAGCGTACTTGCTTGCGAAGTACACCCGACCCTGCTGCTGCGCCCGGGATGGCCTGAGACAGGGGGAACGGCGAGAATTCACTGGCGGAGGTGACGGCCGTGGCAAAAACAACAAATCCAAGATGGCGGCGCCCGGGGGGCTCTGAGGCCCACCGCGCCGATTGGTGACCTGTGCCGCCGCAGCTGCGAGGAACAAGCGGTGCGGCGCCCGACTGGTGGCGGCGCCACGCATCATTGCTGCCACGGGCCCCGGGAGGCTGAGACCACGAGTGCCAGCGGAGGCGAGGACTGCGGCGGGAGCTGGTCCCCTCGGTGTCGGAGGCGGTGAGTGGGGCGCGGCCGCTGTGGGCCGGTGACTGTGGCGGAGGGTGCGGGCCTGCAAGCGGATCGCGCTCTGCGAGCTGCTGTAAGGCGCTGGGGCGGTACTGGTGGTCCTGCCCCTACTTGCGGAGCTCCCCCTGTGTGGCGCGAGAGAGGGAGAGGCCGGACCCAGGCCCCTAAGCTGGAAGGATCCGCGGGGGACGCATCTGCAGTTGCGGCGAGCGGGGGAGCTGATGGGCCCTGCCGCACGCCGCTGGGGTCAAACGACACAGCTACAATACAACCCCTGAGAGCATATGTCATTGTGAGCGGCGTGGACCGCGATTGTCTGCCCCGGGGGGAGGCCGCACCTGAATTGTCTGCACCGGACATCCATCTGGCCTTGGGGGGCTTTGCGCCGCACGGGCTGACGCTAATGGACCGGAATACGGCGGCGCTGTCAATGGTGGCATGAAGGTGCTGGACTACAAATACGGCGCCATTGATTAGTGGGGGCGAGTTGCGGCCTTCGAACCTGCGTGGCGGAGCTGGCAGGACCCCCGCTGTTCGGGACACTCTAGGGCTGATTATATGTTATTAGCAGCCCGAGCGGCCGCTGGCGACTGTGGGCCTACTGTGTGACAACCTCCCACCCACTCGGTGATCCTGGTGCGGTCATCTGCCCGGCTCCTGTTTGGGACCCTTTCTGCACTGGGCCTCCCGATCACACTTGCAACGAGCCGAACCACAGGGCACCATGGGCAAGACGGACAGAACGCAACCCCGTCTCACGTTTGAGGCGCGCAAATCCACCAAGGTGTCACAAAAGGCTGCCTCGGACTCTGAGGCGGATGTAGCAGAGGGGCTCCCCCGGGCCTTGAAACCACACTGTTGGCAATGCAACGAAGCCTCCAATCTATAGAGGGCACAATGGCAGCGGTCAACAACCGTCTGGACCACATGTCCTCCCAACTGGAGAAGCAGAGCGCCCGAATGGGGGAAGTGGAGCAAAGAGTCTCCGCTGCGGAGGATGGACTGAGCGATGTCGCGGGGAAAGCTCTGAATATGGAGAAGGTCTTGTCTGTCATCCAGGCCAAGAACGAGGATTTGGAGGCCCGCTCACGACGTAACAACGTTCGCCTTATTGGCCTGCCGGAGTCCACCAATGTGGGCAAGATGGAGATATTCATAGAGACACTGATTACTGACATCTTTGGCAGGGAGCATTTATCCACCATGTTCATTGTGGAGCGGGCGCACCGCTCACTGGCCGCTCGCCCGGCGCCGGGGGCCCCCCGCGGCCCATCATTGCAAGAGTCTTAAATTACAGGGACCGCGATGTGATACTGCGCCTGGCGCGAGAGAAGGGCACCATTGACTATCAAGGGAATCGGCTCTCCTTTTTCCCAGACTTCACGGTGGCGGTCCAGGCGGCGAGACGGGAGTTTGCCGATGTCAAGAAGTTCCTTAGGTCCGAGGAGGTCCCATACGCTATGCTTTATCCGGCCCGCTTGAAGATAGGACCCGACGGGGATTCTCACATCTTCAGCAACCCCAAGGCAGCCCTTGAGCATGCCAAACGTTTAAAGCGACGACGACGAGATGCTAACCAACAGTCGGACACAGAGGAACACTAGGTTATTGGGGCACATTTCTGTTCATATGTGGTTGCAGGACACGCTTCGTTGGCGGATGGGGGGTGTCTGTTGATCATGTTTATCTTTGCCATGGAGTACTTCCTTGCCCTGGTGGCCGCTGCCTGGGCCTATTGTATTATCGACGCTAATCTAGTGGACGACTATCTTGTGTACTGCTGTTTGTAGGCATGGATCTAACCTTTGCGCAGCCACCTCCTACCAGATGGGAGGGCAGCTGCACTCTAGTGCCCCACATGGGTACACCCCAACTGAGGTTTTCACTTTCGTTTGAGGGGTGGGGGTGGGGGGGGTGGATGGGATGGCTTTAGCACGTTGGGGATGCTGAAGTGGGTGGGGGGAGAGGGGGAATGGAGGGGGGGCACCCTCTGGCACGGTATGCTTTGTGTTGTAGTGAGTTCTCTTTTACCTATTATTTGTATTGGCATTGATATGGCTTTGAAATACTCCATGGTTCTGTCGGCTTACCAACCACTGATCGGATAAGTGGAAATCTGCGGCTTCTGACCTGGAACGTCCGGGGGCTGAATTCTCCAAAAAAGATCAGGGCAGTGTTTGCTTATTTAGAAAGAATGAATATCCATATTGCCTTACTACAGGAGACTCACCTAACGAATCTATCTGATAAAAATGTGGGGGCAAGATGGGCTGGACACCGGGTGGCCTCCTCCTACTCTAGCTATGCCCGGGGTGTGCTGATTTTGATAAAAAGGGGATACACTTTCAGGCTCTCCGTTCTGAGACAGATGACCAGGGGCGAGTGGCAATAGTGCATGGTATACTAGGCGGGACGAGTGTTCTCCTTGTGAATGTGTACGGACCGAATGTTGATGACCCAGCTTTTTTTGCAGATGTCTGGCGTCGTGTCTCTGGGTTCCCCGATGCAGAAATTATATGGGGGGGGGATTTCAATGTATGTCTGGATATGGAGGCTGATCGTATGGGTAGCGAGGGGGCAAGACCTAAGCTGGCGGCGGAGGCACTGCGTGGCATAATGGAGGCTGGAGGCCTGAGAGATGTCTGGCGACTGCAACATCCTGGCAGGCGTGAGAGTTCGTTCGTGTCGGCGGTACATGGGACGTGGTCCCGTTTGGACCTCTGGCTTGTCACAGAAGCTGCATGCCCTTGGGCTACAGAGGTGCGCCACCTAGCCCGGACGCTATCAGATCACTCTCCGGTGCTTCTGGATCTATGTGTGCCGACCTGTGAGAGGCCACCCTTTCAGTGGCGACTACAGCCATCCTCCCTGACGGATCCGGTATTCAGGGCCACGGTAGGGGAGGCGGTCCGCAATTTCTTTCGGGAGAATGCGGGCTCTGTGGACAGCGCCGGGACTATGTGGGAGGCCTTCAAGGTCACTATCCGGGGGTCTGCATGGGGGCACAGGCTGGGGTACTGCGCGATCTGCGGCGCAGGATCCAAAAACTTGCGGGAGAGATCTCAGTGTTGGAGAGGGCATACGACGCGAACCCACTACCCGAAACTTTGTCCAGGATTCGCGCCTTAGTTACGGAACATAATGACACTGCGGACCAGGAAATAAGGCACAAATCTAGACGTAGCACTGCTAGATACTACGGGGAGGGGGGTCGGCCTAGTCGCTCACTTGCTCGTAAGTTGTCTGCGCCTCGGAGCCAACAATACATCACGGAAATACTCGACGAGGCGGGCAAGGCTCAATTCGGCACGGCAGCCATCAGTGAGACCATACTTGACTATTATACAGCACTTTATAGCAACAGGGATACGGCTCAGACGGCTGATATTGATACGTATCTAGAGGATGTAGCTTTGGGCTGGCTGGCCCCTGGTCATCGGGAACATCTCACCCAGCCCTTCGATGAGGAGGATGTGAAGGCGGCTATTATGTCCCGCCCCTCAGGCAAAGCTGCCGGACTGGACGGTCTCCCGAGCGAATTTTATAAAGCATTCGCAGATGATCTGGCTCCTAGACTTCTTGAAGTCTATGCGGAGGCCTACGACACCGGCCGTCTCCCACCCTCATTGCGGGAGGCTCTCCTAGTCATGCTTTTGAAACCCGACAAGGAGCCCAACCGCTGTGATTCTTATAGACCCCTCTCAATGCTTAACATTGACACCAAGATACTAGCGAAAATGATCGCTCTCCGTCTGCAGCCGTTGATTCCCCTATTGGTGCTTCCGGATCAGTCCGGCTTTGTTCCCGCTAGATCTACCGTACTTAATCTGCGCACTATCTTTGCTACCTTACACTATTTCGAAGCTGACTTCCAAGCCGTGGCAGTATTGCTTGACGCTACTAAAGCGTTTGACTCCCTCTCCTGGGAATACATGTTCTCGGTCCTTACCAGAATGGGTGTCCCTCCATTCTTTTTGCAGTGGATCAGGGTTCTGTACTCCGCCCCAGCGGCTAGGGTCCGCGTGAACGGCTGGGTGTCCTCGGAGTTTCCTATCGGCAGGGGTACGAGGCAGGGATGCCCCCTTTCGCCGATGCTTTTCGCCTTGGCGCTGGAGCCCCTGGCCTGCAAGTTGCGCCAGCTCCATGCCTCTGCGGCGCTGCGATTCAGGCTGCGACCATTGGTCGTCTCGCTATATGCGGATGATATGTTACTTTACGTTCGTGAGCCTGCGACATATCTCCCGGCCTTGCTGCGAGAATATGTCCGGTTCGAGGGCTTCTCTGGCTTGGGGATAAACTGGGCCAAATCGTCGGTTTTTCCCCTTACGGCAGGAACCTGCGAGTTCGAAATGGACTTCCCGTTGGCCTGGACCCAGGAACCTGTAAAATATCTTGGGATTTGGCTACACAGGGATCCGGCGCAGGTAATTTCCATGAACTATGGGCGTACTATCTCTCAACTTACTGAGCGAGCGGCGCGATGGGCTCGTCTGCCGCTTTCACTGGCGGACCGTATAGCAGCCATCAAAATGGTTATATTGCCCAAACTACTATATTTATTTGTGAATATTCCTATCCGCTTGAATGTTTCTATTTTTAAGTCTCTACAGACGGCCCTATTGTCGTTTGTCTGGGGGGGAAAAAGCCTCGCTGTAGCTGGGACACTCTGGTTCAACCCTTTGACCGTGGCGGATTTGAGGCTCCTGATATGCGCCTTTACTATCTCTGCGCTCAGGCGCAGTTTGCGCATTATTGGTTCTGTCCGCAGCGTCTCTTACCTCATACTGCGATTGAGGCGGATGCGATCCTCCCACTCCCATTGGTGGCTGCGGCCCTCTCGGGGGAACTGGAGGTCCCCGGACGGAAATCAACCCGGTCCAGTGCACGGCTTGGGCCTGGCGGATGCTGGCGAATCGTGCAACACTAAACTACCTTTATTCCCCCAAGTTGCCGATAGCGGCGCACCCCGGCATATCCGCGCTGCAGGAGCGCTTGGCGCGGACCACGTTGCAAGCCGCCGGGATAACCCAGATGGGAGACTTTTACAACCAGGGCCGCTTCCGCTCGCCACAGGACGTGCAGGCGCACAGGCCTCACGATATTATGCTAGGGTTTACATATGTTCGGGTCCGCCAGGCCATCCGGGATGTTTATCCTGACTTCCCCGCGGAGCCCCAGACCCTACGGGCACTGCAGGCGGTGCTCGTGGGCGAGGCCCGTCGTGGGCTGATCACTAAACTTTATAATTCATCTCTTCGTGAGCGGGAGGCGGAGGCGCATCCATCCTTTGCTAAATGGAACGCGGCCCTGGGAGGGATGCTGTCGGAGGACCACTGGTACTATTGCTGCAAATTGACTGGGCGACTGACGGCCAACTGCAACTTACGTATTATACATTTTAAATTCATGCACCAACTTTACTATACCCCTGTACAACTGCGGAGATTTGGATTGCGAGATGATGCTTGCTGTGTGCGATGTGGACAAGCAGATGCTGACTTCTTACATCTCTCATGGTTCTGTTCAGGGATAGCTGCCTATTGGGCTAAGGTGACGGCTGTGCTAACGGATGTCGTAATGGAGAGAGTGCAATGTACGCCCGAGCTGTGTCTGTTGGGCGGTGTAGCGTCCCTGAAGCCGTGCAATCGGAGACTGGTTGCAGTGGCCACACTTATGGCTAAGCGAGCTGTGGCGCAGTGCTGGGGTGCAAGGGTATTGCCCACGGTTGGTAAGTGGCTGAGGGATCTATCCTACTGTAGGGAGCAATTAGAAATATATGCGGAGGAGTTGCCCGAGTCGTCCCGCCCCAAGGATTTCTGGGTCCCACTCACTCTATATCTGGCGAGCCACCCTGACCTTTAAGCTGAGCTGCCCTCCGAGGCTGGTGGATGGAGGTTTTTCCCCTCATTCATCCCCGGAATCCAGTCTTATCCTTGTGGATGTGTTTAGTGAGAGCCACATTGCTTTTGCTCTTTGTCATATTTTTACTGTGCCAGAGGGGGAGGGTGGGGGGGGGGGGTTTGTTCTGTTTCTATTCTACGATTGATTAATACCATTGCCGTCTCTTCATTTGGACGCTGCGGAAGGTAATATAATACCGATATCTCTCCGACTGTTCCTTCCTCCTTGACGCGGCCGGCCCCGAGTGGTTATAGGCGGCTTGCTGTGTATCCTTTCTTTATGCTTCTGCAATACACGTTTGCGCACTCCACGGCCGGCCCCTCTGGGGATGTAGGCATAGTGCTGTATTTTGCAATGCTTCCATGTTTTTGCCTTCAATAAAGGTTTAAAAAAAAAAAAAAAAAAAGCCTACCTACCCAGAGTCCTTCTAGAAGGAACAACAACTCACCTGACGCAGCCACCTTGGTCCCTAGCCCCACACATAACACGATTATAGGGAAAAACAAACACTCCAGACCTGCTCCAAATGTACTAACGGCCATACTGCTTAACACTAGATCAGTGATTAAACATAAGTACGAATTGGCATCACTGTTGCAATCAGCATCCCCGGACGTGGCTTTTCTAACAGAAACCTGGGCCAACGAAAGCTCAGAGCCCGACTGGGTTACTGCCATACCAACAGATTACTTAATGTCTAAAGTGGATAGAATGGGACAAAAGGCTGGAGGTTTAGCTATCATCTACCGGTCTTGGCTCAAAGCTTCTTTTGAGCCGTTGCAGCAGCCTGGAGCGGAAGCAATGTCCTTCAACATAAACATTTCTAACACCATATCCTTCCCCGGGCTTCTTATATACAATACAGGCCACCAGCACCAAAAGGCCTGTTCATCCAAGGTTTACAGACAATGATGGAATCCAGTTTGGAACATACTACCTTCACGGCGATTAGGAGATTTTAACTTTCACTTAGAGTGAAAACAATGGGGATACTTTCACTCTAACCGACAACCTGGAAGGTTTCAGACTAACACAGCTAGTCTCAGAGCCTACGCATAAGGCCCTCCATACTTTGGATGGTGTTTTCACCAACACTAGCTACCTATAGCGCCAAGACGCCTCGGCATTCGTTGCGCTCTACAAGTGTCCTACTTACTTACTTACTTCTCACCCACTGAAAGTTCAAGATATGTGTAACAGGATAGTTTATGTATGTTGCACATGACTGTGGTAATTATAAGGTTTTCATTTTGTTTCTACATTCGTATACACAAATATATTACATACTGATATTATTTTGAATAAATGTTCCTTGATATATACTTGTTTGGGCAGCACAAGATTCTTATACTCCAGTACATGGGTCAGCCAGCGTATGAGAGTCGGCAAGGGCGTATTGAATCCAGGCAGTCCCAGTACTCACAAGGTAAAGTTCTCCTCCAGGAAGCAGCGATTCCGGAGCAGGCCAGCCCAGAGCTGAACCCCAATGATTCCGAAGATGAAGAAGACGAAGAAGCAGAGGAGGAGAACGTTCCCCAACATGGGGAGCGTGTCTAGAAGCAGGTTCACCAAAATCCGCATACCTATGAGGCAGCGACGGGGGAACAGAGGGAGGAAGAAAAAATAATCTCAGATCACACCGAGGCAGACAACGGGTACAGAGGAAGGAAGAGTGATCACAGAAAAACACGGCAGGAGAAATCATTGTAAGCATTGCAAGTCGTCAATTTTAGGAGCAAGTGGATGTGAGGAAACAGAACGACGAGAGAGAGGTAGAAAGACAAGAGAAATTCAAACTACATTTTAGCAAAGTGGAGCAATTCAGACACCTGTAACTTTAACACAAAACGTCATTATTTGATATCTTCATGAATGGTTATAATGCAAAGGTATTACATGCCACATTATATGTGATATATACAATAAGTGAATATACAAAATGTATTCAAATAAATGTATTATGTCTAGAAGTGGGCAAAATTGGGTATTTCTTCGAGGAGTAATATCCAAAATGTTAATAAAAGTTCATATATAAGATACATTTCTCTTGGCGTTCACATGCGTGAAAATTGTACGCGAGGAATCTCCTCGTGTGCCAAAGTCACACTCAAAGTACTTTTCCATGCAGTTTCCAAAGTTATGTGGTGCATGTTGCTAACGTACCGCATGCAGGTACGGCACACACTGATTTCACAAATGACTGTTAGATATTTTCCGCTTCACTGGGGAAGATTACATGTATACATTTAAGCAAACGTTTTTTATGTCAATGAAATTTTCCCTAAATATTTCATTTTATTACTCTGTCTATTGTTATCATTAACAGAAACCAATATTACATAAAATATTCATATAACCTCATCGTATAATATAATTGAACAATGACATGGTCATACATATTATTTTATCATAATTGTAATTTTTTGTAATTGCATTTACATAGCGGTTCATACCCCTGACGACGCGCCCACACTGTGGGGGCGTGTTTAGTTGGAAGGGGGTTGAACTGAAGTGTGGCCATGTGTGGGAAGCGTTTTTGCGACCCACAATGGTGACTAGATTGGTGCTCCTATCCGGTCTTAGGTCGAATTGGTTAACCTTGTCATGTTGAGACGAGGAATGAGAGATAAAAGCTCTTTCAATTAATTAACTGCTGTGCATTATTCCACAGATGTCTATAGAATCCACTCAGGGGTAGCATCAGAGCAGCCCACAGCATTTGCTGGTTACAGCTATCAGAGACAGGTGAAGGAACATGCAGGAATGGACTGACTGTAAACAGTCATGCTTGGGAAATTATTTTTGAGCATTTCCATTATCAACGAGGAGCTTGAAAGCATGCACAGCAGAAGCGTGACCATAGTAAATGTTCTTTAGGTACTAGAGAGGCAGAGCAGATTTATATATACACCCACTATCAATACAAAAAAACGGGAACCCAGCAGGGGATACTTAAACAAAACTCTCCACGGAAAGGAAAAACACTGTTTTTCTTATAAAACCCTCACCCACCAGGGTTACCCCTTGGTGGCATGCTTCATCATTGGGGTTCTTCCCGATCCGCTGCGGATCGGGGCATGCTGCAACCTACAGATACGCCGAAGCACATAATGGTGTTATTTAAAACAATAATGACGATGATATGGGAGGGGAGTGGAGGGGGGTGCTAAACTAAATTAAAAATAACTGACTAGTAGGGCTCTTTGCTTTATTCCTGCCTCTAGTTGGTATGATTTAAAATCAGGGGTTGGTTTGAAAAAAGTAGGTTATGATGCGCCTACGTTTTTCAAGGTCAACATGTTTCAAACCTTGCCCCTATTGGCTCTTCGTCAGGACCATAGGAACCTAGTTCCTTTGGCACCACTCCTTAAGGTCCCTTAATAGGAACGCCTTAAATCGCATGCCATGCCAATAACATAACATGCATACAAAAGTCACTGAATGGTGTTCCTTCACTGCCTATATCTTTGACGTTGCAATATTACGTCATGGTCTCTCCGGGGAGGAGGGGGACCTGTAGTCACACCTTCGTCAAGGCCGACCCTCGCCCTCTGTACCTGTGCTGCTCACCGGGGGACACCCACTGTCAATACCTATGTATCTATTCCAAATGTATGTTGTCTGTGTATTGTAAACGGAAAACAGCAAATAAAACGAATGCCGAACAACGCGTTAACTTTGCAACGTGGGCGGAATAACGAATGCGTCTGAACCACGCATTACATTTACAATGCAATTTGTTGTTTCGCCCGCGTTGTTAAGGAACACGTGGAAAAAGAATGTGTGGTTGTGTCATACAGCCATTGTAAACCTATAAGACTGTTGCCAATATCCCTTTATCAGTTGTCTACAGGTCTGTATCTGTTGACAGAATCTCTGTATTTGTGATCAATATCTGAGTATCTGCTATCAATATTAAAGTGCTTGCTGTCAATAACCTTGTATTTGATAACAATATTGATGTACATGGTATTTATATTTGAGTATCTATTGTCAATATCTCTAACCTACTGTGAATAGCTTTGTATCATTTGCCAATCTATGTATATGTTGTCAATATCAATGTATTTTTGATCATTATATCTGTATTTAGAACCAACATCTATGCATATATACCTTTCTCTGTATTCAATATCTATGTATCTGTGGTCAATATCTTAATATCTATTGACAATATATTTATTCGCAATCAGTATCTATACATCAATTGTAAATGTCTATTTAATTTTGTCAATATGTCTACAGTCGACTTTCAACTATCACTTGTCCATACCCCTTATCTGTTATCTACAATCAAGTAGTGGTGTCTACTATCAATATCATTGGACCTGTTACTGATACAAATTTTACTGTTGTCACTGTTTATGTACCAATAATCAATATATCTATTCCTATTATCGATACCTCTGTATTGTGTCAACGTTCCTGTACCAGTTCTTGGTATTTCTGAGTCTGTTGGCGCATGTCAGTATCTGCAGTCAGTATCTCTGTTGGCAATATCTCTGTTTCAATATCCTTTTATCTGGTTTCAATATCTTTTTCCCTGTTACAATATCTCAGTTTTGTCAATATTGTTGTATCTGTGGGTCAGTATCTACAATTTATCTCTATTTGTATTCACAATCTATGTATCTGTTGTCAAGATCTGAGCATTGTGAATATATCTGAATCTTTTATCATGTCAATAAATCTGTCATCAATATCTTTTCCTCTATTAGATCAGAATCTAGTGTTGATATCTTTGTATCTGTTATTGATATCCCTGTATCTCTTTAATATCTCCGTATCTATTTTCAATATCCATGTATCTTTGCTAATATCACTGCCTGTTGTCAGTATATATGTAGCCGTTGTATTAATAGACAGGCATGAAGACCTAGTAGTCTCTTAGGTGAAGCAACATGCAGGGACACTAGCTCAATAGGTAGCAGATGGATTTTTATTCCATAAATGCCCACTCACTAGCCCTTCTCAGAAGAACAGCAAGGCCTAGGCCACTTCCAGTTTGAGAAGTGTCTAAACCTGAGGCTTCCTTTGAATTTAAGCCCTGTTCTCATGGACCTCTTGGTCCACCCTCTAGGGTACCTGTTATGTACCCCTGCACCTTTGTGCTGGGCTTACAGCATATATGGTACCCAAGTATCACTGTTATGTTATGCTATTCTTATTTGTATGGTGCACACATCACCCAATAGGGTATTCCTGGCATCTACGAAGGAGCAGAATGGCCTGTCTGACGGAGGCCTATTGGAAGAGACAGGTCTTCAGTTTTTTGCTGAATTTGAGGACAGAGCTGGTTGCTCTGATGGGGAAGGGGAGTTTGTCCTAAGCTTTAGGAGCGATGTATCAGAAAGATCATCCCCCAAGCTTTGGCTCCCGTAATGAGAGTACGGGAATGAGAAGTAGGCTGGCCGAGCGGAGGTGTCTGGCGGGGGTGTGGAAATGGATGCAGTTGTTGAGGTAGGCTGGGCCTAAGCTATGTAGACTTTGTAGGTCTGTGTGAGGAGCTTGAAGATGGACAATTTCTGGATCAGGAGCCCTTGAAGGTCTTTGAGGTGCTTGGTCATGTGAGTTTAGTGAGGTAGATTGAGCATGAGCCTGGCAACTGTGTTCTGAACCACCTGGAGCCTTTATGTGAGCTAGGCTGGGATGCCTACGTAGACGGCATTGCCATAGTCAAGCCTTCTGGTAATGAAGACTTGTGTCACTGAACTGTGGGAGTCATTTGAAGACGTTACTGAGCAGTTTGAGGCCGTGGAAGCTGGTCGATGCGACCTTGTTAACCTGGTCGGCCAGGGAGATTTGGTTGTCGATCATGATGCCCAAGTTCCTGGAGGCAATGGAGGGAAGGGAAGCGGGTCCTAGCTTGGTGTGCCACCAGGCTGGGTACCAGCGTGAGGTATCTTTGCTGAAAAGAACTACTTCGGTCTAGCCACTGTTGCGTTAGAGGAGCTCCTGCTCATCCAGTCGGCTACTGAGGACATACACCTACCTAAGGTGGCTTGGGTAGTGGACATGTTTTCTGAGAGGGAGAGTATGAGCTGGGTGTTATCTAAGCAAATGATGATGATGAAGTCATGGGACTGGACGATGCTGGCAAGGGGGCCAGATGTTGGGACAGGGTGGGGCTCAGGGAGGATCCCTGGGGTACTTCATAGAGGCCGCCGAGAGGTCTAGGAGAATGAGGGCTGCTGCGTCTCATTTGTCCATGATGAGGTGCATGTTGTTGGTGGCTACGATGAGGGCTGTCTCTGTGATGTGGATGGGTCTGAAACCTGATTATGAAGGGTCTGGGAGGTTGTCTGCATCAAGGTGGTTGGCCAGGCGAGAGTTGATGATCTTCTCTTGGACGTTGGCTAGATAGGGAAGGAGGGAGATGGGCCTTTAATTTGCCATGTATGGCGATCTGCCAATGGTTTTTTGAGGAGGGGTAGGATGGTGGTGTGTTTCCAGAAAACCGTATGCATCGTGGTGGCGAGCATAAAGTTGGGCACAGGGGTCAAGGATGTGCAGATGGGGTCGAGAGATTTGTAAAGATGTAGTGGGGGCCTGGGTCTGAGGGCTCCCAAGTGGATAGAGTGAGTGATGTTGGCAGCTTCCATGATGGTGATCGCTGGCAAATAGTTCAAGGGCGGCTTCCGAGGTGGTGCTGGACTCAATCTGGAGGACGTCGAGGGATGACAGGCCCGGCTGTGGGGCGAAGTTGTGCGTGTGCGTGAAATATTTGTGGATCATTTTATAGCATGGCAGATTGTTTTTTTAACAAGAGCATTCAGGGGTGATCAGCATCAGAACAAAATGCTTCTATAGCCCGTGGGACACATGAAAGATGGCGGATAATGCTGTGGTTTCTATAATTCATGGTGTATGGTTGGTAAAAAAAGATGCACTGGAATGTGGTTTGAGCGATCCCTGGTGTCAGATAGTAATTCAAGCATTCCATCCATCACCTTGTTGTTTGTTCCTCTTGCCTCTAGTGCCATTTCTGGACTAGCCTGTTCACAAGGATTAGAAATGTGTGCTCCCCATGGCTCTGCAACCGTGACAGGACCCGTTCACCACCAGTGTCCTACAGCTCTGTGCTCCCTGGGAAGAGACCTTGTTAGCTCCACGCCAATGTGTCAGTAAAACAATAATTGCTATTTTATCCACAGGTTTCAAGTAATTAAACATCCGAGTAGTGCATTATCATCATCTCTAAATAGATGGATTCTGAAAGCCCCCCTCAGCCCCCTAAGTGTCCCAAGGCGAACCATTTCCATCCTATGTGGCAGAAAGGGAGCACTTGCCACACTTGTAGGCCAGTTTCTAATGAGCTAATTAGAGCTGTAGAACCAGTTAATTACTTGGGATAGATAGGGGAGGCAGGGGAGGAGGTGGTGGGGGTTAGTGCTAGCCAGCATGCCAGCCTCCGATTAGGAGCCTGACAGCGCCCCCTGGGGGCAGCGGATATTGCTATCTGTATGCACGAAGCCGTACAAGCAGCAGCCAGGCGCCCTGCAGGGATTTCCAATTTGGGCTGAAAAGGTCCCTTTGCCTTGCTGCTCGAAGTGTCTTTAAGATGCTCTTCTCGGCAGCTTCCCAGGGCCCATTAACCACTCGCAGGTGAGAGGTGGGCCTGTGTGCTGGGGAGCGGCGGCAGGGAGGGGTGCTTGTACCTGGGGCAGCTGACCTCCTCACACACGGAGTGAAAGTGCTGTAGACGAGGCTGTGCTAATGAGTCCGTGACATGCATTTCCCGGTGGCAGACTAATGAGGTGTGCAAAAAAGAGGGCGCTCCTCCTGTGGGGGGCTGCAGCCAGCCTGTCCCTATCAGGCATCCGGCAGAGGGCACTGTTGCCCATACAGTGCCCATGGCTGGGTGCCTGGAAGGGACAGGCTGGCTGCAGCCTCTCCCAGGAGGAGCTGCCCTTAGCTATAAACTCGGGACCGGTCGATTGTGCACGAGGCATTCCTGAGCACAGATTCCTGTAGGTTTTTAATTCACAGAGCTGTGACGCCAGGCCTGGACTGGCCTTTCCCAGTGACGTAGAGCTGTGCGCTATTCCACCTTTCAAATCTGGTCACGACAAGCCGGTCCTAGTGACCTGTGCTACTCCGAACTTTGACACCAGGATTGGGCTACTTTATGCCTATGACCGTGAGCTCTGCACTCCATGTGAATTTATTAGCAGGACTGGAGCAGCCTGTCCTAGTGACCAAAGGTTTCCTGCCCCCCATCCACCCCCCCCCCCCACCCTCCGTAATAGCAGGAATGGGGCAGCCTACATTAGTGACCCAGAGCTTCCTGCCTCCCCACTCTCTTAATACCAGGACTGGGGCAAACTGTCCTACTGGCCTGGAGCTTTCTGCCCCCTCCACCCGTTTTAATACTAGACTAGCCTGACTAGGGCAAGTATGACCTGGAATTTTCTGGCCCCACCCTTTAAAAACAGGACTAGGGAGCCTATAAAAGTGACCTGGATCTTTCTGAAATCCCACCCCACCCCCTTGAACACCAGAACTGGACTAACAATTTACTATCTTGAGTATTGGGGATGGAGCAGCTTGTCCTAGTGACCAGGATTGAATCTCTAACATCACAGCCATATCCGTAGAGGCCCACCTTTTCCCTTTCATAGCTGATTCTCATTTTTTCTCTCTCTGTTCATGATGCAGACAGTAACCACCGGCCTTTGCTCCCTCTGGCCACCCTTTACTGTCCCCTTTGTGCCTCGTTGTCTTAGCGCGGGCCCCATCTCTCCTCCGTCTGCGGAGTCAGAGGACCCCCATGGCTGTCAGTGAGTGGGAATGGAGACTGAAAAGGCAGTGACCTTTCTGCCTCAGCATCTGATAGCAGCTGTTCCAGCGCCGAACAAAAGCTGCACAGAAGAAGAAGCCTGGCGAAGGGGCAGGTTAGGAGGGGAGGGGCCACAGAACAAAAAACACAAGGAGGGGAACAGGAATATAGAGAGAGGGGGAGAAGGAAGAAGAAAAAAAGGCAAGGGAAACTGCAGAAAGGAAGGAGTTAGAGAGGGGGGGATTGGACGTTGTCGAGATAAAGAAGAAAAGGGCCTTACAAAAGCACAGCGCATCAGAAACCAAGCAGTTGTGGGTGTAAGGCCGCTGAGGTGTGCGCACTTAGTTGTAGCACACGCAGGTTCACAGAAGGATTCAATGTGCTGTACCACAAGTGCACGAGCCCGTGCTCAGAGGTCTCTCACTATGATGTCAATAAAGGGCCAAACCAAAACACAATCAACGGAGGGTGGTCCTGTCCTTTTGAAGACACGCCCTTCTTGTACTGAAACACACAATATTCCTACCGAGGTGTAGGTTTAAGAAAAACAGAACACATTAAACAACACTAGCAAAGAATACAAGGCCTGAAAGTCCAATCAAATAAATCTGTGACATCACAAAATCGTGTTACTTGTGGGATGAGGTTTTAACAAGTAGTTTGGTATCGTCCTCCCGCTGTCAGAATATCTTGAAGTGGTAGAGGATGCCAATACAGTAGGCCCCCTCGGGAAGGCATCGTCACCACCCGGCTGTCACTCACTGATGGTGAGGGAGTTGCAAGCTCTTAGCATCTTGTCATAGGCTGGCCCAATCACCGCGGGTTCCATTTTTTTTGTATTGTCTTGAAATGGGCCAGGTTTCTGCTCATTTCTTCTTTGTTCTTCTCAGCAGATACCATTGGTTTGTTTTGTGAAACCACAGTGGAGTTCAAAACTTACTAAGCCATCACATGAGAGAGCACAATCTCCCAGACGAATCGTAAGGTCTCCAAATCGTACCTGTTGCCCACCTGAGTATCTCTAAACTTAGGGCGTTCCGGATGACACCATGAACTTTTGCTGCCACGTGGAATGAGTGGGTATTGTGTCACTGGTGTTATGCCCTGATCACATCACAGTGGGGGCATATAGAGTATGGTGGTAGCCCCTCAGAAACCCGTAGATGGCTCACTCAACATTGTAATGCTGCATTTCATCATATTCAGTATCTTATTCAGGGTTGTCATACACAAGTTCAACCTCCCCATTTGCTTGTGACCCCCTCGGTGTTATGTTCAACTGCATGACGTGAAAGGAGAAGAGATGGAGTCATCAATGAAACCTCACAAAATCAACTCTTACACAAGACCAGGGGTCGGGCAGGTCTCCTCTATGGTTATAGGAGCAGGCTGCTCACTTGGCAAGGAAGTCAACCTGCCTCCATGCTCTCTGTTTGTTGGTAAACGTCATGGAGCCAGCCTTTTTGACATATCTGCCTCTTTGTCTTTATGACTCCTTGCAGTGCCGTATATGCTAGCTTCAGAATGTGCAGTACTAGGCCAGTGGGAAGATGAGTCATGCCATCTCTCAGTAATATCCCTCCTTAAGTCACTGAGTCTTCATTATGTAGAGACTGCACCATTCCCCACTCCGGTTGTGTGATGAAAAAGTTTCTATAGCATTTTTTGTGGTGGGGACGGCGAAGGACTTCTGGGCCCTGGTCGCCCTTGTGGCGGGGTCTAGAATCCTAAAGTTACCCCTAGTTAGCTGGGGCGGTCCTCTAAAGCAGACTCCCCAGGACAGCACTAAGGGAGGTCCAGCAGTCCTGAGCCAACCAGAGGATGTACACACCAGCTTGTGGGCTAGGGCGCATAGTTAGATCATAGGGGGAGGGCATGGGGTCTCTGCTCCTGCCCACCTCCTTGTAGCCCCTTGGGGAGTTTGGTGTTCGTAGGCGGTGCCCATAATTAGGACAAGGGAACAGGGACACAGGACCGCCCCTCACGGATGCAGGTGGTTGCACCTGTGTGGTCCTTTGGGTTTCAAGACATCACCCCTGAGCTGGATGGAAACCTACCATAAACTATATATTTTCAATATCTACATAACCTAATAGTTCTATTGTTGGCTGCCAGTCCTCTTTTGCCATCATCATCTGGCCAGTAGAATGAAATGCAAATTACATTTGCTATATTTTTAGCATTTTCCTTCAAAACATGGTCATTTTCTCCATTCTCCCAAACACGGGAACATAACCATTCAAAGTGTTGACCCCCATTCTGAGTTCTTTTGAATCTCCTAAGTGTTGGGGTTCCAGACACATATGGGTTTACAATAAGTTCAGTGCGCCGAGAAGTGATAAACTGGGTGCAGTACATTTTTGAAACTGGAAAGCTATTGAGAGTACAATCTTGGTTTAATGTACCGTCTTCTATACTACGACCATATGTTTTTAACATCTACACATCATAAGATTTATATCTCTGGGGGCCAGATCTTCCTCACACTGATTGCTGGCCAAGAGATCATGCTAAATATGACGTTTTTCAGCTTTTTAGCATTTTATTTCCAAAATAAGGTTAATTTTCTCCAGTCTCCTTCAGACAGAAACATTCCCTCACCGATGCTTGATGGCTATCTCTTGTTTTGGTCTCCTAACTACAGGGGTACCAGACAGTGAGGGTTGTTATTGCGTTTGATCAGGGATTTACACACTAGACACCAGGGAATATTGTTATGTGGTAGCTTCCGTATTAGATGTCTATAGTATTTGGGTCAGTGGTCGGATGGTACCTAGTGAAACCCACCAGCCAAACACATTTCTAAAACATACGGTTCAGGAGAAGTCAGGGTGATGTGATGAGTCGCAGCACCTTTGATTATCCCGCGTTCGGGATTGCGGGATGGCCCTGGTTTTGATGGTGCACTTTACATTTTTGATGACTGTTTTTTCACAAGTGTGGTTTGCACATAATACAATGCTATTTCTTGTGATGTTTTCATTCTTCACATGCCTTTTTATCACTTTGAATTTTGATAACTGTTTTTTCACAAGTGTGGTTTGCCAATTTTGAATAAAACTGCACTACTAAAACCAAGTTTTTCTTTGTAAGCTCTGTTGGTGCCTCGTTTGGGTGGTGTGGGGGTGCGGGCCAAACTGGGGATATCCGGGTCCTAATAGCCCTCCTTCCCTCACTGAGCTTTCATTATGTAGCGACTGCACCATTCTCCACTCCAGTTGTGTGATGAAATAGTTTCTATAGCATTTGGCACCAGAAAACCTCTTCAATCATTGTTTTAGCTGTACTGAGGCATTCATCAGCTTGAGTCACCACAGCCACATCTTTTTGTGCGATGGGAGCGTGGCCTTGAGCCGCTCGCCGCAATCTGAATGCATTTTCCGTCTCGCTTGCCTAGTCAGTTTCTTCAGCCCTCGTCCCTCAGGGGTGGTGCGGCAGATGATGAACTGGATTTCCAGTTCCAGGCTTGTAGATGACTTTTTGTAATTGTAAGAGCCCCTTCTCAATGCGCAGAGGGGCTTTTGACACTGAACCCTGAAACTGCAGTACGAAAGGCTCGTGGGCAGTGCACACCATGATTTGATTTCCACTGAGATAGATAAGGAAATGGTGGCAGCCCATTAGAATGGCTTTCGCTATCAGAATACCATTGCTCGGTCTCTGTTAGTGCACAGCTGGCAGAGGCAATCCATACCTGCTGAACATTTTCTTGTTGCTGTAGAAGAACAGTGCCTAAGCCAGCGGGAATAGCATCACGTGTTAGTTCACTTGGCATTGATGTGTCACAGAAATATATTGTGTCATGCTGCTGTTGCTCAGTAGCATAGCAAGGGTGCCATTGACCCGAATGCAAGGAAGGCAATAAGACCCCCATCTCCTAGTTCTTTAATTTAAAAAAACAGACACTAATTCTAACTAGCTGCTTCACCATTGATAGCCACGCTCCTGTCAATAATGTGCCTTTTCTAAAGCATCTTCTTGTTCTTCAGACCACACACATGCTGCATCTGCTTTCTTCAGGTGTTGGAATTGGCCCTTTTTGCAGGGTCATCCCTGAACTTTTTGCCTTACTCCTAGTCTTTTCTGACCTGGTGTTGGTGGTTTTAGGACTCTGGGCACTTTAGCACTGCTGTCCAGTGTAAAGTGCATGTGCTCTCTGTGATAAACATGGTAAGATTGGTCTACACCTGTTCGGCGTATTTAATTTACCTGACAGTCCCCAGTAATGTGGTATCTCATATACCCGGGGCCAGTAAATTAAATGCTACTGGTGGGCTTGCAGCGCTGCTTGCGCGACCCACCAAAGTAGCCTTTCAAACCTGTCTCAGGCCTCTGCCATTGCAGGGCCTGTGCGCGCAGTTTACTGCCGCTGTGACGTGGCACCTAAAGTGTGTGCCACGTCTGTGACCCCCCCTTTTTACTGCATGTCAGTCACCCCTAAGGTAGGCCCTAGCTAGCCCCATGGGCAGGGTCCATTGTAGGTAAAAGGTAGGACATGTACCTTAAGTGTGTGACATGTCCTGGTAGTGACAAACAGCCATTTTGGTATCTCACTGCTGTGAGGCTGCCCTCCCATAGGAATGCATTGGGGATTCCCTGATAAGTGTTTCAGTGGTAATTCCTGATATGAGAGGAGCAGCGTGGTCAAGTTTGGTATGTTTGGAATAGTGATAATAAATGCTGCGTAATGGTGAGCGCAGATTTATGATCACTATTTTAGAAATGCCACTTTTAGAAGTTGGCATTTCTGTGTGCTATGTGTCTCTGCCTGCCTGGTGTGTATTGTAAGTCTGGCTCTGGAGTGACAGGGGCTGGTGAGGTGTGTGGCTCCAGAGGGGCTGGGTGAGTCAGCGCTAGGCTGAATGGGCAGATCTGCATTTGGAGTAGTGGGAGGAGTAGTCCCTGACCCTGAAAAGGTCTGTGCCTGCCTGGTTAAATGCTGGCTCTGCCCCCTGTGGTGAGTCTGAGGACAGAGCCCCACCTGACAAAGGAGAGTAGAAGCACAGTAGGCAAAGTGCTTCAGTACCCCCCCCCCGAACCAGTTGGGACTGGTTCTCCAAGCCCTGTACCAGGGCAGAACAAAGAGAAATGTGATATAAATATTGGGGCTGTGACTCCATGTCAGTGTGCTATTTTGGGTGCTTGAACTGCTGGGACCCAGGAGGAACCGCCACAAGGGATCGCCCCTCTGCTGGAGGGCCCTGTGAGCTGGCCTGCCTGGGCCCAGCTCTGCCCTGTGGGACTTTGGGGCAAGAGGAGAGGACTGCTCCTGTGTTTTGGCACCCCTTTGTGCCCAGCTTTGCCTTTTGAGCTTTTGGCTCCTAGCGCCTCGTGAGCGCTACATCTTGAATTACTGGTGCCAGGACGGGAGGCGCGCTTGTGCCCTGCAGCGCGGGGCTACAAAAGTGTCCCAGAGGGAATCCCGGCGTAGGGATTCCCCCGTGCTGCACAAGTGGAGCGGGAGCCTACCTCGCATTTTGGGTGTACAGGAGAGCGGGAGCCTACCCCGCGTTTTCGGTGCCCGGAGAAGAAGCGCGGCTGGCGAGGAAGTCAGGCATCTTGCCTGGTTGTGGGTGGGGCCACCTGACCCACGGAGACGAAGCCTCACGGGCTCCTGTTGCCCTCGGAGGAAGTCAGGCAGCTGAGCCTGGTGGTGGGCGGGGCCCGGCGGAAGGTGGAGCCGGTGCCTCGCGGGCCCCGAGACCCGAGAAACGAGGAAGGGAA
Source organism: Calotriton arnoldi (assembly GCA_963921515.1). NCBI lineage: Eukaryota > Metazoa > Chordata > Amphibia > Caudata > Salamandridae > Calotriton > Calotriton arnoldi. The sequence goes on from CAWUFW010003083.1 coordinate 1,753,165, forward strand.
GCGGCCCCAGCGTGGAGGCCGGTAGAGTTCCCACGGAGTCCGGAAGGGAGAAGCGGGACAGGAGCCTCGCGGGTGCCCGCCGAGATTCTACTGATGCGCCCATTCCTGAATCTGCCAGAACAGCCCCGGTGAGTGGGGCTGAAGCTTCAGTATTGTTGGTGCCGAGTGATAGCACAAGGAGGAGCCCGGTGAACGGGGCTCCCCAGGCACTGTTGGTGCCAAAGCTGATGCTGCACAGCTGCACCGCGAGTATGGGGGCAGCTATACCGAAGGGGGGCATTCCTTTTTGGGCCCACCAGCGAAGCCCCTGTGAGGGGGGCTCCCAGAGCACTGTTGGTGCTCGTTTTTGGTCGCACAGCTGCACCGTCGGAATGCGGGCAGCTGCAACATTGGGGGCATTGTCTTTGGTCTCTAGAGAGACCCGGGTAGATTACACCCTCGTCCTCATTTCTGGTGCTGGCCTGTTGGGCCTGCACCCTGCTGCTGTGGCAGCTGAGAGCCCTGACTTTTGGACAGAGGGCATTTGGGAGCCCCAGAGAGGAAGGCCAGTTGGCCTGGGGTCACTTCTGTGGTATTGGGAGGGCGCAAGGCCCTACAAGTGATGCATAATGTGTTTATGCCTGAGGTGATGTATGCACCTAGGGAGTGTTACTACGGTGCACTTCTAAACGTGATTTATGCCTAATGTGTTTATGCATAATATGGTTCCACTAAGTACAGTATCTTGACCAGTAGTTACTGGTTGTGTTATTACCTGTTCTAATGGTTCTGACAGTTGACCCGATTGGCCCTGTCATGTATATAATCCCCTGTGAAGTATTGCCTAGTGCCAGGTGGCACAGTGTACATTTGTGATTATGATTCTAATGTGTTTATGATAATACAAAGGATATTTTTAATATAACCTTGTGTGGAGTTTCCTTTGTGGTGTGCCTAGTGTGTTGCTGCTGTGTGTGTGTGTTGCGCAAACGCTTTACACGTTGCCTCTGGGATAAGCCTGACTGCTCGTGCCAAGCTACCAAGGGGGTGAGCAGGGGTTATCTTCAGCGTGTAACTCCCTTGCCCTGACTAGAGTGGTGGTTTCTGCCTGGCTTAGGCGCATGCCCTAGCCAACTAGAAATCCCATTTCTAACATTGGTTGTCAGCGGTGAGGATAGGACTTGCGTTTGCGCAGTACCACAGCGACAACTGGTTGCACTACAAACTCTGCATTTAGATAATCACATGGTTTGGGGATTATTTCTCCTGATTGTTTTTTTTTCTCCTAAAAGTGTCATTTTTGAATTGTGTACTCTTGCTTCAGCTCAGACGCCTAGGTCTCTTGTCTTGCACCTGTGGGTTGAGTGCCTTGCCAAGATAGGAGTCTAACCTATGACCTGAGAATGACCTGTTGGAACTATACGTCGAGGAGGAGGTAATGAGTGTTCTGCTAGGGAGAGGGGCATAGCCATATAGTAAGGCAGATACTACAGAAAACTGTTCCTTCAGAAAGTTATACTCATGGCAAGAGGATGAGTGCAATTATGAGTCCTGGAGGGACCTTGACAGGGTTACCCAGTCCACATACCAAGAGGGTGGTGGTTTTGCAGCGTGGCCCTGAAGAGTCTGAAGAGGAGAGATGAAAATGACAGGACAGGGACGCCAGTAGATAGTGAGGACCCCGATGAGAGGGAGTCCCTTGCTGGGTCCAGTGCCAGGGGCAGTGCCCCATCCCTTTCCATGGTCCCCAGAGGAGTGGGCGGATAGGAGGGAAGAAAGGCAGCATCAGCTGGCTTTGGAGAAGCTCAAATTGGAGCATGCCATGGGGCTAGCGCAGCTGGATGTGGGGCACAGAGAGGCCCAGAGAGCCTTAGAGGAGAAAAAGGCATTGTTGGCTCAGGAGTTGAGTCTCAAGGCAGTGGGCCTTGAAGAGAAAAGCTAGAGACTGAGAGGGTCTTAGCGCAGGAGAGGATGGCGGAGGCAGAGAGGGCCTTCACCAGGGAGAAACTAGCTCTTGAGGAAAGGTATGTCCCCTGAGTGTAGTTTCAGTGGTCTGAATTCACCAGTGAGGGTGGGGTCCAGTGGTGGCAGCAATATGGAGTCCAGTGCAGGAAGTCGTCCACTCCCAGATGCCCAGAGTATGGTGCCTGGTTCCCACGAAGAAGGTGTCACCCCTGAGGGTATAGGTTGAGGTTCAGAGGCAGTAGGAAACTGCCTCACCAGTCTTGGGGGAGTTTGTGGATTTGAATGTTGTGATGCACTGGAAGGATTGGGTGATGGGTAGCACAGCAAATGATTTTGAAGGGCTGTATAATCTGGTTGTCAGAGAGCACATGTTCAGTAATTGTTTTCCGGGGTTACGCCAACACCTGTTGGAGTGTGAGTTCTCTGATCCCAGGGAGCTTGCATGGGAGGCAGACCTCTGGGTGAGTTGCCAGAGGGTCTGAAGAGGCATTGGGGAGTGACACTAAGAGGAGTGGCTCAGGTATTTCCCAGCCCAGAGTGGTGGGAGAAGTTCAGAGTAGTCCCAGCTAGGTCCCGGTGTAGTGGGAGGGTGTAGGGACTCACGATCCTGTCTCCACGGAGAAGGAGTGAGAATGGGATGCGTCCCAAGGTGCCCAAAACTCAGTCTCAGGGCCTGGAGGGTTCCTTAAGGGAACACCAGGCAGGGAGCCTAGGCTGTACTGGTAGGCCATCCATTGAGGGGGATCTCCTAGTGTCAGGAGAACTGTGGAGTATCTGTAAGCAGACCTCCATCAGTTCTGGTGTTTGGCAGTGCCACTCCTAAGTGGAGGGTGCAGAAGTCCAGACGGAAGGGGTGAGAAGGGGAGAGAGTCCTCAGTGGAAGAACCAGTGGGTCAGGGGCCAGCCAGAAGGGCTGAGCCTCCTAGGAGTGACCATGGTGACACCACTTCTGTTTTGGGGGATCTCCACGCACTGTCAGATGGACAGGGGTCAGGAGATCAGCGCCAAGCAGACTGTCACGCAACACATGAGGTATGTGTTAACCTTGGGGGGGCATACATGCTCCCCAGGAAGTCCTGGTGTGCCAGGGGGGTGCTCAGCCGCATGGTTTAGTCCCTGGGTTGGGAGGCCAGGTTCAGGTTCTGCCTGACCTGGAGGGAAGGACATCTGTAAGCAGTGTCCTGACCGGTTTGTCTTCTGGGGGTACCACTCCAGATGGGAGGGTGCAGAACTCTGGAAGGAGGTGCAGAGGGAGGGAGTCCTTGCATCTGACCCCGGTTCAACCGCAGGGTTGAGTCCCTGGGTTGGGAGGCCAGGTTCAGGTTCTGCCTGACCTGGAGGGAAGGACATCTGTAACCAGTGTCCCTACCGGTTTATCTTCTAGGTACCACTCCAGGTGGGAGGGTGCAGAACTCTGGAAGGGGGTGCAGAGGGAGGGAGTCCTCGCCTCTGACCCCGGTGCAACCTGAGGGTTTAGATCCTAGGTTGGGAGACCAGTTGCAGGAGAGAGGTCCTGAACTGGTGGGAGAGTTGTGTTCTGAGGGTGCTTCTCCTGGGAGGAGAGTGCAGAACCCCAGAAGGAGAGGTAAGGGGAGGAGAGCCTCGCCCGAGACCTCTGGTCAGCCTGAGGGTGCGGACCCTAGGTTGGAGGATCAGTGGCAGTTTAGAACTGCACTGATGAGAGGTAGAGTGGAGAATGGGTACTATGTACCAGGGGTTACTGCCCCCCACTCTGTGAGATGGCAAGGACCAGAGACATCTGGGTGGCCTAGGGCCTGGTCCTGGCCAAGGACAAGCTAGGGAGTACCAGTGGGGTAGCTTAGTTGGTCCTGGGAGCTTTGACAGAGAGAACCACCTGGGTTCAGTTTGACGTAGAACTGGAGTATGCCCCTGCAGTTGCTGGCCTGCGTCCGTGTTCTATCGCCCCAAGCAGGGAAGCCCATCAAGGTAATGATTGGTCTACCCTGGCTTTTGGCTGGAAGGGGGGTGTGTTGGAATTGGCCCTTTTTGCAGGGTCATCCCTGAACTTTTTGCCTTCCTCCTAGTCTTTTTTCTGACCTGGTGTTGGTGGTCTTAGGACTCTGGGCACTTTAGCACTGCTGTCCAGTGTAAAGTGCGTGTGCTCTCTGTGGTAAACATGGTAAGATTGGTCTACACCTGTTTGGCGTATTTCATTTACCTGATCAGTCCCTCAGTAATGTCGAATCTCATATACCCAGGGCCAGTAAATTAAATGCTACTGGTGGGCTTGCAGCGCTGCTTGCGCGACCCACCAGAGTAGCCTTTCAAACCTGTCTCAGGCCTCTGCCATTACAGGTCCTGTGCGTGCAGTTTACTGCCACTGTGACGTGGCACCTAAAGTGCGTGCCACGCCTGTGACCCCCTTATACTGCATGTCAGTCACCCCTAAGGTAGGCTCTAGCTAGCCCTATGGGCAGGGTGCATTGTAGGTAAAAGGTAGGACATGTACCTTAAGTGTGTGACATGTCCTGGTAGTGACAAACAGCCATTTTGGTTTCTCACTGCTGTGAGGCTGCCCTCCCATAGGAATGCATTGGGGATTCCCTGATAAGTGTTTCAGTGGTAATTCCTGATATGAGAGGAGCAGCGTGGTCAAGTTTGGTATGTTTGGAATAGTGATAATAAATGCTGCGTAATGGTGTGCGCAGATTTATGATCACTATTTTAGAAATGCCACTTTCAGAAGATAGCGATACCAAAGGGGATGATGGACGGAGCGTTAGAGCAAATCAAACACTCACCCCCAGTCAACTGATCTGGGTTTAATCCATTATCATTCTTTAGCTCACTCCACCACCCCAGTTCAGACATGGCCATATGCAAATCAGTCTGACCCCTGTGCCTCATGGGAACAGTCCAGCCCGAACTGCCAAGCCATGTCTTCCCTGGACCGGAAACAAGCATCCTGGGACCGGTTTCGGGTTCAAAACCCTCATCAGCCAGGCTATCTTGAATCCAGTGGCAAAGTGAGCAAGGGACCCACGTCTGGGCATACCCTGCCAACTTAGGGCGAACAAAGCGATACCAAAGGGGATGATGGACGGAGCGTTAGAGCAAATCAAACACTCACCCCCAGTCAACTGATCTGGGTTTAATCCATCATCATTCTTTAGCTCACTCCACCACCCCAGTTCAGACATGGCCATATGCAAATCAGTCTGACCCTGTGCCTCATGGGAACAGTCCAGCCCGAACTGCCAAGCCATGTCTTCCTGGACCGGAAACAAGCATCCTGGGACCGGTTTCGGGTTCAAAACCCTCATCAGCCAGGCTATCTTGAATCCAGTGGCAAAGTGAGCAAGGGACCCACGTCTGGGCATACCCTGCCAACTTAGGGCGAACAAAGCGATACCAAAGGGGATGATGGACGGAGCGTTAGGAGCAAATCAAACACTCACCCCCAGTCAACTGATCTGGGTTTAATCCATCATCATTCTTTAGCTCACTCCACCACCCCAGTTCAGACATGGCCATATGCAAATCAGTCTGACCCTGTGCCTCATGGGAACAGTCCAGCCCGAACTGCCAAGCCATGTCTTCCCTGGACCGGAAACAAGCATCCTGGGACCGGTTTCGGGTTCAAAACCCTCATCAGCCAGGCTATCTTGAATCCAGTGGCAAAGTGAGCAAGGGACCCATGTCTGGGCATTCCCTGCCAACTTAGGGAGAACAAAGCGATACCAAAGGGGATGATGGACGGAGCGTTAGAGCAAATCAAACACTCACCCCCAGTAAACTGGTCTGGGTTTAATCCATCATCATTCTTTAGCTCACTCCACCACCCCAGTTCAGACATGGCCATATGCAAATCAGTCTGACCCTGTGCCTCATGGGAACAGTCCAGCCCGAACTGCCAAGCCATGTCTTCCCTGGACCGGAAACAAGCATCCTGGGACCGGTTTCGGGTTCAAAACCCTCATCAGCCAGGCTATCTTGAATCCAGTGGCAAAGTGAGCAAGGGACCCACGTCTGGGCATACCCTGCCAACTTAGGGCGAACAAAGCGATACCAAAGGGGATGATGGACGGAGCGTTAGAGCAAATCAAACACTCACCCCCAGTCAACTGATCTGGGTTTAATCCATTATCATTCTTTAGCTCACTCCACCACTCCAGTTCAGACATGGTCATATGCAAATCAGTCTGACCCTGTGCCTCATGGGAACAGTCCAGCCCGAACTGCCAAGCCATGTCTTCCCTGGACCGGAAACAAGCATCCTGGGACCGGTTTCGGGTTCAAACCCTCATCAGCCAGGCTATCTTGAATCCAGTGGCAAAGTGAGCAAGGGACCCACGTCTGGGCATACCCTGCCAACTTAGGCGAACAAAGCGATACCAAAGGGGATGATGGACGGAGCGTTAGAGCAAATCAAACACTCACCCCCAGTCAACTGATCTGGGTTTAATCCATCATCATTCTTTAGCTCACTCCACCACCCCAGTTCAGACATGGCCATATGCAAATCAGTCTGACCCTGTGCCTCATGGGAACAGTCCAGCCCGAACTGCCAAGCCAAGTCTTCCCTGGACCGGAAACAAGCATCCTGGGACCGGTTTCGGGTTCAAAAATGATGATGGATTAAACCCAGATCAGTTGACTGGGGGTGAGTGCTTGCAATGTTCAACACTCCGTCCATCATCCCCTTTGGTTTTGCTACTTTCAGAAGATGGCATTTCTGTGTGCTATGTGTCTCTGCCTGCCTGATGTGTATTGCATGTCTGGCTCTGGAGTGACAGGGGCTGGTGAGGTGTGTGGCTCCAGAGGGGCTGGGTGAGTCAGCGCTAGGCTGAATGGGCAGATCTGCATTTGGAGTAGTGGGAGGAGTAGTCCCTGACCCTGAATAGGTCTGTCCCTGCCTGGCTGAATGCTGGCTCCGCCCCTGTGGTGTGTCTGAGGACAGAGCCCCACCTGACAAAGGAGAGTAGAAGCACTGTAAGCAAGTGCTTCAGTACCCCCAGAACCAGTTGGGAGTGGTTGTCCAAGCCTCTGTGCCAGGGCAGAACAAAGAGAAATGTGATATAAATATTGGGGCTGTGACCCCATGTCAGTGTGCTGTTTTGGGTGCTTGAACTGCTGGGCCCCAGGAGGAACCACCACGAGGGATCGCCCTCTGCTGGAGGGCCCTGTGAGCTGGCCTGCCTGGGCCCAGCTCTGCCCTGTGGGACTTTGGGGCAAGAGGAGAGGACTGCTCCTGTGTTTTGGCACCCCTTTGTGCCCAGCTTTGCCTTTTGAGCTCTTGGCTGCTAGCGCCTCGTGAGCGCTACATCTTGATTTACTGGTGCCAGGACGGAAGGAGCGCTTGTACCCTGCAGCGCGGAGCTACAAAAGTGTCCCAGAGGGAATCCCGGTGTAGGGATTCCCCAGTGCTGCACAAGTGGAGTCGAAGCCTACCCCGCATTTTGGGCGTACAGGAGAGCGGGAGCCTACCCCGCATTTTCGGTGACCGGAGAAGAAGCGCAGCCGGCGAGGAAGTCAGGCATCTTGCCTGGTTGTGGGCGGGGCCACCTGACCCGCGGAGACGAAGCCTCACGGGCTCCTGTTGCCCTCGGAGGAAGTCAGGCAGCTGAGCCTGGTGGTGGGCGGGGCCCGGCGGAAGGTGGAGCCGGTGCCTCGCGGGCCCGAGACCCGAGAAAGGGAAGCGGCCCCAGCGTGGAGGCCGGTAGAGTCCCCACGGAGTCCGGAAGGGAGAAGCGGGACCGGAGCCTCGCGGGTGCCCGCTGAAATTCTACTGATGTGCCCATTCCTGAATCTGCCAGAACAGCCCCGGTGAGTGGGGCTGAAGCTTGAGTATTGTTGGTGCCGAGTGATGGCACAAGGAGGAGCCCGGTGAACGGGGCTCCCCAGGCACTGTTGGTGCCACAGCTGATGCTGCACAGCTGCACCGCGAGGTTGCGGGCAGCTATACCGAAGGGGGCATTCCTTTTGGGCCCACCAGCAAAGCCCCGGTGAGGGGCTCCCAGAGCACTGTTGGTGCTCGTTTTGGTCGCACAGCTGCACCGCCGGATAGCGGGCAGCTGCAACGTTGGGGGCATTGTTTTGGGTCTCTAGAGAGACCCGGGTGGATTACACCCTCACCCTCATTTCTGGTGCTGGCCTGTTGGGCCTGCACCCTGCTGCCGTGGCAGCTGAGAGCTCTGACTTTTGGACAGAGGGCATTTGGACCCAAAAGAAGGCCAGTTGGCCTGGGGTCACTTTTGTGGTATTGGGAGGGCCAAGGCCCTACAAGGATGCATAATGTGTTTATGCCTGAGGTGATGTATGCACCTAGGGAGTGTTACTACGGTGCACTTCTAAACGTGATTTATGCCTAATGTGTTTATGCATAATATGGTTCCACTAAGTACAGTATCTTACCAGTAGTTACTGGTTGTGTTATTACCTGTTCTAATGGTTCTGACAGTTGCCCGATTGGCCCTGTCATGTATATAATCCCCTGTGAAGTATTGCCTAGTGCCAGGTGGCACAGTGTACATTTGTGATTATGATTCTAATGTGTTTATGATAATACAAAGGATATTCTTAATATAACCTTGTGTGGAGTTTCCTTTGTGGTGTGCCTAGTGTGTTGCTGCTGTGTGTGTGTGTTGCGCAAACGCTTTACACGTTGCCTCTGGGATAAGCCTGACTGCTCGTGCCAAGCTACCAAGGGGGTGAGCAGGGGTTATCTTCAGCGTGTAACTCCCTTGCCCTGACTAGAGTGGTGGTTTCTGCCTGGCTTAGGCGCATGCCCTAGCCAACTAGAAATCCCATTTCTAACATTGGTTGTCAGCGGTGAGGATAGGACTTGCGTTTGCGCAGTACCACAGCGACAACTGGTTGCACTACAAACTCTGTATTTAGATAATCACAGGTTTGGGGATTATTTCTCCTGATTGTTTTTTTTTCTCCTAAAAGTGTCATTTTTGAATTGTGTACTCTTGCTTCAGCTCGGACGCCTAGGTCTCTTGTTTTGGACTGTGGGTTGTGTATCTTGCCAGGATAGGGTTAATCTATAATGAGAATGACCTTTGGGAGTACACGGAGGAGGAGGTAATGAGTTTCTGTAGAGAAAGGGGGATACCAATAGAAGGCAACTTCCACAGAAAACTGTTCCTCTTTGAAGCAACCCGCAAGGGAGTAGTCTTAGAGCCCTGGAGGGACCTTACAGATTACCCCTCCGCATACCTAAGTGGTGGTTTTGTAGGAGGGCCTGGAGAGTCTGAAGAGGAGAGAGAAAATGACTGGGCAGGGACGCCAGTAGATAGTGAGGACCCCGATGAGAGGGAGTCCCTTGCTGGGTCCAGTGCCGGGGGCAGTGCCCCATCCCTTTCCCTGTCCCCAGAGGAGTGGGCGGATAGGAGGGAAGAAAGGGAGCATCAGCTGGCTTTGGAGAAGCTCAGGTTAGAGCATGCCAAGGAGATAGCACAGCTGGGTGTGGAGGAGAAAAAGCTAGAGACTGAGAGGGTCTTAGCGCAGGAGAGGATGGCGGAGGCAGAGAGGGCCTTCACCAGGGAGAAACTAGCTCTTGAGGAAAGGTTGTCCCCTGAGTGTAGTTTCAGTGGTCTGAATTCACCAGTGAGGGTGGGGTCCAGTGGTGGCAGCAATTTGGAGTCCAGTGTGGAAGCGTCCACTCCCAGAGCCCAGAGTATGGTACCTAGTTCCCAGGAAGAAGGTGTCACCCCTGAAGGGTATAGGTTGAGGTTCAGGGGCAGTAGGAAACTGCCTCACCAGTCTTGGGGGGAGTTTGTGGATTTGTGTTGTGATGCACTGGAAGGATGGGTGATGGGTAGCACAGCAAACAATTTTGAAGGGCTGTTCAATCTGGTTGTCAGAGAGCACATGTTCAGTAATTGTTTTCCGGGGTTACGCCAACACCTGTTGGAGTGTGAGTTCTCTGATCCCAGGGAGCTTGCACGGGAGGCAGACCTCTGGGTGGTTGCCAGAGGGTCTGAAGAGGCATTGGGGAGTGACACTAAGAGGAGTGGCTCAGGTATTTCCCAGCCCAGAGTGGTGGGAGAGGTTCAGAGTAGCCCAGCTAGGTCCCGGTGTAGTGGGAGTGTTGTAGGGACTCACGACCTGTCTCCGCGGAGAAGGAGTGAGAATGGGATGCGTCCCAAGGTGCCCGAAACTCAGTCTCAGGGCCTGGAGGGTTCCTTAAGGGAACACCAGGTGGGGAACCTAGGCTGTACTGGTAGGCCATCCGTTGAGGGGGATCTCCTAGTGTCAGGAGAACTGGGAGTTCTGTAAGCAGACCTCCATCAGTTCTGGTGTCTGGCGGTGCCACTCCTAAGTGGAGGGTGCAGAAGTCCAGAGGAAGGGGTGAGAGGGGGAGAGAGTCCCCAGTGGAAGAACCAGTGGGTCAGGGGCCAGCCATAAGGGCTGAGCCTCCTAGAAGTGACCATGGTGACACCACTTGTTTTGGGGGATCTCCGCGTACTGTCAGATGGACAGGGGTCGGGAGATCAGCGCCAGGCAGACTGTCACGCAACACATGAGGTATGTGTTACCCTTGGGGGGGGCATGCATGCTCCCCAGGAAGTCCTGGTGTGCCAGGCGGGTGCTCAGCCGCAGGGATTAGTCCCTGGGTTGGGAGGCCAGGTTCAGGTTCTGCCTGACCTGGAGCGAAGGACATCTGTAAGCAGTGTCCTGACCGGTTTGTCTTCTAGGGGTACCACTCCAGGTGGGAGGATGCAGAACTCTGGAAGGGGTGCAGAGGGAGGGAGTCCTCGCATCTGACCCCGGTTCAACCGCAGGGTTGAGTCCCTGGGTTGGGAGGCCAGGTTCAGGTTCTGCCTGACCTGGAGGGAAGGACATCTGTAACCAGTGTCCCTACCGTTTTGTCTTCTGGTGGGAGGGTGCAGAACTCTGGAAGGGGGTGCAGAGGGAGGGGGTCCTCGCCTCTGACCCCGGTGCAACCTGAGGGTTTAGATCCTAGGTTGGGAGACCAGTTGCAGGAGAGAGGTCCTGAACTGGTGGGACAGTTGTGTTCTGAGGGTGCTTCTCCTGGGAGGAGAGTGCAGAACCCCAGAAGGAGAGGTAAGGGGAGGAGAGCCTCGCCCGAGACCTCTGGTCAGCCTGAGGGTGCGGACCCTAGGTTGGAGGATCAGTGGCAGTTTAGAACTGCACTGATGAGAGGTAGAGTGGAGAATGGGTACTATGTACCAGGGGTTACTGCCCCCCACTCTGTGAGATGGCAAGGACCAGAGACATCTGGGTGGCCTAGGGCCTGGTCCTGGCCAAGGACAGCTAGGGAGTACCAGTGGGGTAGCTTAGTTGGTCCTGGGAGCTTTGACAGAGAGAACCACCTGGGTTCAGTTTGACGTAGAACTGGAGTATGCCCCTGCAGTTGCTGGCCTGCGTCCGTGTTCTATCGCTCCAAGCAGGAAGCCCATCAAGGTAATGATTGGTCTACCCTGGCTTTTGGCTGGAAGGGGGTGTGTTGGAATTGGCCCTTTTTGCAGGGTCATCCCTGAACTTTTTGCCTTCCTCCTAGTCTTTTTCTGACCTGGTGTTGGTGGTCTTAGGACTCTGGGCACTTTAGCACTGCTGTCCAGTGTAAAGTGCGTGTGCTCTCTGTGGTAAACATGGTAAGATTGGTCTACACCTGTTTGGCGTATTTCATTTACCTGACAGTCCCCAGTAATGTGGAATCTCATATACCCAGGGCCAGTAAATTAAATGCTACTGGTGGGCTTGCAGCGCTGCTTGCGCGACCCACCAAAGTAGCCTTTCAAACCTGTCTCAGGCCTCTGCCATTACAGGTCCTGTGCGCGCAGTTTACTGCCACTGTGACGTGGCACCTAAAGTGTGTGCCACGTCTGTGACCCCCCTCTTTACTGCATGTCAGTCACCCCTAAGGTAGGCCCTAGCTAGCCCTATGGGCAGGGTACATTGTAGGTAAAAGGTAGGACATGTACCTTAAGTGTGTGACATGTCCTGGTAGTGACAAACAGCCATTTTGGTTTCTCACTGCTGTGAGGCTGCCCTCCCATAGGAATGCATTGGGGATTCCCTGATAAGTGTTTCAGTTGTAATTCCTGATATGAGAGGAGCAGCGTGGTCAAGTTTGGTATGTTTGGAATAGTGATAATAAATGCTGCGTAATGGTGTGCGCAGATTTATGATCACTATTTTAGAAATGCCACTTTCAGAAGATAGCGATACCAAAGGGGATGATGGACGGAGCGTTAGAGCAAATCAAACACTCACCCCCAGTCAACTGATCTGGGTTTAATCCATCATCATTCTTTAGCTCACTCCACCACCCCAGTTCAGACATGGCCATATGCAAATCAGTCTGACCCTGTGCCTCATGGGAACAGTCCAGCCCGAACTGCCAAGCCATGTCTTCCCTGGACCGGAAACAAGCATCCTGGGACCGGTTTCGGGTTCAAAACCCTCATCAGCCAGGCTATCTTGAATCCAGTGGCAAAGTGAGCAAGGGACCCACGCCTGGGCATACCCTGCCAACTTAGGGCGAACAAAGCGATACCAAAGGGGATGATGGACGGAGCGTTAGAGCAAATCAAACACTCACCCCCAGTCAACTGATCTGGGTTTAATCCATCATCATTCTTTAGCTCACTCCACCACCCCAGTTCAGACATGGCCATATGCAAATCAGTCTGACCCTGTGCCTCATGGGAACAGTCCAGCCCGAACTGCCAAGCCATGTCTTCCCTGGACCGGAAACAAGCATCCTGGGACCGGCTTCGGGTTCAAAACCCTCATCAGCCAGGCTATCTTGAATCCAGTGGCAAAGTGAGCAAGGGACCCACGTCTGGGCATACCCTGCCAACTTAGGGCGAACAAAGCGATACCAAAGGGGATGATGGACGGAGCGTTAGAGCAAATCAAACACTCACCCCCAGTCAACTGATCTGGGTTTAATCCATCATCATTCTTTAGCTCACTCCACCACCCCAGTTCAGACATGGCCATATGCAAATCAGTCTGACCCTGTGCCTCATGGGAACAGTCCAGCCCGAACTGCCAAGCCATGTCTTCCTGGACCGGAAACAAGCATCCTGGGACCGGTTTCGGGTTCAAAACCCTCATCAGCCAGGCTATCTTGAATCCAGTGGCAAAGTGAGCAAGGGACCCATGTCTGGGCATTCCCTGCCAACTTAGGACGAACAAAGCGATACCAAAGGGGATGATGGACGGAGCGTTAGAGCAAATCAAACACTCACCCCCAGTAAACTGATCTGGGTTTAATCCATCATCATTCTTTAGCTCACTTCCACCACCCCAGTTCAGACATGGCCATATGCAAATCAGTCTGACCCTGTGCCTCATGGGAACAGTCCAGCCCGAACTGCCAAGCCATGTCTTCCCTGGACCGGAAACAAGCATCCTGGGACCGGTTTCGGGTTCAAAACCCTCATCAGCCAGGCTATCTTGAATCCAGTGGCAAAGTGAGCAAGGGACCCACGTCTGGGCATACCCTGCCAACTTAGGGCGAACAAAGCGATACCAAAGGGGATGATGGACGGAGCGTTAGAGCAAATCAAACACTCACCCCCAGTCAACTGATCTGGGTTTAATCCATTATCATTCTTTAGCTCACTCCACCACTCCAGTTCAGACATGGTCATATGCAAATCAGTCTGACCCTGTGCCTCATGGGAACAGTCCAGCCCGAACTGCCAAGCCATGTCTTCCCTGGACCGGAAACAAGCATCCTGGGACCGGTTTCGGGTTCAAAACCCTCATCAGCCAGGCTATCTTGAATCCAGTGGCAAAGTGAGCAAGGGACCCACGTCTGGGCATACCCTGCCAACTTAGGGCGAACAAAGCGATACCAAAGGGGATGATGGACGGAGCGTTAGAGCAAATCAAACACTCACCCCCAGTCAACTGATCTGGGTTTAATCCATCATCATTCTTTAGCTCACTCCACCACCCCAGTTCAGACATGGCCATATGCAAATCAGTCTGACCCTGTGCCTCATGGGAACAGTCCAGCCCGAACTGCCAAGCCAAGTCTTCCCTGGACCGGAAACAAGCATCCTGGGACCGGTTTCGGGTTCAAAAATGATGATGGATTAAACCCAGATCAGTTGACTGGGGGTGAGTGCTTGCAATGTTCAACACTCCGTCCATCATCCCCTTTGGTTTTGCTACTTTCAGAAGATGGCATTTCTGTGTGCTATGTGTCTCTGCCTGCCTGATGTGTATTGCATGTCTGGCTCTGGAGTGACAGGGGCTGGTGAGGTGTGTGGCTCCAGAGGGGCTGGGTGAGTCAGCGCTAGGCTGAATGGGCAGATCTGCATTTGGAGTAGTGGGAGGAGTAGTCCCTGACCCTGAATAGGTCTGTCCCTGCCTGGCTGAATGCTGGCTCCGCCCCCCTGTGGTGTGTCTGAGGACAGAGCCCCACCTGACAAAGGAGAGTAGAAGCACTGTAAGCAAGTGCTTCAGTACCCCCAGAACCAGTTGGGACTGGTTGTCCAAGCCCTGTGCCAGGGCAGAACAAAGAGAAATGTGATATAAATATTGGGGCTGTGACCCCATGTCAGTGTGCTGTTTTGGGTGCTTGAACTGCTGGGCCCCAGGAGGAACCACCACGAGGGATCGCCCCTCTGCTGGAGGGCCCTGTGAGCTGGCCTGCCTGGGCCCAGCTCTGCCCTGTGGGACTTTGGGGCAAGAGGAGAGGACTGCTCCTGTGTTTTGGCACCCCTTTGTGCCCAGCTTTGCCTTTTGAGCTCTTGGCTGCTAGCGCCTCGTGAGCGCTACATCTTGAATTACTGGTGCCAGGATGGGAGGAGCGCTTGTGCCCTGCAGCGCGGGGCTACAAAAGTGTCCCAGAGGGAATCCCGGCGTAGGGATTCCCCCGTGCTGCACAAGTGGAGCGGGAGCCTACCCCGCATTTTGGGTGTACAGGAGAGCGGGAGCCTACCCCGTGTTTTCAGTGCCCGGAGAAGAAGCGCGGCCGGCGAGGAAGTCAGGCATCTTGCCTGGTTGTGGGCAGGGCCACCTGACCCGCAGAGACGAAGCCTCACGGGCTCCTGTTGCCCTCGGAGGAAGTCAGGCAGCTGAGCCTGGTGGTGGGCGGGGCCCGGCGGAAGGTGGAGCCGGTGCCTCGCGGGCCCGAGACCCGAGCGAGGAAGGGAAGCGGCCCCAGCATGGAGGCCGGTAGAGTCCCCCCGGAGTCCGGAAGGGAGAAGCGGGACCGGAGCCTCGCGGGTGCCCGCTGAAATTCTACTGATGTGCCCATTCCTGAATCTGCCAGAACAGCCCCGGTGAGTGGGGCTGAAGCTTGAGTATTGTTGGTGCCGAGTGATGGCACAAGGAGGAGCCCGGTGAACGGGGCTCCCCAGGCACTGTTGGTGCCAAAGCTGATGCTGCACAGCTGCACCGCGAGGTTGCGGGCAGCTATACCGAAGGGGGGCATTTCTTTTTGGGCCCACCAGCGAAGCCCCGGTGAGGGGGGCTCCCAGAGCACTGTTGGTGCTCGTTTTTGGTCGCACAGCTGCACCGCCGGATAGCGGGCAGCTGCAACGTTGGGGGCATTGTTTTGGGTCTCTAGAGAGACCCGGGTGGATTACACCCTCACCCTCATTTCTGGTGCTGGCCTGTTGGGCCTGCACCCTGCTGCCGTGGCAGCTGAGAGCTCTGACTTTTGGACAGAGGGCATTTGGACCCAAAAGAAGGCCAGTTGGCCTGGGGTCACTTTTGTGGTATTGGGAGGGCGCAAGGCCCTACAAGGATGCATAATGTGTTTGTGCCTGAGGTGATGTATGCACCTAGGGAGTGTTACTACGGTGGACTTCTAAATGTGATTTATGCCTAATGTGTTTATGCATAATATGGTTCCACTAAGTACAGTATCTTACCAGTAGTTACTGGTTGTGTTATTACCTGTTCTAATGGTTCTGACAGTAGCCCGATTGGCCCTGTCATGTATATAATCCCCTGTGAAATATTGCCTAGTGCCAGGTGGGACAGTGTACATTTGTGATTATGATTCTAATGTGTTTATGATAATACAAAGGCTATTTTGTATATAACCTTGTGTGGAGTTTCCTTTGTGGTGTGCCTAGTGTGTTGCTGCTGTGTGTGTGTGTTGCGCAAACGCTTTACACATTGCCTCTGGGATAAGCCTGACTACTCGTGCCAAGCTACCAAGGGGGTGAGCAGGGGTTATCTTCAGCGTGTAACTCCCTTGCCCTGACTAGAGTGGTGGTTTCTGCCTGGCTTAGGCGCATGCCCTAGCCAACCAGAAATCCCATTTCTAACATCAGGTCTCTTACAGTTTTACGCGGGACATCAAGTTGTGAATGAAACTACCACAGTACATTACCTTCCCCATAAGACTCCAGACTTGAGAGACTGTAGGAGGAGCAGTTTTGATATCATGGGTATTGTTGGGGTCAGAATCAATACTGACAGGTGCACACCTGCCAACCTCAACCATTTTCCCACAGTGCGAGAAAGGAGGCAGGGCTGTGAAGGTTCCAGGGCTTTGAGCCGGCCAATGTTAGAAGCATCATAGAGGGAGTGGGGACATATAGAGGGGCCGTCTTTTATAGCCAGTTTGGCTGAAGAATAATGGAGGGTTAATTGAGGGGGTAGGATTGAGGGCCCATTGTGGATTGATCAGCCTCCCCCCCCCAAAAAAACAAACAAATAAAGGCCTTTTAGCCTCATTTCGTGTCCTAGTGGTTTAAAAGCTCACAAGGGATACTATAGTATCGAAGGGCCTTCACAATTGCGCTGGAAACCTGCTCTAAGTAGGATTTTTCAGCTCACCTTCTTTTCATCGTATGATATAGGTTCTTCACTAAGTGACCAGATGAAACGAGTGACACTCGGTAGCCCTGTGTGAGTGGGCAGGCCTGCAGCTATGAAACAGTATCTGAAAAATCCATCCCCAGTTTCAGAAATTCTCACTTGCTGTGGTGCAATGTGAGCTAAGTTTCTTTGATTTTGGTGAGAACACCATACAGTCAGGAGAACTGTTGTTCTATGGATGCGGCATGCACCAGTATGCCATGAATGACGCTGTTTACACCTTGAAACTGCAACAGTACTTCTTAAGTTGAGTTCTGAAAGAATTAAGCAGCCCTTGCAATGCCAAAGCTGAGGTAATTTTAACACTGCAGATGAATGTGCTTTCAAATTGTGGTTATATATCTTGACCATTCACCCAAAACCAGTTGGTGGCATCCTCTATTCAGATTAATATTGGAGAACTATTTTGATCGATTTACTTCTACTTCCAGATCATCAACTGTTGGAGTTATGTGCCAATCACTTTTTATGGCGTGACTGGAGATGCAAATGTCTACACATGTTCGAATTTCAGACTATAATTATGCACTTCTGGGCACCAACAAATGCTGACACCCTACAGTGGCGGGCGACACAATTAAGAGGAGGTGGGGCGGGTGGAGTGGGTGCGGGGGAGCGTGGGAGGCAGAACTCGCAGGGGGTAATAAAAAAGAAAAAAACACTTACCGTAACCTGCCAGCCACCTACAGCATTGCATTGCGCTTCATTAAACTTTCTTGTCAGCAGGCACTGGGGCAGCATCACAGACTCCCATCCAATCCCCCGTGCTGCTCTCCTGCTTGAGAGCAGCGCAGGGATTGGCCTGAACGGGCTGAGAAAACACTGCGCTCAGGTCAGGGAGTCTGTGGGGTTTTTCCAGCCCGGCTGCTCAATGCAACCGGGTTGGAGAAACCTAAGTGCACATGTGTGTTTGGCAGGCCTGAGACGGCCGGCCAAACACACATGTGCACTTAGAAGGGCACATAGCACTCCTCCTCCCTCCTCCCATGCCTCGCCCCTCCATGCACAAGCTGACTCAGAGTCGGCAAGTGAAAAATAAAACGATAGTAAAATATCATTTTATTTTTCACTTGCTGGCTCTGAGCCAGTGGGGCGACGCCCCTCCGCCATTGCGGATGAGCCGCCCCTGATACCCAAGGGGTTAGAACGTCCAAATTCTTGAATATTCCATCATTTTCCTGTTTTTACAGTTCCATTTCTACTTGGCACACACATGGAACAAGATCCACCAATATCTTACAACTAGAGGTTGTACCGACAAATCTATGGGGAGTTGATAGGCCTGATTCACAAAGGGTCTCTGCACTCGTGGCATAGGCCCCGCAGTCGTGGGGGAGATTCCACAGTCGGGCGGAATCTCAGCAATGAGAATTCTCATTGTGGACATTCTGCCCAGAGTGTGGACACCCCCCCCCCCCATGACTTTGGGTCGCCGCCACAAATGCGGAGGCCCTTTGTGAATTAGGTCCTCAGTGTTTTCTCCTTTAAGCACCCAAAGCCTTAAAGAATTCCTCAAGCTTTCATCTAATTCATTGACGGAATGCCAAAAACAAATGATATGAAGCAAAGAGTTTCAGCCTCCTTGCAGCAGGTGAGAGTTCTGCCAGAGGGCTAAGTGATTGATAGTCAGTCAATTACATAACACACCCAGAGACGTCAGTGTAAGAGTAGCTATGGTTTTTCCAGATATTTACAGCTCGCACTTGCGCTGTGAGTTTCTTTTTTTCCGTCTTTCATCCAGGTCTGATATAATGTAATTCTGTGTGCTCTCTCTCTTTCTCTTTAACCAAACTAGGCTCTCCTTCAGGATCAATCTTGTTTTCTTCTCGTAACTCCATCGCAGACTTGTCAAAAGTCTGTGACTGATGCCAGGTTTGATGCAGGGGTTGAACATACAGCTTGGCAAAGTGATTACCTTTACCACAGAATTAACAGACCTTCCTTCTTGCCGGATATGTTGAGTCATGGGGAAGAGTACCTTAACAGTAGCCACTTGGCAGGCTTCTCATCAGATCATAAGGGTTCTTCGGGTGAGCACCAGCTTCACTCACTGATTCCACAGGCTTTGGTTTCACAAGCCAGGTTGCCAGGGATTCCTTAATATGGGTGGCACAGATTTCCGAAAGCTCGTGCGAGTGACCTGGTGTGAGCATCACAGGTAGCATCATCCTCTGTTCTGTAAATATCAATTGCTTCAGTTTGGCAGAGTTGCATCCCTGTATGATCTTAGTGCAAATCTACTCTCTGGTGCGGCTAATTCCCATGCACTGCCACCCCCCAAACAGGGTTGGGCGTAGTTTGCGGAGTTTCGCCACGCGGAACTCCGCGAAGTGACAAAAAAACTCAGCGGAGTTCCGCAAGTGGCGGAGTGCATTGCGAAGTGCCGTTCGCTCTGGTCTTCCTGCCACTCGGGTAGAAATTCTACCCGAGCGGCAGCTCGCGAACTTACCGTTCACGAGCGCGAGCGGGGAAGAAACTCTGCTGCACTACGCGGAGCGGAGTTTTCTGCACTTCGCGAGCTCCTCGGAGCGCGGAGTGCAGAAAACTCCGCAAACTCCGCGAACGGAGCGGATTTCACCGCCCAGGCCTAAACTCAAGCATGAAACACATGCATGAATTCCTTTGGACCCTACTAAGCTAGCCTCAAAATTAAATGTTTGTAATCAGGGTTAGCTTGAGTGCTAAGCTGCCTACTGAGATCAGCCCTTTAGCATCATAATCATCCAATTGACCAATTGAAGGGAGAGTCCAGCATAGTGTGTAGACCTCCCCATCGTTTAAATACAGCCATATAGACCTGTTTCAGTTTATTTTGTGGGATAGAAGTTAGTTTTTAAATCTGGACGTGTAGAGCCTCCATCTTCGCCTCAAAGAAGATGGCGAAGACAGCTTATCAAAGAGCAACACAGCAGACGTCGGAAATTGGAGCATGGTGGAGGTCGAGCAGGAGCTGCCCCGGAGGACACCATTACCGACAGATCAGTCAGGGCCCGAACAAATCCACTGAATGAAGGACCCTTCCGCCAAGATAAAATGTCTACCAAGCTGTATGTTGATTATGGGAAAAGCTTACTTTTTCTACGCGTGTATGCCATGCACATCAAACATGGGGCATGGAAGGGAGAAAGATGTCAATTGTCCCTCCAGCAGCACAAAAGTAAAAGCTGGACTCATCCCACAGAGACAAAGGTGAAGTCACTGATGCTGGACAGCAAAGAGGTCCCGTGGCACAGCCCCAACACCTTAGGGGCCAGAGGTGTTGTGATGGATGAAGAAGTGTGTTTGCCAACACGCGCATGAGAAGGCATCCACACGCTACCCGTTTCTCAGGCAGGTCAAATGACAGAGCGTCAAATACAGTGAAGAACAAATTTACTACACCAAACCATGCTCAAAGGTGGGGCCACGAGGGTATAGAGCGCACATCACCAAGAGAGGGCGCTAAGAGCAGTAGGTCGGGGTCTTGACTGCCGTTGAGCTGCAGGAACAGAAGCCAACAGGGATTATCAACAGAAACAGGTCTCACAAAGCGGGGAGACCCACCTTGGCATGTTATGTGTAATCAGGTATAGTGCATGCTGGCTGTAAACATGACATATATCCTTTGGCTTGCTGTGCTCAAAGTGCCCAAGCTCATGCCCTAAGGTCTCTTATTTACACTATGACCTCAGTAAAGCACCAAACCAAAATACAATTAAACGGAGAGTGGTTTGTATCCTTTCCAAAACACCCCCCCTTTTGTCCTGGAAGACATAACAGGGGCCAGTTCTGCAAAAGTGATCACACTCACTGCTTTTGGTGCTACTCCCCAGTATACCCTAACAAGTGGTACACATATCACGACTATTTTAGGATTATGAATGGTGTACCCCAGCTGTCTGGATCTGGAGCACTGAGAGACTTTTTTTGTGAGCAAAGCTCGTCGCTTAATGCACAATTTTGCTGGAAAATATAATGTTCCCTTCCTCTATGATCATTTTGAGATCCCTCTTTCTTAAAATCCGATCTTATTGGTTTTGATATACTGTATTACCCCTATGTGGACAACAGAACCGCACCTTCCCAACAAAGTTAAGACAAGCCCGGGAATGTCACAAGGCCCCACAGGCGAAACACTCGTACGTAAGCGGACGGGCACACTATAGAGAGACAAGTGACTTACATCGTGAGATTATTACTGCAGGTACTTTTATCCCTTTCATGGAGATTTCCTATCATGTTGTTTTTTACGATGGGATGTGAATGAACTACATCCCCTTTGATGTGATTTTAGGGCAAAAATAGATCAAGGATTTTGTCAGACAACTAGAGAGGCTTCATCAACTTTAGTGAAATGTGTTAATCACTGTCAGACCTTTATGTTTACTATATCTCTAAAAAAGCTTCTTAAAGAACAAGTTACTTACCTTAGGTAACGATGTATCTGTAAGAGACATATGTTAGTTATAGATTCCTTACCTTAGAATTACCCCCAGGTGTCAGACTGGATCCGGAGAATTTTTCGTAGCAGTACCCCTGAGCATCGGTGGGTGGCGTTGGTCGACTCCGCGTCCGTCGTCGGCGTCGTGGTCGCCAGGATGACGTCGCAGTGCCTACATAGACGCCGCCCCTACCCGCTGATGTCAGTTCTGACACGACTTTCCACGCCAGAAGCGCAGAGCCATGAAAGACACTAACCACTGGTGCGCCACAACTAGGGCCCTATAAGGGAGTCCTTATCCCTAGAAGTCAGTTCGCAGAGCAGGGAGGATGGGTGGCGCGGTAAGGAATCTATAACTAACATATGTCTCTTACAGATACATCATTACCGAAGGTAAGTAACTTGTTCATCTGAAAGAGACTGTTAGTTATAGATTCCTTACCTTAGAAAAAATACCCCAGCAATACCATCCTCGGAGGAGGGTCTGCAAACTAGGTTCACACCAGAAAGTCCAGGAGTACTGAACGGGCAAAATAGCCGTCCCTCCGGATTTGGCTGTCCAGGCAGTAATGTCTGGTGAACGTGTGCAAGGATGCCCACGTGGCCGCCTGGCAGATGTCAAGAAGTGGAACTCCACGTGCTAATGCAGTAGTTGCTGCCGTAGCCCTAGTGGAATGAGCACGCAGCCCCACTGGAGGTTCCTTTTTCGCTAAAGGGTAACAGACTTTAAAACAAAGGACAACCCATCGAGAGATAGTACGCTTTCTGAACAGCCCGACTTTTCTCGGCACCTACATAGCCAACGAAGAGTTGATCATTCACCCGAAAACCTTTTGTGCGGTCAAGTTAGAAAGAGAGCGCACGGTTAGGGTCCAGATGGTGGAGTCTCTCCTCCTCCTTGGAAGGGTGTGGAGGTGGGAAAAAGGTGGGCAAAGTGATCGTTTGTCCTATGTGAAATGGTGTAATCACTTTAAGAAGGAACAAGGGCCTCGTCCTAAGCACCACTTTGTCAGGATGAACAGAGAAGAAAGGGGGCTTAGAAGACAGAGCTTGAAGCTCACTCACCCTGCGATCAGAGGTGATAGCAACAAGAAAGGCAGTTTTTAGAGTGAGGAGCCTGAGAGGACAGTTGTGAAGAGGCTGGAAGGGAGCACACATAAGAAATGTGAGAACAAGATTCAAGTCTCACTGGGGCATTATGAAAGGAGATGGAGGAAAGAGCTGAGTAATGCCCTTAAAGAATCTATTTACAATAGGGGACTTGAAGAAAGAGGGTTGATCTGGCAGCCGAAGGAAAGCAGAGATAGCTGCAAGATAACCTTTAAGAGTGCCCTGAGCAGAGTCCTGCTGGGCCAAAGAAAGTATATACAAGAGAACCTCTGAAAGAGGGGCAGAAAGGGGATCCACAGCCTTTGCTGTGCACCATGCCACAAACTTGTTCCATCTACAGGCGTATACCGTTTTAGTGGAGGGACGCCTGGCTGCCAAGATGACATTACAGACTTCGGGTGGAAGGTCAAAAGCTGTCAACTGTCGCCGCTCAATCTCCACGCAAGGAGGTGGAGGCTGGACAGTTTCGAGTGAAGAACCGTCCCCTGCTGCTGCGACAGAAGATCCTCCTGAAGGGACAGTCTGATCGGAGGATCGATGGCCATGCTCAGGAGCTCGGAGTACCAGACTCTTCGTGCCCAGTCCGGAGCCACAAGAATGACTTGGGGCCAGTCGTTCTTGATCTTCTTCAGCACTCGGGGCAGAAGTGGTACAGGCGGAAAGGCGTACAGGAGGCCGCAACTCCACTCGCAACGAAAAGCGTCGCCGAGGGAGTGCCGCCTTGGAAACTCCAGCGCGCAGAACTGCTGACATTGCGCGTTCTCTTCGGTGGCGAACAGATCTAACTAAGGCTCTCCCCACCGTTGAAAGAGACCTTGCACCATCTCCGAGTGAAGATGCCATTCGCGATCTACCAGAACGGGAAAGGACAATTCTTCAAGAGAAAATGCTTAACAATTTTGTAGAAATTTAATTAAACCCAAGCAAAAGAAGTATTTTGATTTCAATTTTTTATTTTATATTTTAGCAATTTGGTAATCAGTTCATACATTAATTACATGTAAGCTGTCGATACCATTTAGGAAAAAGCAATTTTGAACAGTAGGCTCCAAAGAGGGTGCAAGGGGAAAGGTGATGGATAAAGTGCTCGTGAATTAGATAAGGAAAATGAGTGGAACAATTAGAAACAATTTAAAAAACAATTTAGGAACCTGTCTGTGAATTATTAACACCATTCATATACTCCATATAGAGTTATAGAATTCACATTGTGGTCTAAACATGGGATATAGTTCCAGTACAGGTGAGTATGGTTGGTATGTCGACGTTTCAACCCCAGGTGTAGTGTAAAGGCCAATTGTTCCTTAGAAAGGGGTCTTCTTCAGGACTGGGATGGGAATAACCTAGGAGATAGTAAAGGAACAATAAGATACTTGATGATTGGTAGGTGGAGCTTGGGTATGGAAAGGATGGTAGCAAGGCTCGCCTATAGAGCACTGTGCAGAGATCAGTGCAATGACAACGAAGGTTGATCTAATTCACGAGCACTTTATCCATCACCTTTCCCCTTGCACCCTCTTTGGAGCCTACTGTTCAAAATTGCTTTTCCCTAAATGGTATCCGCAGCTTACATGTAATTAATGTATGAACTGATTACCAAATTGCTAAAATATAAAATGAAAAATTGAAATCAAAATTCTTCTTTTGCTTTTGCTTGGGTTTAATTAAATTTCTACAAAATTGTTAAGCATTTTCTCTTGAAGAATTGTCCTTTTCCGTTCGGACCACTTGTGTCTCTTTACATACATTACCCAGGTCCTACGGATTATTTGGGTCTCCCCATTGTTTGTAATGGTATTCGTGATCTACCAGGCACCGACCGCTGAGTTCATCTGCCCTGGCGTTCAGAGAACCTGCCAGGTGTTGAACCAACAAGGTCATGCCCTGATGTTCCAGCCATGTCCAGAGGCGAAGAGCCTCTTGACACAGGGTCCACAACCCCACCCTGCCCTGTTTGTTGCAGTACCACATGGCGGTGGTGTTGTCGGTCAACACCTGCACCACTTTCCCTTTGAGAGAGGGAAGGAATGCTTTCAGTGCCAGGCGGATCGCCCGGAGCTCCAACAGGTTGATATGGAGCTCGACTCTGCCGGAAACCAGACGCCTCTGATCTCCGCCTCTCCCAGATGGCCGCCCCATCCCAGAAGTGACGCATCTGTCACCACTGTTAAATCTGGTTGGGGAAGGGAGAGGGATCTGCCTCTGACCCAAGCTTGGTTCGTTAGCCACCACTGCAAATGTTGTACAGTTCCCTCCGAGAGCTGGACGTCGTTGGCAAGATTCCCCTGGTGCTGCGCCCACTGGAACTTCAGGTCCCACTGCAGAGCCCGCATATGCCATCTGGCATGATCCACCAGCAGGATGCAGGAGGCCATGAGGCCCAGCAGCCTCAGGGTCATTCTCACCGAAATCCGGGATAGAGGCTGAAACATCGGTATCATAGCCCGAATATCCCGGACTCGCTGCTCGGGAGGATGGGTCCGAAACTGCACTGTGTCCAGAACAGCTCCGATGAAAGGGAGCGTCTGAGAGGGAGTCAGGTGTGACTTCGGCATGCTGATAGTGAACCCCAGCGAGTGTAGGAGGTCCGCCGTAGTCTGGAGGTGGGAGATGATAGCCTGGGGCGAGCCCGCCTTTAACAGCCAGTCGTCGAGTTAGGGGAAGACTGGAACCCCTGATCTGCGCAGATGAGCTGCGACCACTGCCATCACATTCGTGAACACCAGTGGGGCACTGGTAAGGCCAAAGGGGAGCATGGTGAACTGAAAATGCTCGTGGCCTATTGTGAAACCGTAAGTAGCGTCTGTGGGTTGGCAGGACGAGAATATGGAAATAGGCGTCCTGCATGTCCAGCACCAGCATCCAGTCTCCAGGGTCGAGGGCAGACAGGACCTGAGCCAACGTGAGCATTTTGAACTTCTCCTTCCGGAGGAAGCGGTTGAGGGCCCGGAGGTCTAGGATAGGATGCAGGCCTTTGTCCATCTTGGGCACCAGAAAGTAGCGGGAATAGCAACCATGACCTACTTCTGGTGTAGGGACCCCCTCGATAGCTCCCTTGGCCAAGAGAGCTGAAACTTCCTGGCGGAGAAGCACCAAATGATCCTCTGACATGCGATCGAAAGATGGTGGCATGGAGGGAGGGGTAGTCTCGAAGGGGAGGGAGTAGCCCCTTCGGACTATTTGCAAAACTCACCTGTCCGACGTGATGGATTGCCAGTGGGGGAGGTGATGGCGAATCCTGCTGCCCACTGGCCGTTGATGGGCCTGAAATGTTAGACTAGGAGGGTTTGGAGACTGGGTTGACTGGACATCCCCCGAAAAGCCACATGTCCTCAACCAGGCATAGCGCCTAAGGGCTACCTACATGGCAATCGTTCTGCCCAGTGAGTCAATAGTATCCAGTCCACATCTGATTGTGAATTTGGCTGCATCTCTCCCATCCGCCACTGCCTGGGAGAGAATGGCCCGGGCCTCCTCCGGGCACTGAGGCAACACCTGCGCAACCGTATCCCATATGGTGTGAGAATATCGGCCCAAGAGGCACGCTGTATTCACAGACCGCAGCGCAAAGCTGGAGGAAGAGAACATGCGCTTCCCAAGGTGATCCAGCTTCTTGGATTCCCTATCTGGAGGAGCAGAAGGGAATGCGCCCTTTGAAGAAGAGGCTTGGATCACCAAGCTCTCAGGGGAAGGGTGCTGGGTGAGAAAAACTGGGTCGCCCGGGGCCAGGCGATGGCGGAGGGCAATCGTCCTTTCCACAGGAGCCCCTATGCTGGGCTTAGACCAGGTGCCCAGGAGAATGTCAGTGAGGGCTTCGTTGAAGGGCAGAAGGGGTTCAGAGGAGGATGCCGCAGGCTGAAGCACCTCTGTCAGGAGGTTAGTCCTGATTGCCACTGAAGGGAGCTCAAGGCCGAAGACCTCGGCCACCCTTCACTCCACCACAGCGTAGGACGCTACCTCCTCCGTAGCCACAGTAGGGGGAAAAAGCATGCCAAAGTCTGGATAGGTGTCCAGACCACTGGCGTCACCCAGGTCCTCTCTCCAGTCCGGTTCTTCCAGCTGGTCTGCTAAAGGGTCCAGCGACCCCTCTCAGTCCTCATCACCACCTTCTGGGTGGTAGGGAACACCAGGGATGAACAGGGGAACAAAAGTACCCTCTGGCGTCGGTTCCGACGTTGACTGACTTCGGTCCGGATCCGGGTCCGGGTCCATATCGGGGATGAGGATGGGGATGGCGCCGGCCCGGGGCACGTCCGGCGCCAGGGGCATCGTCACCGGGATCCGCGCCGGGGAAGGTCGAGTGAGATCGACCGGCATCGATCGGATTCCAGGCCTGGATCCACGGGGGCCCTCCGGCACCGGGGCCGGAGCCACCGGCATCGAAGGCCCAGGGCCCCCGACCGGCTTCGTGGGGCCCGAAGGCACGCCGGAGGAGTCAGGCTGTCCAAAGATGAGGTGGAGGGCCTCATAGAA
Organism: Calotriton arnoldi; assembly: GCA_963921515.1. Taxonomy (NCBI): domain Eukaryota; kingdom Metazoa; phylum Chordata; class Amphibia; order Caudata; family Salamandridae; genus Calotriton; species Calotriton arnoldi. The sequence goes on from CAWUFW010003083.1 coordinate 1,779,905, forward strand.
TATGCAGAGTTGGACAGGGGGCGCTTTGGCTCCCGGAAATGGGGGGAGGGGCGGGGTCGTCCCTGAAGTAGGCACTGGAGATAGAGCCTCAGAGAGACGACGCTCCGAGTCCCGTGTCGCGTCAGCTAACCGACGGGGAGAAGGCTAAGAGCGCCGGTGCTTTTTTGCCTTCTTCTTCTTGGACTTACCCAAAGATCTCGGAGACTTGGAGTGTGACGAGGTGTGGGGGCTCCGCGAGCAGTCTCGAGACCTTCCTCTCGAACGAGACCGGGAACGACGCAGAGCTGACCCCCGGGCCTCCAATAACTTTCTGGACCGCTCCTGCAAAGACTTTGGATTCATGGCCCGGCAGTCGGAGCACGACTTCGGGTCGTGCTCGGGCTCCAGACACCAAAGAAACATGAGGTGCGGATCCGTCACAGACATCAGCTTGTGATAGGAGTCGCAAGGCTTGAACCCGGTCCAGCGTTGGGACATCCCTCAGGCACCAGGAGTCGATGGACTTGAAAAAGAAGTCGACAAAATGTCGAAAATGGTTAGTCAAAAAATGACTAAGGGGTAGCTCTCTCCGGATCTGGCTAGGCTGGCGCGGAGAAAGAAAGAACTGACGTCAGCGTGCAGGGGCGGCGTCTATGTAGGCACCGCGATGTCATCCCGGCGACCACGACGCCGACGACGAATGCAGAGTCGACCGACACCACCTACCGATGCGCAGGGGTACTGCTAAGAAAAATTCTCCTGATCCAGTCTGACGCCTGGGAGTAATTCTAAGGTAAGGAATCTATAACTAACAGTCTTTTTCAGATTATGTTTTTGATTTTAGTTACATTTCAGAGCAGTTAGCCATTTCAAACTCACTTTCCATTTGAGCTATTACAAAAGTGACGTTTTTAAAATATACCCATATTCCTGCAAGTGAAGATTTTTTGTCCTATAGAACTTTGGATTTTCTAGTACCATAGCCATATAAAAACAAAGGTCAAAATAATCCTTTACATTTTTACATGGTAGACAATCAGGGTAGATAAAGAGAAAAAACGATGAACACAAACTGAAGCTATCGCCAGAGTTCTGATTCAATGCTTAAAACAACCCAAGGCAAGTCCGCAACATGATTTGAACAAGACCCCTGTCTTAAACTAAATGATCGTTCCATAATGCCTCTAGTGCAATAGTACTTATGCACAGACAAAATTCCGCAAGGCAAAAAGTTCAGGTGTTCACGAGAATGGTGAGTTTGATTAACTCTTACAAATTGTTGATATTAATTTGATTGAACTTCATTAGATATTATTGATATTTTTCCAGGTAGCAGCATTTCCTCACTTTTTTAGCTTGTCTTTACCTTTGCGACAGCAAACTGGTTGGTTGCAAATCAGTCTGACATCCATCCCAAAAGGAAAAACCTGAGCTGAACTGCTAAGCTATGTCATATTACGCAGCAGAGCAAGAAACGTCTGTTACCATAGACACAATAATCCCTTGAGGAAGTACCGCCTGGGGAAATACTAATTCCATGGTGCATGGTTTTTAGGTCGAAGCCTACCAGTCAACAAAAGTTTCAAAGGCATATTGGGGACATGCTGAAAGCTTCCCTAGGAATGCACTCTGCCCATTGCTTAATATTGGCTTTGTGTTTTATAATTCACATTTGCTTGCTTTCTATTTGCTGGCTTTATATGTTTTAGGCTGTCCAGCATGTCTTTGTGCCTCCCGAAGAGCATAGGCTGTTTACCACCTCTCTGACTGACTCTTTGCAGTCTTTTACGAGTGCTCACTTTCTCTCGATGAGAGTACACGTTTTCAGTTGTTTCTCTTGTATACTAGTTCAGAAAACAGTTAACATGCTGTATTTCTTTGAAAAGGTTTCCTGCCTCCTCTCTTTCTGCTTGACTGATTCTACTTATCTCTGCCACTACCAGTTCATCAATTTCGCATGCCTGTGATGAACAATGTTCTGTCTACAAGCTTGTTTATTTTGGTCAATGCTCTTCACAAACAGCATAACTTCAGCAGTCCCCTTGTTCCATTTCACGCCCATGCCATAGCTGCTGGGAGTGGGGGTGCTGAAGCACACCCAAAATAACCATGCCGGAGTTCAGAAGTGTATGAGCAATAAACAGGCCTTTAAATTTAGTTTTTATCTTGTCGCATTTACTGTTCATTCAAAGAAAGAGGTCAAATGTTAGGCTCTGGCTTTAATACAATCAAAACAAATCAATAAACTAGGTGATGCTGATTTCCACACATTATCGTCTGTGCGTTGTACAGTTTTATCAGTAAAACTGTATGTCTGTGCAAATGTAATGGTCATTTCAATTGAAAATGTGTTGCCTGGAATGGCAGTGTGCTACTTCACCATGTTTTAGTAATATATGTGTTGCAGTGTGCTCCAAAATGTATCACCAGCTGCATACTACACCCTTACCACTCTCCTGTTGAAAACATTGGCTACATTTGTTTTTTGTGCGACACATGGATTTTTCCAATCCCTGTGACTTCAGTGATGTAGCATTAATGTTAGCACCCCCACGCTGAAAATCATTTCAACACCACTGGCGCATGTCAATTGCGAAATGTCAGTTCATTCATGAGCCCTTGTGGTACACATCTTTTCAACTATTCTGTTTCTACGCAGCTCTTAAAGGAAGCAGCAGGCTGTAATTTAAACAGCATTTGCTCAAATATCTGGCGCATACTTCTCAGCTTTTACTTTAGTACTGAATGTTAACACACAAGTGCTAAAAAGACTAGTCTTCATCAATGAAGCATATATACTCTGTTATTTATAATTCATATCTCAACAAACATTATAACACATTTTAATAGGATCCACTGAAAACAGTGCAGGGACACATTCAGAGTACTTTTCACAAGTATCTAAAACTACACAGTAATGTAAATAAAAACAGTAAAGAAGTATGAGCACAGAAACTACAAATGACAATTAGAAGACCCACCCAATACGATCCTTTTATCAGCAACACTTGTAGTGCAAGTCTTGAGAAAGTGGAGTGTCTTTGTCAAAGAGTTTTTATACCACTTGTTACCTTAACTGAGCCTGTTTCTAAGCATTCGTACTGTTTACATATGAGAAACTAAAGGAATGAGATTGTGAGGCCTAAGATTCTATTTCATTCCAATTCAATAACCAAATTACTTCCTTTGCACATTTGACTTGTTAAAGGCAGCAAGAGAAAGCAGCGAAGGCTTGCCCCAGGGGGCAGTAAAGGGACAGCAACTCAGATACAGCATGGCACAGTATTGTCAAATCTGTGTCTCTACTAAAGACTAGGGGCATTATATGGAGGGCAGTATAGAATGAAACTCTCAAAATAACTCCACGACTCAGTCCACACCATGTACATCCTTCAGTCCACATACAACAAACATTACATCCACCTGTCCCCTGACCCCCCACCCTGCTGCCATCAATGCAGTCCTTTCCCGCACTAAAGACCATACTTTTTGTCCCCTGGAAAAATCTTTGTGAGTACCTATGGTGTACAGCATCAATAAAAACCACTGGCAAAGTCAAGAGGTCCCAAAGGCGAGATCTATTGGCTCTGCCAATACTTGTTCCTCCATGCAGTGTTACATCCTCATTCTGCTGGATGCAATAAGGTATAGCACAGCAAAACCACTTGTTCTCCTCTTTCCAAGATGTAAAAGTCAGAATCTTATATTTTACCCCACACATTTTACAGTAGATACACCTGAAAATAATTTGTGAGTAGAAAAAAAACAGTAGGTCAGTGACAAATGTACACACTTCCTGGAATTCAGTTTGAGCACATGCATTCGTTTGCACCTGAGTAACCATTACTACAGCCATTGTAATGATGGCAATTGATTGGAAGGTGCAGCTAGAGAAAATCAGTACAGTGAATAAAGCTGTCCACATCATAACCTCTCTAAAACCTTTAAATCTTCTTGTAAAGACATTGTAAAAGTCAATATATTTCAGGATGGCATGAACAAGGGATTTGATTCCCGAAACGCGTCGAGCTGGTTGAGCTGGTTGCTCATTTGTAATAAAAGTTGCTTTTCTGAAAAAGGAAAATTGAGTCCACAGCAGCTGTTTTTTACTTTATAACGGCGTTGGTTTTGATATTTTGAGGCTTGCCCCCTCGCTGTGGACCGCCGCCGAGTTGAGGAAGGGGTAAGGCAAATACGGTGTGCAAGCACCGTTTGGCGGTTTGATATATATATATACACACACATATATAGACACAATTTATGACCTAACTGGAGAGCTCCTATCACTAGGTGAAATAAACCTCTTGATCAAAGGCCTCTATTACTGTCTTGTACCTAAGGACCATAATAAAGACAACATGATAAGAGACCTAAAACCCTTTGAGAAGATGCAGACTTGCAGAATACTGTAAAAATAATTCTGATGTTGATCTGCCAAGCTACCTTCCAGATCCGTTTAACAAGTGCCACCATCCCAAATCATCAATCAATCAATCAATCAATCAGGGAATTGTCTCAATGCGCTGGGGGGTGGGGGGGGTCAGAAGGGGGGGAGGGTCTGCAGCTCCGTTCAGTCGAAGAGTCAGGTCTTGAGGGAATTCCTGAAGGTGTTCAGGGAGGGGGCGCGTCTGATGTCGATCGGGAGCTCGTTCCAGGTCTTGGCCGCGATGTAGGAGAAGGCTCTTCCCCCTGTTCTGGTTCTGCGTTTACGTGGGGTTTCGGCGAGAGCGTGGTTGGCGGATCAAAGGTTTTTCCTGGGTGGTGGAAGGTGGTTCTGTCGTTGAGGTATTGGGGTCCAGTGTTGTGGAGGGATTTGTAGGCGTGGGTGAGTAGTTTAAAGGTGATTCTCTTCTCGACGGGGAGCCAGTGGAGGTTCCGTAGGTGTTGGCTAATGGGTTAGTTTCAGCGTAGGCCGAGGACGAGTCTGGCGGCAGTGTTCTGTATCGTCTGGAGCTTGCGGAGAAGAGACTTGTTCATGCCAGCGTAGAGGGCGTTCTCGTAGTCGAGCCTGCTGCTTATGAGAGACTGTCTTCCTTGACTCGGGGGGGGGGATCCATTTGAAAGTCTTGCGGAGGGTGTTGAAACAGCTGGAGGTGACGGCGTTGACCTGACGGTTCATGGAGAGGGAGGAGTCGAGTACGATGCCGAGGTTTCTGGCGTGGTCCGTGGGGGTGGGAGGGGTGCCCAGGGCGGAGGACCACCAGGAACTCCAATGTGGTAGAAATCCTGTTCTTGATGCATACATTTTATCCATCAACAAGGAATGAATATCTAAAAGGATTTTTGATGACATCACCAGAGAAGAAACAAAAACTCTCCAGCACCTTCAACAGAGATTGGATGTCATTATAAAACCGTCAGACAAAGGTGGTGCAGTGGTTGCCATGAAAGTAAGTGATTATATTAAGGAGGAAATGAGACAACTAATGGATACCAACACTTACAAACCTTTAGAAAATGATCCCACAGAAGAATTGGACAAAGATATTAAGAACATGGTTGTAAAGTACAGGAGCTTAAATCTCATTGAAGAAACAACAGTGAATATACTTGTTCATGCTAAACCAAGACCTGGGAGATTTTATATGCTTCCCAAAATTCACAAAATGAACAATCCTGGCCATCCCAACATCTCTGGTAATGATACAGCCACTGAGAGACTATCTGTATTTGTTGACGTGCACCTCCATTTCATTATCCAGGAACTTCCATCATTTGTTAAGGATACCAGCCACTTCCTTCAGATTACTGAAAAACCTACACATTTGATGATAACACTCTTGTGGCTACATTTGATATTACATAATTATACACCAACATACCACATGAGGATGGTCTTATGGCATTATCTGAAGCTCTTATAAAAGAACTGTGGAAAAGCCACCAACCAACGTGCTAAGCAACTTTGCAAGAGTTATCCTTAGATCCAACAATTTTACCTTCAATGGTAAATACTATCTTCAGATACAAGGAACTTCCATGGGCACTCAGATGGCTCCATCCTATGCAAATATCTTCATGGGCAAACTAGAGGACTATATACTTGCTACTTCTAGCATCAAGCCACTGGTTTGGCTAAGATATATTGATGACATATTTATAATATAGAATGCAGGAGGTAGAAAATTGGAAGAATTTACAGCTTATATCAACAATATCCATCCTACCATCAAATCTACCAGCAGCAATAATAAACAGAAGCACCTTTTCTAGATGTGCTACTCACCATTTATGAACAAACACTATAACTATCTGTACCACAAGCCTACAGATGCTCATTTGTATCTAAACTGGACTTCATGTCAAACACACCACACTAAACGTAGCATCATTTACAGCCAAGCACTCAGAACAAGACATATCTGCAGCAATGAGGGCACTTGTAAAGAAAATCTACAGGAGCTTGCTAGATTATTTCAAATCTGGGGCTATCCTCTATATATCATACAGCAAAAAATTGACAAGTCTTTGCAGTTACCCAGAGAAGTACTTATTTGGAACACCAACAGCAGAAACAAAAGTTACAGAATCCCATTTGTGGTTGACTATCATCCATCAGCTCCCACCTACAGTGAAATAATGCAAAGAACATTTCCCTTACTATCCACATGTAAAAAATTGCAAAAAGGTTTTTCCAAAACCGCCAGTTATTGCTTATCGCAGAGCTCCCTATTTACGATCTGTTATTCTGAGAGCTGAACTCAAGCAACCTGTAACAAATGCAGGGGTTCATTGCTGTGATTCTAAATGGTGTATCACGTGTGAATACCTTTTACGAACATCATCAGTAACTAGTACTGTTACGAGAACGACCTATGGAATAAAACAGCATCTTACATGCAGCTCAACATGCACTATTTATGGGATTTAGTGCCAAAGCTGAAAAAAACAATATGTAGGCCAAACAGTGAATGAACCCCATACACGATTCAGGAACCACAAATCAGAAATAATTAATAAGAAACTTGACCAGCCTGTAGAGAATCATTTTAACCTTGTGGACCATTTGCTATCAGATTTGAAGATTTTCCCTGTGGAACATGTCTTAAAAGAAGAACTACTGGACTCCAGAGAAAACTTCTAGATGTACCATTTAAAACCATTGCAACCAGATGGACTGAACATCATTGATAATACCATCTGGTTACTGCATATCCCAAGAGATCAGAATTGCATTGATTCCACATTCCAAATGGAATCTTCACTCATGAAGCTTTTTGAAAATCCAGCAGTGTCAGCTGTGCAGCCACTGAGCACACAATCTTGTGCTACCTGAGGATATTGTATATATATATATATATATAGATATATATATATATCCAAACGAAGTTGCACCCAAAGAGCGAAGAGCCACACAGGTAGGTTTCTATTCCTTTATTATGCTTGGGGCCGCAATCCACACGGGCAGGCACCAGACAACCAACAAAGTTGTTTCGCCGACGCGTTTCAGGATACACTTTCCCTTCTTCATGGCGATAGTGTGGTGTTGTAGCAAGACTGTCTGTTTATCAGATGTTTTACATTAATTGTTCCCGCCCCTGTGGGCGTTGCCTGTGAGGCATTCTGGTACAGGGAGTCCGTATCTTGCGCTACACTGAGCGTGTCTCGTCAACTTCCTTAAGTTCAAATTTAAAAAACCACAGTGGGTCAGGTGTCCAGTCCTGCTCCTGTAGATGGCCAATAGATGCCCCAAGCACGGACTACCTTCCAATTACATGGAGACCACGATTCCGGTCTCCTTGGATCCGCTGTTGTGCGGTGGGGCTCTCCAGCGGCTGGGGCGCCAGCCGCTTATAAATCCAAACGAAATTGCACCCAAAGAGCGAAGAGCCACACAGGTAGGTTTCTATTCCTTTATTATGCTTGGGGCCACAATCCACACGGGCAAGCATCAGACAACCAACAAAGTTGTTTCGCCGACGCGTTTCAGGATACACTTTCCCTTCTTCATGGCGATAGTGTGGTGTTGTAGCGAGACTGTCTGTTTATCAGATGTTTTACATTAATTGTTCCCGCCCCTGTGGGCGTTGCCTGTGAGGCATTCTGGTTCAGGGAGTCCGTTTCTTGCGCTACACTGAGCGTGTCTCGTCAACTTCCTTAAGTTCAAATTAAAAAAACCACAGTGGGTCAGGTGTCCAGTCCTGCTCCTGTAGATGGCCAATAGATGCCCCAAGCACGGACTACCTTCCAATTACATGGAGACCACGATTCCTGTCTCCTTGGATCCGCTGTTGTGCGGTGGGGCTCTCCAGCGGCTGGGGCGCCAGCCGCTTATAAATCCAAACGAAGTTGCACCCAAAGAGCAAAGAGCCACACAGGTAGGTTTCTATTCCTTTATTATGCTTGGGGCCGCAATCCACACGGGCAAGCACCAGACAACCAACAAAGTTGTTTCGCCGACGCGTTTTAGGATACACGTTCCCTTCTTCATGGCGATAGTGTGGTGTTGTAGCAAGACTGTCTGTTTATCAGATGTTTTACATGAATTGTTCCCGCCCCTGTGGGCGTTGCCTGTGAGGCATTCTGGTTCAGGGAGTCCGTTTCTTGCGCTACACTGAGCGTGTCTCATACACACACACACACATATATACACATACATACATTTGCCCACATACATACATATATATATACTAAGAGACAACCCAAATATCATCATAAAAGCCTCCGACAAAGGAGGAAATATTGTTGTACAAGACCTAGAACAATATGTCATGGAAGCCGAAAGACAGTTAGAAAACAGAGAACACTATGAAAAATTGGAGAAAAACCCGACGGAAAATTGGACGAAGGAGTATCATTTGCAGCTACAAACATGGAAAGAGAGGGGACTTATTAACTTTGAAGAATATATGTACCTGAAGGTGGATCATCCTGTAGTACCAACAATCTACTTTCTTCCTAAGGTGCACAAATCTATCGTCAACCCACCAGGAAGACCTATAGTTAGTTCTTTAGGATCCCTCTTTGAAAAAACATCTCATTATATTGACACTTTCCTGATTGAGTATGTGATCTCCCTTCCATCACATCTGAAAGATACAACAGATTTTATAAAAAAGTTACAACATATAAGCTGGAACGCTAATTTGACCATGGTCACTATAGATGTAGTATCTTTATACACATCTATCCACCATCAAGATGGCCTCTCTGCAATCAGAAAAATCCTGGAATCAAGATCTTTAAGTCTCCTGGAGCATTCAGATATGCTCATCACGATGTTGGGACATTGTTTGACTCAAAACATTTTTTTCTTTAAAGGACAGCTGTATCACCAAAAACAGGGCACGGCAATGGGGACATCAATAGCCCCCACATACGCGAATCTATTCATGGCAGTTTGGGAGATGGAGATACTGAAGGGTAAATACGGATCAAACATCCTGACATGGACAAGATTCATAGACGATCTTTTTATAGTGTGGGAAGGCAAAACAGTCGAACTTGAAACATTCATTCAGACATTGAATAGTAACAAATATAACTTGGCCTTCACATCTACATATAGTAAAAAACAAGTAATCTTCTTAGATGTGGAAGTCTTTGTCAAAGATCAACGATTGTGCACACGGATGCATCGGAAACCAACTGCCAGTAACAGTATCCTTCATGCGAACAGTGGGCACCCACAACATCTGAAGTGGAGCATTCCCTACGGGGAGATGCTCCGTGCCAAGAGGAATTGCTCTGAAAATGAGGACGTCGAAAGAAATCTTGATGACATGAATGGACGGTTCTTGGAGAGGGGTTATGCACAAGAAATAATTGAAGGTGCCAGAGCTAAAGTAAACACTAAAACGAGAATGGAGACACTGAATAGAAGTGATATTTTAGAAGAAGATGACCCAACGCGCTTGATTATGGATTTTAATGTTGAAAATAAGATCTTAAGGAGAATTATAAAGAAAAATTGGGGTATCCTCATGCTTGATGAGGAATCTGCCATCATCACCGAAAATAACATATAGGAAAACAGCATCGTTAGGTGACCTCCTGACACAGAGTCATCTGGAAATTAGGAAAACCATAAATACATCATGGTTGAATACACCGGGATTCTGGAAGTGTCTGAAATGTAAGGCGTGTGAACACGGCAGGAACATCCAGACTTACCGCCTTCAAAATGGAAAAATTGAGCAAATTGTGGATCATATCACATGTGAATCAAAATATGTGATATACATCTTGGAATGTCCGTGTAAGAAACAATATGTTGGAAGTATCATCAATAAATTAAAACTAAGAATTCTGCAGCATCTGAGAGCAATAAAAAATAAGGACCTCACGTATCCCATGGCAAAACATTTTGCGGAGACGCATCAAGGGGAAAACCAGTCTCTGACATACTTTGGCATCAAGATAATAAAGCAGAAAGAACGAGGTGGGGATAGAACCCTGGAACTGAGGAAAGCGGAATCAAGATGCATATTAGCCATTGGGACAGAGAAACCTTTTGGCCACAATTTGGATGCGGAGTTACACGTACATCTCTGAGAAATTGATTGAAATAACACAATATATCCAATAAATCAGTTCAAATAAGGGAAAAGGAGTTGATAATGAAAATATAGGATGAAAGGAAGAAAGAAGAAAGAAAACATGAAAGATACTTGATCTAAAGACAAGAGGACTGTAATCAAACTTGTGCAATAATGAAATAGACACTATCATATTTTTTATTGAAAGTTGTTCTTAGAAGTCTTTTTTAGCTGATAAAATATTTATGGATACAATATGCTTAATTAACAGTCTACTTTAGACAATATGAGAAGAATGTATCATAGTTAGTATCCTTATTTCATATGGCAGCTATATGGACTTCTTGAGACATGGAATGATCTCACATGAACTAACACTGAAGAAGTCCAATTGAAATATGCAAATTTGCACAAATACTCCGCACTAAGCACTTTAAATTTAATAAGATCGTTTGGACAAAATGTTATTAACTTTTGTGGATTTTCCATCAAAATGAAATGTTGAGTTATTGATCTAATATGGATATGACATTGACTAAAGATGCATCTTTGCACAAAGATATTGCACTAAGCACTTTAAATCAATAAGATTGTGTGGACTAAATGATGTTTTACTTAGTGTACTTTACATAAGAGAAATTTCTTATTGAGTCCAGCCTTTTAGATCAGATTACTTTCATACTTTCATATTTATATATTTTTACATATCTGAATTTAACTGGGACAATTCTTTTATACAATTTAAATTTCATGTATTATAGAATCCAGTTTTAATCTCCTACTCAAAAGAAATAATTTTGAACTGTAAGATTGATGTCTTGCTTCTGCCTCTATACTGCATTCATAATAGTACTTTACTGAAAGGTTTATAAAGAAAATTATATAAATGGTAGCCATCGAATCCCATTAAGACTGTGGTAAAACGAGGGTTAACAGTCTAGCACATTTTTAGAAACAAACAAGGGATCAAAATGCACTTTGTCACTTTAAATAGATGTTCTGGACGACGCGACTCTATGGTCCAGTTGAAGGCAGGAGCCGAAACGCGTAGACCGTCCATGCTTGCACAAATGTACTAAAATAAATTCACTTTATTGGGTAAAAAAAACCTACCTGTGGATCGTTCTTTCTCCGTGCTGTGGGATTCTTGCTGAGAGCAGTGTGGAGTCCGTTTTTTGCAATATATATATATATATATATACACACGTTAAAAAAACAATTACATGTTAGTAGTTATGGTTCTATAAACATAAAACCGTAGAAGCCTTCAAATTGATTAGTTATAGTATTCAACAGGCACGGCCCGTGGTAGGAGTGCCGGTCGGGCGGTGGCGTGGGGCGGGCAGGGTGGGGGGTAGTAAACTACGGATGAAGGCCGAATACAGGTAAGTGAACATTTATCCCCCGCCCCACGTCACCGCCCGACCGGCACTCCTACCACGGGCCGCGCCTGGTATTCAACATAAAAAATGCACACCATACCTCACACCCCTGCTATGGTTTGTCTTGGCAGACAGTTTTCATGTGCCACTGTCAAAATGGTACATAGAGCATTGTAAATGGTGTGATTTATGGTGTGCATTGTGTGTGCCTGTAAGTTAATTGTCACTAGTGAACTGCAGCCTCTGTTGTGCCATTCATTACAGTGACAGTGTAAACATGGCTTCTGGCCTACCATTGTAGCCTGGCTGTGGCAGTTTAAAACTGCATTTCAACCTACAAAATAAACCCTCTTGACAGGCCAAAACCTCCCTTTTAAATATTAATAAGTCACACCTATGTAGGCTTTTGCGCCCACTAGGCAGGGAGTATGGTATTTAAAAGTAGGGCATGTAGGAATTTAATGTTAACATGTACTTACCATGACTAGCATTCACTGTGACAGGCTTACCTGTCCCATGTAGAAAACCACAGTACCGATTAAAATCCTACTACTGTACCTCGGGAATGGGACTAGGTAGAAAATTATTAAACAACTATTTTAATAGTTATTAAAATCAAATTCAATGGTGAAGTTGGGTTTTAAAAAAATAGTAAGGAAAAGTAACTTTTAGAAAGTTACCATTTTCCTGTCTGAAGTTCCTGAAGGCTAAATGTGCATGTGCTCTCCCACTATTGGCAGCCAGTAATTAGCATTTGAATAGATGTGAAAAAGGTGCGAAGTGCTTCCCAGGAACAAACAATCCTGACCTGATTGGGCAGAGATGACTCCTCTGAACCTGACCAAATGTGAAGGGTGGGTTGTATGCATCGCTTTTGACAATGCATTGTCAAACCCTGCTTGATTGTCAAATCCTGCTTGACAGGCCTGCTGGGTGTTTACATATACCAATGGGGGTGCACTTGAAAGGAAGGGAAGCAGGATGCCCACAAAATTCCTGTGTATCCATTCTGTGGTTGCTGCAAAACCGTTTTTCTGTACCAGACTTCTGTCTTTGGGGTTATTGAGGGTACAGTGACTGCCCCAAACTGCATTTTAGTGTTAGATGCGGGAGGACACCAGCATTACCATAGTACACTCCCCACACATACCCCCAGCTCTTAGGGCCCAAGTTTAGGGTGGCTTAAGACTTTTGCCATCTTGAAGATGCCCAAAGTGGATAGGGTTTGGGCCACAAAACATTTGGTTAGGTTGTGCCCAGGAGTCATTCCCAATCACGAACTCAATGAAGCTCAAAGTTCGGCCCTCCAAACTTCTACATGTGGCCCCCTGGTCAACGGCAGCACTTGGCAGCTGTTTACTTGACTGACCACTAACATTAAAGAAATGTAAAAAAGACGGGCAAGTATTTATGTAAAGGTCAATTGACGTTAAAGAAAGGAAGTAACTAGGGTGTCCTGCACCGCTTAACTTTAGAAACACCTTCATTTTTAAAGACATCTTGCAATAAAATCGTAAAAGTATGATCAAGTCTGTTCAGAATTAAAAAAGTGTATTTCATTAACATGCAGAACCAGTTCACCTTTGTACATCAGACTATATCAGTGCATTCAGATGTATTTTTTTAAAGTGATAGCTTTCAAACATGAATTTGGAAACATTTATTCTACCCCCACACCCTGATAACAAAGCAAATAGTGAACTAAGAGGCAAGTCAGTTGCTATGTGAACTCTTTGGGTGGCCTGGGTTTGTATTATACATGAACAACATAGTTTATTAAATCAATCACAGAAGGTTTTATACAGCAGACATTCTGAGTTAAAGTATTTTGAGGTCCTCATATGTGTTAATTAAGACAAAGGAGGTATAGTGAAATAAATAAATTGCCCAGAATCACACAATTTGATAAAATGGAGAAGCTGAGATTAATCCCAAGTTTTGAATTTTACATTGTCCAATTCAGACACTACATCTATATGCTTCCCTTCCCCTACACCCACCTTACCACCAACCCCCCCCCCCCCTCCCCCTGACCACCACCCTGCTGGCAATAATGCCGCCCTCAGTCACATCACAGACCAAACTTTGTGGCCCCTCTGAAAATGTTTGCAAGTATCCATACAGTAGCTCATGCTAGGCATAAGGGTGGCACCTCCAGGCACCCACTTCAGTACACTTCTGGACCTGAGGAGGATTAGAAAAGGGCTGAACCTGATGCCTGTGACTTGAGATGAACCCTAAAGGATTGGACCTGCTCTCTCAGGTAACCATGACAAAGAAATAGACTCCAGAGTCATAAGGCTGCCCTTCATTAAAGCTACAGCGACACAACAAGTTTCAAGAGGCTTTTTCATGCAGCTGCCCAGCTGACCAGTGGCAACTGGAGCTGGAGCTAGAATGGACCTTGCTGTTTGGCTTCTGCCTGACACCCTGCAGGTATCTAAGTGTCTCCTCTGAGGTCCTGGGGGTTTTAGAAGTGTATTGCTTTGGTGGATTGGGACTTAAATAACTAAAGTCAGACTGTAAAATCTTTGACCAGGATGAACATGGTTGTTGCAACCGACCTGCGCTGCATCACAGTAAGCATCAAATTGCACCCAAGGTCCAGCAACCATTAACAAGCTTCTTGGCCTATTCCTACTCAAAACTTTAAAAATGCATATCTCTTATTGGATATTTACCTCTTAATATATATGTTTTGGCCCCAGGTGATCGGGCCTCCGGGGCCTGAAGGCCAACCCTACGCTGCGCACCCCAAGGGCTGTGTGGGGCTGCCAGCCTGCTGGGGGTTTGGCCTAAGGGTCTGGCGGCAGGCCAAGCCTTGTGACCAACCACCTGCTGCACATGGCCAGTAATAATCTATATTTCCACTACCCCAGAATACAGACTAAGTGTGGTTTAAACAATAGGGCTTCCTTTTAATTTTATAAGGGATTTCATTACCCAATTATATACTGTTTTCTCATCGTGATAAACCGTGGTATACCATGAAGCTACTATGGTGTACCGCAGCACAATATATAACTACGTTTTGTGCATTATAACTTTAACACCACTGAACCAATTTAGATATACTACCAAAAATACCCTTTCCACCCCATAATCTATATTTCGGTAAAATTTCATCTACACACATTTTCATGCTAGGTCTATTTAAACTACACTCAACGACATAACCCACCACACCACTCCACTACACTGTACGACACAACACTCCACTCTATTGCAAGTCACTCCACTCTAAGACACGACCCGCCTCTCCACTCCATGCCATTGCACTCCCCTCTATGCCACTCTACTGTACGCCACTCAACTCTATGGTATTTCACCATACGCCATTCTACGCTATTCCACTCTGTGCCACTCCACTCCACTTTACACTAATCACTTTACGCCACTCCACTCTACGCCACCCCACTCTACGCTATTCCACGCTAAGCCACTCCACTCCATGCCAATGCACTCTGCAGCACTCCACTCTACGCTATTCCACTCCACTGCCACACTATTTGACTGAACACCAGTCCACTTTACGACTTTCCACTCTACCCAATTCCACTCTACGCCACTCAACTCTATGCCACTCCACTTTACACCACTCCACTCTACCCAATTCAACTCTACGCCACTCCACTCTTCGCCATTCCCTCTATGCCACTCCACTTTACATAACTCCACTGTATGCCATGCTACTCTACATCAACCCACTCTACACCACTCCACTGTACGCCACTCCACTCTACACCATTCCACTCTACGCCACTCTGCTCTATGCAACTCCACTCTACATCATACTACTGTACATCAACCCACTTTATGCCACTCCACTGTACGCCATTCGACTCTACACTACTGTATGCCACTCCACTTCACACCACTCCACTCTAAGCCACTCTAGGGTATGCCGCTCAACTCTACACCACTCCATTTTATGCTAATCGACTGTATGCCACTCCACTCTACGCCACTCTGCTTTATACAACTCGACTCTATGCTACTGCACTCAATGACACTCCACTCTACGCTGTTTCACTCTACACCACTTGACTCTATGCCAGTCTACGCCACTCCACTCTTCGCCACTCCACTCTGACACTCCACTCTGCACCACCCCCCTCTATGCCACTCTACTATATGCCGCTGTACTCTACGTCACTCCACTCTACGCTACTCTATGCGACTCCACTCTACAGTGTTCCCCTCTACGCCACTCCACTCTATGCCACTCCACTCTATGTCACTCCACTCTATGTCACTCCACTCTGTGCCACTCCACTCAATGCCACTCTGCTCTACACCACTCCACTCTCCACTCAACTGTACCACACTCCACTCTATGCCACTCCACTATATGCTTTGCCTCTCTAAGCCACTCCACTCTATGCCACTCCACTTTGCGCCAGTCCACTCTATGCTATTTCACTCTACACCACTCCACTTTACGCCACTCTACTGTATGTCACACCACTCTACCCAATTCCATTCTATGCCACTTGACTCTACGCCACTCCACTCTATGTATTCCACGCTATGCCACTCCACTCTATGCCATTCCACTCTACGCCGCTCCGCTCTACACAACTCCACTCTATGCCATGCTACTGTACATCAACCCACTCTATGCCACTCCACTCTAGTGTATGCCACTCACCAGTGGTGGCCAGCACGAATTGGGGGCGGCGGGGCGGGCGTGAGGAAGAAGGGGAATGTAAAAAAACCACTTACCTTATCGCCAATAACCCTGGGCGTAGTTTGCGTAGTAGCACTACACGTAGCTACGCGAAGTACACTTTGAACTACACGTAGCTACGCAAATTGCGTAATGCGTAGCTGTGTGCTTGTCTGCACTATGCAACAATTGCCAACGGCATCTTGCACAGTGCAAGTTAAGATAAAATAAGTATCTATGTCTTTATATGCTAAAATGCATATAGTCATTTCACAAAAGTGAAAATGATAAATTAACAAGCAGTGAGAGAGGTGATGATTTTGGGATCCTCCCTAACCTAGGGAGAGAACCAAGCAGATGCCTTGAAAACAAAAAGCACATCTTGTTGAACGATTCGGTGGTGGTCCCATCCTCTTAGGACCACCCCAAGCACAGTTATTGGCAAAAATACAATCCCAACCAAAGGCCCTGCAAAGCATTATGGGACGAGATTAGCAGTGGGCAGTGAATATTATAGTATCCAATATCAAAATAATTCTACAAAGAGCTGCAGTTCAACTAGTCGTTACTAGATGTCCCTCACGAGTCAAATGCAAAAGCATTGAAATTATTATTACATCAAGCTGCAGTTCCACTAGTCGTTACTAGATGTCCCTCACAAGTCAAATGCAAAAGCTTCATGAAAGGGTTTCAATGCTTTTGCATTTGACTCGTGAGGGACATCTAGTAAAGACTAGTGGAACTGCAGCTTGATGTATTAATAATTTCAATGCTTTTGCATTTGACTCGTGAGGACATCTAGTAACGACTAGTTGAACTGCAGCTCTTTGTAGAATTATTTTGATATTGGACACTATAATATTCACTGCCCACTGCTAATCTCGTCCCATAATGCTTTGCAGGGCCTTTGATTGGATTGTATTTTTGCCCATAACTGTGCTTGGGGTGGTCCTAGGAGGAAGGGACCACCACTGAATCATTCAGCATGATATGCTCTTTGTGTTCAAGGCATCTGCTTGGTCCTCCCCTAGGTTAGGGGGACCCCAAAATCATCACCTCTCTCATCGCCTGATATTTTCATTCTCAAAGTTCCTTTTTGTGAATTGGTTATATGCTTTTTAGCATGTAAAATTGCTTTATCAAAGCATTTGTAGGTGTTGATGGTTTTCCTGCTACACTACGTCAATTAGCACAGTTTTTGCACTGTGCTACGTGCAATTTGCGTAGTAGCACAAACTACGCATGCTCCGTGAGCGTAGTGTAGTACTACGCCCAGGGTTAATCGCCACGTCCCGCGTCTCTGCTCCTTCTCTCTTCCGTCAGACTCGGGCCGAACAGCAACCAGGAAGCACACCCAGGCTCCCTTGACCAATCACAACGCTGCAATGCAGCATTGTGATTAGTAAGCACCCAGGCTCCCCTGACCAATCACAATGCTGCAATGCAGTGTTTTGATAGGTCTGAGTGCCGTGGTTCGGCGCTCAGTCAGGGAATGGGGGGCCTTGGCATGTTCTCCATGTAGCCTGCGTGGAGAACATGCAAAATGCGCATGAATGTTTGGCCGGCCCAAGAGGGCCAGCCAAGTATTCATGCGCACTTGGAGTGGGCAAACCACTCCTCCCCTGCCCTGCTCTGAGCAGAGCAGCCCCGCCCGCAAAGCAGCTGGAAACAATAAAATGATAATAACAACAAGTTATCATTTTATTTTTCCTTTCGTCACACTGCTTAAAAGCAGTGGGGCGACGCTCCTCCGCCTTAACGGAGGAGCCACCACTGCACTCCACCTTACGCTACTCCACTCTGTGCTATTCAACTGTACACCACTTTACGTCACTCTACTGTACGCCACACCACTCTACCCAGTACCACTCTATGCCACTTGACTGTACGCCACTCCACTCTATGCCATTCCACTCTACGCCGCTCCGCTCTACGCAACTCCATTCTATGCCATGCTACTGCACATCAACCCACTCTACACCACTCCACTCTACGTTATTCCACTGTACGCCACTCAACTCAACACCACTAAATGCCACTGCACCGCACGCCACTCCACTCTAAGCCACTCTAGTGTACGCCACTCCACCCTACGCTACTCCACTCTATGCTATTCGACTGTATGTCACTCCACTCTACGCTGTTCCACTCTACATCATTTGAGTCTACGCCAGTCTACGCCACTCCACTCTACTGTATTCCACTCTATGCCACTCCACTCTATGGCACTCCACGCCACCCACACCCTATGTAACTCTACTGTATGCCACTCTACTCTATGCCACTCTACTCTATGCTACTCCATCTTATAGTATTCCACTCTATGTCACTCCATTCTACGCTATTCCACTCTACGTGACTCCACTCTATTCCATTCCACTCTATGCCACTCAACTCTACGCCATCCTACTCTATGGTATTCCACTCTACGCCACTCTTCTCTACGCCACTCCACTCTACTCCATTCTACCACACTCCACTGTACAACAGTCTCCTCCACTGTACTCTATGACAGTCCACTTAATGACACTCGATGACACTCCACCACTCCACTCTGTGATTTGAAACATTCAGAGAAAAAAACAAAGGTTAAAGTTTAGTTATAGTTAGGAAAACTTTATTTATTCTTTCTATACAAACCAAACAAACTACACAAACATTAGAAATTCTAAAGTTATACCTTAAATGTATCATTAATTCACCACCTTCAAACTATTATAACTTTATTTACTCTCTCTATGCAAGGCAAACAAACTATACAAACATTAGAAATTGTACAGTTATAGTTATACCTTAAATTTATTTACGCACCACCTTCAAATTACTATAACTTGCTAGCCACACTATATGAGCTAAAACTTATGCCTTTATTATTATTATTTTTTTTTAACTTTGTTTATTAGATTTTTCATTGCTTACAGTCAGACAAGCAGCACCTCATGCATAAACAAAATATCACGTACCGTCAAACTTATCACATAATAATACATTGTGGACAATTCGATAGGAACTCAACTTGCCACCACTTGTTACACTACTGTTCTATGTGCATCCTACATCGACGATTGCCTGCACCTGTAACCTTATTAGTACTTTTCCCTGCATGCATACCATGTGTACATTATGTAACCTTTAGTACCTTCACTCCCCCCCCCCCACTGTACTCGGTCTCTTGTCCTACATCTGTTTGGCTGGGTCCCTCCTGTTCCACTTCACCAGTTACACTACGTGCCATATAAGTCTGGTACGGTCCCCATATGCCTTTGGGCCTGCATTTACCTGGAATTAGGGCATTGTAATTGTCTGATTGCGTGGAGCAATAAGCCAAGTCTGATTGCCAATCTGATATCTTGGGCAGCGGCCCCCGCATCCATCGCATTGCTATTCTGCTTTTCGCTAATAATAGACTAATAGCCGCCAGTTTGCATCCTGATTTATGTAAATCTTTGTCATAGCCTAGTAGTGCAACCAGAGGGGTCTCTGAAATTGGAAGTTCTAGCATTTGCGTCAGGATTGAGAATACCTCCCTCCAGAATGCTCGGACACCTGGGCATTCCCACGCCAAGTGAAAGAAACCTGCATTCTCAGCCCTGCATCTTGGATATTGGTCATCTTCAATCAGACCGTACTTGTGTAGTCGAGATGGGGTGTAGTATGCCCTGTGGAGAAATTTGTAATGTATTAACGTGTGTCGCCCATTTTGTGAGATGGACTTGGTGTTTGCGTAACAGCATGTCCACTGTGCCTCTGTGATTTCTATGCCCAGCTCCTTTTGCCATTCAAGCTGAGTTTTATGCAGAGTCAGGCTGGCACTCTTCTTGCTGAGTGCATATAGCGTCGTAATGCCGTACTGTGGAGTATTGGCCTGAAGCAGAAATGTCAGTACCTTCACCTCCTGTGGTTCCGCCATGTTTTCACCCAGACCGCCACGCAGTGCCTGCCTAGCCCTATGAAATTGGTATGCATCTAGAGTTGAAGTCTGAGGCGTTTGTGCTAGTATTTGCTCCCATGTTTTCACTACGCCTTCATGAAATAAATCCACCATCTGCGTGATTTGTAGTTTGTGAAGTGTTTGTATGACTGCCCTATCTCCACACAACGGGAACCAGTCACACCATTCTATTGGCCACTTGGGTGAGTAAAAGAGTGTAAGGCGCTGGGCAACTGCAATGTTCTTCATTTGGGTTCTCGTACATCCTATCAAATCTATACCACGGGAACTCCCCCTAGTTCCGCTAACCAATATTTTAGGCAGCGGAATAGGGCTGACCATGTTTCTTTCGATGTATAACTATGGTAAATCGTGGGGACCATGTATCCAGTAATGTGCATGAAGTACCTGTGCGGCTCTGTAGTATCCTTCTAAATCGGGGGCATTTAAACCACCCTCACTGTAGCTTTTTGTTAATATATCCCATTTTATCCGGGGCTGCTTCCCTGCCCATGCCAGTCGTGTTAGCAGGGTGCGGAGATTCTGAAAAAATGACTGAAGGCAATATAATCGGGATGTTAGAGAATAGGAAAAGGAAGCAAGGGAGCACTATCATTTTCATTAAGGCTACGCGAGCTAAAAGAAATAGTGGGAGTCTAATCCACTTGTCAATGGAGTCTTTCAGCTTTTGCACTGCGCGCCCATAATTTTTGCGCAGTATTGCCTCTGGGTCTGTATGAACCTGGATCCCTAGGTAGCTCACAGGTTCTGTAGTCCATTCAATGGGGTAGTCAGTTTGTGTGGGTGTGGTCACACTGGTGAGTGGAAACATCAATGACTTATGCCAATTAATGTTCAGGCCTGAATATTGGCCAAATAGTGTAACCTCTTGCAGCATTGGATTAAAATTTTGTTCAGGATTGCGAATGTAAAGCAGCGTGTCGTCCGCATATGCTGCGAGGACTAAATTGTAGTGTTGAGACCGAATGCCTCTGTGAGCATGGTATTCGCGCATGGCGCATGCAAGAGCTTCCGCCACAAGGGCGTACAGCAGGGGGGAAAGTGGGCATCCCTGCCTAGTGCCTTGTGAGATTGTTATCTGTGATGAGAATAGTCCATTAACCCTTATGCGTGCTGTGGGATCAGTGTACAGTACTTGAACTAGTTTCAAGAATACCTTGCCCACCCCCACTCTCTTGAGAACAGAGTATAGAAACCGCCATTCCACAGAGTCGAAAGCCTTCTCAATATCTATGAAAAGGGCGACAGCTTTAACACTTGGATCAATACGTGCTATGGTACCAAAGAGGGTTCTTAAATTACACGAGAGTGAACGACCCGGGACGAATCCAGTCTGCTCCTTCCCGACCAATTTAGGTAGCAGGGGTGCTAACCTGTGGGATAAAATCTTGGCGTAAAGTTTAGCATCGGTGTTCAGTAGCGATAGAGGTATATAAGATGAGCAATGTTCGGGGTGTTTCCCTGGCTTAAGTAGGGTAATCAAGATGGCCTTGTGCATCGAAGGCGGCATGATACCCTCCTTTGCCATTTCTTTGAATAGATTCATCAGATGAGGCATTAGGCGATCCTGATAGGCCTTGTAGAATGCCACCGTCAGGCCATCAGACCCCGGTGCCTTTTCATTGGGCATGTCTTTTAGAGCAGTAGTGATTTCCGTTGGGCGGAGGGGAGCCAGCAGCCTTTCTCTGTCCGAGTCGTCTAGCCACTTCATTGCAATATGGGTGAGATAATCTTCATCTCTTTCTGCTAAGTTGGGTTCACGCGTGGTGTACAGCTTTTTGTAATAATCACTAAAGATCTCCACTATCTTAGATGTGCTCCCCACTAGAACTCCGTTTTCATCGTATAATTGTGATATATCATTTTCGCTTCTAGGGGGGCGTGTTCACCTGGCCAGTACAGAGCTGGGTCTATCCCCTTCAGCGTAAACCCTTGCCGTGGCGTATTTCCCAAGAAGCTTAACCTCCGTGTGCGCCAACTCATTGAATTCATCTATGTTCGACCTAATGAGGGACAGTATTTTAGGATATCCACTTTCCTGAAATTGCTTTTCCAGCGCTGCCAACGTATTTTCCACTTTCCTTAATTGTGTTCTGATT
The DNA here is from genome assembly GCA_963921515.1 of Calotriton arnoldi. Taxonomy (NCBI): domain Eukaryota; kingdom Metazoa; phylum Chordata; class Amphibia; order Caudata; family Salamandridae; genus Calotriton; species Calotriton arnoldi. The sequence goes on from CAWUFW010003083.1 coordinate 1,802,464, forward strand.
GACTTAAGAACCCTCGCATGTTTCGATATGGTCATAACTCTGATATAAACCTTAAATGTTTCCCAGATGGTACTCATCTTAGGTACGCTCCTCATATTTGTGGCGAAAAACTTGTCTATTGCTTTGCCTAGCTCGTCACGGAAGACAGGGTCCAGTAATGAGTATTGTGGGAATCGCCAAATAGGTACTCTGTGTTGTAGGTCCCCTATAGATAACTTTAGCACTACGGGGGAGTGATCGGAAAGAGTGCAAGCCATATGTGCGCATTCAGTTATGAGGGGTAACAGTTCCTACGATGCATACCAATAGTCTATCCTGGTGTGGATATCGTGTACTAAGGAATAATGTGTATATTTCCTGCCTAGGGGTACACGGTGTCGCCAGACGTCTGCCATTCCCTCCACCTCTGCCATGTTGGCTATCGCTCTCGCAGCCTTAGAAGGGCGTCTCTGGGGGCCTTTTGATCTGTCTAGCTCTGGATTTTGTATGCAATTAAAATCGCCCCCCCCCCCAGAGTTGTGGTATATCTGAGTGCCGCGTGATTTTGCCATGCAGGGAATGATAGAACTGGGGGTCGTCGTGATTTGGACCATAACTGCCAACTAATAGCACACGGAAGTTGTCTTTATAGCATGTGGCCAGTACATATCTCCCCTCCTTATCCACTTCAACCTCATGCACTTGTAATCAAGAGTTCCTGTGCACCCATATCAGTACCCCTCTAGCGTGAGTGGTGAACCCTGACGCAATGCATGTACCCCACATTCTCCTTAATGACAGCAGGCGTGTGCCCGGGGGAAGGTGTGTCTCTTGGAGTATAGCTATGTCCACCTGATATCGTTGTAGGTAAGCCACTACTTTCCCAATTTTTCTATGCTCGTTGAGGCCTCTTACGTTCCATGACATGAATTTTAGATGGAAAGTAGTGTTAGTGGTGTGGTCTGCACTTCGGCATCGGGTGCCCACAATGCTAAACCGTTCAAACGAACAGTATGTTCTAAACATACATAATCTACCTCTGCTTGCTGACAATCTGACTATGTTAACACCCCTCCCCCCCACACCATAGCCCTTTGTAGTAGCATGGCTTGACTTGAACATCCGAACCCACCCTACCTCAAAACAAAAAACAGAACCGTGTTTAACTTACTCCCGATGGGTAATACACTTGGGGGCAGTGGTTGCCCACCTACTTGTGCCTATTGATGGTCTCTGTCCGCCCTTCAATAGAATACTATCCAGGTGAGTATTGCTACTGATGACTATAGATACTGCAGCATTTTGCCTCTGACTACAATTACAAATCGATCATCCCTCTTGTGCATTGTTATTCCCCCCTAGCACCCACAATATAACAACTTGTACATCTGCATGACATAAATTGGGGCACGCCTATCATGCACGCTTAACCATTATAATTTTCCCAATGTTACCAGGGGGGGCGCCAATACTGCCAGTCCAATTAATCAGGATCGCCTTGTGTGTCTCATTCCTCACCCACCGGCTTCTGTGAAGGTTTCTTCTTGTTATCTTTACCGTACTTTTGAGTGCTTGCTGCAGTTCTTGAGGGTCGTTGTATATCTTGGCCTTACCATCGAAAATCACTCTCAATCTGGCCGGATATAACATAGCATATTCTAGTTGCAGCTCCCTCAATTTGCGTTTCATGGGCATGAATTGCTTGCGTGCTTCTTGCACCTGTGGGGTAACGTCCGGGTACAAAGCCAACTCTGAGCCTTCATATTCCAATTCCCACAGCTCCCTGGCGCGACGGAGTGCTGCATCCCTATCCCAGTAGTTCAATAATCTTGCTATCAGTGGCCGAGGGGGAGCCCCCGGGCGCGGCCTGGGGGCCAGCGAGCGGTGGGCGCACTCAACTATGAAAACTGGCGAGAAAGTCTCACGTCCCAGTAGAGCCACCAGGAGCTGATCTGTGAATGACTCCATATTGCCGATTACTGTGGATTCCGGTAGACCTAGTATGCGCATGTTGTTGCGCCTGGAACACGCCTCCAAGTCCTCGGTCTTATCGCGCAATGTTGCTAGTATTTTGCCCATTTGTTTCTGCGCTGTTCCAGCCTCAATCTGCGCGTCCTCCGCCTCAAACACGCAGCGCTCTACCATGTCCAGGGCCGGACTGGGAACCAAAACCGGCCCTGGCAAAGTGCTCGGCTGGCCCCCCAAGGGGTTGGGGGGTGCGGCCGAACTGTTTGCCAGGGCCGGTTTCGGCCGATTTTGTTACAGGGGCCGATTTTGCAGCTATGCTGCAAAAACGTCCCTGTAACAAAAACGGCCCCCAGGGGCCCAAAACTGGCCCCCAACCTGGCGGCCCACCGGGGAATTGCCCGGTGCCCGCTACGGCCAGTCCGGCCCTGACCATGTCCAACCTTTCAGCATGCTTATCCACACGTTCAGACATGCGGTCCATTCTGTACGATAAAGAGTCAATCTTACCATCTATTGAGGCCAGACTTTGTTGCATAGCCACTAATATTTGTCGTATGTCCTCACCAGTCGCGGTGGCAGTATCCCCTTGTTCTGGTGTAGAGGATTCAATATCGTCTTCCCAACCCCCAGTAGTTTTCCGCCTTTCAAAAGTGATCTTGGGTTGGCTCTATCTGTTTTCCCCATGACAGGGTCCAAGCAGTACTGTCACGGGGGGGACCACCACGCCAGGGGGCCGCCCAATCACGCACGGGTAACCCCACCTCGCAGCTGCGCCACAAGTGTCCTGCACTTTAGGGTTCTGTTGGTGGGATACGGGCCCTGAAGCGCTGCACAGTTGCCGGACGTCGGTCGGGGGGGGGAGAAGTAGCGTGGCGCCTCCCGGCAATCACTCACCGATACTGGGACTAGGTGTGCGGGCCATGCCCAAACAGCAGGGGGCACAGCTGGATGCCTCCTTAATTCCGTCCCTGCAGTCGCAGCCACCGGGGGAGGCCGCGCGGCCTCGCTAACCTCTTGTCTCCTGCTGTCTCAGTGCGGGCCTCAGCCGCGACGGCCTCTAGGCCTTTGCTGTTTCCGATCGCAGGACTGTAGGATCGCGTATGCCAGTCTCCGCCTCACAGGCACTCGGCAGTCGGGCAGCGCAGCTCCGCAGTCTCCTCCGGCCGCAATCCCCGCACCTGAAGTCTCGGTGTTTCCAGGTGCACGAAACTCTGTCCTCCGAGATGGGTGTGCTCAGGTTAGTTCGAGGTCCCCAATCGCCGTATGCAACTGTCCCGGTCTCTGCACCGCGCTACGCCGCGCCGTGCGCTTTCCGTTATAATTAGCCTTAGCCAGCTCGGCGAGTCATCGACAAAGTATTTTTGGGTCGTTCTGGACTAGCGGCACAACATCCGCTTCGTACCAGACAATGCTTGTCCTGGATGCAGACGGATTCCTTAAGTATATGACGGGCAGCTCCCGGAGCTCGCTCAATCTGTGGCCATTTTGATGCTAGGCAAGCTCCACACAACTGATGCTTTTATGATGCACTGCTTATACCCTTTCATATTCCATCACTTATACCATGTGATATCATAACATTCATAACAACACTTATGAGATCTCAAATGACATAATTTGGCACAAAACTCTGTGCATGGTAGAGTGGGAAGTTATAGTTCATGTAATGTGGCTAGCAAGTTGACAAAATGAACAAGACCATCTTACAAAACGCGATGTGAGCCGTTTCCTCAATACAATTCACTAGCAAGAGCAGCCTGACAGTGAGTCTTTGATATATATGCACTTTGGTTTGATGTTATTGGCTGCTCTACCAAGGCGCGACACCCCTGCAGTTTTTGAGATATATATATATATATATATATATCAAAAACTGCAGGGGTGTCGCGACTATTGGTATATATATATATATATATATATATATATATAAACACACTCCCTTGCTATGAGCAGAAAGCAGAGCACACGCGGGTCCCTTTGCAAAAGCAGCTCTTTATTTCATTCTGGCAATATGGCATGACGCGTTTCGTCGCAGTGACTTCCTCAGATGCCGCCAAAAACAAAATGCAATTCTTCAGCCCCCATTTAAAAGCAAATTGCCCCATTGCGATTGGTTAAGGCAAATGTTGACAGTTTAACATGGGGGATGTCCCGGACTCTGCAATCCGTGTCCGTGTGGAGCAAGCATCATGACGTCAGTACTCTCCCAAGTGGGCGGTGCCTGCTCCCTCCCCACGTCTGCCTAGATCGAAATGGGGGGCAGCGAGCAACTTTCAAGGGACCCTCATCCCACCGCAGGAATCCCCCTTCGCACCTGCGACACCACTTCAGTAAGTGATGTCCTATTGCAATCCAACAACAATATTGGCAGGATAGCTTCACGGGTATGCGGCGGTTCGGCGTTGTTTCCGAAGCACTTTCAGAGTCACCAAATGTTGCCAAATAGACCGCCGAACTTCTTGGGGATGGGACTCCAAGGTGCCTGTGGCCGCACCAAAACACAAAAACACACTCCCTTGCTTTGAGCAGAAAGCAGAGCACACGCGGGTAACTTTGCAAAGCAGCTCTTTATTTCATTCTGGCAATATGGCATGACACGTTTCGTCGCAGTGGCTTCCTCAGATTCCGCCAAAAACAAAATGCAATTCTTCAGCCCCCATTTAAAAGCAAATTGCCCCATTGCGATTGGTTAAGGCAAATGTTGACAGTTTAACATGGGGGATGTCCCTGACTCGGCTATCCGCGTCCGTGTGGAGCAGGCATCATGACGTCAGTACTCTCCCAAGTGGGCGGTGCCTGCTCCCTCCCCACGTCTGCCTAGATCGAAATGGGGGGCAGCGAGCAACTTTCAAGGGACCCTCATCCCACCGCAGGAATCCCCCTTCGCACCTGCGGACACCACTTCAGTAAGTAATGTCCTGTTGCAATCCAACAACAATATTGGCAGGATAGCTTCACGGGTATGCGGCGGTTCGGACTTGTTTGCGAAGCACTTTCAGAGTTACCAAATGTTGCCACATAGACCCCCGAACTTTTTGGGGATGGGACTCCAAGGTGCCTGTGGCCGCACCAAAACACAAAAACACACTCCCTTGCTTTGAGCAGAAAGCAGAGCACACGCAGGTCCCTTTGCAAAGCAGCTCTTTATTTCATTCTGGCAATATGGCATGACGCGTTTCGTCGCAGTGACTTCCTCAGATGCCGCCAAAAACAAAATGCAATTCTTCAGCCCCATTTAAAAGCAAATTGCCCCATTGCGATTGGTTAAGGCAAATGTTGACAGTTTAACATGGGGGATGTCCCGGACTCGGCAATCTGCGTCCGTGTGGAGCAGGCATCATGACGTCAGTACTCTCCCAAGTGGGCGGTGCCTGCTCCCTCCCCACGTCTGCCTAGATCAAAATGGGGGGCAGCGAGCAACTTTCAAGGGACCCTCATCCCACCGCAGGAATCCCCCTTCGCACCTGCGGACACCACTTCAGTAAGTAATGTCCTATTGCAATCCAACAACAATATGGGCAGGTTAGCTTCACGGGTATGCGGCGGTTCGGCGTTGTTTCCGAGGCACTTTCAGAGTCACCAAATGTTGCCACATAGACCGCCGAACTTCTTGGGGATGGGACTCCAAGGTGCCTGTGGCCGCACCAAAACACAAAAACACACTCCCTTGCTTTTAGCAGAAAGCAGAGCACACCCGGGTCCCTTTGCAAAGCAGCTCTTTATTTCATTCTGGCAATATGGCATGACGCGTTTCGTCGTAGTGACTTCCTCAGATGCCGCCAAAAACAAAATGCAATTCTTCAGCCCCCATTTAAAAGCAAATTGCCCCATTGCGATTGGTTGAGGCAAATGTTGACAGTTTAACATGGGGGATGTCCCGGACTCGGCAATCCGCGTCCGTGTGGAGCAGGCATCATGACGTCAGTACTCTCCCAAGTGGGCGGGGCCTGCTCCCTCCCCACGTCTGCCTAGATCGAAATGGGGGGCAGCGAGCAACTTTCAAGGGACCCTCATCCCATCGCAGGAATGCCCCTTCGCACCTGCGGACACCACTTCAGTAAAGTAATGTCCTATTGCAATCCAACAACAATATTGGCAGGATAGCTTCACTGGTATGCGGCGGTTCGGCGTTGTTTCCGAAGCACTTTCAGAGTCACCAAATGTTGCCACTTAGACCGCCGAACTTCTTGGGGATGGGACTCCAAGGTGCCTGTGGCCGCACCAAAACACAAAAACACACTCCCTTGCTTTGAGCAGAAAGCAGAGCACACGCGGGTCCCTTTGCAAAGCAGCTCTTTATTTCATTCTGGCAATATGGCATGACGCCTTTCGTCGCAGTGACTTCCTCAGATGCCGCCAAAAACAAAATGCAATTCTTCAGCCCCCATTTAAAAGCAAATTGCCCCATTGCGATTGGTTAAGGCAAATGTTGACAGTTTAACATGGGGGATGTCCCGGACTCGCCAATCCGCGTCCGTGTGGAGCAGGGATCATGACGTCAGTACTCTCCCAAGTGGGCGGTGCCTGCTCCCTCCCCACGTCTGCCTAGATCGAAAAAACATTGATCGATAAAACACTTGTGTGTGTATCATGTGTGTGTGTAGCTGAATTTGAGCTGGTGGTGCAGTAGTTGCAGGTGGGGATCCCTGGTACTTATATTTAGGGACTGGTACTTACTTTTCCTCAACAGACTTTGATCCAGAGCTACAAGGAAAAACACAAAAGGGGAAAAAAAAGAGGAAGAAAGGAAAACAATGACAAAGGGATGACGCAGGAATGAAAAAAACCCTGTTGAAGTGAGGTGAAAAGGCAGGAAGTGTCTGGTGGTGGATTAAAGAGACATGAAATGGAATCAAGTCTACACACCCTTGGTGTTCGGCAGCCCCGACCTTCCATAGCGCCTGCCACAAGATTCTGAACAAAACTTTGGGCGCAGCACTTATTGTTTTACACCTTATGTCAGAGGTAGCTACATTTATTTTAAAACATCCCCCCAAAAATGAAGATAAGGACAAGGAGAAATATGCTGGATTCATGTAAACTAGTTTACAAACCTTCTCTATCATGTTTTTTAATGTTCTATTCTAATTGTTAGTGCTTAGCAAAAAAGTAAGTGTTGAGCCTCAGAATGAAATAGAGCCCTTCTGTTGGCAAATAAAAGGTAGCATCCTCGCAATTGGCTTTCGGTATAGTCCCTCTGCTGCGCCTGTGTAAAAGCTTGAGCACATGCTGATTTATTGCAGTATAAATGTTTGACATACTGTTTTGGCCATTATGCAAGATGGGCCCTTCACGATATGGGCCTGGGCATGTTCAAAGCGTGCAGGGGGCAGTTGACTTGCTGGAATGTTTGGGCATAGCTAAGACATCCCTGGACAGCTTCCATCATCATTGGCAGGCTCTCTGGTCACAGTGTGAGAATGGATGAAATCTAAGGGCCCACCCGGGTTCGGACTGGAACCAAAACTATCCCTGGCACAAATTATCTTATCAGCAGTGCTTTAAATGGGAAAAAATAAGTGCAGGTACTCATTAAAATGCGCTAGAGGTGTAGTGAGGGGGCGGGGCTAGGGGCGGGGCTAAGGGCAAGACATGATGATACTTAACAACTTCTATATTAGTTGCAGCACAAACCAAAACACGAGAAATGTGTTTATATAAACAAAGCAGGTTAACTCATTACACAAAATGAAAGAGAAATGGAATAATATGTTAACAGTTCCTTTTTTTTTTTGCAATAGTGGCACCTTCTTAATGTCATACTGTTAATTGCTGTTTGGCACAATACTATATATTTTTGAGCACTGCGAGATGAAGAAACTGAAAATACCCCCACAGCGCACCAAAGCTCTTATGGCACCAAGCACATGAAGCAACTCATCATGACCCTCCCCAGAAGATATCTCTTGTCTCTTCCATCAATCTATCCATTCATCCTTTCATCCTACCATTTACCTGCTGATGTCCACCATTTAACCTTTACATTCTCTTGGCTATTCAGTCTTTCATCCATCATTCAGTTTTTCACCATTCCGTCTATCCACCCTTCATATCCAAACCTATCCATCCATCCATCTCCAAACCTATCCATTCATCCTTTCACTCATCCATCTCTTTATCCACCCTTTCCCTCATCCATCAATCCTTTCACTCATCCATCCATCAACCCTTTCACTCCTTTATTCCATCCACCCTTTCACTCAATCCCTCCTTTCACTCATCCATCATCCACCCTTTCATCCATCCTCCCTACCTTTCATTCATCCATCCAATCTTTCACTTATCCACCCATCATCCGCCCTTTTATCCAATCATCCACCCTCTTTCACCCATACATGCTTTTACTCATCCATCCATCTATTCATCCATCCATCCACCCTTGCTCACTCATCTATCCACTCACTCACCCTCCCTTTTACAATATTTTTGAATCTTTGTCGCCGAGCAGATATGTACAAACAAAGTGCCACCTATTTTCTTTAAAATACCTACTGGGAGTGTCTGGATTCTCTCTCTCTTTCTCTCACTTTTTTTCTTACAAAAACAGGCATACAGATGCAGGCATACACACAAACATAGCAGACACACAAAAGACTAAGGTAGATGAAAGCCATGTTATACTCTTCACCTACCATGGCTTTTTTAATTGACACCAGGGCTGGACTGGCCATAGCCTGATGGCCACTGCCAGGGCACAGACATGATTCCTGTGCTTGCAGGAATGCACAGGATAGTGTGAATGTGATTGACAGCACAGGGCCTGAATGGACCCTGCTCTGTCAAGCACAGCGTGATGGTGATCACCGGACATTATTCAAAGGAGCCCTGCTGCATAGCTCAGCTGGGGCTCAGATCAGGGGCTGCAGAAGCGGCGCCTTGGCTGCCAGAGACACGTCCCACTCCTGCTCACCAGCACAGGCAGTGACTTCCATTATGGTTTTACATCTGATCATATAAGGCGCCCCTATACCGCTGTTGTTTCCACACCAGTACAGGCATGGATCCAAAGCACTTGCAGGAGCTTCCATGATGTATCTGTTACCAATGGCACTAGTCGGTTTTGGTACAAAGCTATCTTTCTCAGCTTCTAAGACTTCTACAGAACCACACTCCAATTAGTTTCAGCTGTGGTGTTTGATAGGTTGTTGGTGTCTGTCTCCTCTTCGAAGTACAGTCTCAATTTCAGTGGTGCGTGCCAGTCTTGACGTCTGTTCCAACTCCGTCCAGCCTGCCTGAATCAATTGCTTCCTGGCGGGTGAGGTCACACCAGAGGCGCAACTAGAGTCACATTTCGGGAGGGGAGGAGGGGGGGGGCGGGGGGCTGATTCTTCAACCAAAAGGCAGAGTGTAGCTGCAGGGGCTCTAAGAAGGGGTGAAACACATCAAGACTCATTAACAAGCAAAAGGTCTTCTAAAGACCTGTGAAGTGCTCGGGTGCGGCTGTGTGTGTGCCCGGGAAGCTGTCTCATCCCGGGCTGCCACACACGACAGGGGGTGGGGGGCTGAAGCCCTCTGAGTCCAATGGGCGTTGCGCGCCTGGGTCACACGTTGCTCTGACTTGGCGTCAGTGCTCTCCTTGTGAAATCACCAATATGTGAGCATGCGCCGCAGTGTAGAAATGCGATGCATGCTCACATGATTGTGTGACAGTGAGTACCGGTACCACTGGCGTAGCAAGGGGGGGGCGGAGGGGGCGGTACGCCCCGGGCGGCACGAGAATTCGGGGCGGCAGGTAAATTTATCGCCAGCCCCCCCCCCCCCCCTCTTAGGCGCTCGGCGGCGGCGGCGGCAAAAGGCAGGGACCGCCACGGGCGGCAGAGTGCCTAGCTACGCCACTGACCGGTACTCTATTTCGTAACGGAGAAGTGCCGGTACTCTTGGGGGGGGGAAAAAGAAGTGCCGGTACTCAGTACCGGTGAGTACCGGCCCATTTAAAGCACTGCTTATCAGCCCTGCTTTCCTCCGCCCTCACTCTCTTTCCATCCATCAATTGTCTTCCTCTCTCCTCCGCCTCTCTCTCTGTTCTCTCTCCATCCTCTATCTTTCCTCACACTCTCTTTCCCTCAACTCGTTCTCTCTATCCCTCCTCTCTCTCTTCTTCTGCCTCCTCTGTGGCAGCTGAAACAAACGCACAAGAGTTATAGAGGGTGACAGAGGTGGCCAAGGCCTCCAAAAACTGGCTTCCAGTGGCTGCAGGAAGCCTGGGGAAATGCCCAATGAGATAAATGGCCAATCCGTCCTTGGGCCCGTCTAGGATGCTTCAGAGTTTAACAGGCTTCTCCAAAGTTTTTACAAGACAGCCCCACTGATACTAAAGTTTCATTCTAATCACTTCCCATGGTATTAATTTCAATTTGCATTCATTTTATGTAAACGTATGTCATGTGGCTAATGGCTATCATAGGAATCTGACGTCGATTTCAGGTTCATTGACCAGCACTGGGATCACTGCTGTGAGGAGTAGGTCACATACCAGACAGACCAGTCATGTGGTCTAAAAGTGCACTCCTAATCAGCTTTAAATAGTGTAGAGTGCCACAGGGAGAGCACCTTAACAGAAGTCAAAGGCGGGTTTGTACAGTTGGGCGCGACACTTGACTCACCATGGACAACCTTAGAGGCTGAACACTGAAACTGTTATAACGGCTGAACTAAGTGTTAAGTGAGGCACTTCTAACCTCCCGGGACACATATAATGTATATAAATTGTGGCACTAATGTGTGTGCATAGAACGTGGGAGAAAGGATAGCCCGCAGCATCCTCAAACTTATTCTTTGAGATTAAATCCAAATTTGTTGAGTTTTAGAAAAGGTCTGAAAACCTGGCTTTTCTTTGGATAGGCGAGATACAAATCCCTTTTCTTATCTATACCTCCTCTGCATATGAGATCTTCTGTGCTTTTTTAATAATAATTTAGCGCCAAGATGCCCGTTGAGTGAACGTTTGCGCTTTACAAATGTTTTAATAATAATAATTTGCAACATCCCTCTGTGACTTATCTTTTGAAAAAGCATGGCTTTGGTCTGATAGTGGATCAGCATGCCTCTCCCTAAAGGGGTGTGGCTTGCATATTGTGACAAGGGAACATGCCTGTTTTTGAGTTTGATGAAAAGTGTACTTCCCCTCTACTTCTCTATGATATATCCCCAGTGTTGAAGGAGTCTCCAGTACATTGGAAAATCAAAATATTAACATCCACTTTCGGGACCAACTTGTTATGAGTGCATTTTAAGAACCGAATTTGCAGGATGTTTTTTGTGAGAAGCAGCAGTTTTAAATTTAACCTCATTTGCATATGATCCAAATTCTTTCCAGTCAGAGTGACTGAATGATCGTATTTTCCTCTATTGTAATTAATTCCTGTGACATTTACTATTTCCCCAGAAACCGTGACCCATACCCCAAGAGAGGTGGAAAAAACAGAAAATGCCCACCAGGCTTTCCGCATGAGGCGCGCATCCACTACACCAGAAAGGCATCATTAGATAAGGGGCAGGCAGGGGGGCGGAAGAGTGTCATGGTAGTTACTAATAATGGCCAGATTCTGATGTCACAGTTAGAGAATGTTTAATATTAGTAACTTGATTTATAAAGCGTTGGCTGACAGAGTCTTGCCGTTTCGTGGCGCTGAAAATGACAGTTGGTATTTCTACCCAACTGGACAACACACACTTTTTCAAACTCATTTCATGGTAAAAGGGTGAGTTCACCCATCTGGAATGTAAACCGTATTGACATTTGTAGGGGGCATTCAATCTGCTTACTGTCTTGTTTGTTTTTAATTATGTGCAAAGAACTGAAATGCTTCTAGGCACTATAGCATCAGAAATGTTCTTGGTTGCAGTGCTATGTTGAGGCACACTAATCTTTGATATTGCGCTATCATAACCACATATTAGACAAAGGAACACTTCCGCTTTACAGGCACTCATGCCTAGGGTGACCAACTGGCATGGGTGCAAATTCAGGACGGTGAGTCTAAAATTCAGGATAAAGGGTCAAAATTCAGGACAAAATTTCAGGAGGACAGGAGGTCTAAATTCAGGACAAAACTTCGGGACAAAAGGTACGTTTTACAGACATGTCAGAGGAGGTCGCGCAATAGTATATAAGTAAGTAAATAGACAACCACTTAAGTACAAGTCAAAATAAGTTTATATTAGGTTGAGACAATCGTGCACTTCAAAGTTTTTCAGTATGCCCGCAGCTTGCTACCTTAGACGATTCAAAACTCGTATCTCACTCCAGCCGGTACATTAGTCACTAGACAATGGTGAACCACACCTGAATATAAGTGAGGCCGCTTTTATTGTTGATTGAAAACTACTGGATATACAAGGAACTTTGCAGTGCCAGCCCCCAGTAACAAAACCGCCCTCCCTTTCCAGCCTCCCAGGGAAACACCCGATGCCCGGTCCGGCCAGTCCAGCCTTGCTACCACCCTCCAATGGTGCCCCTCATCTTCAAATAGACCGTCTCTCATGTGTATTTAATATCTTTTATAGTGTTACTCATCCCAAGTATGTAGGGCAGGATGTCGGAGTGCGTTACATCACACACACATTATATAGAGACAATGACTCATATAAACGTGAAAGTCAATGTATAGGAAATGTTACTTAAGATAATGGATGCTACAAGGTGTAATCATTCTTTTATCTATCATTCAGTCTTTCCCCATTCATTCTGTCCTTTCATCTGTGTGCCCATCTATATCCAAACATATTCAACCATTTGCAAACCTATCCACCATGTATCCTTCCATCCATCATTTCACTCATCCATCTTTCCATCCACCCTTTCACCCATCCATTATTCATCCATCCACCCTTTCACCCCATCCATCCGTACACTCATCCATCCACTCTTCCACCCATCCATCTATTCACTCATCCATCCAGCCATTTACCCTTTCACCCATCCAGCCATCCTTTCACTTACTCATCCATCCACCCAGTCACTTATCCTTCCACCCATTCACTCTTTCAGTCATTCATCCTCCCTTTCTCTCTCCATCCCCCTTTCACATATCCATCCATCCATCCATCCATCCTTCCACCCACCCATCTATCTACTCATCCATTCATGAATCCATCCATTGACCCTATTACTCATCCATCCTTACACTCATCCATCCATCCGTTCTCTGATCCATCCACCCTTTCACTTCTTCACTCATCTACCTATCCTTATGTCCATCTACCCCCCTTCACTCACTCATCAATCCTTACATCCACCCTTTCACTCATCCAGCCATTCACCCTTTCACTTATCAATTCATCAATCCATCCATCCTTTCACTCATCCATCCTCCCATTCACTCACCCATCATCTACCCTTTCACTCATCCATCCATCCTTTCACTCACCCATCCACCCTTTTACCCACCCATCTACCCTCCCACCCACACATCCATCTATTTACCTTTTCTCTCATCCATCCTTCCACTCACTCACTCATCCATCCATCCTTTCTTTCATTATCTATCCATTCATCCTTTCACTAATCCATCCAGCCATTCACACATTCCTTCACTTATTTACTCACCCACCTTTTCACATTAAGAGCTCAGCCTTTGTCTGCAGAGTATGCCCTTGCACATAGGCAATCTGAAAACTTAGAAGTCATGCATGATGCACAGTGCCAGGACGTGAGGTGACATGGTGTTTTTTCCAGGGCTTTAAGTGGGGTAAAAAAGCTGGGGGTCTCTTCAAAGGGGTGTTCGATGTAATTAAGGGCGTAGCTTAAAACACCTAGGCTAAAAATCTATGCTTAGCATAGTGTTCCGCCCGACTGGTATTATGTTGTTTCTGTCATTGCATCCAGATATATAGTACAGCAAGTATCATTACACCAACAAGAAGCCAGGACTATTAGCTTTGTCAATGGTTGTTAGTTGCTTAAAAAAGCAGCAACCATGGCTTTGTTGAATATAATATTGAACATGCGTCAGTTCTAAAATGATGAGACAGTGAAAGAACTATAACCCGTTCTTTTTAACTTGTTTCACAGGCTTCTTTATATAAACTGTTTTCTCACGTTGCAGCATGGGCGTTTTACCTTTTATCCATCTAACAGAATGCCCTGCCCTGGACAGAGGTTGTAGGAGGCCGGCCGCCACATGCTTTTAACAGCCCAGACTGCCCCATAGTCATTCTTTATGTGGCAATTAGCCGGCATACAGAATGACAATAGGCGGGGTGGGGCTGCTCTTGTGCATTAGAGGAGTGCGAGGCCGCCCCATCAGGGGGCTGAGGCTTCTCGCAGGGAAGGAGTGCTGCTCCCTGTAATGGCCATAATTACGGACAAAAGGCGTCCGTAAAAGGGATCCTCACGGACAACGGACGTGAGGTCCAAATTACGGACAGTCCGTGACATTTACGGACGGTTGGTCACCCTACTCATGCCCTATTCCCTTCTGATCATTGGTTAAGCCTTACCCCAGAGCACAACACACAATATTAAAGATCGAATTGGACAGCTACCAAACGGAGCCCCACTTCCACTTTTGCCCAGGGCTTTAAGTGGGATGAAAAAACTGGGGGGTCTCTCAAAGGGGCGTGGCCATTGCAGTTAAGGGCGTGACTTAAAACGAGTAAGCTAAAAATCTGTGCAGAGCATAATGTGCCGCCTGACTGGCATTTTGCTGCTTCTGTGATGGCATCCAGATATATAATACAAAAAGTAAGATTACCTACATTAAGCTAGGGCTATTGGCTTTCTCAATGGCTGTTAGTTGCATAAGATACATAAGCAACAGCTATGGCTTTGTTGCATATAATATTGAAAATACTTCCGCTCTGAAATGATGAGACTATAAAAGAACTATAACGAGTCTCTTTGAAGTTACCTCAAAGGCAGTGAAGGGTAGTATTGCTGCAGAGTTAAGATTTTTTTTTCCTCTCGAGGGTGAGGGCAAAAATGGAGAGCCCGATAGAGACCCGTTTCGGCACCTGCTTTTTAGACCTAGTCCACTTAAAGCCCTGCTTTTGCGCCTTTAGAAGCCCCAGGCCTGCGCACCACTAGGGGGTGAAACACGTGCTGGCTGTACATCAAAAGAAAGGGATTGGATCAACTGAAAGAGAATTTAAAAAAACGTCATTCTTTGCTCCATTGTACCTGTGTTTGTTCTCTCAGTGTCTCTCGAAGTCGGATTATAACACAGGAATGTATATGTACTATTTTCCAACATTGTAATTTCCGAACCTTTGTAAACAGTACTGACTTTTGGTAGGCATGGGGGTCTAACCCACATATTGGAAATGCATGAGAATGTATTAATGCGAATAGGCAGCTTAGAAGTACTGTAGGTTCCAAGGGCCCCTCTCGCTTTAAAACACTTACAACTAGAAATTCTTATCACTTGCAGAATGTCGATTGATAAACAGAATATAAAAACAATTTCCAGTGTCAACTTTCTTTTCACAAATCAACTAGCCGCAAAGTTGTATTTTACACAGTACATGAAATATGCATACATAGGTCTGGAAAACTGTACGCAAGTTATTTGCTTTTTACATACCAGCAACTTACACCTGTTTATTCCTACCTGTGGAAGTTCTGACTGCAGAAGGCAGGTATTTCTGTTCATAAGGAAAATGGGCATGAATTACACCCATGAGAAAGTATATCTTTTAGTGAATCTTTGCCATGTAGAAAAATGCAAGGGGGGAGAAGCTTCATTTTATGAATTAAGGAAAGGAACTGCCCTCAGTAAGGATATTTTAAGGGACTGTCATTCTCTTGATTATTCCAACTGCATTTGCTGGCTCAAGTATGTCAGAGAAAGTCTTACCAGCTTGGGAAGGTTAGATCTATTTGAGAACCCGAGAAAATTTGCAGGAAGGACCTGCACTGGGTGAAGGAGAACTCTTTTAGAAAGTGCATTTGGGATAGAGAAGAAGTAGAGCTGAGAAAGTTCAGTGCCCGAGCGCATTCCTTATCGAAGACCGTGCCTTTAACAGAGCCCTATCTTTTATGGTCTAAAAGCACCCACGACCGTTTTCTATTGCGCAGATTTCGTTTGGACCTCTTTCACTACCTTCTGGCCCACCCTCGTGGAGTGCACAAAGGGCAGTACCTCCCACCTTGTGGCTGCGACGGGAAGTCTCCACAGAATAGGATGCATTTTTTAATGTTCTCTAGTTTTTATGAGGTACCAAGAAAGTCTTTTATTATTCCTATTCTTAAGAAAGCAAGTTTTAGGCAGGTTAGACCCGCTTTTATCTTTTTTCAATTACTTTCAAACAATACTGTATTATATGTTCTTAGCTGTTTAAGGGCCGTAATTAGGCTCAGGTCCAGCTGTGACTAGCTATCCATGGACAAATCGAGGGCACAGTGTTGTTTTGAGATCTTTCTTCATAAAGCCCCTGTTATTTATCTTGCTTTTTACGGGGCCAGGATGGATGGTTATGGTTGTGACATGAGATCTCTTAATTATTTATTTCGCATCTAATGGGGCTATGATGAATTGTTTTATCATTTTGACGAGACTGGTTTTAACATAGTCCCTGTAATCCATCTTATATTTTATGGTGCCTTGATGAATGATCTTACTGTTTTTGACATATTATTTTGTTCTTTCCGCATTTTTTGGGGCTGCGATGATGTTATTTTATTTCTGGATTCGTTTACTTTTTAGATATAAGTTTCGGGGATATGGCTACACAGTATTGCTTCCTTTTAGCCTGTGATACTAATTTTTAGCCGTGTTTGCTCGACTTTTATAGTTTTCTTTGTAAAAAACCGAATAAAGTTTTGTTGATTGATTGGTTGAATTAAAGAGAGATTATACTACTTCTACATCAGTGGCGTAGCAAGGGTCTGGGGGGGGGCAATCCGCCCCGGGCTGCACGAGTTTTGCAGGCAGCGGCCCCCCACGCTCTTACCTGTCGTTTTGGGGCAGCAATCGCCAGCCCCCCCCGCACCCCTTGATCTTCAATGCGGCCGCCGCGGGGTGGCAAACGCAGGGACTGCCATGGGTGGCCAAAGGGCTAGCTACGGCACTGTTCTAAATCATATAATATCTGCCTCCTGTTTATAAATGTGTGGTTTAATTACAAGAGTAGACACCTTATTGTGAAGTGATAATACTGTCCTAAAATGCAAAGCAGCTTTCTGGGAACTGTTGATATGATCTTTGAAACTTTTAGCAGCCATGTTGAAAAATTATAGCAACCTCAAAAAGGTTTAGCAACCCTCTTCAGAAGTGCTGGTACTCTCCATAAAAGGTAAATCAGCCGTACTGCGAAGTGGTGGGCCAGTCTATCTAATTGAAACCGGTCCTAGGATGCTTGTTTCCGGTCCAGGGAGGACCTGGCTTAGCAGTTCGGGCTGGACTGTTCCCATGAGGCACAGGGTCAAGACTGATTTGCATATGGCCAGGTCTAAACTGGGGTGGCATGGTGAGCAAAAGAATGATGGATTTAACCCAGATCTCTTGACTGGGGGTGAATGTTTTGATTTGTTCTGCATTCCATCCATCAATTGTGTGTCTTTTGTTATCTAATTGATTATGGCAAGATAGTCTAACAAACTTCTGACATCTAGTGTGACCTGCAGGACCCAAGTTCAAATCCTGGCAATGCCACTTTTGACTTTAATTCTTTTGAGGTTGAAGGGTTGAAAAATTAGATACCATTAAATTGGGTAATAGTAACATCTGTTATTTACAGTGCTTAGAAACAACAAACATAAGCTGAGAAATGTTACTGCAATGTCCTACTGCAAATGCGGACACTGTGCCACTACCATTAGACGTATTGCGGCTCTGCTTAGAAGTGCTGGTATTGCTGATGCTAAGCATAATAGTCCTAAGAATGACAAAACTGTCAAAAAAGCAAGGCAGTCTTCATTGTCTTACTGGCCTGCCGATTAGCAGCATTTCTGCTGGTTAAAATACCCATGTGCTGTTGAATGTAGTGGAGAGGAGAGTAGTAGCCGTCAGATATTTTTGACTATGCAGTGAGGGGACTACAGCCTCCACTCTTTGTTCCCGCCCCAATCACCTCAAGCCCTGTTTGTGTTTCTCAATGAGTCGTAAGGCTTGCTTTGGTCCCCTGCCCTCTTCAATCTGTATCTCGAACCACTGGGCAACAATATCGAGGAATTTCCTATGACCATTATACAGACGATACCCCATTATATATGAAGGACACTTTGCCAAAATATATCTCTGTGATGGTGCCCAGCTTTGTCAACACATAGGGCCACATATATGAAGATAGAATTTTGCGATTACCAAATAGCAACTTTTAAGAAATAGCTATCGGCGTTCCCCAAGGTTCTTCACTTTCGCCCACCCTCTTTAATCTTTACATGGAACCCCTGACTGAAATCCTCAAACACTCCAACATCTCCTACCATATGTACGCTGATGATACGCAATTGTACATGAAGATTACCTCTCCTAACGACATCAGCACTCTCAATAACATCTTGAACAAAACTCAACACTGGTTAACACTTAACCACCTCAAACTTAACGCCCTCAAAACTGAATTCCTATTAATCTCGCCTCCCAACACCACCTTTAACATCAAAGACTGGATCCCACTACTCACCGCCTTGAACTGTACCCCACATATTGTTGATTCACCAAAATCCCTAGGAATAACATTAGACAACAACCTCTCCACGATGAATCACATCAGCTCCACAACCAGAGCGGCCAATTTACATCTCCACATCTTAAGAAAACTAAAGCCTTTCCTGCCCAATGCAGATCTCAAGATGGCGGTTCAGGCTCTTGTGATCTCCAAACTTGACTATGGGAATGCTAACCTTGTTGGCCTACCGAAAATAAAACTAGCACCGTTGAGGGCTACCCTCCATGCTGCTGCACGGCTCATCACAGGAGTAAAGAAAAATAATCACATCACCCCAGCCCTCCACTCTCTGAACTGGCTTCCTTATGAATCTAGGATCCACCTAAAAATAGCATGCATGACATACAAAGCCATCCACCACAACACTCCTCGCTACCTGGCTCAGCAACTGGTGCTATCCGGAAGGAATAGAGCTTCTCGTAGTACATGCTCCCTACTGCTGAAACCCCCAAAATTTCACAAAAAGAAAACCTATAAGAGATCGTTCTCTGGAATTGCCCCAAGAATTTGGAACTCTCTTCCCCCAGAGATCAGGACCATCCCTTCATTCGTTCTTTTAAAAAACGAAGTAAAAATGAGACTGCTGAATAATGTCCTCCTTCCTACCTGAGGCGACTATCCATGCCAATTTGATTTCTTTGCTGGTGTTTTCACTATGTCTCTTTGTATTATCTTTTCATGCTGTATTTTCTATATTTTGCTCCTTGTATATTTAATGCTATTTATTAGGTTGTACAGCGCTCTGACACCAACATTTTGGTCATGTTCGCGCTTTATAAAACTTTATAAATAAAGCTATTTGGTAATCGCAAAAGCGATATTACAAACCAGACAGGAAACAGCAATTCCCTAACTGTGATTCCTTGAAACTTGCAAACGCAATTAGAGAATCGCTATTTGTAATTGCGACACCATTCATTCCTATGGGTCTTAAGGCCCATCGGTGCGAATGGTCTTGCTTTACCTAAATTGCGATTACCTAATTGGTAATTGCAAATTAAGTAATGCAAAGGCAAGGGTGCACGGGGGCCTAAGGCCCCCCTGAAGCACCCCCTCAAAAAGCACCGTTTGCAAATGCCAAATACTTTGATACATGTGGCCCATAATGCTGGTTGACTGCTCATCACCTCAAATTCAACTTGAACACAACAAAAATTCTACTTTTTTCATACTATTTTTCCACGTCAGTTTGAAAATGTCTTGATTTCACTCACAGTTTGAGCTGCTCCGCTACTATCATTGAAAAGGCCAAGTCTCTGACATTTAGACTTGACAACAGACTCAAACGTCATAAACATATTAACAAAACAGCTAAAATGCTTACCATCAACTCAGCCTTGTCCTGGTTATTAACCCCTTCTTTCTGGAGTAGCACCTCAAAGAGGTAGCCCTGGTATTTTGTAGCTTATGAAAATTCTATCCTTTTTGGTATCCACAAAAGCCATCAGACCCCCTCTAAAAGCTTCCCTAGATGCGGCAGCTCTTCTGATATCGGGGATCAACTGATGTAACCATAACACCCATATTTTATGCTTTTTGAGGTGGCTTACCATTCAGGTTAGCTCCACCTGGAAATCTGCATGTTTACTGCACAGTGGCCTATACTCCAGTCTATCTCATTATCTGGCCAAGGAGCTGAAGCTCTCAGGAGATTCAAACCAAAGTTGCAGTTTGTGGACCTTTTTACTAGACATTTAAGTTTTCAAAAAAAGAGGGAACATTGGATTAATCTTTCTCCGATTACATCCCGAAAGTCTGGAATGTGATTCCACCAGCCATCCAGACCACAACCTCCTTCTCAACCTTCTAGAAGGCTCTAAAATAACATCTTATGGACCTTAACTACCCTCTTTAATGATACAATGATGGGCTGTTTCTAGCAGATTGTATCCCTTGAAGGGTGTTTACATACTAATCTCAGTTGTACTAATGCATTACTTTTTGCACATATTCTAATTGTACTCTTTTATTTGACAGGTCCTTGAATTGTATAGATAGCTGTCATTTGTTGCTGACCCACTAATCAGTTATTTGTGCTATCATCTTATGTAAACAATGAACAGATTTTATGTAAAGCGCTGTTACACGTGGGTCTGGTATACTTTTTTTAACGATAAAGTTAATTGCGTAAATTACTGTAATTTGCTGCCGAGTCACAGCTCAGTTATTTTTGACATCATCTCTTGAAAACCATGCACATGCACTACGTAAAAGTGCTCAGTAGCTCACTGCCAGGAACGTGTTGTCCAAAAACATTACGTAAATAAATAATTTAATGCACACAGTAAGGATTATGTTCTTTCCCCTACAGACATCTGTTCGTGACATGTAGTGCTGTAGATTCACATGCTGTGCAGACTCCCACTCCATCTAGTGCTGGGCTCGGACGTGTACAGTTTGTTTTTGTTCAAAGAAAGTCTTTTGAACCACGAGGTATAGTGACTCCTCCCTTATGCAGTATTGCGCATGAACATTGCCTCCAAAGTTAGATTGTTGTCCCACTCAACGGGTGTAGGATAGATAGTAAAGCGAAGCATAAGGATGTTCATGTAATAAGCAAGAGATAATAAAAAAAGGGAGTAGGGTATCTGCACCAGCCCAGTGCTTCCAGAGACGATGGTGGCACATGTGCATCTACAGCACTACATGTCACAAACAGATGTCTACAGGGTAAGTAACATATTCCGTTCATGGCATGTGTAGCTGTAGATACACATGCTGTGCATAGACTAGAAAGTAGTTCCCCCGTAAGGTTGTGGTTAGTCGAAGGATATTGCAGAGCACTGAAAAAGTGTACGTAGAACAGCTTGTCCCACCTGGAACTGCTGTTTTGCAAGTACGTCCACACATTAGTGTTTAGTAAAATTGTGTGATATGGACCAAGTAGCAGCCTTACAAATGTCCACAATTGGAATATTGACTAAAAAATCAATTGAAGCTACTTTTTTCCTAGTACAGTGTGGCCTTGGAGGTGCTACGAGCTGTATTTTGGATTTGACATAGCATGTTTGAATACACCTGACTAGCCAGCTAGCAATTCCCCACTTTGAAATAGCCGTCGTCGTCCATCTACAAGTTTTCAAGAAGGCTACAAATAACTGTTGAGTTTTGTGAAATGTTTGGGTCCTATCTATATAGTACATAATGGCTCTTTTAACATCTAGTGTATGAAGTCGTCGTTCTGCTACTGTTGTTAGATGGGAAAAGAAGACTGGTGATTCCATGGTTTGGTTGAGGTGAAAAAAAGATATCACCTTAGGTAGTAATTTTGGGTTGGTTCAAAGAACTATCTTGTCAGAATGTACTTTGAAAAAAGGTTCTAGTATTAATGCTTGAATCTCCCTTACACGCCTAACAGAGGTAATAGCGACAAAGAAGGCTACTTTCCATGATAGAAAATGCAACAGACAAGAATGAAGGGAATCAAAAGGGGCCCCATTAATCTTGTAAAAACTATATTCAAATTCAAGGATGGTATTGACGGTAGTCTGACTCTTTCAAACCGTCCATGAAATGTTTGACTACAGGGATCCTGAAGAGGGAGGATTGTTCCCTGTTTTGTAGGTACGCTGGCACTGCTGCTATATGTAAGCAAATAGATGTGTAAGCTAGTCCTGAGCATTGCAATTAAAAAGGTAGGAGACAATGTCCTGTACCTGTGGTTTTAGATGATTGATCTGTTTAGGAAGACATTAGTGTACAAATCTCTTCCACTTTGCTGCATAGCAAAACCTAGTGGTGGGGCGACCTGTTTCCCTGAGGATATCCAGGCACTCTGGGGGTAAATTAAGCTACCCAGATCTAGGATTTCAGGAGCCAAATCACTAAGTTCAGTTGCTTTGGATTGGTTTACCTTAGATTTCCTTGATCTTTCAAGAGAAGGTCCAGATTATTGGGGAGCTTTTGATGAGGAACTAGGGAGAGCTTGAGAAGGGTAGTGAACCAGGGTTGTTTGGCCCACAGGGGAGCAACTAGAATTAGCGTAAGGGAGGTTTGCCGTAGTTTCCTAACTACATATGGAAGTAGTGGGAGAGGTGGAAAAGCATAGGCAAATATCCTCGAACAGTTATTTCATAGTGCATTTCCCTTGGACTGTGGGAATCTGGAGGCAAAGCGTGAGAATTTTGTGTTTTCGGTGGTTGAGAACAGGCCTATGTCGGAAAACCCCCAAATTTGGAAGTATAGGAGTTGGGCTTGAGGGTAGAGTTTTTACTCGTGGAGTTGTTGCTGAGCAGGTCTGCAAAGTCATTGTCCACTCCCCGTCGATGCTCTGCTAAAAGGTGGACTTTGTGGTGTATCGCCTATCGCCAAATACTCTGCTAACGTGGACAGTTGGGGCGAGTATTGTGCCCCCTTGTTTCTGAAGAAAGTACATAGCAGCCATATTGTCTGTTTTGATTAGGACTGTTTTGGGATGAATGCAGCAGAAAAATGCCTTGACTGCTAGTTGAATCGCTAACAATTCCAGGTAATTTATGTGCAATGTTTGTTGTAGGGGAGTCCACAGACCTTGAACATTCATGTTTTGTAAGTGTGCTCCCCAACCCATGAGGGATGCATCTGTGGTAATGGTCACTTGCGGAGTAGGGTCTAGAAAAGGCCTGCCCTGATGCACATTTTTGCTGTTCCACCACTTCAGAGAGTGATATGCACTGGCCTTTAATAACACTAGATCCTCCCAGCGACCCTCTGCTTGGGACCATTGCTCCACTAACCCCTCTTGGAGCGGACACATGTGAAGCCTGGCGTGCAGTACAGTGGCGATGCAAGATGCCATCATCCCTAACAAGCGCATGATTGTGCAAACTGTTATTTGATGATTTGGCTGAAAAAGAGGCAGCAGAGATTGAAAAGCTTGGATTCAAGTGGGGCTGGGATAGGTTTTCCCTCCCACTGAGTTTAGGATTGCCTCTAAAAAGGGTTGAATTTGTAATGGCTGTAGATTGTATTTTCCCAGGTTTATGGTAAAGCCAGATTGTGGAGTAGCTCCAGTGTTCTCTGTGTGTGAGCAAGACGTTGTTTATTTGCACTCTTTATGAGCCAATTGTCTAGGTAAGGGAATACATGGATGCTGCTACTTTGTAGGTGAGCTGCGACCACAGGCAAACATTTAGTGAAGACCCTGGGTGCTGTGGTGACTCCAAAGGGTAGAACTCTGAATTGATAATGTTGGCCACTTACCACAAACCTGAGATAACACCCATGTGCTGGGTGGATTGGTAAATGGAAGTAGGCGTCCTTTAAATCCCGAGCTGACAGGAAGTCTCCTTGTCTTAGGAACGGTATGCATCTTGGAGCATAACCATGTTGAAATGCTCTCATTTGATGTACTTGTTGAGAGGCTGCATGTCTAGGAGGGGCCTGAGAGAACCATCCTTTTTGGGACTGAGTAAATACAGTGAGTACACCCCCTTGTTTCTGTGGTGGCGCTGTCTCTATGGCTCCTTTTTGTAATAGACCCTTTACTTCCTCTTTGAGAAGGTACATATGTTGAGGGTAGAGGGAGTGTGGTCATGGTGGCATGTTTGGCGATGTTGCAGTGAGTTCGAGGCAATACCCGTGCTCCACAACATCTAGGACCCATTGGTCGGAAGTGATATTGCGCCATTGTGGTTGGAACCCCTGCAGTCTTTCCCCGACACCTGTTGTGTGGTCAGGGGAGGGGAAGTGAGTGACTGTTTGGTAGGGGTGGCAGATTTAGCTGCTCCTCCCCTACCTCTGCCTCCTATGTTCTCCATCAAACGGTAAGTTGATTTGATGCTGTTGAACTTTTGGCTTAAATCAGGAGATTCGAAGCCAGGCATGCTTCCTAATAAGGAAGGTTGAGTTAACCCCTCGTGCTGCTGTGTCTGCCGCATCCAGAGCACACTTGATGGATGCAAAGAGATGGTTTGGCCTTCTCATACTATTTCTTGCGCTCTTTGTTTGTACTGGTCTGGTAGATGCTGTATATGCTCTCCCATCTCATCCAAGTGGGCACAATCATACCTTGCCAACACTCCAATGGAATTGGCAATCCATCAATTATGTTTTTTTTTTTTTGAGTTTTATATAGCGTGAACTAGACCCGAAGATATCAGGTATCAGAGCGCTTTACATGAGCACCAGTTCCGTTACAGATGGACACATTCATTTTTTTTATTAGGCACGGGGATATTAAGTGATTTGCCCAGAATCACAGGATGTTGAGCGTCGTTGCCAAGACTCAAACCCGGTTCCCCAGCTTCGAGGTCGACCGCTTTAGCCGTAAGGCTACATCCTCTCCCATCAATGGGTTGCAGATTGTGCTGCAACTCTCTACCCTGTTGCATCATATTTTTTGCTTTCCTTATCTGGGGGCAGGGCATCTTGTGCATTAGATATTTTACCTGCAGCATGCACCACTAGCAAGTCTGGGGGGAGCTGACCAGTGATGTATGGTGGATCAGAAGGCTAAGGCTTGTATTTTATTATCGACCCTTGGTGTAACTATTCTAGCCTTTACAGCTTCTTCGAACACTTCATGCGTGGACTTAAGCATGCCTTTAAACATTAGCAGAAACAAGTTGGTCCTTTGTGTGTGTATGTGTGTGTGTGAAGGGGTTTCTACCTAGACGAAAGCCCTCCTCTTCTTGTGCAGAATGAAGGTCTATTTTGTGGAAAAGAGCTGCCCTTTGAATAACCTCGTGGTACAAGGTGGTGTAATCAGGGGGAGAAGGTTTTGCCGGGTACAATTATGGATTCCTGGTTCCTGTAGGTACCACATCGTAGTCCTCCCATGGATCATCCTGTGGATTCTGGGGATAGGGAACATCATCGAAACCTGCTGAAGGGGACTACCTTACCCATATTATGAGTGGTAAGACACCTGTGGTGATGGGGGATGTTGTGGAGGTCATGGTGGTGGTGGCAGAAGAGAGTTGGTGGCAGTGGAGGGGGTGGAGGAGGAGGTGTCATAGGAAGTGGAGGGTAAGCAGATGGTTGTGGTAGGAGGTGTGTACCCCTGTCATGTCTTTTTTTCCTGCTTAGGAGATGGTGAGTGCTCCATTGTTATTTGTTCCTCAAGATGAGCTGTCTCTTTCAAGGAAGAGTCTGCTAGATCTGAAGTGGAGGCTTGATGATAATTTTCCCTGTATAAGGATGAATACCTAGCCGTCGTTGTTTAAAGTCCAGCTCTTTCTGCAGATGTTCAAGAATCGGCTGCTGTACTTTGAGTCCGCTGTAGAGAGGTGACAGTGTTTTTCAGGCTGTCTGGACTTCGAAGTTATCTTCGAGGCAGATGTGTGTTTCGGCTCTGGAGTTGGTTTCCCTGTCGGCACCTGTTTCAACTCCGATGCGGGTTTTGGCATTGAGCTTACCCTGGAACCTGAAGTGAATTTCAGTGTTGATGGGTGTTTCGGTTCCAAAGTGTCTCTCAATGTCAAAGATGTTGTTGACATCGAGGAGGGTTTGCTTTTAGGGAGTGCTGACTCAGTGCTGGAGTAGGCCCTGATATCAATTCTGAAGCTTTGGATCGGTGCCGACCAGGACTCGAAAGCAGTGACGGTAGGGTCAACAGAGAATGAGGGCAGGAAGCTCGGCCTCTGGAGGGGCGGTGAGTGCTTTGGTCGGGTGCGGTACTCACTGCGTGGCTGCCATATTGCTGTGTCACAGCCGGCTGCCGATCTGGGTCTTCAGACTCCTATCTCGACTTTGGTTCCGGGCTGAATGCTGTTACTCACCCAGCATCGATTTCCTCTTTGGTTTCCTCCTGTTCAACATCTACTCTGAAGAGATAGGGGATCTACTCACCCCTTTGTTGCTCCATTGTGTATTGTGAGAGTATTTGGTCTTTACGATTCTGGATGGTTTTCTTGGACTTGCACGCAAGGCAGATGGAGCAGGAAGCCTCGTTGTGTTCTGGGGAAAGACACAGGTTGCAGACTAGGTGCTGGTCTTTCCACGAGTACTTGGAGTGGCACTGTGGACAGTATCTGAAGGGTGTCTTTTACATTACCCTGTGACCATTCTCGAAGATGAGAAGCAGTGAAGAAGGCCCATTCAGGCCGCGCCCTTGCCTGAGGAGATCTCTCTCGACGCAGAAACCGTTGACTACGGCATTGTTGAATGGAAGAAATGAGTGCACAGATTTTTCTTTAACTATCGGAAACAGAGAATATTCCTGAGGCCCCGACAAAGTCTGCCATGCAGCATCAAATCGAAGCATTGACAAAGCATGTCCGACCCTGATGGCAGAAGAAAACATCTAACTATGGAGTCGATGTTCATGCGTAATACTGCATAAGGG
Organism: Calotriton arnoldi; assembly: GCA_963921515.1. NCBI lineage: Eukaryota > Metazoa > Chordata > Amphibia > Caudata > Salamandridae > Calotriton > Calotriton arnoldi. Next base: position 1,829,288 of record CAWUFW010003083.1, read on the forward strand.
AGGAATCACTACACCACGCGACTCAAAAGACTTTCTTCAAACAAAAACAAGCTGTACATGTCCAAGCCCAACACTAGAAGGCAGGAGTATGCACAACATGCATATCTACGGCTACACATGCCACGAACATCTGGCTTTTCACTTTGGTGACATTCATTTATTGGACTGAAGGGAAATGCTGCTTGAGATTTTAATACTTAATGATAGGTACGACTGAGCTCATGTCAAATTGAAAATTTCACAGCAGACTTCACAGTTCGTCCCTCATTCTTTGCCAGTCCACACCACACCAGGTGGGAGGATGAGGGAGAGGAGAGAGAGAAAATGTGGGAAATTAGGTAGTGGAGATGGTAGAAGAGGATGAGAAGAAGGGCAAGGAGGAACAGGAGAGGAAGGAGCTTCATAGCAATACTGGCAATGGTCCTTTACATATTGGGAGGATGCAATGGCGATTTAAATTCTAGACAGACAAAAGTATGGCAATTTGTGCTTTACGTACAGTGTACATGAAGAATTGAAGTGGCATGACAATGAGTGGTTTATATCCTGTGGGGAAATGGGAATACACAACTGGCAATGTATGAATTACAAAAAAGTAGGGAAATGTAGATATTGCATGACACTGTCATAATTCTAATGCGTGGGCCTGCTTGATGAATAACATAAGGGTAATGCATACAGTGCACTTGCCCTATTACCCTGAGCAACAGCTCTGGCGGCATAAGCATCACTGAGCAACCCCATACCTTCTCTCACACCACCACACAGTGAGTAGTCTCCTTGCACACACTAAACATCCTTGGCATATTTAAGCTTCATTGATCACTTTTGAAGGGCTGGCAAACTGAGCACAACACTGACATATCTGAACAGCAAGGTTGACAGGTTAATACTTTGAACACCGGAAGACTCTTTGCATGCTGCTCCCGCCTCTTTCCCGCTAACATGGAAGGTGCCTTCTCCTGCACCACCAGCCACTTCTCTTGTGTGCCCCTTCACCCACCTCACCTCCTTCACTGACGCTCATGACAAACTCAGCACAACACCCCCTCGAACAACACACACCCCACATTGACCTGCCTCCTTCTCAACACCAACTCGCTCGTCAGCCACAACATCGAAATCTGGGACCTCCTGCACAACCTCTTCCCAGACCTCCACTTCCTGATCGAAGTCAGGCTCACCCCAACATCGCAGTGGTGATCCCCCTCTAGCTTCAGGATCGTAACACAGGACAGATCATTCAAACCCAGAGGAGGGATAGCCTTCATCTTTAAAGAAAACATCCACTGGTCCAATACATCTGTGAACTCAAGAGACCTCCTGGAACACCTGACCTTCAAACTATGCATATCCAGCAACACCACATTGTGAAGAGTCCTCATATACCGACCGCCTGAACCATGATACAACTTCAGTAACACAATCTCAGACTTCATCGCCCACTGCTGCTTGACTCCAGCTCCTTCATCCTACTTGGCTATCTCAATTACCACCTGGAAGACCACAAAGACCCTAATACCAACAGCCTCCTGGAGGACCTGAACACACTCGGACTCACCTAACAAGTGAAGGACCCCACCCACTCTGCCAGACATCTCCACAACCTTCTCTTCACCATCATCAGTGACATCTAGGTGGACTAGCACATATCCCTTACCTGGACCAGCCACCCACTCATCCCCTTCTAGCTGATCGTCCCCTACCAAAACACAACCACTCCCTCTAAAACCACCCAACACAAACGGAAGAGAATTCTCAATGAAACATGGGCCAAAGGGCTCCAAATCCGCCTCTTGCAGCACTACAACGACCTCTCACTTTCCATCACCAACTTCAATGCCTGGATCACCTTCTGCATAGATGCCATAGCCCCACTCAAGATCCTCACCAACCCAAGAACCAGACCGCAAGTAAGCTGGAACACAGAAGAACTGAGAATCACCAAACGCCACTGCAAGCAACTTGAATGACGAAAATGACAAAACCACCTACATATCAGCCCTCCGGTTCTACCATCAGCAACTTAGATCCTACAAACAATCAGCAGTGACCGAGCTAATCATCACCAGCTCCAACAATGCCAAAAAAACATTTGCCATAGTGAAGGACTTCACCTCAACCCCCCACCCTCACCCCGCCTCCGCCATTTCCACAACCATCGTCCCATCACAAGACCCTGCACAAAACTCTCCCACTACTTCAGCGACAAAATCAGCAACATTTAAAACTTTGCTGCCTAACCAGACTCATCCACCCTCGCTGCCTTCCAACCCAACGGGATGAACACCCCAGAAACTGCAATGAACTGCTGGCCCGCCATCACTGTGATGGAAACTGTATCGGCCATGTGTGTCATTGACTCTAGAGCTACATTGAATCCATGCCCACATTTCATCTTCATCAAAGGACTTGACCCCATCTGCACTTCACTCACCCCAATACTCAATGACTCCCACAACAGAGTCACCTTCCTGGATGCCTGGAAACACACCACCATACTACACCTTCTGAAGAACCGTCAGCAGACCTGAAGACTCTGATCTCCATACTTCCCTACCCTGCTAAAGTCTTAGTAAAACTCGTCAACAAACAACTGGCCAACCACCACAACAACAACCACCTCTTCTACTCATCTCAATCTGGATTCAGGCTCAACCACTGCACCAAGATCGCTCTATTTGCTGCAACTGACATCCACCTGATCATGGATAGAGGAGACACTACAGCACTAATCCTGCTTGACCTCTCAGCTGAGTTTAACACCGTCACCCACCCGATCCTCATTCAATGCCGCCATCAAGTCGTCATATGAGGACTCAATCTCTGCCGCTTCTTCCTCACCACAAGCACCCAGTCAGTCAGCCTGGTACTGTACACCTCTGCTGCTGCAGTTCAACGCCTACATGGCACTTCTCGCCTACATCCTCTAAACCCACAGAATCAGAATAATTTCATACACCAAAACACCCAGCTCATCCTCTCCCTCTCCAGCGACACCCCAACACTGGGGCTAAATTCACCACCTGCATGTCTGATGAAGACCAACTGTCTGAAACTCAACTCAGACAAGACGGAGGAGGTACTCTTAGGAAAAAACACCTCCATTGCAGAACTCAGCTTGGTGGCCAGCCAAACTCAGATCAGTACCCATCCTGGCCATTCAAGGTAGGAATCTAGGGATAGTGGTGGGCAACCAACTATTGATGACCAGCCAAATCATTCCAGACATCTCCCCCTACTTCCACGCAATCAAGTTCTTCAGGAAAATCTTCCAATGGCTCCGCTCAACACCCGCAGAACCGTCACTCAGGTTCTCATCACCAGCAAACTGGACTACGGCAACAGAATCTATTTCGGCATCACCGCTCAGCTCACCAAGAGACTGCAGGTCACCCAAAACACAGAACCCAGATTCATGATCAGACTCCTTCTCTGTACACACATCTCAAAGACGTCCACTCTCTCCACATCCACAAACACACACTTTTCTAATGCCTCACATTGATGCATTACAGGATGTAGCCTTATGCTTAGAGCGGTCGACCTCGAAGCTGGGGAACCGGGTTCGAGTCTCGGCAATGATGCTCAACATCCTGTGATTCTGGGCAAATCATTTAATCTCCCCGTGCCTAACAAAAATGAATGTGTCCATCTGTAACGAAACTGGTGCTCATGTAAAGCGCTCTTTTACCTGATATCTTCGGGTCTAGTTCGCGCTATATAAAACTCTATTAAAAAAAAAAATACACGCACAAAGCCCTAAAAAGTCTAGGGCCCACATACCTCAACAGCCGCATCAGCTTCCACACCCGGACCAGAAACCTCCGCTTGACCAGATGCCTGCTAGCCCATGTCCCTCACATCTGAAGAGCTGGTGGGCATGCTTTCATGTACCTAGATTCTAAGCCTTGAATGACCTCCCCTAACACTTCAGAGCCACCAGTTCAGTCCTTGAATTCTGCAAGAAACTGAAAACTTGCCTCTTCTGTTGTGTAAGTTACAACTTTGGCGTACCTCTACAAGAGGTGCTTTCCCACCCATGGGTAACAAGGGTGAACTTGGTTCACTACAGCACGAAGAATGTGAAAGATAAGTTATTGTAGCCCAGCAAACACTACTCAATGTGTAGTTGATCTAGGGTTATTGCTTTTGGGTTACTAACAATCCCATAAAGGGATTGGGATCACAGTGAAAACAGCAACAAACCTTATTTCGTTATTCACAGTATCACACACACTGTACTAAGAAAAATGAACACTTTTATGTTAAAAGTATTAATTACTACAGGAACAATCTGTTTCTCATTACATCTAAAAGAACTGCACAGAATAATATTAAAACAACAACTAGATACGTTAGAAATAACAAGAACACGAACATTTCCAACATTATTAAAATGTAATTTTAAATGTTATCTAGAACCTAACACCCTAATGCCTACTTCTATGCGCTATACTATGCGAGCATGAAAGTCAGAGCAACGCGAAGTCTAGAATTTCTTAGGGTAAAAGGCGCACTGCATACCTTGTTGACAGCAAAGGATGCCTTTATCAGATGAGGCGTGAAGACAGTGTTCCCCGTGAAGGGCAAACACCCACTGCGGTAGCAGTCAGTCGGTCTTCCTCCGGGACGTGGCTTTATCAGCTTCAGGTGAGATATATCCTCCGTGAAGTGCGCTGGCAGTAGGTGAGACCATCTATGGCGACCTCTCCTGACATGTGGTCAAGTGACAGTCCTTATAACCTAAATCTTCTCAGAGATTGCCATTTCTGACATATGTTGAGGAATGTCTGATATAGATTATGTGTGTCAAAGTATGCGTTTCAGAAGTCTCCTTATCGACATATAAGGCTAATGGATGTCAATTCAGATGACTTTATCTTGGTTATATATCTGTATGTTTTCTTAGCAAACCTTGACATGGTGAGAAGAGGACATTTGACCTAAACAAATGTTGCATCTATGTCATTAATTGAAGAACTTGATGTTATCACAGTTCTTAGAAAGATAAGGTCTGGCAACATCTGCGTTGAAAGGCAGACATGACAATGATTCTGCATTAATCAGAGAATATGGTTATGTCCATTGTCTAAGTTGAGGAAGATAGAGTAGGGGTCTACATAAGATGGAAAAGGACCTTAGGGACTTTACCTCATTCGCAATTGGCCCCTGTCAGAGCCAGCACAGCACCTTCTTCCAGCACCTGGATACCCACCAGGTGAAATATGCGCTATACATATATGCATAACATAACATAGTTAAAACCACTCTGAAGAGTTGAGTAACCACCACATATATTTTGGATGTATCCTTGCCTATAATAGCAGCTGAAAGGGGATTTTATGACTTTTTGGATGGGCGATTTTAATATTCATACCTGTAACCCATAAACTGTAGCAGTCTGTGGGTTGTACGATAACTACGACTCACCCCTTATGTACTTTTTAGACATACTCCTATGGAGACACATTGAATAGAATACTCTTGTCCAACAATTTATTGTTTGCACAGGACTTCAGGAGCTCTACACCTGATGCCCTTCCAACTTTTCATGGTATAGACTCAGGTTCTGTAATTGACCATGTGTTCTCAACTACCCTAATTCCCTTCTTCTTAAATTATGAGGTGGCCCCAAGCTGTATTAACAATCATAATCCTTTACTATTACATCTTTAAATTAAATCTAAATTTGAGGGCAATCAGGCCCCATGTAAAGTAACTGAATTTACAAAGAATAAGGAGCTTAGAATTTAGTGGAGCCAAGTGGATATGGCTGCATTCATGAAGGAACTGGTCGAGCACAGCCAGGAGCTAATCCACTATAGTATAACCCAGCAGGGGGACCCTAGAAATACCACTAATGCTTTTTTGACTCTTAGCATTTACATCTCACAAAAACTTATAATGAATAAACACCCATGCTCTGCTAAGATCGGCTGGTTTAATGGGGCCCTTAGGGAGCACCCAGGGGACATGATACAGGTGAGGCTCTGCCAGGTAGTTTTACATGGTCACTGTCACAGCCAGAAAGATTGAAATAAGGGCCAGAGCTTGGGAGGACCTGGAGATTGTGGGAAGCTAAAGGATTCCTGCGTGTTCTGAAGAGCAGTTAATCACCCGTTTTTCTCCGATAGAGATAGGCCACAGATGGATAGTGTGATCCCAGTTACTGAATCTGGAGACCATTTTTCTAAAAACTTTGACCCAAGCCTTGAGAACCCAGGACCCTCTCAAAACGAAGCACCTATTTATGACCAAAAAGCGGCCATTTATTTTAGCCTGTCATTTGACATCAATGACGTGAATTTGGCCATTGTGAGTAGCCTGGCAGGAAAAGCCTTAACCCGGACGGGATTCCGGTGAATTTAATTAAAGATGATCTCTTATTTTGGGGTTCCATTGTCCTGAGGGTCTTAAAAGCTGCTATAGTAGACCCACTGGTTCCATCATGGCAAGAGACAGTTCTCGTCGCCATATTTTAAAAGGGGGACAAATCCCAGCCTAGCTGTTACCGCCCTATCTCATTGTTGGACAGCACTTTTAAAAACTTGGGTAGGGTGATTTTTATCAAAACTCAAAGAGTGCGCTTATGAGAATAAGATTATGCCCGAGGTACAGCTAGGGTTTTGTCCAGGAGTTGGACCGGTGGAGCAAAACATTAACCTTTACCTCATTACACGTAAATATGTCAAGGTTAGGAGAGAACCCATACATCTAGCTTTTATGGAACTCACCTGTGCCTTCGATTCAGTGCAACGGCCCAAGCTCTGGAATATCATGGAAGGGATGGGGTGTGACAGGTTCATTAGTGACTTCTTACGCCGGTTACACTGGCAAACATCTGCTAAGATCCGATATAGTAAAGAGGCTAATCTATCGCCTAAAAAAACAAGTTGCTTACCTGTACACTGTGGTTCTCCAGTATTGATACATGCTTGAATCTTCGCCGTCGTCATGGTGGGAGTCCCATGGTAACAGTAGAAATAGTAGTACTGAATACATTACATAGACCTCCATAGAGAGAAAATTCAATTGTGCACTCTATCAACCTCATTTTATAACATCCAAAGTTCAGCCAATCAAAGCAGAGACCTCAGAGTAACCCTCTCCACAGAGCCACCGCACCTCTGATTTCGAGCACAAGTGTGCAAATATATAAATATTACTCTGAGGTAGAATGGTGAGCCTAACCGGGGAGGAGGGCGGGTCGCATGTGAATCTATAAAAGATATCAATACTGGAGAACCACAGTGTACAGGTAAGTAACTTGTTTTTTCTCCAGTATTGAATCTTTTATAGATTCACATGCTTGAATCCGATTAAAGAGCAGTATATATATATAAATAGAAATAACAATGAAGGCGGGAAGGCGAACAATCCCACCATGACAGTACCAAGAAAGAATACATATATAACTAGAATTCTCTTAATGCAAGTAAAAATAACACAATAAGTAGATAAAGAAATCAGGATGGCTACAAGCCTCCTACCTTAGGCAAAGAGATGACGAAGAGCCGCTTGTCCCACGGCTATATCTGCCTTCCGCCAACCATCTAGGCAGTAATGCTTTGTGAACGTGTGCGTCCTCGCCCACGTTGCTGCCCTGCATATGTCAGGGAGAGAAGCCCCCGCAAACAGGGCTGAAGAAGTTGCGACCTTTCTCGTCGAATGGGCCTGCACTCTTGCAGGCAATAGATGTCCAGCCATCTCATGGCAGAAGACAATAGCTGAAGTGACCCAGCGAGCAATACTGGCCCTATTTAGGGTGAGTCCCTTCCTGGGTGCAGAATAAGAAACCAGCAGCTGAGAAGACTTACGAAAGGCTTTTGTCCTTTGCAAGTAAAATTTCAAACAGCGTTTGATGTCCAGAGAATGGAGAGATTTTTCCGCCACGGAGGACGGATTTGGAAAAAATTTAGGCACAATTATAGGCTCGTTGAGGTGATACGACGATGGTACTTTAGGTATGAAAGAAGGATTCGTCCGTAGAATAACCCTGTCTGCTAAAAATTGAAGAAATGGTTCCTTTATAGAGAATGCCTGGATCTCGCTGATATGTCTGGCTGATGTAATGGCCAAGAGGAAGGCCCCCTTCCAGGAGAGAAATTTTAAGTCACATTTGTGTATAGGTTCAAATGGGGAACGCATTAGTTGTGACAGGACTGTATTTAATTGCCACAACACTGAAGGGGATTTCACCGGTGGGTAGGTCCTGAATAGGCCTTTCAGAAATTCCTTAATAAGTCTATGAGACCACAATGAAGACTGATCCAGACGCCGTCTATATCTAGAAATCGCAGCAAGGTGAATTTTAATGGAAGAATGCGAGAGTCCCGCCTTGGCAAGGTGTAAGAGATATGGCAATACTTGTTCCGGTGTGGAAGAAAGTGGATGTAAAGAATGAACGCTGCACCACACACAGAACTTTTTCCATTTTGCAGAGTAACATTTGAGCGTGGAAGGAGCTCGAGAGTTTTGTAAAATTGCTTTGCAATCATTGGGTATGTTCAGATTCTCGAGTTCAATGAAGTGAGGAGCCAAGCCGACAAGTGAAGAGAGGGAACTTGCGGATGAATCACTTGCCCCTTGTCCATGTAAAGAAGATCCTCCCTTGGAGGAAAGAGAATCAGAGTGCACTCTGATAGGCGAAGTAGCTCTGTGAACCAAAATTGCCTTGCCCACCCGGGAGCAATGAGAATTATGCGGCACGGCTCCCGTTTTATTTTTGGGAGAACTCGAGGAATGAGAGGAAACGGGGGGAAGGCATAGGAAAATGTTCCCGTCCAGGAGAGCAGAAAAGCGTCTCCCCATGATCCCGGCTGAGGAGTCCTGCTTGCGTAAAAGGTGCCCATTTTGTTGAGGTACGTAGCGAACAGATCTAATGTTGGGAAGCTCCAAGACCGAAAGACCATCTGCAACATCTGGTTGTTGAGCTCCCATTCGTGGCACTGTTTGGACACCCTGCTGAGAGAGTCGGCCCACTGATTGTGAACCCCTGGCACATGCTCCACTCAAAGTGAAATTTGATTGAGGAGAAGCCATTCCCAAATCTCCTGTGCTTGAAGAGAGAGAGTCTGAGATCTCGTGCCACCCTGTTTCTGGAGATAAAACATGGTGGTGGTGTTGTCCGTCCGGACCAGAACTGGGGATCCCCCAGTTCCGAGGCAAGAATGCTTTGAGGCCCAAGAACACCGCCCTTAACTCTAGAAGGTTTATGTGGCATTTCGATTCCTGTTTGGACCATTTTACGTGCACCTGAAGCTCCTGAAGGTGAGCACCCCAGCCCTCCATGGACACATCTGACGTCATCACAAACTGAGGAGTTGAGTGAATGAAAGACAGACCCTGAGTAAGGTTTTCCTTGATCTTCCACCAAGACATTGCAGCTTTCATAACCGTTGAGTTTTGAACCATGTCGTTGAATGACCCCTTGGATTGAACCCATTGAGTGTCCAGTTGCTCCTGCAGTTGGCGCATACGAAGACGGCAATTGGGGATTAGTTGAAAGCATGAGGACATCATCCCCAGCTTAGATTTGTACTTTCTGACAGAAACGGACCTTTTTGATGATAGAAGGTGTGTCATTTCCTGGAGACGCAAGACCCTTTTGGGAGTCGGAAAGGCTTTGCCGAGATTTGTATCGATGCGAGCTCCCAGGAAAGTCAGAGAGTTGGAAGGAATGAGAAAATACTTTTCTAGATTGAGGTGAAGACCCAGAGACTGGAAAAGATTCCAGCAAGTTTGAGTAGAGTTCCTGGCTGCCTGAAGCGAAGGAACTTTTATTAACCAATCGTCCAGGTAGGAGAATACCTGGTGACCTGAACGTCTCAGAAAGGCAGCTATCGGCGCCATGCATTTGGTGAAGACCCTGGGGGGCCGATTTCAAACCGAAGGGAATCACTCTGAACTGATAATGGCACCCCGCCACTTCGAACCTGAGGTATCTTCGATGCTTGGGATGAATGGGGATGTGAAAATAAGCATCGAGAAGATCGAGAGATGATAGATAATCCCCTTTTTCCATAAGAAGAAGGATTTCCTGCAGAGACAACATCTTGAAAGATTGGTTTTTGATGAATTTGTTCAGTACCTGGAGGTCCAAGACCTGCCTCCATTTTCCTGTCTTCTTTTTGATAAAACCCCCGATGCGCTGATGTAAGGGTACCTTTTCTATGGCGCATTTGGAAAGAAGAGTTTTTATTTCCCTCTTGAGATCTGGCAGATGACGATGTAGTACCTTCGAAGGAGGAGTAGTTGGAGGATACTGTACAAACTCTAGGGTGTGACCGTGACGGAAGACATCCAAAACCCATCTGTCTGAAGAGATGGACATTCAATTTTGTAAGAAGTTTGAGCAGCTTGGTTCGAATTGTGGGACTGTAGTGGCGGGGGCCTGGAGAAACTCATTGCCTCTTGTTTGAATCCTGCGGTCTTCCGGCAGATTGCTGGCTTTTACGACCAGTGGGCCGTGAATAGGACAATGCCGTACTGGACCTGTAAGGTTGACTGTACGCCTGATAGGTGCTTTGAGGGTAATGTTGAAACCGCTGTTGGAACTGCGGTCTGGGTGCATACTGCCTTTGAACTCTGCCCCGAAAGGACTGGAAACGACGTTGTTGTAGCGTTGCCAGGGATTTAGCGGTGTCTGTGTCCTTTTTTATAGATTGAAGGGCTTCATCTATATGAGTTCCAAATAAGCATTCGCCGTCAAAAGGCATAGCTAGCACCTTAGCCTGATCCTGAGGATGGAAGCTAGTTGCCTTCAGCCACCCCGGACGCCTCAGCACAGCTGCTCCTGCCATTTGCCGAAATGAAGTAGAAGAGATATCCATAGTGATCTCTATAATTTCAGTGGAAGCTCTTTCTCCTTCTGATAAGATATCCCTTGCTTCCTTTTTCTTATCGTCAGGAAGATGCTTCAAAAGCAAAGAGATGTCAGACCACATCTGACGGTCGTACCTTCCCAGAATGGCCATAGCGTTGGAGGCTCTTATAGAGGTAGCCGCCAGGGCGGAAAACCTCTTCCCGATGTTGTCTAGCCGGCGTCCCTCTTTATCCGGAGGTGCAGAACACTGAGATGCCGGGTTTTTTGCTCTTCTTTGTGCAGCCTGCATGATTACAGAATCTGGTCTTGGATGACCGATTGAGGCATGTGGGTGAATTATCCGGGGCTTTGTACTTCTTATCCACCTTCGGAATTACCACTGGGATAGAAGCTGGTGTACGCATCAGTTTTAGACCTTCCTGCCATAAGTAATCCACTATGGGAATTGCCCTAATGGATCGTTGAGTGCCTGGCTTAAAGTCATACAAGAAACACTCAGTTTGTTTGTTTAACTGGCATGGGCAGATCAAAGCGCCTAGAGGCACGTTCTAGAAGGTGGTAGAAGCTCCCGATGTCAGCAGGGGGAGAGTCTGTAGGAGGAGGAATAGGAGATTACGGTGTGGGAACTACGTAATCATCCCATTCGTCCTGGGTGTCAACGTCAGTGTGTATCTCTCCTTCCTCTATCTGTTGCTGGTCCACATTTTGTGTATCATCCGGAATAACAATAGGAGGAGGCAAAACTTTTTCCCTTATGGGCCTAGGGGTTACTTGTCCTGTGTGCTCTACCGGAGCCTGCTGAGGCGGTGGAGGATGTTGCGGAGCATTTGCCTCGGGAAAGCGCCTGTAGTAGTCAATTACCAACGACACTGGAATGTTAATAGATGGTTCCCTAAAATGGCGAGGATCCTCTCCCTCATAGGGATAACGCTCTTGAAAAGATTCTGGCTGTTGAACAGTAGCCGTATCGGTGAAAGAATACTCTCCTGCAAGGTATGAGGATGGATTAACGTCCTCTAAGTCCTCATCATCCTCAGAGTCCTGACACTTGACTTTTAGTTGAGAAGGACTATACGCAGGGCCAAACATGCTATCATCCTCGGACTCCTGGAAGTCAAGCAAACGTGCTGGAGGCAACGGAGAAATTTTAGAAAAATCTTGGCTCTTTGAAGGTCCCAAATGGATCTTTTCTCCCGTCGACGGGCCCGTCGACGGTACCGTCGACGCTGACACCACCACCGTCGGCGGAAAGGAGGACAGCGTTGTCGATGGAGTGGTCGTAGAAGGAGAAATTCTAGTCGATGGAGGAAGGCTCGTCGACGAAGGTCTCGTCGACGACGATGGTCTCGCCGACGATGACGCCGTCGTCAGAGTCAATTGCGGGCCCGTCGACGCAGCGGCCGTCGACGTTGTGACCGTCGACGTTGTCGCCGTCGCTGTAGAAGCCGTTGACGGTGAAGAAATCACCTCAGGTCTACTGACAGAGACAGCTCTCGTCGACGGACGAGAAGGAAGATCTCTCACAGGGGTTATAGAAGCAGAGACTGGAGCAGAAGATGATTTTAAAGTTCCTTCTACCTGCTTTCTGTGGCGTTTCTCCTCAGATTTTTCCTGCTCCAGTGATTTTGATCTCTTGGAGTCCCCTTGGTGAGAAGAGGAGCTGCCTTCTTTTCTTTTCCTGGAGGAAGAATGGGGCTTTTCCTCAGAGCCAGAATCAGAAACAGCTTTTTTCTTCTGGAGCCAGAGGAGCAGTCTTCCTTCCCTATCCTTGAGGGTCTTGGCCGAGAAGGTTCAGCAGTATTTGCATTCCCTGGGTTTGTGGTCAGGGTAGAGGCAATAGAGACATTGCTTGTGGGGATCTTCTGAGAGAAGTCTAGATTTTCCACAAGTTTTACAGGGCCTAAACAACCCTTTTTTATCTGGCATTGTGAAAGTCACAGAAAGGAATACCTTGAGCTGAAACTGGAGGTCAAAAGTTGAAAAAGCTAATTGTCACTGAGCAGAGCTCAGAGAGACTCCCAATCACACAACGTATGGTAAGAAATCTGAGGTGTGGTGGCTCTGTGGAGAGGGTTACTCTGAGGTCTCTGCTGTGATTGGCTGAACTTTGGATGTTATAAAATAAGGTTGATAGAGTGCTCAATTGAATTTTCTCTCTATGGAGGTCTATGTAATGTGTTCAGTGCTACTATTTCTACTGTTACCGTGGGGCACTCACCATGACGACGGGGAAGATTCAAGCATGTGAATCTATAAAAGATTCAATACTGGAGAATAAATGCTTGTGTTGTTATATGACAAGGGTGTGTTTTAGCACCTTTTTTGTTTTTTGTATATCAATGGCCTGGAAGTCTTTTTGTGCGAGAAGGGTAAAGACATGGCTATGATAGGTTCCCGTCCTATTCCAGTTCTTCTATATGTGGATGACGCAGTCTAAATAGCTAGAACTGCCAACAGACTAGACATTGCTGGATGCTTTTAATACTTTTATGTCTGATTTGGGCATGAAGACAAACCTTTCTAAATCATTTGTTATGAAATGTGGTTCTAAATTTGCTTAATCCTGGAAGTTCACAATTTCGGGTAAAGATGTAGCCAAGGTTCCTAACTTTACTTATCTAGGAATCCCATTTGACGCAGCTTTTAAATGAAAATTTCAGCTAAACACTTGGTTGCTCCAACTCCAGAAATCAGTAGGTGCAGTATTTCGGTTTGCTCAAAGACTTAGGGCCTCATTACGACTTTGGTAGAGTGGGAGTGGGCCGCCACGCTACTGCCCTGCTCCCACACCACCAAAGTTGTCTGCTCACCTCTTGCCAGACTAGGAGTTTCCTCCTGGTCTGGCGGGCGGTGCTTTGGCAGCCCCATGGCGGTGCCATGCTAAAACCCATATGTGAGTCTTAGCAAGGCAGCGCCGTGGAAGCGCCAAAGCCTGTTCCTGCATGGCATGGGCTGGTGCAGTCCATGCCGTGCAGGAACTGGGGTGAATGCACACAGGGGGGCACATGTGCCCCCCTGAATGCACCCCACGGCCCTGAGAGAACAGGGGGCCCTGTAGGGCCCCTTAGCTTCTTCATCGCCACAGTTTTCATGGCAGGCTCACCACCATGAAAACTGTGGCTGTGAGGAAACTCAGAATATGCTTGGATCCCCGGCGGTTGCAGTGGACCTGTGGCAGTTCCAGCCACGCCACCACGAGTTTGGCAGTCCGGCAGAGTGCCAAACTCATAATCAGCCCCTTAGTCATAAAACAGTCAAGGAAATTGTCCAGATCTACAAAAGTAAATGCCTGCCTTCTGGCACAGTTGATGTTGGACTTTGGAGTATATTGATGTCAGTCCTATACAATCGATCGATAATAGCTTTAGCAGAAGGCTTCTTGCTCTCCCACAATACTCTCCCACGATTGTTGCCACACCTAGATTGGCTTGGGTTTTACATGAAACTGCAACCTTAATTAATATGGCTAAGAGTCTGGAGGAACCTGAAGCCCACTGTACAAAAGCAATTCTAATGGACTGCTTAGCTTTAGAGAACGTTAGGAGAATCCCATGGTTGACCTACATTAGAGAAACCTCTAATGAGTTAGGGATCCCAGACTTGTTTTTAGACCTTAAGAATTCATTACATTTACAGGCACATGCATCAAAAGAAAAACCGGTCGCAAACGGGCAGATTCTCAGAATCTGCCCCTTTGCGACCGGTATTTTTGCATTTGGGATGCATCATCCCAAATGCAAAAATCGCAATTTAAGTAATCTCTAAATTGCGATTACTTAAATTGCGAATGCATTTAAGGAATCGCAAATTGAGATTCCTTAAATGCAATGCAACAAAGTAAAAAAATTAGCGATTTCGCTACTAGGGGCGCAATTTACCATGAAGTTGAACTTCATGGTAAATTGCAAAAACTTTGAGAAATGCACTAAAGTGCATTTTTCAAAGTTGAAGGTTACACACACACATGTCCTTGGGACATGTGTGTGCGCTAACATATGTGCACGGATCAATTTCAGGGGTGCAACAGGGTGTCCTTTTGACACCCCTGCACCTTGAAATTGCATGCGCAATTTGCGAGTACCTATTGGTACTCGCAAATAGCGCTCGCAATTTCCCATTCATTCCTATGGGCCTGCAGGCCCATAGGAATGATTGGGAAGCCATTCCTTATTTGCGACTCGCAATTTGCGAGTCGCAAATAAGGAATGTGAAGGAATCGCTATTATTATAGCGATTCCTACATGCATAGGATTTTGCGAATCCTTAATTGCGAATCCTTAATATTCGCTATTAAGGACTCGCAAAATCCTAGCTTGATGCATGTGCCAGTTAGTCTCTTAAATGGTTAAAGATCTGTTTTTTAAAAAGTGTTTTAGGAGCTACAGGAATGAACTGCAGTAGAGTGACCTGGTCTACCTCGCTGGAACATTAGTGCGAGTTTTGTATAAGAGGCGTACCTTCAATACATTCCAAATGAAAGTTCCAGGTTTCTTCTCACAAGACTACGTTTTATCTTGTACACTTTTTAGTGGCTTTCCCAACTCAAGGAACCTGGTTTTTGTCTATCCCTCTTCGCCCCTGTGATGGTAGATCCCAACAGAGCACCTTGCACTTTATTCTTTTCTGTAAATGTTATGTAACTCACAGGTAATGTTTTTTAATTCCCTTGCTGTGTAGTTTAAACACTGGATCATATAAGATGGCTTTTTCACTACTACAGCAATTGGGAAACGCAGAGTTGTGCTATACAGTCCTAAATTACATAACATGTTGCTTGCGCACTAGAAAGAGATATTGGGCGACATGTATCAAAAATCCATTTTGCATTCCTTAACTAGTGAATTTTAGGTAATCACTATTTAAGGAATGCAAAATGGTTTGTGAGAAAATAGCGATTACCTAATAGCATATTCTAAAGATTCTCAATCGCAATTAGGTAATCGCTATTTGGTAATAGTACTCCATTTGTTTCTATGGGCCTAAAGGCCCATAGGTGCAAATGGTTTTGCATTACCAAATGTGTGATTACCTAATTGGTAATTGCAAATTAGGAAATGCAATACCAAGGGTGCCTGGGGACCTAAGGCCCCCGAAGCACCCCCCCCCCCCAAAAGATGTGCACATGTAAATTGCACACATGCCATAGAGTCATGTGTGTGCTACATGGCACTTTTAAAAATGCATTTTTACGCATTTTTCAAAATTTGCACATGGTTACAATCTACTAGGAGTCGAAGGTAATAGCATTTCCTAAATGCACAGTTTGCATTTAGAAAATGCTTGGTACATGTGCTAAGGGAATCGCAAATTGCAATTCCCTTTTTGAAGTTGCAATTTAAGGTAATCGAAATGTTTGCAATTACCTAAAATTGTGACTACAAGGTCTTTACCATACATCTTGAAAGGCTATTTAGCATTCGCAAAAGGCGCGAAATTACAGTTTTGCACTGTTTGCGAATACAAAATTGTTTGATACATGTGGCCCATTGACCCTAGTTCTATTATAAGTATTATTATTATATTATGATAATATATTATTAGTATATTATTAGTTCTTATATACTACACTGCTGCTATATTATACTAATTGTATACATTTTTATCTTTTTAACTGTGTTTAATAATACTCTGCCGATTGTATTGTAGCTTGCACTTTTATGGTTGTTTGTGCAGCCGAACAAAGTATGATTTCGATAGCATCTCCCTGGTACATATTTGCCTCATTTTTTCTTGCAGGTTCTCCCGATTGTGTATTTTGTGTATAGAATGTGGTTTTTAACTTTTTAACTTCGTTATTTTTATGTATAATCATGTGATCATTTATTGTATATGATGAATTGTAATATTTTTTAATCAAAATAAATGTTTGTATTTTCTGAACACTTGGCCTATTGAGGGTGTTAGTGTCTTGTTCTGGTAATTGAGTGAATTTGCTGCTAGTCATTGTTTGATAAAAAATATTTGCCGAAAGGGGGATTTTTTTGACTTCTGTCCACTTGGTGCCCTACTCCCTTTGCGGAAAAAGGGCCCCTCTCAATATTTTTTGTGTCCTCCACAGAATGGACTGTAAATTATGCTGTGCAGGAACTGGGGTGCATGCACACAGGGGGGCACATGTTATGCCCTCCTGCATGCATCCCTAGGCTGAGGGCTGTGTTTCAGCACTGCCAGCCTTTTCATGGAGGAAAGACCTCCATGAAAACTTTAGCGTTCCTGAAACTTGTAATATGCATGGCAGTGCCGCAGCGGCACCACCTTCATCTTACAATGGCCCTGACTGCCGCACCACTGCCAGGGAACGGCGGTTCCCTGGCAGAGCCAGCGGTCCATTTACCGTCCGACTGCCCAACTCGTAATGGGGCGGTGGGACTGCCGATGTGGCGGTGGCTGGACCGCCACCACCGCGTCACCGCGAGTCTGACGGTCCTCAGACCACAAGACTCGCAATCAGGCCCTTAGTGTTGGGCACTGGGTATGTAATTTTGTCATATACTGCTAGTGGGAAATAGTGTTCCAGAGTACTTTGACAAACCACTGCATTCTCCTTGAGAATGGTCTGCCAAACCTGGTCAAATTATTTATTTTTTACCACAACTGGGTCCCAGTCTGGCCCTGGCTCTGCTTAACATTGCTTGTTCTTAGTATTGTCCAAGACAGTATAGCAGCCAATAGGTGTTGGTGCTATTATTGTGGTAACGTGATGCATGCCAGAATTACATTTCACTTAGGCAATCTATCAGCTGCCTGAAGGCATGAAGCCACAGTCATGCCTTTAGTAATCCCCTGTCATTCCCCTCACTGTAGTAAGGGCCAGATGTACAAAGAGTAGGAATAGCGATTTCCAAATATCGATTTTATCTGAATCGCTGTTTGGAAATCCCTATTCTTTATGTATTAAACTTTTTGTTTCATACTTTTGATTCCTAGGGGGTCACAAATTCACCTATCTCATGAATATTAATGAGGTGGGTTGCAGTTTGTGACCCATTATGTATGACTGCCATCACAGGGATTGTGGCCTGCTGAGGTCAGCAGACCGCAATGTCTGTGATTGCCTTTGAATAAAGGTACTTTTTTGTTGTTGAAATGCAACCCGTTTTCCTTAAAGGAAAATGGGATGCGTTTCAATAATAAAAATGAAACGTTTGTTTTCATTTTTTAAGAGCAGGCTCTTAAAAAATGTTTTCCAACATTCACAAAGGGGCAGGGGTCCCATGGGGACCCTGGACCCTTCCAGTTTGCGAATGCATTACCACCAACTTTGAGTTGGTGGCAAAATATCAAGATTTTGCAACCACATTTCGGTCGCAAAACCTTGATACATAACACTGGAAATCGCTTTTTGGAAGAGACGTCCTAAACGCGCCCCTTCCTAATAGTGATTTCTACATCCAAACTGCGATTCTGGAGAAGCGCAGTTTGGGTGCTTGTACATCAGGAAAAGCATTTTTGGTGTCACAAACGGCACGATTTTGTGATTCGGGCCGTTTGCGGCGGCAAAAATGCTTTGTGCATAAGGCCCTAAGTTCCCACCGTTTTTTGCTGCATTACAAGCCACTCGTTTTCTATTGCTACAGTGATTTGAACAATTCCTACTTGGTAAAAAAGCATTCAATGCCTTTTCTAAAATTACATTTATCTATTTTCACGAAATTTCTGACTTAATGTGCTTTAAAAATATTTGCCACTTATTTTCTCAAAATGTCCTTGAGAAAGAGCTCCCAAACTCCACCAAGAAATTTATTGCCAGGTGTGCTTTAAATCACACCACTTGCCTCTTACTTTAACTACATTTTCTTGGCGCTCAATCCCCAAATATTCCTGTTGAAATGCATTTAACTTCTATTCAGTGCTTATTCGTGTTGCTGGCCTAATATGCTTTAATTAAAGAAGTTCTTGAAAGAAGCACAAAATATGCCTACAAAGATTTCTTTATGTATATTTAGCACTTAGCTGGAGGCATCAGAGGGCTACATAGTGTAACATAGAGTAGAACAAATATAACAGGGAAGCATGGTAAGCGTCTGTCATTCGAGAAGTGATGTTAAAAAAGAGTTGTTGTTAGGTGTAAGAAGTGTTTTAAACAGATGTATATTACGGCCCTTCTGAAAGACAGTGAGTTACAGTCTATTCTTAATCATCAGTAAACACAACACCCTAGTCAAGGTCTCAATGCTATTGACCAATAACAGACGTATATTGTTGGCAACTAAAATAATTAGTCTATAGACCTCAGAAGGATAGAAATTTAACTGCACTGTGTGCTACTAATTTTCCAAAGCTCTTCATTGGATAAAATATGTATATGAATGTAAAGTGCACTTTAAAGTCCTAATACAAAGTGCTGCGTCCAACAAAAAATCTGGGCAGATGAAATTCAGTCAGATGTTGTTAATGAAGGAAGGTCCGGTTCTCGGTTCTTGTGGGGAGGGGCAGGTGAGCCAAGCCCTTCCAAGAGAAACCTCTGGCCTTCCCAAACCCATTCACAAGTGGAAAGGCCTCTGTTTGCTTTTAAGGTCGAACCTAGGAAGTGCATGCGCAGCTCTGCGAGGCATGCTGTGTTCGGTATGTGGGCTTTAATTCCGCCCCTCGCTGGCGATTCATTCAAATGTATGTCGTTCGTAAAAGCTTGCTTTTGTTTGGTTTATGGTCTATATTTGTCCCACATTTTCAGGTTTCGCTCGTCCCCTGGAGCATTGTCCTATTACGTGTATCCTTTCTCTAAAGGCTTTTTACCTTTGTGTTTGCGCACAATTTTATTTTTATGAAAGCTGCAGCATTTTGTAAAGAATGTTCCTTTTTGGTCTCTTTAGTTAAATAACCTTATGCACGATGTGCGCGATGTGGTCCCTTTAGTTACATAATCCTATGCACGATGTGCACGATGTATTGTACGCTAATGCCACTGTTGTGACTAACATATAGTATAGCATGCACTTTTTGTAGAAAAAATCCTTTTTTTCCGTTTTACTGAAAACAACTGTCACACGCTAATTCAAAGCCTATTAGCCGACGACAAACACTATTTGTTAACGTGCACTTTTTGTAGATAAAATCCTTTTTCTGTTTTATTTAAAACAACTTTCACACGCTAATTCAAAGCCAATGACAAACATTATTTGTTAACTCTTCACATTTTGTAAACGTGGCCACTGTTTGCATCATGTTTATTTTCGTTGCAGACTCCATTTTTGTTCTCATAATGCTCCTTTATTTTTGAGTTTGTTTAACAGGTATGCATTACCCTTATTCCAGATGCAACATTTTACTTAGTTTAATTAGGAGCGGGGTGAATTTATATTTTTGCTTTCTGTTTGTGCACTCTTATTTTGTGCAGGCTTCACAAATTTTGCACAGGACTCAGAATAAGCTCCATTCTATATCCCTTCTGTATACTAATGTCACAAAAACACTGGTGCTGCTAGCTGCTTCTCTGATCTAATCGGAAATTCCTCATTCTCAGTCCACTAGACAGTGCTGCTACCTGCTTCTCTTGTCGCATCTGTAATTCCTCATTCTAAGTCCTCTAAACCGTGCTGCAGCTGCTTCTCTGGTTCCAGAGGTAATTCCTCATTCTAAGTGCTCTAAACAGTGCTGCAGCTGTGTCTCTCTTCGTAGTGGTAATTCCTCATTCTTAGTCCTCTAGCCTCCTCTAGTAAACAACATTATCATTTACAACTCTAATAGCTCTAACTTTCAAAAATGTGAGACCGATTGCATTGCAAATGCTTGTTTAAAAATGCTACACATGGTCCTGAAGCCACACTCTCAGCTTAACTTGCAAGATAACAAGGGATTCTTTGGGTGATGTAAGAGCCTGGGGACAGGGTTGAAATCAGCAGGGTGAAAAGTAGTATTATCACATCCCTCCGGAAAGCACAAGTGAACAGCAGGGTATCCTGAGCGACACCCTCTATAACAAAAGGAACAGCAGTCACCCATCCCAAGGTAGTTAAGTGATATGAAAGAAAGAATCTCAAAAGGATGACCAAGAAATGTAAAGGAAAATGTGCATACATTTTGAACATATGCCTTGGTAGCATTTTATTCCTAACTTGTGGTATTATATAAAGAATAAATGAAAAGTGTACAAAAGAATTGCTGCATCCTGATATCAAGTTAACGAAAGAACAGTCTAATTTTGAAGCCAGGGATGGGGGGAGACGAATTGTGACATGGGCTTTAAACAACACATTTCCTTGACAGGTAGCCAATAAAGCATCTTTAGGGTGGGGGAAATATAATCTTTAGGTCTGGCACCAGTCATTAGCTGGCCAACGACATTTTGTACATGCTGAAGCTTTGTCAAAGGTTTCTCTGGCAGTCCTAGGTAGATAGCATTTCCATAGAGCAACTGTGGCTAGACTACTGCTGTATCTACTGAGGGTGTGGTACCGTGGTACAACATAGAAGAGGATTTTGCACTGGAGCCGACTACCATTGTATCACTGCATTTCCAAGGAAACCCCCAAATCTAAAACCCAAATTTCAGATGACTTTAGTGGGGGAGGGTATGAATCCCTGGGGCCAGCAAGTTGGGCGCCATTTGTCAATGGCATTTTTTATAATCAGCAGTTCCATTTTTAATGGATTCAATGTAATAAGATTAGAGGCCATTCATTGGTGTACACCAATTATGACATACATTAACCTCCCTTTCAGGCAACCAAATGTGGGAGAGTTGCCTGCACAGCTGTTAGTTGGGGTGTCATTTAGATGCAAAACTGTACTCCCTTAGCATATAGCAAGGAGGCTAACAGTAATTTGTAAATATTAAAAAATTGTAATTTTAATTGCATTTATATAGTGCTTACTACCCCTGACAAGGCATCAAAGCGCTTTTTCGGCAAGTAGCACGCTACTCCGGAACCCAAAAAGGACTAGTGGTGATTTAGTATAGGGAGATATGAAATTAATTTGACCAGTGGACATGTGAGTTTGTTATTTGGATTAAAAAAGGATAGTGGAGGGATAGAAGAGGGAAGGGTTTGCATTTATATAGCACTTGCTACCCCTGATAAGGTGTCGAAGCGCTTTTCGGCAGGTAGCATGCTACTCCGGAACCCAAACAGGATTAGTGGGGAATTAGTATAGGGAAATATGAAATTAATTTGAGCTGTGGACATGTCAGTCTGTAAGTTGGATTGAAAAGGATAGTGGAGGGATAGAAGAGGGAAGGGTCTAGAAAGTGTTTCTTTTCCTTTTTTGGGAGCTCATAGCATTAGGAGGAGGTTTGGGATGGGTACAGGGGGTGGAGGGGGGAAGAGTCAGAGGGAAGGGTTTAGAAAGGCTTGTTTGGGAAATCTGAATAGTAAAAGAGGTATGAGCTGATGCAAGAAGGGATAGAGGAAGGAAGAGTCTAGAAAGGGTTATTTTGCGGGCTCATAGTGGTAGAATGGGGTGAGTCAGAGGGTGGAGGCAGAGGATATATTGAGAGAGGTATAGGGTGAGATATAGGGTAGTGAATTGGAGTTACTGAATTAGAAGTAAAGTAATAAATATAAAGATATGTAAGTACATGGAAGGTAGACCCAAGGGTGCTCCATATTTAACCTGACTTGAAACTGACTTGAACGCAGAAAAACGGCTGGGCGTATTCTGTCAAAAAATTAGTGGAGCCATGTTTGGGCAAGATTATTGAGGCTAACACCCTTCAATCTGTAAAGCAACAGTGATTGGTCAGTGGTATTACAGGCTGTCGTAATGTTCAAAAGGATACATTAATTTCTAAACCATAGTCCACTATCCTCTGGACATCATTCAGGGACGAAGTAAGTACCAGGTATGTGCTACGGCCGTCTCTGAAGCCTACTTGAGGTGGCTGCAAAATATTTTGGTCTTGATAAAGATGTGCAACTGTGTAAATACCACTTTCCCAAAAGTAGTATAAAACTACAATTCTAAGAGTATTTCCATTCCTTATGTTTACAGAGGCCCCTGAAGAAGGGATCTCTATCCCGAAATGCATTGGGCATCCACAAGAATGTACTTGAAGGAACGCCAATTTTGTTAAACAAAAAAATCAGGAATGTTATTTTCAAAAGAATTACTGTGTAGTTATTTATATCAATTTATGATTTATTGAATATTGTTCTGTGTGAAATTGCTACAAAATAAGTGGGCAGTGATCCACAATAAAAATTACAGTGTAATTGATTTGAATATGTTTTCATTGAGTGTACACTGCAGTATAAATTTGTTAATTTTGTTGAAAGAACTTCAAGCTGTGTGGCAAGGTCACAAGTGATTGTGTACACTTGCTTTAATTACTATAGTTCACATGAGGTAGGCAGTCTCATCCCCGACCAGCACGCTAAGCACATACCATTGCTGACAAACTAGGAATACAAGTCAATTTTGAATCAACATATACATTTATTCCAAACAAGGGTGTGCGCAACTAACAACAGTTAAAAATGAGAACTAGCCACAAATCACTTTTACGACCACAAACAGAGGGACGACATGTCACCCACCTAATTCCTTCAATAATTTGGTTTCACAACAACCAGGTGTCTAAACACACTATGGAACCGCAGATGTGACTAGAGACACCCTGGCTTCACACATTGAAGTGAGAGCATGACATGGGTGAGGAAGCAAACACCCGATATTGCCAGCACAGACAGAATGGGAAAACAGCGCCGCTCGGACAAATGAGCACCCAACCTGCCGAGAGGAAAGGTAAAAAGTTAGCATTTTTCCCATTGCTGCATTCTTCTTCATGGCCCATCTATGCTGCTTCATGGCGCTCCTATATCCAAAATCCTGGAACTAGGTCTGACCGAAGGGCATTCCCCCCTAAAACTTCCAAACCTTGCTACAGGCCTTTAAAACTGTCTGTCGGCCAGTCCAAAAAAAGAAATGGCCCTCATTTCTATTCTCCTTGTTGACTGCCACTTTCTTATAGTCTAACGCTTTATCTGAAAAAAAACCAGCCATCTTAAACCACTCTTCCTGCAAGTCCTCCCACTTAAGCCTATTTCCGAGCCTCCAGCCCAAAGGCCAATGGAGAAAGACTAACGCCGGGAATACCAATGAGAAACCCCATTGCGAAAAGCAGAGGGCAAAGAACAAACTTCATTAGAAAGGAGGATATGAGGAGGGAAGCAAAGAATTGCGAATTCAAAACGAAATTTAGGACAAGCTGTTGAAATTCAGCGTAGACGCAGATTGTGGTAAACAAGAAATTTATTAATCAAGCCCCAGGCACATCCTATTGAAGTGCTGGCTAAGTAGTAACTGACCAAACAGACAGGGGTAACTGTAAGGTGTGGAATGTGGGGATGGGGTGACAAGGGAATACCAATGGGGAGAGATGGAATGTGGTGCGTCACAATACATTAGAGATTGGTGCCATATGACGTAGATACAACACAAGCCTAGGAGGACAAGTTAGAAACCTGCTTCGTCGCTCCTGCCTGCTCGTACGTAGCGTCCTGGGAGCGCCGGCACGCACACCGCGTGCCTCAGACACTGCGCGCGCGGAGATAGGGGTTTGTCCGGCGATAAACAAGATGCTTGTATCGGTGGCACGATCTGCTTCGCGGTTTCGTGGCCTCAGCAATTAAAGTTTTCTGCCGCTAGTTCCCGCAGCAGAGGAGCATTGATAGAGTCGTGAGGTCTCCCTTCTGTGTCGGTAATAAGGTCCCTGTCCCTGGATAATGGAGTGGAACAGCACAGGGACTGGAGGGCCCGGCAATTACACCATTACCGAACGAGCGCTATCGATCCCTCTGTCAGTGTTTGCGGGAGAGTGGGCGGAGGGGAGCGGGCGGTAGATGGGGGACAGAGGAAAAAAGAGGAGAGAAAAACATACGTGGCGTAAGGAAAGCACGGAGGCGAAAAGAGTGATGAAGAAAGCGTCGAAAAGAAGAAGGGCTAGAGTGAGGAAGTAAAGGAACAAGAAGTAGGTAGGGGTGTGCTTCGAAGCCGAATATCAGGCGTGTGCACGTAAAAAATAGGTATGGGTAAGACATGAAGAGGGAACAAACAGAGAAAAGAAACATTGAGAAGAAAACAAGTGAGGCTATAAAATGGGGCTGGGTAAAAGTCCGTAGCAGCTGCTATGGGACAGTAGTGGTGGGCCGGGAACGCTAAAAAAAAGAAATAAAGGGAAAAAAAGAAAATTGAACTTACCTTCCCGGCGGCCGCCTCTCCTCCATCCTTCTGTCAACGATGCAGTAAACAGGAAGCACCCAGGCTCCTAGACTCCCCTAGCCAATCACGAAGCTTCTGTCACCAGCATGACAGCAGCGTCGAGATTGGTCTGAGCACCGTGGTTCGGTGCTCAGACAGGGGCTGGGAGGCTGTGCATGTTCTCCACCCAGGCTGTGCAATACAGCTGGTGGAGAACATGCTAAGAGCACATGCGGTTTGGTCGGCCCGAGACGCCCTGCCAAACCATCATGCGCACTTAGAAAGTGCCTACCACCACTCCTCCCCCGGCTCTGTGGGCAGCCCAGCCCACCCCGCACCTACAGAGCCATTAGCGAAAAATAAGATGATAATAACATGGTGTTATTATCATCGTATTTTTTCTGTAGGGCAACGCTCTTCTGCCTAAGGGGAGTAGCCGCCACTGGTAAAAGTGCACGTTAGGAAAGAAAAATAGGAAAAGAGAAACTAAAGGAGTGAGGGAGTAAGGACAGGATGGAAGAGAACAAGGATAGTGGCGAGACGGGTGAAGTTGGGAATGACTGCAGCTGTCGATATGAAAAGCATGCAAGGAAAGGAGGCAGGAAAGAGCAGAGTGCAGGTAAAGAGGAGGAAAGGAGAGAAGCAAGTGTCTCCTTACATGGTGCCTATAGATATCATGATCTAAGTTTGGTTGCTTTTCTCCAGGGAGTGCATGTCCTGACCCGTTATTCTTCTCTTCTCACATGGTTTATTAGGTAGCCTCCATCCTTTGTCGTTCTTTGCCAAGGTGTACATTTTTTAATTCTTGAGTCTTTTCTTTTTTGGGCTCATAGAGCACAACTAACTCTATATTTGGTTGTTCTCCTGCAGGGTGTACATATTCAGTCCTTTACTCTTGCCTTTGTGCTTTAAGATAATGGATCCAGGGGTCTCTCTGGTCTCTCTTCCGCAGGAAGTACATATTCTAATCCTTTAGGCTCCCCTGCTTTGCTTTCTAGAACATGCAGCTCCACCTTTAGCTGCTCTTCCCCAGGCAGTACATCACTTTGTGTAGGGTTGATTAAGCGATGTGCTTTATGAATATCAACAAAGGCAAGGGGCAGCAGGGTATACGGCAACTGCACTACCCAGGCTAGTCACAAAGGTAATATTTACTTGTATTGCACACCTCAAATGGCCAGCTGCCACATAGCCACAGATAAATACAGAAAAAAGTTGATGAGAGGCAATACACACGATTAGTATAAGTATAGTATAGTATAAGTATAGAACCCAAGCAAGAAGCGTTCATTCAGTAGGCGTTGTGGTTTTTTCTTGTAAGTCTTTTATTATTCAAAGGTCCCTAGTACATGTGTGGAAACAGCCAACGCGTTTCACCCTTCACAAGGGCTTCTTCAGGGCTGTAATTTCATACAACATAAAACATATTTAGAAACCACTAACTATAGAAATTTCTGTACTCATTAAAAACGTAGGAAAAAAGCATGTAGAAAAGGAAAAGGTAAGTTTGGACTGTCCAAAGTCCAAAATAGAGCACGGAGTAGAAATCACAACAGAGGAGGGACCATTCGTGCTAGGTCTTGATCCAAAGAAGTAGAAGTTGTGATGCGAACATCGTGCAGCTGAAGAGTGTTCATGACCCAATGGTCACGATTAGAGAACAAGCAAAACCGAAAACAAGAGAGGGATCCCCAAGTTAAAGTGGACACCCTAAGTGTATCTCAGTGTAATAGAAACATTCAAAACCAACTGCTTACCAGGAATGAGGCAACATGATATCGCATGTCAAGATAAAGAATCCTGTGATAGATGAGTTTGCACTGCGTCCCCCTTGGAGGACGATGTCTCCTAAGTTGAAGGCCTAGAGATCAATGAATATGGTATAGGATGAGTAGGCAACCACTGCCACACACACTGTGCTCGCTGTGCTCATATACAGAATGTGGTTAAGGCCCAAGTTAGTTCACAAGATAGAAAGTAGAGAAAACAATGTTTTCAAAAATGCGATTAGAAGTGATAAGAGCTAAAGAAAGTGCTACCACAATCACTCAGTCATCCATTCTATGGGTGAAACAAACCAGGAAAGATATACCTTAAGCCGGTAGCGTGTACTCATGTATTCTCAGTTCTATTATAGTAAGCGTTGCCTCTAAAAGGTCGGGGAAGTAACTCTTTGTGGCAATTTAATGCCTCCAGTGTGGTCAATAAACGTACCTACGGGTAAAATGGAGGGAAACATGAGCCTCTAATGTCGCTTATAAAAACTGCAATGAAGTGGTTGACTGCCGGGATGCTTTCTGAGAGAGGAAGCATGGGTTCCGAAAAAAATGAGAAAGTAGATATCCTCCCCCTAACCCAGCGTTAACCGTTAAGTTTTGAGCCTGAGATAAGGTCTTCGGAAAAGACACTGGATGAATATTTGACCTTCCCCCGATTAGCAACAGAGAGGTAAAGGAATATGGGGTGTCCACCAGAACGGCAGGAAAAACGAGTGCCCATTAGTAGCCAAGACGCGTGTATGGTGAAAGGACAAATAGCCTTGTATATGGAGCGATACTGCATGTCCCTCTACTAATCTGGGTTACTGGCCATAGGTCATGGTGTTTACTTCTAGACACAAGGCCAAGACAAAGGTTACGGGTGCCCTGTAGTGTGGATTATGGCCTCAATGTCGACATTGCTAAGTTAGCTTAGGCCTAGCTGCCATGATGCCTCTTTTGCACACGTTACTTCGTGACTGTTTTTCCAGACTCTGCTTGTGCCTATGTTCATGAGAACTGTCTACATTTCTGCTTTTCACGTTTTCTGCTGTTCTCTGTGGTTTTCGTCTGCACACTATGTACAAGGCCGAAAAACAACGTCCCTTGTTATTCTGTTCTGGTCAGCCCCACGCACTTAGACATAACACGAAGCACAGCTGCACTGCTGAAATTCGAGTGCTTTTAATATTGCAAGATACCTGTTAGAGGCACTTGGAGAAAAACCTTTCCAGGGAGAAGAGCTGTGCTTGTCCGATGATGTAAACCTTGCATCTAGTTCTTAAGGTATGGGGGTCCCCCTGACAAAGCCCAGAGGTCTTCTATTTTTATAATAAACTAGTTACTAGCACGGTGAGGGTGGCAAGGCATTATAGTCCTTTATCCACTGTCTTTATAAAATGCTGCCCCGTTTGTATTCTATGGAATTGTAACGATGCTTACTATTTTGTCTTTATGCATTATGCTGCTAGTACTGGCACATGTACTGTGTCTTAGAGCACGTTAGTTGAAATAAACATTTTAAACTATACGGTGTCTCTTAATACGCACGTTGTGGACAAGTATGAGTGAGTAATGAAGAGAGTGTTCTTGCTCCCGCGATTCCTGAAAGAGTCCGTGTTCTGGGATGTCTAATCATTGGTAGCTTCGCTAGAAGTACGGAGAACGAATGAAACACTATAGCTAGTCGGATTGGGATTTTTGGGCACTAAGGTGGATGGTTAGTACACCACTATACATCGAGGTCCTGTTTTCCTGCGCATAGGTTTGTATATGTGCAAGGTGGATGGTTGGTACACCCTCTATACATCGAGGTCCTGTAAAGTATGAGTGAGTAATGAAAGAGTGTTCTTGCTCCCGCGATTCCTGAAAGAGTCCGTGTTCTGGGATGTCTAATCATTGGTAGCTTCGCTGTAGTACGGAGAACGAATGAAACACTATAGCTAGTCGGATTGGGATTTTGGGCACTAAGGTGGATGCTGCGTCACCGGCTGCCGAGTCTTCTGCACGCACTTATGATTTGCGCGACCGAGCGAGAATTAAGTCTCCTGACAGGTTTCAGGTCCCTGACCAGCGTTCTCCTCGTTCTTCACAGGCACCATCGGGCTCACAGGCTGGTGGAGGGGATCGCCAGGATCGAGGCAAGGGTCGAGACGCCCCCCAAGGACGGGACCAGCCTCGTCAGACTGGAGGCAAGGGGAAACAAGAAGAATTTCCACGTTCTCGTCCTCAATTTCAGAAGAAAAAAGTTGCTGCTTTAACAGCGAGATATGCCACAGACGGTGAGAACGAGACTCCTGAATTGGACGTGGGCAGTGACGCTGCTAGACAGCGCCGCGGAAGTTACCATAGTGCGGGAGGCACTACGTCCTCATGTGGAGGCGACAGCAACTGACACTTTCATTACTGTCGAGACAGCTGACACCCGAGTGGCACCCCCTGACAGACTATATAATATAGTTCTTCTAATTGAAGGTGACATTGAGCGTGTTATTAAAGGGATTTTTTGGGAAAATCTGACCTCTTCTTACGATATATTATTGGCTGAGGCGGATTGGCCACCACCATTTGTACTCGCTGCTCCGAGAGGGGAGGAAGTAATACTTCCGAGTTTTTCACATTATGTCCCCAAGGAGCATGCGGAGGCTTTCGCAGCAGAATGGGCTGTGGCCCTAGGCCCGGCACTGTACCGTAATCACGTGGGCTGGGATAAAGATTCTCCCCCCCATGAAATACCTTTGCGGTCTATGCCACAGGCTCAACCCCAATACCCCCTCCGGCGGCAAACTAAAGGTCCTGTTTCAGACATTCTGACACAGTTAGAGTATCAAGGAGTGATTGAGACATGCGTGTCACCAATGAATAACCCCCTTTTCGCGGTTTCTAAACCCGATGGGTCGTACCGCTTAGTTTTAGATTACCGGCATTTGAGCTCTCATTGTCGAACCTTTGCGGTACAGAATACCCATAGTTCTGCTCTAGTCGACAGTCTTGTTCGTAAAAAATATAAAACGATACTTGACCTTTCCAATGGATTTTACACGCACAATTTGTCCCCTGAATGCAGCCAATGGACCGCGTTCACTTCCGGTGGAAAACAAATAAAATTCCGGCGTTTGCCAATGGGCTACAAGAACAGCCCGGGGGTCTTCGCGGCCCGTGTTGTCTCTTTGTTGGACAGCATAGACCCAGATGCGTATTCGTACATGGATGATATATATCTGACAGACGACGAACTATGGCCGCATCTTTCCCGCATCGACCGCATTATTCTTGAATTTGCGGACTACGGTTATAAATTTAATTTTGCCAAATCACACATCGCGGAGTACGCAGTGTTGTTTTTGGGCTACGAGCTCAACAATGAAGGTAGGGGCTTAGCTCCCCACTTCCTGGAGAAGTGCGCACTTCTGCGCCCTCCAACAACCCTGAAAAAACTTCAGTCTTTGCTGGGATTTTTGAACTTCGGGCGTTCTTACATTCCAGAGTATGCCCAGCGTATCAAGCCTCTTTATGCCTTGATACAACCAACCTTTTCAAAGTCGTGCTGGCTTCCGGAACATTCGGCTATTCTGCAATCTTTGCAGTCTGATCTACTTGAATCTAAGTTCTTGTTGACTCGTGATAACCACACGAACCTGGTGATCAGAATCGTGCCAGGCGCAGTGGGTTTCACTTACTTAAGGTTTAACGAAGGTGACACAGTACCAATTGCATACAAGTCGCATCTTTACACTTCTGCTGAGTTGCGCTTTTCAACTGTGGAAAAAGTTTTGACTGCAGTGCAAATGGCGATTCTTAAAGAACGCGCACTGGCACAGGGAAAACGCATTTTGGTGGTAACACCATATCCTGCCCTCGAGGCAGTGACAAAGGCAAGTGTACCGAACTCTAAGGCTTTGCACCCGCGTTGGATACAATGGGCTACTTCTTTGACGTCTCCGGATGTCACCTTTATCTTTGATTCCTCTCTTCAGACACAGGAGTTCTTGCAGTATGAATTTGTTCATCCTCCTCCTCTGTCTTTACTGCCGCTTGAGGAGTACCAATGTATCATTTACACCGATGGTTCAGCGCAACCGGCCACGGGTTCTAAGCATGATTATTCAGCAGCATGTGCTATTGTGGCGGGTACCATGGTGAACGGTGAGTTCAAGTCGAGTGTTGTGCACACGCAGGCACTGGGAGACAGTACCGCCCAATTGGCCGAGCTGCGTGCTTTGGTGCTGGCACTTGAGTTTGCAGACCCGGATGTGACTACTCTCATTGTATGCGATTCTTACTACTGTGTTCAGTCTTTTAATGACAACTTATTCTTTTGGTCTCAGAACGACTATCGAGATTCTAAGGGCAGCGCAATTAAGCATAAACTGCTTTGGGTTCGAGTAGCAGATCTTAAACAACGTCTGCCTCTCACACAGGTGATTCACACTCTTGGCCACCAGCGTTGTGGGCGCACACGCGGTCGGTAACAGTTTGGCGGACGAAGCTGCCAAATCAGCAGTAGCCACGTGTTCAGTAGCAGCCGTTACAAGATCCATGACAAAAATAGATAATGAGATTTTGGCAACTACTGCTGCTACTAAGGAAGGTTCTAAGTACTCTTATCACTTCAGTCCCGACCAGGTTCCTTATGTAAGAATTCCAGACGTTGGTGATCGGCTGATTCCCAACGCGGACCGCAGAACTTCTTTGATAACAGCCGCACACGAAGGCTTGGCTTCGGCCCATGCTGGCGTGTCTGGAACTGTTTCAATCTTGCAGCAGCGTTATTGGTGGGGTGGTTTATATAAACAGACCCGCAATTATGTCCTTTCTTGTGACATTTGTCAGCAAATTAAGCCCTCTACGGTTACACGTCCGCCACAAACACAGCTCTGCATTTCTGATAAACCTTTTGGTTGTGTATATCTTGATCACTGCGGTCCATTTTCTTCTGATACTGCATATAAATACATCTTAGTTGCAGTTGATTCGTGCACACGTTTCATCTGGGTTTGGCCACAATGCAGTGCTGATGCTCTAAATGTCATCAGGGATTTGCGCGTCTTTGTGGGAATTTTTGCCTGTGGCACCTTCCATTCCGACCAAGGTCCAGCGTTCGCCTCTAAGGCGTACAAGGATGCGATGAGGTCTTTGGGGGTGCTGGTGCAATTTTCGTCTCCATACAGGCCTGAGGGCAACTCAATTTTGGAGCGAATGAACCGTGACTTAAAGCAATCCTTGACAGCTAGAGTCTTGGGTACTGGCAGGAACTGGCTGGCCCACTTGTATGGCGTGCAACGTGCACTTAATAATCTCCCTAGAAGATCTCTGGGTGGGCGGACCCCATACGAAATGCTCTTTGGCATACAGATGTTTGAGCCAGACCTTGATGGTCTAGACATGGCGGCAGCTGCCGCAACCTTTGACGTAGATAATCATTCTACTATGTTACAGGACTTACAAGAGACCCGTGACAGACTTGCAACTGAACACTTACCCTCTACCACTGACGCTGCGCTGCAGATTCTGGTTGCCGGCTGGCTTCCGAAGATTGGAGATATGGTCCGAGAGAAGGTGGAGAACAAAAAAGAATTTGGCCCCTCTTATCGTGCACCGGTTCCAGTCCTTGGCTTAAAGGGTACTCGTACAGTCATCTTGCCACCGCTTCCTGGTCGCAAAGACAACAGATACATCTCAGTGGACAATGTCAAGCTACACATCTGGCCGATTCTGAATAGTGTAACACCTGCGGTATCATGTCCAGCCATTTCAAGGAATCCTGCTGGTGGCCCTCCGGTCACCACGTGTAACGATGTTGCTATTGGGATGGTCTCTCAACCAGATCGCCTGCTCCTCCCACCAGCTTCCACCTGCAACGAGGAAACTGAATATGCTTATCCCACAAGCGAGTCATTGACTGGTTTGCCTACAACACCACTGAACCAGTCCCGTTTTTCTTTTGACTCGAGTTCCACTTCATCATTTGTCCCAACCAAATTCAGTGTTTTTGTATCCTGGTTTAGAGACTATTTTTTGGTCCCTCCTTGGACTTACATCTGGTTGGTACTATTCCTGAGGTTCCTGTTCATTGGCTTTGTGACAGTTTTTTTCTTACTCATCAATGGTCACTACTTGCCGGAGCGCTCTACGGTGAACTCTGTTGCTGGAACTTTGGCTCCGCATTCTTCGTCACACATCATGAAGCGTGACCAGACATTTGTGAACATTTCTGCCTTTCCAGTCACAGATGGCATCGTATGGGATGCAGTGAATTTCCAAATTCATGGACCGACAGAAATTATCAATGTACCAAATGTACTTCGTGTTTCCATGGGTGATGTGGTAAAAAGAAACATTCGTTCAGATGATTGGGATGTGCATGCGATTCAATCCTTGTTTTCCGATTTGAAATATTATGCTGCCTTTAATGCTGTGGATTTGTATGTGAATTCTGCTAATTATGCCGATTTGTATTGTTACCAACATTATGGTAACCATTTCTTGCATAAATCTAGTACACTTCGAGGTAGTTTTAATTATACCCAGTGGGAACATTGCCCCACCCCTCTGCAAGGGAGCTCCCAAACTCTGATAAATAAGTTTACTTATTTTACAGACTTTGATAGGTCAAACCCAGGGTCCTATTATTTTAAAGTAAACATTTCTTCCAATCCAAAGGTGATGTTAACCCACACCAAATTACTGTATTCCAGTTCCTTTATGGACGCATTTGCTGTTGGTGGCTACGAGCACTGGAAGGCCACCATTGATTTGAAATCTATTTGGGGAACTAAGTCCTGGCAGGTACGCAGTACCGAGGCCTTACATCGCGCTTGCCTCATCCCTACCCAAATTTTATTTTTAAATAATACTATATACCAAACAACTTGTTTTGGTTTGGCGACTTCCAAACAATTGAATGCACCTACCATTCCTGCGCTGTCTTCATTTCCTAACTGGAGCTTGCATTTAAATTATCCATTGACGAGTTGCAAGCTTTGTTTCAAAATAATTCATTTAATATCTCTGCTTTAGATCCCTCAGAATGGTTGGTGTGGCCGATAGCTTCTAATGCCTGCCAACTGCGTTTTCATAACTCTGCCCTTGGTTATAAACAGGATAGACCTGATCCACGTTTTTCTAACTCACGTTCGGTTACAACATATTCAGTGGGTAAATTATGTAAACAGTGGTTGCAGCACTCTACACTAGAGTCCGTGAAACAACATTTATCTTTGTTATCCAGTAACATTGATCTGGCCGACTTTGTTCTGGGACCTAGAGGTCCGAGACCAAAAAGATTTATTTATGCGACTTACAATGAAATCTGGAAGCCTTCTCAAATAGAAGCTGCTTCCCGTTTACGGGAAATTGACCAAGCAAATTTAGAAAAAGTACTTGCTGTTGTGGACAATAGTATTAACACGCTGTCTTCCCGCATTTACACATTAGATAACATTGTTTCTTCTGTTGTTGATATTGTACAAGATGAAGTGTCTGTGTTATATCATGGTCAGGATCAATTGCGTTCATTAATGCAGTTTGCATGGACTTTGCAAACTCTCAAAATGGGGAAGGTACCATGGGGTTACTTAAACGCTTCTGCATTGTTTTTGCCGTTTAATTTGACTGAGAAACAGCAGTTCATGTCCATGAAAGATGCAACATACACTCTTCTACATATCGAAAAAATAGATTCTTTACTAGGCCTGGGCGGTAAATTCCGTTCCGCTCGCGGAATTTGTGGAATTTGGGTAATTTCGCGTTCCGCGGAGAACGCGGAATTGCCAAAAATTCCGCGATCCGCGGCTTCGCGGAATTTTTTGCTTGTTCGCGCTTTCAAAATGCGTGTTCGCAAGATATTTCTCCCCGAGCACGCAAACAGCGTTCGCGAACAGGAAAAAAGGATCGTGAACGGGCGGAACAAGCAATTCCGCGTGTTCGCGGAACTTTTGCGTGCTCGCAGAGATTTTTTACCGTTTCGCGGAGCTTTGCGTAGCGCGACTACGCAAATTCCGCCCACCCCTATTCTTTACCTTTCTCTGTGGCGGAAACTGACTCTGCAGTTTGGCTCATACACGGGGTTATCACTTTGCCTTTCTCTTTGTTTGAATTCAGTTCCTGCATGAAACATTACCCGATTGGCCATTTTGTACCCTTGGGCAGTACCTTTCTGCATGAGGTGTGGTCCTTGCCTTTCACATACAGATGCCTTAGGGATGACAAAGAGGTGTACCTTACAGGGGAGTCTTGCGATTCTACAGTGGGCCATTCCCTTGTTTGTAAAAACATTAAATTGCACGGGGCTTGTAATGTTTCCGCCCCGAATCTTGCATGTGTTTTAAAGGGTATTCCTGTTCCGGCTATATCACCTACTTTCACTATGCTTGCTAACGGTAGCTATCTGCTTGTAAATAATCAAGATTGCTGTGGGTTGCAAGCTGGCATACCCTACATTGTAACAGTTTCGCAACGCGTAGTATGCTGTAAAAATGTGCTTATTCCAACTCCGCGTGGGAAGTTAGATAGTTCCATTTGGCCTTACATACCGACTTTGAAGGCGGATTTCAATAAATTGAGCAGAATAAAGGCGCTATTATTGAACCAGGAGGTTATGTTAACTTCCGCACGGGAGACCTTCGTCCTCCAGGTGGCCAGCGCCCACAGTGAAATACAGTCCCTTTTAAACACCAACCTCCCCCAACATTTCGGTGAACTGATTCACCGTATATTTAATGCATCTAATACCAATGGCCTTGTGCACTTTTTTAAAGTTGTGGGCTCTGGCCTTCTGACGTCCTTTCAGACAATATTTGGTGTAATACCGGCTTTTATTCATTCCATTTTTTCCAGCGTCTTTGGTGGCTTCCCATTGATCCTAGCCTTAGCTGCTGGAATATTGCTTTTGCTTTGCCTGCTGCGCAATGGCTGCACCTCTTGCGGGCCTACACAGCCCAGGGCGACTGCGGATGCTCGGTGACCGTATGCATGAAAGCTTCGGTACACTGCCACTGGCAACACTCAGCGTGGCTTATGGATTATCTTTTCGCTTTGC
This sequence comes from Calotriton arnoldi, assembly GCA_963921515.1. Taxonomy (NCBI): domain Eukaryota; kingdom Metazoa; phylum Chordata; class Amphibia; order Caudata; family Salamandridae; genus Calotriton; species Calotriton arnoldi. The sequence goes on from CAWUFW010003083.1 coordinate 1,865,052, forward strand.
GTATTTCACTTGCGTGTAACCTGTGCTGTTCTGTTTACGATGTCCGTTCTCATGGTCCTTGGATGTTTGCCTCTCCAATACGTCTTGTTCGGACCCAGATTTCGACCAGTTGATGGGCCCCATAATGGCCCATGAACGGGAATGTTCCGGTGATGGATTAAAGGCGCGTGCGGCTGCACTTGGAGTCTTGGCACAATGGGATATTTGTGCGGCTGCTCAGAATCTCCTACAACAAAGTTATATTGAATTTCACGCAAGTTGTCCCGCAATGCTGATCGCGGCTCCCTATTATGAGGAACATGAATGCAGTTTTGATTTGTTGAACTGGATGGCATCTCTTTTTTCAAACGATGACAAGGATGTCTTTTTGGAAGGTGTTGCAGTCTTCTGCGCATACACTCTGATGGATTAATTGTGTTGACTCTCAATAAACTGCATAACCAGATTTTTTTAATTCTCTTTGAGTGACCTTTTTTCTGGCCTTATTTAGAATTTTCCCCCCATTTTTTCCCAAAAACTTTTCCCACCTATAGACGTTTGCATTCTGCTCCATCTATTTGAACTCTGTTTTCGTCCTATGTCTTGACCTATGGACTGACCAGGGGAGGGTGTAGTGTGGATTATGGCCTCATTGTCGACATTGCTAAGTTAGCTTAGGCCTAGCTGCCATGATGCCTCTTTTGCATACGTTACTTCGTGACTTTGTTTTTCCAGACTCTGCTTGTGCCTATGTTCATGAGAACTGTCTACATTTCTGCTTTTCACGTTTTCTGCTGTTCTCTGTGGTTTTCGTCTGCACACGATGTACAAGGCCGAAAAACAACGTCCCTTGTAATTCTGTTCTGGTCAGCCCCACGCACTTAGACATAACACGAAGCACAGCTGCACAGCTGCACTGCTGAAATTCGAGTGCTTTTAATATTGCAAGATACCTGTTAGAGGCACTTGGAGAAAAACCTTTCCAGGGAGAAGAGCTGTGCTTGTCCGATGATGTAAACCTTGCATCTAGTTCTTAAGGTATGGGGGTCCCCCTGACAAAGCCCAGAGGTCTTCTATTTTTATAATAAACTAGTTACTAGCACGGGGAGGGTGGCAAGGCATTATAGTCCTTTATCCACTGTCTTTATAAAATGCTGCCCTGTTTGTATTCTATGGAATTGTAACGATGCTTACTATTTTGTCTTTATGCATTATGCTGCTAGTACTGGCACGTGTACTGTGTCTTAGAGCACGTTAGTTGAAATAAACATTTTAAACTATACGGTGTCTCTTAATACGCACGTTGTGGACAAGTATGAGTGAGTAATGAAAGAGTGTTCTTGCTCCCGCGATTCCTGAAAGAGTCCGTGTTCTGGGATGTCTAATCATTGGTAGCTTCGCTGTAGTACGGAGAACGAATGAGACACTATAGCTAGTCAGATTGGGATTTTTGGGCACTATGGTGGATGGTTGGTACACCACTATACACCGAGGTCCTGTTTTCCTGCGCATAGTTCTGTATATGTGCAGAATCCCCGCAACACCTTCATATGGAGTCTGTCAGACTGTGACAAAAAGATACTATTCAAAAGTGGAAAAAGAAAACGAGGAAAAGGGACAGAAAAAAACCCAATAAAGCAGCCAATGGCCCAAGCGTCCTGTGTTACCAGGCAGAGTGTGCTTAAAAACTCCCTTCAAGTATGGAATACTCATTAACAGACTGAGCCCATTACCCCCTTCGAGTATGCCCAAAAGAAAAAGAAGAAAGCTGGTGCCCCCAATGTCACACAGTAGACTATTCAGTTGTTTAAGGAATGTTCCCACGTAAAGCAATGCAGGTCACCAAATAAATATACGTGCGTACTTAGCGTATGGCTCTAACGCCTCTCGGCGAGATTGGTCCTAAAGCGGGAACCGTTTAGATCTAAGTATATTGCCCCCAGCGTCCCATTGCTTACTTGAATCGTCCAGGAGTCCGTAGTCCCAGCGGAGCCGTGTCCGGCAACAGCAGCGTTCCATGAGTCAATGGGCAAGCTACTCCTATATGCCAGCATGCGATCCAGGCAGATGACGCGCACGCTAGCGTGCACGTCACTTCCTGTAAATGGAAGGCTAGACCGCATAGTTCAATCGGGAACTATTCAGTAATACGTCACTTCCTGTAAATGGAAGGCTAGACGGCATTGTGAAATCGGGAACTATTCAGTAATACAGGACTTTCAGCAGCCCGTATTTTTCGCGAGAGCCATTCTGCACGAGTACTACCTCCGTACTGTGACATAGGCAGTCTCTGCTATGACCCTGGGTTTAGCGAGTAAAGGATCAGAGTAAGGTGAGAAGAGTACAAATCTAATGATGCTATAGCGATTTTGGGAAAATAATAAATCTTAACACATAGGAATTAAGACCTGGCACCAGCAGTAGTTAAGAGTGTAAGGTAAAGAGAGGGCTCAGAATAATTTAAACGATATGATGAAGAAGATATAAAAGGCAAATTTGTATTATAAAGTCACTAAGTAAAATATAGTATTATCTCAAGTCAGGTAAACCTATAAGTGAGGTAGAATCACCTACAAATAGTTAAGGCAACGATAATAAATGTGATTTGATATTCAGGCCTAGAAATGTGTCAGGAACTATTGTTCCAATGGATCTCTGGTGATGTAATAACCAAGTGATATCTGTAGAAAGGTTGTCAGTGTTAAACCAGGTTATGAGAGAAAGGTGTCAAACTCAACATGTTTAAGCAAATCCATATGGCAGAGATTAGAAGGATATAGAAATGGGAGAGCAAAACCAATGATTAAAGAGTATGGATAGCAAAGTGTTGAGTAATCAATGGATCAACAGAGTATCTGATCAGTATAGTACATTTATGTACAATGGGGGAGAGAGATATATACAAGCATTTTCTGGATAATCCATGACTGTGGTAGATACAGAGTAACAATCGTCGTCATTGGTGACAAGCGGTGGTCCTAACAGTTGTGCAGGAAGAGGAATTTTGTTGGGAAAGTATAAGCAATACATTGCTGCACTTGTAACTGTATTAATCTTAGGTTAGAAGTACGGAAAACTTGTATGACTAGGGAAAATACCCATAAATGTACGATTCTCTCTTTAATTAAACATTCGAGGAAACTGTGCATCTGGCATGGTGCCTCTGTCCATATGATCTTAAACTGTAAACATCCAGGACAATAAAGTTACAGTGCACCAGGAAACTGTGCATCTGGCATGGTGCCTCTGTACATGTGAGCTAAAACTGTTTACATCCAGGGCAATAGAGTTACAGTGCCCCAGGTGTAAGGTACCATTGGAACCAGGCCTCTGTATATATGATCTTAAACTGTTTACATCCAGGGTAACCTTGTATGACTGGGGAAAATACCCATAAATGTACAATTCTCTCTTTAGTTAAACATTCGAGGAGACTGTGCATCTGGCATGGTGCCTCTGTACATATGATCTTAAACTGTTTACATCCAGGGCAATAAAGTTACAGTGCCCCAGGAAACTGTGCATCTGGCATAGTGCCTCTGTAGATGTGATCTTAAACTGTTTACATCCAGGGCAGTAGAGTTACAGTGCCCCAGGTGTAAGGTACCATTGGAACCAAGCCTCTGTACATATGATCTTAAACTGTTTACATCCAGGGTAATAAAGTTACAGTGCCCCAGGTGTAAGGTACCATTTGAACCAAGCTATTCGGTATTCACGATACCCCAGTATGTGGTGTCCGATGGGAAGTGTACAGAAGATCCTCACAGAAAATAGTGCAGCTCATTGTCAGTGTTGAGACCCAATGTGGTGGTACGTAGATTACATATCCATCTTGCTTCCAGCTGTCTTAGTGCAAGTTCCCTGTCGCCCCCTCTCATGTTGCCTTGTGCAAGGTCAATGCCATGAAAGTGGAACTTCGTTCTATCCACACCACTCCTGCATTCATGAGTCACCAGAGCGTATGCTGTGTCCCCATTCAGGCATGCCCTGCGATGTTATTGTATGCGTGTCTTAAGCTGTCTGGTTGTGCTGCAGATGTAGATCTTGTTACATCCACAGATCAGTACGTAGATCACATACCTAGTGAGGCAGTTGATGAAATGTCGTATCGTGTGTTGTGTTCCTGTGTTGTAACTGAAACTCGTCGTTTTGTTGCACCCCACCCCAAGTGCAAATTGCAACATATGTAACTTTGGGTGCAACAAAACGACGAGTTTCAGTTACAACACAGGAACACAACACACGATACGACATTTCATCAACTGCCTCACTAGGTATGTGATCTACGTACTGATCTGTGGATGTAACAAGATCTACATCGGCAGCACAACCAGACAGCTTAAGACACGCATACAATAACATCGCAGGGCATGCCTGAATGGGGACACAGCATACGCTCTGGTGACTCACGAATGCAGGAGTGGTGTGGATAGAACAAAGTTCTGCTTTCATGGCATTGACACTGCACAAGGCAACATGAGAGGGGGCGACAGGGAACTTGCACTAAGACAGCTGGAAGCAAGATGGATATGTAATCTACGTACCACCACATTCGGTCTCAACACTGACATGAGCTGCACTATTTTCTGTGAGGACCTTCTGTACACTTCCCATCGGACACCACATACTGGGGTATCATGAATACCGAATAGCTTGGTTCCAATGGTACCTTACACCTGGGGCACTGTACCTCTACTGCCCTGGATGTAAACAGTTTAAGATCACATCTACAGAGGCACTATGCCAGATGCACAGTTTTCTGGGGCACTGTAACTTTATTGCCCTGGATGTAAACAGTTTAAGATCATATGTACAGAGGCACCATGCCAGATGCACAGTTTCCTCGAATGTTTAACTAAAGAGAGAATCGTACATTTATGGGTATTTTCCCCAGTCATACAAGGTTACCCTGGATGTAAACAGTTTAAGATCATATATACAGAGGCCTGGTTCCAATGGTACCTTACACCTGGGGCACTGTAACTCTATTGCCCTGGATGTAAACAGTTTTAGATCACATGTACAGAGGCACCATGCCAGATGCACAGTTTCCTAGGGCACTGTAACTTTATTGCCCTGGATGTTTACAGTTTAAGATCATATGGACAGAGGCACTATGCCAGATGCACAGTTTCCTCGAATGTTTAATTAAAGAGAGAATCGTACATTTATGGGTATTTTCCCTAGTCATACAACTTTTCTGTACTTCTAACCTAAGACTAATACAGTTACAGGTGCAGCAATGTATTGCTTATACTTTCCCAACAAAATTCCTCTTCCCGCACAACTGTTAGGACCACCGCTTGTCACCAATGACGACGATTGTTACTCTGTATCTACCACAGTCATGGATTATCCAGAAAATGCTTGTATATATCTCTCCCCCATTGTATATAAATGTACTGTACTGATCAGATACTCTGTTGATCCATTGATTACTCAACACTTTGCTATCCATACTCTCTAATCATTGGTTTTGCTCTCCCATTTCTATATCCTTCTAATCTCTGCCGTATGGATTTGCATAAACATGTTGAGTTTGACACCTTTCTCTCATAACCTAACACTGACAACCTTTCTACAGATATCACTTGGTTATGACATCACCAGAGATCCATTGGAACAATAGTTCCTGACACATTTCTAGGCCTGAATATCAAATCACATTTATTATCGTTGCCTTAACTATTTGTAGGTGATTCTACCTCACTTATAGGTTTACCTGACTTGAGATAATACTATATTTTCCTTAGTGAATTTATAATACAAATTTGCCTTCTATATCTTCTTCAACATATCTCTTAAATTATTCTGAGCCCCTCTTTACCTTACACTCTTAACTACTGCTGGTGCCAGGTCTTAATTCCTATGGGTTAAGATTTATTATTTTCCCAAAATCGCTATAGCATCATTACATTTGTACTCTTCTCACCTTACTCTGATCCTTTACTCGCTAAACCCAGGGTCATAGCAGAGACTGCCTATTTCACACTACGGAGGTAGTACTCGTGCAGAATGGCTCTCGCGAAAACTACGGGCTGCCGAAAGTCATGTATTACTGAATAGTTCCTGATTGAACTATGCGATCTAGCCTTCCATTTACAGGAAGTGACGTATTACTGAATAGTTCCCGATTGAACTATGCGGTCTAGCCTTCCATTTACAGGAAGTGACATGCACGCTAGCGTGCGCGTCATCTGCCTGGATCGCATGCTGGCATATAGGAGTAGCTCGCCCATTGACTCATGGAACGCTGCTGTTGCCGGACACGGCTCCGCTGGGACTACGGACTCCGGACTCCCAGACGATTCAAGTAAGCAATGGGACGCTGGGTGCAATATACTTAGATCTTAACGGTTCCCGCTTTAGGACCGATCTCGCCGAGAGGCGTTAGAGCCATACGCTAAGTACGCACGTATATTTATTTGGTGACCTGCATTGCTTTATGTGGGAACATTCCTTAAACAACTGAATAGTCCACTGTGTGACATTGGGGGCACCAGCTTTCTTCTTTTCTTTTGGGCATACTCGAAGGGGGTAATGGGCTCAGTCTGTTAATGACTATTCTATACTTGAAGGGAGTTTTTAAGCACACTCTGCCTGGTAACACGGGACGCTTGGGCCATTGGCTGCTTTATTGGGTTTTTTTCTCTCCTTTTTCCTCGTTTTCTTTTTCCACTTGTGAATAGTACCTTTTTGTCACAGTCTGACAGACTCCATATGAAGGGCACCCGTAACCTTTGTGTTGGCCTTGTGTCTAGAAGTAAACACCATGACATATGGCCAGTAACCCAGATTAGTAGAGGGACATGCAGTATCGCTCCTAAGGACAAGGCTATTTGTCCTGCCACCATACACGCGCCTTGGTTACTAATGGGCACTCGCTTTTCCCGCCGTTCTGGTGGACACCCCATATTCCTTTACCTCTCTGATGCTTATCGGGGGAAGGTCAAATATTCATCCAGCGTCTTTTCTGAAGACCTTATCTCAGGCTGAAAACTTAACGGTTAACGCCGGGTTAGGGGGAGGATATCTACTTTCTCATTTTTCTCAGAACCCATGCTTCCTCTCTCAGAAAGCATCCCGGCAGTCAACCACTTAATTGCAGTTTTATAAGCGTACATTAGAGGCTCATGTTTCCCTCCATTTTACCCGTAGGGTACGTTTTATCGACCACACTGGAGGCATTACAATTGCCACAAAGAGTTACTTCCCCAACCTTTGGAGGCAACGCTTACTATAATAGAACTAAGAATACATGAGTACACGCTACCGGCTTAAGGTATATCTTTCCTGGTTTGTTTCACCCATAGAATGGATGACTGGAGTGATTGTGGTAGCACTTTCTTTCAGCTCTTATCACGTCTAATCGCATTTTTGAAAACATTGTTTTCTCTACTTTCTATCTTGTGAACTAACTTGGGCCTTAACCACATTTTGTATGTGAGCACAGCGAGCACAGTGTGTGTGGCAGTGGTTGCCTACTCATCCTATACCATATTCATTGATCTCTAGGCCTTCAACTTAGGAGACATCGTCCACCAAGGGGACGCAGTGCAAACTCATCTATCACAGGATTCTTTATCTTGACATGCGATTTCACGTTGCCTCATTCCTGGTAAGCCGTTGGTTTTGAATGTTTCTATTACACTGAGATACGCTTAGGGTGCCCACTTTAACTTGGGGATCCCTCTCTTGTTTTCGTTTTTGCTTGTTCTCTAATCGTGACCATTGGGTCATGAACACTCTTCAGCTGCACGCTGTTCGCATCACAACTTTTACTTCTTTGGATCCAGACCCAGCACGAATGGTCCCTCCTCTGTTGTGATTTCTACTCACGTGCTCTATTTTGGACTCTTGGACAGTCCAAACGTATCTTTTCCTTTTCTACATGCTTTTTTCCTACGTGATTTAATGAGTACAGAAATTTCTATAGTTAGTGGTTTCTAAATATGTTTTAGGTTGTGATGAAATTACAGCCCTGAAGAAGCCCTTGTGAAGGGTTAAACGCGTTGGCTGTTTCCACACATGTACTAAGGACCTTTGAATAATAAAAGACTTACAAGAGAAAACCACAACGCCTACTGAATGAATCTCTTCTTGCTTGTGTTCTATACTTATACTATACTATACTTATACTAATCGTGTGTATTGCCTCTCATCAACTTTTTTTATGCGCTTTATGAACACTAGAAGATTACAGAAGTGGATTACCACCTATAGGTAAGTGACTAAATATGGTGTTAGATCTCCTCTAAGAGCTCTATGAAGACTTGGCTAAGTGATCATAATCTATAAGCCTGGAGAAGACTGATGAAAATGGAGCTGGATCCAAGTTATAAACTCTAGACAGCCAAGTGTAAAGGATCAGAAGATATAAACCTCAGAGCTGACCGACCAAAGACAGTGCGGCATCAACTCTGTAAAACCTAGGAAGATAAGACTGAATGATCAAAATATTTATGACCTGGAGAAGACCAGAGATGGGACTGGATCTGCTTTATGAACTCTACAAGAAGGCTAGCGCTTTTGGAATAAGTACACCCTAGAGATAGAGTAACTAACACTGGGTCTACTTTATGAATCCTACAGGACGAAGACACTAAAAGAGCAGTATATGTAGACCGATTAGGAGAGTGGCCAAAGATGGAGCTGGGTGTGCTCTTTCAACCCAAGAAAAAGAAGACTGAACAGTCTGAACTGGATACCCTGGAATTGGATACCCTGGGGAAGAGCAGCTAAAAATGAAGATGGGTCTGATGTATAACCCATACCGGAAGAAGAGGAAAGGATTGGCTATGCACACCCTAGAGAAAGTGACCAAAATACAGTTGGGTCCACTCTAAACCTGGCTGGACATGTTTCTATCCACTGTTCCCTCTCACAGGGATTATGAATCAGAAGCTACACCATTTCCAGTCTCTCACCTTCTGGGGGTACTTGTTTAATTCCCCTGACCCTCTTAGGGTTTAAGGAGCAGATACTCAACCGTCTCATGTTGCTTTCCTCTTAGGGATATGTATTTTATCCTACCAGGAAGTAGATATATCATGTTTGCATTAGCTTTCCTCCTCAGGTTGTGTATTTGATCCTCCTTACTCTATAGAAGATTTAAAGATCAGATCCTACACATCAACAGACACTGTCGTTTTCCGATAGACATGATGGAACCATCGTTAGGATTAAGGAGCAGATACTAAATTGTCTTGGTACCTCTGCTCTGCTGTGTAAGTCAGATGCTACTCCATATCTGACTTCTCTCCTACTGGGTTGACATGTTTGGAGCCCTCCCACAAGGTTTTTTTTATTGCGCATAGTACCTACATTCAAAAGCATCTTTTAGTTCATTTACACCATCCTACTGAGTTAATAACTTTTACAATTAACATAGGTAAAATAATTACATTTCGTTAATTATAAAGAAATATCACAGGTTCCTTCTGAATATATCTGATTTAAATTAAACTCATTATTGGACCTCAAGTTCTTAAAAAAAAGTCTTTGCCTTGTGGGCATTTTAGCTGCTGTACAGCTCATTTCAAGCTCGATAAAAATTCACCTATAATTCCACCATGTATTAATATGCAGAGGAATATGACTAATCCAATCATGTGTGAAACCCAACCTCAGCAATTGTAATTATGGGTCAAATAAATGACGCCAAATTTCAGGGTACGTTTTCGTCAATACCCAGCAAAATAGTTCTAGGATGAATAATATCATAATATTCAACCAATTCATTATTATTCAACCCAACATTCTGAATACCCATCTTAAAGAAAAAAATCACATGCATATACTTAAAAAAAAATTTCTGGGTTTATTAAAAGCCCTTTGAAGGACCTCAAATGATCTAAATACTCCAGCCAGCAAAAAAATACTACAGATGTTTTTAATCACAAATGTAATAATTAAAACTGTCCGAAAAAAACAAGCGACACCAGAGGAGGAGTATACTGAAGCACGGGTAATATAGTAAACATTTGATACCATTTCTTCTAGATCTGTTTCACTGCTGTGATTACCCTGACCCGTACCCTCTTGAAGTAATTCGGATCAAAACATTTAATTAAATATCCATTTAGGTCATTGCCTAAGCTCTTTTGTTACCTTAAGAAGAAACAATCAGGAGAACTTCAGTGATTAAGCAGGACATCCTTTTGGCTCAGTAATAAAACTCTAAGTCCAGGAGAGCCCAACCACTCTTTTGTATTGGCAATGTAAAAAATGTTATAGTGCCTTGCTCTTTGATACTCCCAAATGACTGATAGAGTCTAACCTACGACAAAAAGAGTTAGGATTCAATAGAGGTATGGACTGAAACAAGTACAGGAATTTAGGTAATATATTAATTTTAACAACTTTATATCACCCAAACAATGAAATGGGCAAAACAATGCCAATTTTTCAACATGGTGATATATTTTTAGAGCAACTCTTCATAATTCAGAATAATTCAGATTACATTTATGAGCAATGTCACTGCTAAAACGAATACCCAGATATTCAGCTTCCTTAATGATGTGGTCATCGAGTGGATCTATCTTATAATTGACTATGATTTTTTTTTGCAGTTTTTATATAATGCAAACGTGACCTGAAGGTATTGGAGCACTTTAGATGAGCAATAGTTACATTACACAAGGTTACATTCATGTTTTTTTAGGCAGGGTATGCTGGCAGTCTCCCAGACAGAGAACTGCAGTGTCCTGTCAGATGGGGTCCCCAGGACACTGCTTTATTCTGGCCTTTGGGGATGGAGTCCCTGGGGCCAGTAAGCAGTTAGGAAAGGGGGGCATCAGGCTTCCCTCACCTAAGTTTAAGGATCAGCTCCAGGGGATGGGGTCCCTGGGCACTTCTAAGACGCAGGGGCATGCACCCCCTCCCTTAATACTGAAGATCGGCCCCGGTGGATGGGGTCCTTGAGGCCACACTAAGACTCGTGGCGCAGGAGGCTACGCCTCCCCTAATTATAATTAAGGCTCCTGGTTTTCCGTTTAAACGTATTTTTGCATATAAATCCAGTCAGATTTTTTTTCCTTTGTCTGTATTTATAAATAGAAATGGAAAAATCCCAATAAATATGTTTAACTTTGCTGCTGTCCTGCGAGAAGAAAATGAGCCTGTCCAAGTGCAGTGCGAGGAGAGAGCTAATCGGATTTCAGCTGAGCCCGTAACAAAGGTGGAAGTTAAGGGCCATCAGGCCTCCTTTTGTGTAAGTATCCTGGCGGGGAGCTAGTGAGGGGGGTGGAGGGTAGGTGGGGGAGACACACACCTAAAAGCAATTGATGGAAAACAAATGCACACAGCTTATAACTTCACAGGTACTTAAGAGAGGCATGCTTTTGATGTTGTTCAGTCCCTGAATCCAAGAGATATGCATGCACCTTAGGAATGTTAGATGTGATGGTCCTGTCCCAATATTTACACAAATAACAATATAAATACCACTATTTTGTTTTATTTCCTTCATAGCGCTACTCATCCCAATGCAGGGTGTCAGAGCGCTTTACATCACACATTATACATTGACAATAAATCATATGTGTGTAAATCAATGTGTAGGATGTGTTACATAAAGACACTGAGGGTAATAAGGTCCTTCATAGCTCACTGTACTATATTAGAAGGATTGCAATTTATTAACTGCAAGTAACAAAAGCATCTCTTTGTTAAGAGCAGTAACCCATTTTACACATCTGCATAAATCTATCTAAACCTATAAAAACCAAGTGTGCATTGCTTAGTTAAATAAATGTGAAAAAATAATAGCACAGCATCTTTTTTGGTGGCGACAAAATAAAATGTGGATAAATACAGATAAAATGACCAAAAAAATAAATATAGATAAATACAGATGGAAATGTTTAAAAAATAAATACCATAAAACCGGGAGCCCTAATTATAATATGGGCCATGGGGGATCGGGTGTACAGGGCCTCTTGGAGGCTTGGGGGTCACACGCCCACCTCCCCATAATAAAACAGGGGTTGGGTGCAGGGCCTGGCTGCAGTAAAATTGTTTTAAAAAATGATGTTTGTGGCCTGGAGGGGGTCTCTTTGGGCACCCCCACACCAGGCCTAGCAGGCAGGATATCCCTACCCTGCCCCCTATATGTTGTTTCTTCTTATTTTCTGAACAGGGGATTGATTCCCCAGTCCTAAAAAGACTGCCATCACATCTTTGTTCGTGAGATGGCAGCCATTCAGATGTTATTTTTAGACCTGTCATCTCCAGGGATTCCCGCAGCTTGTAGTATACATACATTTTGAACCTTAATTTCTCAAAAACTACTGAATGGACAGTGGCGTGGCTAGGTCTTTTACCGCCTGTGGCGGTCACAGCCTTGCCGCCCACGGCGGCCATAAGAGGGGGTGCTGCCTATCAAATTCTGCATTCCCCACCACTCCCGCTTGCTACGCCACTGTGAATGGATTTACACATAAAGCACGCTTTTCTGGACCAAGATCCAGTTTTCTGCCAAATTTGGTGTAATTCCGTTAAGCCATTTTTGCAGTATCGCTGTTCAATTTTCCTATGGCAAATTGCACGGGGAAAAACATTTGGGACTCTCTCTTTTTCTCAGTCCCCACTTGATGGATCACCATGAAACTTTACAGGAAGGAGCTGAGGAGGATGCAACCTTATTTTGGAAAGTTTAGTGGAGAGTCATCAAATTGGTGCCAAAGTTATAAGCAAATCATAACATTTATTTTCTTTGGGGACGGGGTCCAAACTATCACTACCCAGTGGCAAGCGCCACTGAGATATATATATATATGTGTATATATATATATATATATATATGTATATATATATGTATGTATGTATATATACTTGAAGATGAAGGATCACAAGAAAACAACAGCCATTGTATGTACACACACATATATATATATATATATATATATATTATGTTACCAGAGTAGCTCCTTCTGTCTTCCCCGCCCTTTGCAGAGGATCGCTTGAAGTTGGCGGAGCAGTGCCAACCAGGAATGCGTTTGCTTAAGTTCAAGTAAAGCGATCACTCAGAGTATGCTGACACCAGTGGTTGTTTATTGCAGGTTACGCGTTTCGCTTGTCAGGCAAGCTTGGTCACACAGTGATTTACCGGAAGTCAAAGCAATACATAGACTGTGTAGACATTGAAAAAGGCCCATTGTCCTGAGAACCACGCTATAGTAACTGGAACGTCCATTTTGTAATGTCTAGTTATCATACTTAAATGACCATTCGTCATATTTACGCAATAGTATTACTTCATATCCTATTTGGTTGAGCGAAGTCGCAATACAAAATATAAAAATACGATAAAATGAAAATGAAACAAATGTTACATCACATTACAAACAGGTAAATTTCCTTTCTATTGGTATTAAGCGGTAAACGATACAGGCACGCTTTTGTACACTGCAACATCATTTAAATTGTAATCATTTTATAAATGGAAGGGTTCACAACACCTCCTTCATTCTCATAGTGTTGTTTTGACATAGGACCCATTGATTTACGAGGCATAGTGCCCATATATTTATGGTCCAACCTGTCGGTTCTCTTCCTATTCGGGTAGTGGCAAAGTGCCAGTGAATTTTAGAACAGCCTGTCAATATTAGACTCCACTCTCTGTTTAGTGTTGTTGACAGTCATGCTAAGTGCTTAGTCAGGGTGCCCATTAATCTTCTATTCTAACTCACTCGCTTGCGCAATACATTCTACATACTTCTATGTCTATGATTCTCCCGGTATAGCAACCATACCCCTTATATGTGTTCTCCATAAATACATTCCCTACAAGGGAATAAAGTTTTAGTGAAAAAGATTCCAGAAACACGACTGGAGAGAAACCAAGTTTCTTAATAAAACCAAAAAGAACAAAAAGTGACTCTTATCTGTATGATCAGGACCTCCACCTTTGTGAATGAAGAAAAGAAGAGAAGAAAAGGGTAGGGGGTGGTCGCAGCGAAGAATTGTCTCAAATTCTGCCCCTTCCTTTCCTCCTGTAAAAAGACGAGTTCCGTGTCCTGAGGACACGGAGGGAAATACCACGGATCAGCCAACCGACAAAGACATGAGGGAGAGGAAGAGGACGGGGCAGAGGACGAGAAAGAAACCAGGAAGGAACTGGAGAAGGAGGAAACTCCAACGACAAAGGAAACAAAAGAACCAGAGGACGTGGAAATCGGCCAGTGGGAACAAGAAAAACGGGCCAAAAGAATCAGAATTGATGGAAGATGAAATGGTAAATAAAACTATCATAAACCTATCATACAGACCATTATCCATGTTCGAAAAACGTACTTTATGCATAGGTCTCTCATTTCTGCCCCACCAGTTCATTTAACTACCCTGAGACAAGAGTAGACATGTTCAAATTCGTGAGGAAAATCAAACTTAAAAAGTGGCACTCCTTGCGAGGAACTCCTATTGATAGGGATCCTATAACTACCAATGAACAGAATACAGTCCTCACCATAAAAGATAGAGAAACCCTTATGGATATGCAGGATCTATATCTAGAAGCAGGTATAGAAGAGGGGGAAGAAGATATGAGCATTAGAACTGACCGCCCCGCTTGTACAAAATTCAAACCCAAATCTGTATTTTTGCCACTCATGCCTCATGATAACATAGATGCATTTCACGAGACCATTGTGAAAGATCTTATGAAATTTCGTAAAAAATGACATAATGGTAATTATGATACATCTAACAACTTTTCCAAGATACAATGGCAGTTTTTGAATTCCCTGAATGAGGATGAGAATATCATCATCCGTCCCGCACGATAAAGGCGGTAACATTGTACTGTGGGACAGGACAGCATATATTGCAGAGGCGACTAAACAACTGATGGACATAAAATTCTATGTCAAAACTGAGATGAATGAATACAATGACAGCATTATAAAGGTATGGAATACATTAACAGAGTACAAAGAGAGGGGATCATTACATGGGAAGAATTCTGTTATCTTAAATGCGATTACCCCAGAACTCCTATCTTTTACCTTTCTCCCGAAGGTGCACAAAGACCCTAATGTACCTCCAGGTAGACCTATCGTGTCTTCCATCGGTTGTGTAACAGAGAAAATTTCTAAATACATTGATCATTTTCTACGTGAATACGTGGAAAAATTGCCCTCTCATATCAGGGACACTAAAGACTTTTGGGCAAAATCAAAGACCTGGTTTGGGAAGAAGATTACTATATGATCACCTTGGATGTGAATTCTTTGTATTCCATTATAGACCATTCATTAGGTATTCGCTGTTGTCAGCAATTCCTAAACACTCGGGAAATTTGTTATTTGGAACACACAGAGATGCTGTTAACACTAATGAAGTTCTGTTTGTTAAACAATATGTTCTTATTTAATGGCACTATGTTTAAACAAGTCCTGGGCACCGCGATGGGGACTTGTTTTGCCCCAAGTTTTGCTAATCTTTTCTTGGGGATCTGGGAGGAGGAAGTCCTTAAAAAACTTGATCAAGACTGCACAAAGAACAAAGTAATTAAATGGTACAGGTATATAGATGACTTGTTTGTAATATGGAAGGGTCGTAAGGAAAGTGCAATTGATATGATTAATGAGCTTAATAAGAACAACTTTAATCTTACCCTTACATATAACATCAGCAAACAACAGACTGAATTTCTGGATGTAATAGTGGAAATAAGGGACAACAAGATACACACCAGACTCCACAGAAAAGCAACAGCAGGTAATAGTGTTCTGCACGCTCTTAGCAGCCACCCTGAAACCCTAAAATGGAGTATTCCATTTGGTGAGCTACTAAGAGCGAGGAGGAAATTGCAGTTCACAGGACAGCTTCCTGACTGAACAATACAACATAATGCAAAGATTCCGTGAGAGAGGATATCCAGAATGGGTACTTAAAAGAGCCAAGAATAGAATTGATAAAACTGAAAGGGAAGAAACGCTCAAAGATAAACCCATTACTGAGGGAGAGAACATCACGAGGGTCATTATGACATATAATAAGGAATCTAAAGCTATTGCGAAAATATTTACACAGAACTGGAATATCCTCACTAGTGACCCTATTGTAGGACACACTTTACATGAGAGACCACAGATTACATATAGGAAAGGCAAGAACCTCAGAGATTTCCTAGTAAAAGGTGACATCACAAACAAAAGTCTTAACACCAAAATGAATCTACAGGGCTTCTTTCCATGTAGACATTGTAAAGCCTGTAGAAACAGCTCAATGAGAAAATCCTATCAGACACCTACAGGGGAGAAAGAAATAACACAATTTCTCACCTGTGGTACAGTATTCACTATCTACATACTAAAATGCCCATGCAAAAAAGATATGTGGGAGCACAACTCTAGCAACTAAAAAACGGGTGCTAGAGCACATGAGGGCCATCACAAATAAAGATCCCCATTACCCTGTAGCCAGGCATTTTGCTATATACCATCTTTCCAACAGCTCCCTTTTGTCGTTTCTAGCCATAGAACAGATAGAGCATTCACCAAGGGGAGGTAACAGAGTCCTTCATTTACGGAAAAAAGAGTCATGGCATATTATCAACCTCCAGACGAAAAGCCCAGAAGGGCTGAATCAGGATGAAGAACTGAGCATCCATCTTTATGAGTAGAAAACTAGAATTGATAATTTCAAAATAGAGAGTAACTATAGTTGTACAATTGTGTATTATTGACTTAGTGTTTTAATGGTTTTAGTATATTTTAATGTAGAACGTGAGATCACTCATAGTATTCTCTTTTCTTTTTACAGGAGGAAAGGAAGGGGCAGAATTTGAGACAATTCTTCGCTGCGACCACCCCCTACCCTTTTCTTCTCTTCTTTTCTTCTATCACAAAGGTGGAGGTCCTGATCATACAGATAAGAGTCACTTTTTGTTCTTTTTGGTTTTATTAAGAAACTTGGTTTCTCCAGTCGTGTTTCTGGAATCTTTTTCACTAAAACTTTATTCCCTTGTAGGGAATGTATTTGTGGAGAACACATATAAGGGGTATGGTTGCTATACCGGGAGAATCATAGACATAGAAGTATGTAGAATGTATTGCGAAGCGGGTGATTAGAATAGAAGATTAATGGGCACCATGACTAAGCACTTAGCATGACTGTCAACAACACTAAACAGAGAGTGGAGTCTAATATTGACAGGCTGTTCTAAAATTCACTGGCACTTTGCCACTACCCGAATAGAAAGAGAACCGACAGGTTGGACCATAAATATATGGGCACTATGCCTCGTAAATCAATGGGTCCTATGTCAAAACAACACTATGAGAATGAAGGAGGTGTTGTGAACCCTTCCATTTATAAAATGATTACAATTTAAATGATGTTGCAGTGTACAAAAGCGTGCCTGTATCGTTTACCGCTTTAATACCAACAGAAAGGAAATTTACCTGTTTGTAATGTGATGTAACATTTGTTTCATTTCCATTTTATCGTATTTTTATATTTTGTATTGCGACTTCAGCTCAACCAAATAGGATATGAAGTAATACTATTGCGTAAATATGACGAATGGTTATTTAAGTATGATAACTAGACATTACAAAATGGACGTTCCAGTTACTATAGCGTGGTTCTCAGGACAATGGTCCTTTTTCAATGTCTACACAGTCTATGTATTGCTTTGACTTCCGGTAAATCACTGTGTGACCAAGCTTGCCTGACAAGCGAAACGCGTAACCTGCAATAAACAACCACTGGTGTCAGCATACTCTGAGTGATCGCTTTACTTGAACTTAAGCAAACATATATATATATATATATATATATTTATGTGTATATATATATATATTTATGTGTATATATATATATAAGGAGAGGGAGAGAGACTTGAGCACGAAATAAGAAAAGTGCCATTCCTTCCTTCCAGTTGGGAAATACATGGTAAAAAAAAATATTATTGCCCTCCTATATATCACTTCTAGCAACGAGAGGACATGAAATGGAAGAAGGGGTAAGGGAAAATTGAGGCAGGAAGGAGAGGGAGAGACCTGGGATAGTAGAGGAAGAGATGTAGTAGTGAGCTGGCAAAATAAGGGAAGAAAGAAATATTAGGCAGGGGGAAAAGGAAGGAGCGGGGAACAGAGAGACCAGGAAGGAGAAAAGAGAGAGAGGCAAAGTGGTGGAGGAAAGGATAGAGAAATTCACCTTGGGAGAGAAAGTGAGGGAGAGGAATGGAGATGAAGAAACAAGAAGACGGAAAAACTGTTATTTCGACTCGGTGCTCAGTGTAACGTGTTCTCTGGTGGAAAGAAGCTTTGTTTACATGAGAGTGAATATGATTAAGCAAGAGAAGGAAGAAGAGAAGAAGAAAGAGAGGAGAAAGGTAGGAAAGGGATATCAGAGGAAAGGGAAAGAGATGAAGGCAGAGAGAGAAACAGAGAGTGGAAAGAAAGTCAGAGAGGAAGACAAAAAGAGCAGTTGAGAGAAACAGGAAAAAAAGAGGCTTGAGGATATCATTTGGGGTGGCTGGAGCACAGAGTAAGGGAAGCTTTCATACACAGGAGCACGCAAGAGTATAAACATTGTAATTAGAACATTATTTTAAGCAAGTGATAGATTAATTTTGGAAATGAGAGGTCTGGGGGAAAAGATAAGCAGAGAAAAAGGAAAGAGAGTGAGAAGACAGAAGGAGAGACAGTGGAAAGAGTTGAGGAAGAGGAGAACAGCAAAAAGCGGATAGAAAGAGAGATACAGATAGATTGAAGTGAGAGAAAAGAGAGACAATGAGAGAAGATAGATACATTGAGAGAGAGAAGATAAAGAAAAAGGGAAAGAGAAGCTCAGAGCTAAAGACTAAGAACGGAAAGAAACTAAGAACGAGAGAGTAAAGATAGTGAGTGAGTAGGAAGAGATGGATAGAGGGAGACGGATTCAGAGAAAGGGGTGAGAGAAAAGCAGATGAGAATTGTGAAGAGCGATAGTAGAGGATGGAGAGAAAGAGACACAGAGGTTTATAAAGAGAGAATGAGAGAGGAAGAAGGAGTGAGGTAGAAGGAATAAGAGCTGAAGAGAGACAGAGTGAGAGAAAGACAGATGAAAAAAGTCAGCAGAGAATGAGAAAAGGAGAAAGGGCAGATGGACCGAGAAAGCATGAGAGAAAGGGAGGAGAGAATGAGGATGGAGAAAGGTGACATGCAAATGTGAAGAGTCAAACGATGGAAGGGAGAAAGAGACTGAAAGAGGAAGAGAGAGCGAGAGAGTGAGATTGGCTTTTGTGAGGTATAGCGATAGAATAAAAGGGAGCCAGATCTACAGAAAAAGCAAGAGACGTGTAGAGAGCAAGAGAGAAACAGATTAGAAGTAATGCTGAGAAAAGAAGGCTGACAGGATAGAGATTAAGAATAGGTAACATGAAAAGAGTGGGAAAGAGACAGGAAAACAAGAGGGGAGGGGACATAATTAGTGAGAAAGAATTACAGGAAAAAGGAAATGAGAGAAAAGATTGGCACAAAGATTCATCTGTCCTTAAAGGAACAGAAAACCTATAGGAAAGAGTGCACTCATCTTCTAAGCAAAGAGAGTGTGCCCACAGGAAAGATGGTTTATCTTCCAACAATCAAGTAGGACCTGCCTGAATGATGGACCTGCGTTCCAAAAGACTGAAAGGAGTTTCCATCAACAACTCCTCACCTGAAATAGTACACAGTTTGCAGAAGAGGACTGCCCAGCCCAAGACTAGGTGGACATAACATCCTCACCAGGACTGGTAACTCTCTGACTGAGATGCTGGAACAACCACTCCACATCCAGTGAGAATATAAAGGGACAAGCAACTAACAGGAATCAGCCAGTGGTAGATGCCTCGCGAGATTTGGTGACACGGTGCAGTCTTGTCGCATTTATGCAGCATTTTCCTACCCCGACAAGTTTTCAAAGCGGATTCTGGGAGATTGAGTGAGTAGCTACTCAGTTCACTGTGCATGGCTGTTAGTGTGTGTGTTTCATAGGGGGTTTAAGCGGGATATATTTTGGTGTTGTGTGTGAGATTCAAAGCTGTTCCCCAATAATGTTGCCACAGACTTGTTTCTCTGCTATGCGTTGCCGGAAGCAGAGGGACGCGTGAGTGATCTAACTGCATTTACAGAGTGTCATCAATGAACCAGATGATATTGGTAAACACACTACTATCCACACACATATTCAGTGGTCGAACACGCATAGCAAGCCTCACAGACAAGATCCTAAAAAGAAGTTCTACTGCTCACCACTAAGCTGTTACTTCCTTGGATAAAGAAGCAACACAAAATAAAAGAATAAAAGTGTTTGTGCCAACCCAGTGTGAGATGTATTTGTAACAATAACTTTGAAATGATTCAAATAAACTAGTGAGTGCAACTTTGATTTTGGGTGAGAGCATTCTTACCTTTAGGTTTACTAACTGTGTTGTAGATGGACCTACGCTCTTCTTCTTCACGCTTCTTGTGAATGCTGTATCTCATCACCACATTACCTGCTCCAAATATCGCATACAGTATTCTTTGAGGAGCAAAGATGCCTGGCATTTACATTGTGATTTGCCTGTTATATACAAGTACCATCCATCATATGCTCGGTTTATACACAACCTGCAGAGATCACAAAAAAAAACACTCATACCTGCATCTCACATACAAGAAACGCTGATTATACTTGCGCCTTACACATAACACCCACTGATCATACTCGCACATCACACAAAGTTCACAGACCATCCACCTCACAGACAAGACCAACCGATCATTCTCATGCTTCACACACCAGACCTACAAATACCAACTGCGCAAAACACCCAAGCCCCGCAAATGATACTTGCATTTCAGACCACACCCACTGATCATATTCATGGGTTACACATATAAACCCCAGATCATACAAGTACTTCACAGACAAGATCTATTGTTCATACTTGCACTTCACACACAAGACCCACCGATCATCCTCTAGCCTCCTGCACAAGACCCCCATCACATTACTACCTTACACACAAGATCCACTGATCGTGCTCAGGCCTAATATACAAGATCGGCCAATCATACTCACCGCTATATACAAGAACCACCAATCATACTCACCCATATATACAAGAACCACCAATCATACTCACCCCTATATACAAGAACCACCAATCATAAACTTCACTCACAAAACCAAATGATCATACCCATCCATGCCCATCAAACAAGATCTATATAGCACAGTCATACACACAAGACCCATTGATCACACTCATACAGGTTGGTGGAAAGACACAACACTAAACCTCTTGCATAGATAGCAATGGTGACAACCAACAACGAGCAGATGGCAGTCATGGGGACAAGGAGAACCCAGAGCAAGAACACACGTTCCATTAAAAAGGCATGAGGAGCAAGGAAATACAGACAATGTTAGCAAGTATAAAACTTGGTAACAATCTGATGTCGCTATGTGACTACAGATAAGAACACTCTGGCAAGAGTCATGCGGGAGGTTTCAAACCTGAACCTCAAATGACCTCCAGTAAAATAACCTATCACAAGGCTCTCTGAGACAGTGAAAAAGGTAAAGGGACCGTAGAAATGGAGTGCAATGCACTGTAAAGAAACCATGCAGCATAACCTAACATAAGATAGAAAAGTGGGCATGTAATACTCTGGGTACTACAACCCTGGGCTACAAGCCCTGATCAAAGAGGATTAGGTCGATGAATTATCTTGGATTTAATCTGTCTGATGTTTTAGAATGTATGCGAAAACGTGGCCTGATGGAAGTAGGGCACTTCTTTACACGTTAACTATGCAAAGGCTTTTGTCGCAGTGACACACGAAAAGTAACTTTTTCGACAGTATCTAAATAAGACTGATCATCAGATAAGCAAATGAAGCACCTTTGAGGACAACATTTTAGATAGTTGTGTGCCTCTTGGTACAATTCTTTACAGGTTCAGAGGGTTTCGTCTAAGACTCAATAATAATGTTATTATGCATTAGTATGAATACAAAGGAGCCACCCTTACCATTAACAAGATAATAAATACAGCTTAGATTAGCTATAAGGAACGCAGGGAACCAGGTCCTGGAGAAGGCCGTGGACCATGTATAAGGCCAGTGAGATACGGCTGAAACACATCGACCTGCAGGATGAAGGGACCACTATGTATCGTCATCTTCCCTACTCATTGAGGGCCTGATTCATAAAGGTAAATTTATTTTGTGTAAATTTACTACTTTTTGGTATCCAAAACTATGTGCGGAGTTTTACGGTTCCGCACTCCTATACTTATTTGTGGGGAGTTGTACGCACCCAGAGACTCTGTAGAGAACTTTACACACATAAGTAAAATGAGATCAGAGTCGTAAAACTCCAAACGTAGTTTGTGAATACTAAAAGTAGTAAACTTACACACAAGTGTAAGTTTAACTTTATGAATCATGCCCTACATTTTAATATCTCCATAGATCGCATCAATACAATTACTACGGGTTATCTATAGGTAATTTTATGTTTCATTATTGGATCCCAACACTACTAAAACAAGACATACTACAAAAGACATCCACCCAAGAGTTCCTACTATCCTGGAGCCTATCCGCTCCACCAAAAATGTGGTATAGATGTGGAGCAGCCTGATGATGAAGCATGCCACCTACGTTGGTGGGTGAGGATTTGTCTTCATTTTTTTTAGAAACACACAATTTTTGGAGAATTTTTACAACCTTTAGAATAAAAATGTGGTAAGACTTTTTCATGTCGGGATTGTTTATCTGATACTGTGGTTTGCATAGGAGCACCTGTGGAGGTTGAGTAATGCTGGTACATTTCAGAGTGTTGTCCGTGCCATTAACTCCGAAGAGGATTCACAGCGGCGTCTGTCTCGCTTTGCTAAATGCGAGTTGCATTTTCACAGGGTTTTCTACTGTTTTGTTTATCTGTAGGACAGAACTTTGCATGTGTGCTGTTGTGGTAATGTGCCGGTTTTACCCAGAGATAAAGACCCCTAGGATGTCATCACTGGAATGTTGGAGCTGGCCCTGAGGTGAGGAAAAGATGTCAGTAAGGAGAACTAGTCCAAGGGGGAGTTGAGATAGAAAAGAGACGAGGCGGAGGCCAGGAGGCAGGAGCTACACACTTCATCAAAGTAACCCCAACAATGCCTTTGTACATTTAGGCTCAGTCTACCTTATAAGTTAGAGAGTAACCTGGGGCCTGTCTCTTGTGAGACAGACCCGAGTGAATTTCCACCAAAGCAGTTGCTGAAGTCCATATGGGAAGTAAGTAGGCCTGGCTGGTGAACTCCGCTCGGTTCCGCTATGCAGAGTTTTTCGCACTCCGAGGAGCTCGCAGAGTTCCCAAAAACTCTGCATAGCGGAACCGAGCAGAGGTTTTTCCTCGCTCGCGCTCGCCAACGGTAAGTTAGCGAGCATGAGAGAGGAAAATCCAACTCTAGACTACTTCCCAGCGAGATTTCTCAACGTGGGCAGTCGCGGATGGTCGCTATTGCTCGCGTTGAGAAACCTTCAGTCCGCGTTGAGGAAGCTGCCGCTCGAGTAGAACAGGTACTCGAGCAGCAGAAAGAAGCAGCGCCCTCTTGCGCTGAGCATGATGCTGTTCGCTCTGATTTTATAGCGCGGGAGAAACACCCGGCGCTAAAAATCAGTGCAAATGGCGTGAGGTAACACACTCCGCCGCTCACGGAACTCCGGGTAGCTTGGTGTCGTTTTTTTGTCACTTCGCGGAGGAACACTGCAAACTCCGCCCAGGCCTAGAAGTAAGCCATAAATCCTGATTGTGAAATTCTACTCATGAGTTTGTGAAATCAATTTCAGGGTGTTATGTTACATTGTTATGTTATATTTAGCTCAAATAAGTTTATTGGCGAACTTGCTTGTAGTTATTTTAAAATGGAATCATGAGCCTGCATAGTGCTTGACGAAATCGGAACTCAACAACCAAACTGAAAAACGAAAACATAGTTGGGTGAAGCACAAAATTCGAACTTTGCAATTTATTTTATGTTCATTGCATGCTAAAAAAGTTAATACTTCAAAGAATATTCTATGCCTACCGGACTTGCACTTTGCACATTGTCTGAAATTATATCTTTGACCGAATTGCAAAATTAAGTTTCTGCAATTATTAGAACATAAGCAAAGTGGAGTCACTATATCACGCAGTAGAACTGTAAGACAACCAGGTCTGAGCATGCTGTTGGAGTTAAAGGGTCCAGGTCGACTTAACCTCAGGCAAAGCAGGAGACCCACATCTGCTGTTCTTAACATATAGCGCCTAAAAGTAAAATGGGAATGCCTCATCATGTTCTAAACTGGCCACACCCTGAAAGAGTCAGTGATGGAAATCTAAGGGCAGAGCTGAGACACCACTTCTTAGTAATTGTTCGTCTTCCCATCCCATTCCTTAACAATGAGCAGCTTGTCTACTCTACAGAAACCTATTACCTAGCAAAGTCGAATACTTCCCCCAAAATGGTGCCGCCTACCTGGCCCGGCATGCATAAAGGGGGAAGTGTGTAATCCACACATCCTGAGAATGCCAAAGAAACTCAAGAAGAAGAAAACATAAACCAATCACCATAAACAGAAACAGGGAGGGAGGGACAGGCTCAGGAATGGAATGGGAAGACCAGGACTCGGAGTAATGAAGATTACCGGTGAGTAACCGGCATTCTAGTGTTCAATATAGCGCCTTGGGAAAGTGAAGGAACCGCTGCACAAAGGTTGATAGGTGGGGAGTTCACAGTCTCTAGGTGATGTCAGGAATGTTGCTTTTTAACATATGTGTGAAATATTTGAAGAGCTCGCTAGTCTCCCAGGCCCATGCCCGAGTATCGCATCTAATCCAGGTTTTACCTGTGCATCCTGGGACTTGTAGTCCTATGTACGTGCATGGGCATGGACCTAGGAAACTTGAGACCTCTGTATTTACAAGTCCCTATGGGGAGTAATAGAGCTTGTGCAGCAAACAGGTGGAGGACCTGTGTTTAATGACAAGCTACAACAAAGCAGGGTATGAAGTGTTCTTCTGCATTAAACAATAAGTAGCAGGACTCAGAAAGTCCTTTTCTCAATGTACGCATATCTGGTTAGTCTTCCTTTGGAACATAGTTTTCAATTGTGAGCCTCTTACTTGAAACAAACATTGGCAAAGCCAATCACTCTGGCATTGGCTGCAAGTCTTTTGTCTTTGGTAATGCTTGTTTCGCAATCTTTTTAAAACATTGTTTTGGGAGCTGCCAGGCCCTCACAAATATTACAAAAAAAGTGGAATGTATCAAAAAATATTTTGGATCTCAAAAGAACACATTGATATATTAGACCTTGACACTGAAGGGAACTACTTTGTGTGGGGATGTGCTCCTTGTAAAGGGGCAGAATGCCATCACTTATACTGAAGTTAGCCAATGTCTGAAATGGCCTGACACATAGTCCCATTGGGAATGCTGTAGTGGGCGGAAGAGAAATGTCAATGACACAACAGCAGACCAATGGTTACAAAAGGCTGACTGTAAGCCCCTTTCAGTATGAATAATAAATATAGTTGCACTAAAATCAAAAGTTGTTGGCTAATGCAAGACCGAAAAAGGATTTTAGGACCGGGAAATGCTTCAAAGCAGGATGAATGCCTTGAAAAAATGGGAACCTCCAGGCACAGTGAAAGAGCTGCTCTGCGTGGAAGAATTTAGGCCACAAGATTCTTTGATAACTTCACTCTGTATGTGCTAAAGGGATCATATTGGAGTCTGAAGGAAACAATTTAGGCAGAGTCATTGGAGAGCAATGCTGACAGTGCAAACACTTACACCATGGCATGGGCTCCCAACCCCCGACCGTGCTTTTAATGCGCAGCGCTGAACAAAGTTCCCTTGATTAGAGAATCCAAGTCCCAGAGGATGAGCGTTACCTCCTGCAATACGTTCATCTGCATGGCATGGCAGCTCAAAAGAGGAGCATTACTTACTGGGCACCCTGTTGATCGCCTTGAGAGGCCTCAGCACGCGCACGGTCCGGATCGCCGACAGGTTAATGTTCTGTAGGTCCAGCGAGTATTCCACCATCCTAGAGGAGGCGAGAGAGGACACAAGGGTTAGACAGGGCCACGTGCATGAGAGGTGAGGGGGAGAGGGAGGAGTAGAGACAGCCATGTGCTTGAGGTGAGAGAAGAGGGAGACGAGAGGGGGCATGGGATGAGAGAGAGCCATGCTCAAGCGGTGAGGGAAGAGGGGGAAGGAGAGGAGCATAAGATCAGAGAAGCATGTAGGTGAGGGAGAGGGGACATAAGATGAGATTGAGCCACGTGCATGTACATGAGGGAGGCGGCAGAGGGGGCATGAGGTGAGAGAGAGCCATGCTCAAGCCGTGAGGGAAGAGGGGGAGGAGAGGGGACATAAGATGTAAAAGAGCCATGGGCCTGAGGTTAGAGAAAAGGGAGACAAGAAGGGGGCATGGGATGAGAGAGCCATGCTCAAGCGGTGAGGGAAGAGGGGGAAGGAGAGGGGCATAAGATGAGAGAAGCATGTAGGTGAGGGAGAGGGGACATACGATGAGATTGAGCAACGTGCATGTACGTGAGGGAAAAGGGAGGCGGCATGGGACAAGAGAGAGCCATGTTCAAGCGGTGAGGGAAGAGGGGGAGGAGGGGGGACATAAGATGTAAAAGAGTCATGTGCCTGAGGTGAGAGAAAAGGGAGACAAGAAGGGGGCATGGGATGGGAGACCATGCTCAAGCAGTGAGAAGAGGGGAAGGAGGGGCATAAGATCAGAGAAGCATGTGGGTGAGAGGAGGGGACCTTACAGTGAGATTGAGCCACGTGCATGTACGTGAGGCAGCAGAGGGCATGGTGAAAAGCCATGCTCAGCGTGACGAGAGAGGGACATAAGATATAAGAGCCATGGGCCTGAGGTTAGAGAAAAGGGAGACAAAGAAGGGGGCATGGATGAGAAACCATGCTCAAGCAATTGAGGAAGGGAAGGAGAGGGCATAAGATCAGAGAAACATGTAGGTGAGGGGAGGGGACATAAGATGAGATTGGAGCCACGTGCATGTGCGTGAGGGAGCGACAGAGGGGACATGAGGTGAAGGCAATAACAAGCCGTGAGGGAAGAGGGGAGGAGGGAGGGGACATAAGATGTAAAGAGCCATGGGCCTGAGGTTAGAAAAAAGGGGAGACAAGAAGGGGCATGGGATGAAACCATGCTCCAAGCTGTTGAGAAGAGGAAGGAAGGGACACATAAGATCAGAAGCATGTAGGTGAGGAGAGGACATACGATGGGATTGACAACGATGCATGTCACCGGTGAGGAAGGGAGCGACATGGGACAAGAGGAAAGCCATGTTCCAGCGGTGAGGAAGAGGAGGAGAGGGACATAAGATGTAAAGAGCCATGGGCCTGGGGTTGGCGGAGACAAGAAGGGCATGGGATGAAGAGCCATGCTCAGCGGTGAGGAAGAAGGAGAGGGGCATAAGATCAGAGAAGCATGTAGGTGAGGAAAGGGACATACGATGAGATTAGACCCACGTGCATGCTCACGTGAGGAGGCTGACAGAGGGCATGAGGTGAGAAACCATGTGCGAAGCCGTGAGGAAGAGAGGGGAGGAGGGGACATAAGATGTAAAGAGCCATGGGCCTGAGGTTAGAGAAGGAGACAAGAAGGGGCATGGGATGAAGGCCATGCTCAGCGGTGAGGAAGAGAGGAGAGAGGGCATAAGATCAGAAGCATGTAGGTGAGGAGAGGGGACATACGATGAGATTGAGCACGTGCATGTACGTGAGGAGAGAGCGGCAGAGGGGGCATGAGGTGAGAGAGCCATGCTCAAGCCGTGAGGAAGAGGGGAGGAGAGGGACATAAGATCTCAAAGAAACCATGTGGCTTGAGGTGAGAGAAGAGGGAGACGAGAGGGGGCATGGGATGAGAGAGAGCCATGCCTCGCGCGGTGAGGGAAGAGGGGAAGGAGAGGGCAGTAAGATCAGGAGAAGCATGTAGGTGAGGGAGAGGGGACATAAGATGAGAGTTGAGCCACGTGCATGTACGGGGAGGGGAGGCGGCAGAGGGGCATGAGGTGAGAGAGAGCCATGCTCAAGCCAGTGAGGGAAGAGGGGGGAGGAGGGGGACATAAGATGTAAAAGAGCCATGGGCCTGAGGTTAGAGAAAAGGAGACAAGAAGGGGGCATGGGATGAGAGAGCCATGCTCATGCGGTGAGGGAAGAGGGGGAAGGAGAGGGCATAAGATCAGAGAAGCATGTAGAGGTGAGGGAGAGGGACATAAGATGAGATTGAGCCACGTGCATGTGCGTGAGGAGAGGCGGCAGAGGGGCATGAGGTGAGAGAGAGCCATGCTCAAGCCGTGAGGAAGAGGGGGAGGAGAGGGGACATAAGATGCAAAAGAGCCATGTGCCTGAGGTTAGAGAAAAGGGAGACAAGAAGGGGGCATGGGATGAGAGAGCCATGCTCAAGCGGTGAGGGAAGAGGGGGAAGGAGAGGGGACATAAGATCAGAGAAGCATGTAGGTGAGGGAGAGGGGACATACTGATGAGATTGAGCTACGTACTGCATGTACGTGAGGGAGGAGGCAGAGGGGCATGAGGTGAGAGAGAGCCATGCTCAAGCCGTGAGGGAAGAGGGGGAGGAGAGGGGACATAAGATGTAAAAGAGCCATGGGCCTGAGGTTAGGAGAAAGGGAGACAAGAAGGGGGCATGGGATGAGAGAGACCATGCTCAGCGGTGAGGGAAGAGGGTGGAGGAGAGGGGACAGAAGATGTGTAAAAGAGCCATGGGCCTGAGGTTAGAAAAAGGGAGACAAGAAGGGGGCATGGGATGAGAGAGCCTATGCTCAAGCGGGTGAGGAAGAGAGGGGAAGGAGAGGGCATAAGATCAGAGAAGCATGTGTAGGTGAGGAGGGGACATACGATGAGATTGGCTATAACGTGCATGCACGTGAGGGAAAAGGGAGGCGGCATGGGACAAGAGAGAGCCATGTTCAAGCGGTGAGGAAGAGGGAGGAGAGGGGACATAAGATGTAAAAGAGCCATGGGCCTGAGGTTAGAGAAAGGGAGACAAGAAGGGGGCATGGGATGAGAGAGCCATGCTCAAGCCGGTGAGGGAAGAGGGGGAAGGAGAGGGCATAAGATCAGAGAAGCAGTGTAGGTGAGGGGGAGAGGGACATACGATGAGATTGAGCCACGTGCATGTACGTGAGGGAGGCGGCAGGGGGCATGAGGTGAGAGAGAGCCATGCTCAAGCCGTGAGGGAAGAGGGGGAGGAGAGGGGACATAAGATGTAAAAGAGCCATGGGCCTGAGGTTAGAGAAAGAGGGAGACAAGAAGGGGCATGGGATGAGAGAGCCATGCTCAAGCGGGTGAGGAAGAGGGAAGGAGAGGGGCATAAGATCAGAGAAGGCATGGTAGGTGAGGGAGAGGGACATACGATGAGATTGAGCCACGTGCATGTGTACGTGAGGAGGCGGGCAGAGGGGGCATGAGGTGAGAGAGAGCCATGCTCAAGCGGTGAGGAAGAGGGGGAGGAGAGGGGACATAAGATGGTACAGAGCCATGGGCCTGAGGTTAGAAAAGGGAGACAAGAAGGGGGCATGGGATGAGAGAGCCATGCTCAAGCGGTGAGGGGAAGAGGGGGAAGGAGAGGGGCATAAGATCAGAGAAGCATGTAGGTGAGGGAGAGGGGACATAAGATGAGATTGAGCCACGGCATGTACGTGAGGGAGGCGGCAGAGGGGGCATGAGGTGAGAGAGAGCCATGCTCAAGCTCGTGAGGGAAGAGGGGGGAGGAGAGGGGACATAAGATGTAAAAGAGCCATGGGCCTGAGGTTAGAAAAAGGGAGACAAGAAGGGGCATGGGATGAGAGAGCCATGCTCAAGCCGGTGAGGGAAGAGGGGGAAGGAGAGGGGCATAAGATCAGAGAAGCATGTAGGTGAGGGAGAGGGGACATACGATGAGATTGGAGCCACGTGCATGTACGTGAGGGAGGCGGCAGAGGGGGCATGAGGTGAGAGAGAGCCATGCTCAAGCCGTGAGGGAAGAGGGGGAGGAGAGGGGACATAAGATGTAAAAGAGCCATGGCCTGAGGTTAGAGAAAAGGGAGACAAGAAGGGGGCATGGGATGAGAGAGCCATGCTCAAGCGGGTGAGGGAAGAGGGGGAAGGAGAGGGGCATAAGATCAGAGAAGCATGTAGGTGAGGAGAGGGGACATACCGATGAGATTGAGCCACGTGCATGTACGTGAGGGAGGCGAGGAGGCGCATGAGGTGAGAGAGAGCCATGCTCAAGCCGGTGAGGGAAGAGGGGGAGGAGAGGGGACATAAGATGTAAAAGAGCCATGGGCCTGAGGTGTAGAGAAGAGGGAGACGAGAGGGGGGCATGGGATGAGAGAGCCATGCTCAAGCGGTGAGGGAAGAGGGGGAAGGAGAGGGGCATAAGATCAGAGAAGCATGTAGGTGAGGGAGAGGGGACACACGATGAGATTGAGCAACGTGCATGTACGTGAGGGAAAAGGGAGGCGGCATGGGACAAGAGAGAGCATGTCCAAGCCGTGTGAGGGAAGAGGGGAGGAGAGGGACATAAGATGTAAAAGAGCCATGGGCCTGAGGTTAGAGAAAAGGAGACAAGAAGGGGGCATGGGATGAGAGAGCCATGCTCAAGCGGTGAGGGAGAGGGGGAAGGAGAGGGGCATAAGATCAGAGAAGCATGGTAGGTGAGGGAGAGGGGACATACGATGAGATTGAGCCACGTGCATGTACGTGAGGGAAAGCAGGGAGGCGGCATGGGACAAGAGAGAGCCATGTTCAAGCGTGAGGAAGAGGGAGGAGAGGGGACATAAGATGTAAAAGAGCCAAGGGCCTGAGGTTAGAGAAAAGGGAGACAAGAAGGCATGGGACGGAGAGAGCCATGCCTAAGCGGTGAGGGGAAGAGGGGAAGGAGAGGGGCATAAGATCAGAGAGCAGAAGGCAGGTGAGGAGAGGGGACACACGATGAGATTGAGCTCACGTGCATGTACGTGAGGGAGGCGGCAGAGGGGCATGAGGTGAGAGAGAGCCATGCTCAAGCCGTGAGGGAAGAGGGGGAGGAGAGGGACATAAGATGTAAAAGAGCCATGGGCCTGAGGTTAGAGAAAAGGGAGACAAGAAGGGGGCATGGGATGAGAGAGCCATGCTCAAGCGGAGGGAAGAGGGGAAGGAGAGGGGCATAAGATCAGAGAAGCATGTAGGTGAGGGAGAGGGGACATACGATGAGATTGAGCCACGTGCATGTACGTGAGGGAGGCGGCAGAGGGGGCATGAGGTGAGAGAGAGCCAGTGCTCAAGCCGTGAGGGAAGAGGGGGAGGAGAGGGGACATAAGATGTAAAAAGAGCCATGGGCCTGAGGTTAGAAAAAGTGAGACAAGAAGGGGGCATGGGATGAGAGAGCCATGCTCAAGCGGTGAGGGAAGAGGGGGAAGGAGAGGGGCATAAGATCAGAGAAGCATGTAGGTGAGGGAGAGGGACATAAGATGAGATTGAGCCACGTGCATGTACGTGAGGGAGGCGGCAGAGGGGCATGAGGTGAGAGAGAGCCATGCTCAAGCCGTGAGGGAAGAGGGGGGAGGAGAGGGGACATAAGATGGAAAAGAGCCATGGGCCTGAGGTTAGAGAAAAGGGAGACAAGAAGGGGGCATGGGATGAGAGAGCCATGCTCTAGCTGGTGAGGGGAAGAGGGGAAGGAGAGGGGCATAAGACTCAGAGAAGCATGTAGGTGAGGGAGAGGGGACATACGATGAGATTGAGCCACGTGCATGTACGTGAGGGAGGCGGCAGAGGCGGCATGAGACGAGAGAGAGCCATGCTCGAGCCGTGAGGGAAGAGGGGGAGGAGAGGGGACATAAGATGTAAAAGAGCCATGGGCCTGAGGTTAGAGGAAAAGGGAGACAAGAAGGGGGCATGGGATGAGAGAGCCATGCTCAAGCGGTGAGGGAAGAGGGGGAAGGAGAGGGGGCATAAGATCAGAGAAGCATGTAGGTGAGGGAGAGGGGACATACGATGAGATTGAGCAACGTGCATGTACGTGAGGGAAAAGGGAGGCGGCATGGGACAAGAGAGAGCCATGTTCAAGCGGTGAGGGAAGAGGGGGAGGAGAGGGGACATAAGATGTAAAAAGAGCCATGGGCCTGAGGTTAGAGAAAAGGAGACAAGAAGGGGGCATGGGATGAGAGAGCCATGCTCAAGCCGGTGAGGGAAGGAGGGGGGAAGGAGAGGGGCATAAGATCAGAGAAGCATGTAGGTGAGGGAGAGGGGACATACGATGAGATTGAGCAACGTGCATGTACGTGAGGAAAGGGGGGCGGCATAGGGAGAGAGAGCCATGTTCAAGCCGTGTGAGGAAGAGGGGGAGGAGAGGGGACATAAGATGTAGAAGAGCCATGGGCCTGAGGTTAGAGAAAGGAGACAAGAAGGGGGCATGGATGAGAGAGCCATGCTCAAGCGGTGAGGGAAGAGGGGAAGGAGAGGGCATAAGATCAGAGAAGCATGTAGGTGAGGGAGAGGGGACATACAGATGAGATTGAGCCACGTGCATGTACGTGAGGGAGGCGAGCAGAGGGCATGAGTGGGGAGAGAGAGCCATGCTCAAGCCGTGAGGGAAGAGGGGGAGGAGAGGGGACATAAGATGCTAAAAGAGCCATGGGCCTGCGAGGTTAGAGAAAAGGGAGACAAGAAGGGGGCATGGGGATGAGAGAGCCATGCCTGAAGCGGTGAGGGAAGAGGGGAAGGAGAGGGCATAAGATCAGAGAAGCATGTAGGTGAGGGAGAGGGGACATACGATGAGATTGAGCCACGTGCATGTACGTGAGGGAAAGGCGAGCAGCGGGCATGAGGACTGAAGAGAGAGCCATGCTCAAGCGGCTGAGGAAGAGGGGGAGGAGAGGGACATAAGATGTAAAAGAGCCATGGGCCTGAGGTTAGAGAAAGGGAGACAAGAAGGGCATGGGATGAGAGAGCCATGCGCGCTGGCGGTGAGGGGACGAGGGAAGACAGGGCACAAGATCAGAG
Organism: Calotriton arnoldi; assembly: GCA_963921515.1. Taxonomy (NCBI): domain Eukaryota; kingdom Metazoa; phylum Chordata; class Amphibia; order Caudata; family Salamandridae; genus Calotriton; species Calotriton arnoldi. The sequence continues at coordinate 1,898,065 of CAWUFW010003083.1, forward strand.
AAGCATGGAGGTGAGGGAGAGGGGACATACGAAGGAGACTGGAGCAACGTGCATGTACGTGAGGGAAAAGGGAGGCTGGCAATGGGACAAGAGAGAGCCAAGTGGTTCGCTGTGAGGGAAGAGGGGGAGGAGAGGGGACACAAGATGGGCAAAAGAGCCAGTGGGCCTGAGGTTAGAGAAAAGGGAAAGACAAGAAGGGGGCATGGGACGAGAGAGCCATGCCTGGCAAAGTAGGGAAGAGGGGGCTGGGAGAGGGGCACGGGTGATCAGAGAAGCATGTAGGTGAGGGAGAGGGGACACACGGATGAGATTGGAGCCACGTGCATGTACGTGAGGGAGGCGGGGAGGCGGCATGGGGACAAGAGAGAGCCATGTCCATGCGGTGAGGGAAGAGGGGGAGGAGAGGGGACATAAGATGTAAAAGAGCCATGGGCCTGAGGTTAGAGAAAAGGGAGACAAGAAGGGGGCATGGGATGAGAGAGCCATGCTCAAGCGGTGAGGGAAGAGGGGGAAGGAGAGGGGCATAAGATCAGGAGAAGCATGTAGGTGAGGGAGAGGGGACATACGATGAGATTGAGCAACGTGCATGTACGTGAGGGAGGCGGCAGAGGCGGGCATGGGGACAGAGAGAGAGCCATGCTTCGAGCGGTGAGGGAAGGGGGGGGAGGAGAGGGGACATAAGATGTAAAAGAGCCATGGGCCTGAGGTTGGAGAAAGGGAGACAAGAAGGGGGCATGGGATGAGAGAGCCTATGCTCAAGCGGTGAGGGAAGAGGGGGAAGGAGAGGGGCATAAGATCAGAGAAGCATGTAGGTGAGGGAGAGGGGACATACGATGAGATTGGAGCCACGTGCATGTACGTGAGGGAGGCGGCAGAGGGGCATGAGGTGAGAGAGAGCCATGCTCAAGCCGTGAGGGGAAGAGGGGAGGAGAGGGACATAAGATGTAAAAGAGCCATGGGCCTGAGGTTAGAGAAAAGGGAGACAAGAAGGGGGCATGGGATGAGAGAGCCATGCTCTAGCCGGTGAGGGAAGAGGGGAAGGAGAGGAGCATAAGATCAGAGAAGCATGTAGGTGAGGGAGAGGGGACATACGATGAGATTGGAGCAACGTGCATGTACGTGAGGGAAAGGGAGGCGCATGGGACAAGAGAGAGCCATGTCTAAGCCGGTGAGGGAAGAGGGGAGGAGAGGGACATAAGATGTAAAAGAGCCATGGGCCTGAGGTTAGAGAAAAGGGAGACAAGAAGGGGGCATGGGATGAGAGAGCCATGCTCAAGCGGTGAGGGAAGAGGGGAAGGAGAGGGGCATAAGATCAGAGAAGCATGTAGGTGAGGGAGAGGGGACATACGATGAGATTGAGCCACGTGCATGTACGTGAGGGAGGCGGCAGAGGCGGCATGAGGTGAGAGAGAGCCATGTTCAAGCCGTGAGAGGGAAGAGGGGGAGGAGAGGGGACATAAGATGTAAAAGAGCCATGTGGCCTGAGGTTAGAGAAAAGGGAGACAAGAAGGGGCATGGGATGAGAGAGCCATGCTCTAGCGGTGAGGAAGAGGGGAAGGAGAGGGGCATAAGATCAGAGAAGCATGTAGGTGAGGGAGAGGGGACATAAGATGAGAGATTGAGCCACGTGCATGTACGTGAGGAGGAGGCGTGCAGAGGGGGCATGAGGTGAGAGAGCCACACGCTCGAGCCGTGAGGGAAGAGGGGGAGGAGAGGGGACATAAGATGGGGGCGAGCCATGGGCCTGAGGTTAGAGAAAAGGGGAGACAAGAAGGGGCATGGGATAGAGAGAAAGCCATGCTCAAGCCCGGTGAGGGAGAGAGAGGGGGAAGGAGAGGGGCACAAGATCAGAGAAGCATGGTGGGTGAGGGAGGGAGGGGACATAAGATGAGATTGGGCCACGTGCATGTCACGTGAGGAGAGGCGGCAGAGGGCAGGCGAGGTGAGAGAGAGCCATGCTCAAGCCGTGAGGGAAGAGGGGGAGGAGAGGGGACATAAGATGTAAAAGAGCCATGGGCCTGAGGTTAGAAAAAGGGAGACAAGAGGAGGGCATGGGATGAGAGAGAGCCATGCTCAAGCGGTGAGGGAAGAGGGGGAAGGAGAGGGGCATAAGATCAGAGAAGCATGTAGGTGAGGGAGAGGGGACATACGATGAGATTGAGCCACGTGCATGTACGTGAGGGAGGCGGCAGAGGGGCATGAGAGAGAGAGCCATGCCTAGGCCGTGAGGGAAGAGGGGGAGGAGAGGGGACATAAGATGTAAAAGAGCCATGGGCCTGAGGTTAGAGAAAAGGAGACAAGAAGGGGGCATGGGATGAGAGAGCCATGCTCAAGCGGTGAGGGAAGAGGGGGAGAAGGGCATAAGATCAGAGAAGCATGTAGGTGAGGGAGAGGGGACATAAGATGAGATTGAGCCACGTGCATGTACGTGAGGGAGGCGGCAGAGGGGGCATGAGGTGAGAGAGAGCCATGCTCAAGCCGTGAGGGAAGAGGGGGAGGAGAGGGGACATAAGATGTAAAAGAGCCATGGGCCTGAGGTTAGAAGGGAGACAAGAAGGGGGCATGGGATGAGAGAGCCATGCTCAAGCGGTGAGGGAAGAGGGGGAAGGAGAGGGGCATAAGATCAGAAGAAGCATGTAGGTGAGGGAGAGGGGACATACGATGAGATTGAGCAACGTGCATGTACGTGAGGGAAAAGGGAGGCGGCATGGGACAAGAGAGAGCCATGTTCAAGCGGTGAGGGAAGAGGGGGAGGAGAGGGACATAAGATGCAAAAGAGCCATGGGCCTGAGGTTAGAGAAAAGGGAGACAAGAAGGGGGCATGGGATGAGAGAGCCATGCCTCAAGCGGTGAGGGAAGAGGGGAAGGAGAGGGGCATAAGATCAGAGAAGCATGTAGGTGAGGGAGAGGGGACATACGATGAGATTGAGCCACGTGCATGTACGTGAGGGAGGCAGGAGGGGCATGAGGTGAGAGAGAGCCATGCTCAAGCCGTGAGGGAAGAGGGGGGAGGAGAGGGGACATAAGATGTAAAAGGAGCCATGGGCCTGAGGTTAGAGAAAAGGGAGACAAGAAGGGGCATGGGATGAGAGAGCCATGCTCAGCGGGTGAGGGAAGAGGGGGAAGGGAGAGGGGCATAAGATCAGAGAAGCATGTAGGTGAGGGGAGAGGGGACATACGATGAGATTGAGCCACGTGCATGTACGTGAGGGAGGCGGCAGAGGGGGCATGAGGTGAGAGAGAGCCATGCTCAAGCCGTGAGGAAGAGGGGGAGGAGAGGGGACATAAGATGTAAAAGAGCCATGGGCCTGAGGTTAGAGAAAGGGAGACAAGAAGGGGCATGGGATGAGAGAGCCATGCTCAAGCGGTGAGGGAAGAGGGGGAAGGAGAGGGCATAAGATCAGAGAAGCATGTAGGTGAGGAGAGGGGACATAAGATGAGATTGAGCCACGTGCATGTACGTGAGGGAGGCGGCAGAGGGGGCATGAGGTGAGAGAGAGCCATGCTCAAGCCGTGAGGGAAGAGGGGAGAGGAGAGGGACATAAGATGTGCAAGAGCCATGGGCCTGAGGGTTAGAAAAAGGGAGACAAGAAGGGGCATGGGATGAGAGAGCCATGCCCAAGCGGTGAGGGAAGAGGGGGAAGGAGAGGGGCATAAGATCAGAGAAGCATGTAGGTGAGGGAGAGGGGACATACGATGAGATTGAGCCACGTGCATGTACGTGAGGGAGGCGGCAGAGGGGCATGGAGGTGAGAGAGAGCCATGCTCAAGCCGTGAGGGAAGAGGGGAGGAGAGGGGACATAAGATGTAAAAGAGCCATGTGCTTGAGGTGAGAGAAGAGGGAGACGAGAGGGGGCATGGGATGAGAGAGAGCCATGCTCAAGCGGTGAGGGAAGAGGGGGAAGGAGAGGGGCATAAGATCAGAGAAGCATGTAGGTGAGGGAGAGGGGACATACGATGAGATTGAGCAACGTGCATGTACGTGAGGGAAAAGGGAGGCGGCATGAGGTGAGAGAGAGCCATGCTCAGGTCCGTGAGGGAAGAGGGGGAGGAGAGGGACATAAGATGTAAAAGAGCCATGTGCTTGAGGTGAGAGAAGAGGGAGACGAGAGGGGGCATGGGATGAGAGAGAGCCATGCTGCTGGAGCGGTGAGGGAAGAGGGGGAAGGAGAGGGGACATAAGATGTAAAAGAGCCATGGGCCTGAGGTTAGAAAAAGGGAGACAAGAAGGGGGCATGGGATGAGAGAGCCATGCTCAAGCGGTGAGGGAAGAGGGGGAAGGAGAGGGGCATAAGATCAGAGAAGCATGTAGGTGAGGGAGAGGGGACATACGATGAGATTGAGCAACGTGCATGTACGTGAGGGAAAAGGGAGGCGGCATGGGACAAGAGGAGAGCCATGTTCAAGCGGTGAGGGAAGAGGGGGAGGAGAGGGGACATAAGATGTGAAAGAGCCATGGGCCTGAGGTTAGAGAAAAGGGAGACAAGAAGGGGGCATGGGATGAGAGAGCCATGCTCAAGCGGTGAGGGAAGAGGGGGAAGGAGAGGGGCATAAGATCAGGAGAAGCATGTAGGTGAGGAGAGGGGACATACGATGAGATTGAGCCACGTGCATGTACGTGAGGGAGGCGGCAGAGGGGGCATGAGGTAGAGAGAGAGCCATGCTCAAGCCGTGAGGGAAGAGGGGGGAGGAGAGGGGACATAAGATGTAAAAGAGCCATGGGCCTGAGTGTTAGAGAAAAGGGAGACAAGAAGGGGCATGGGATGAGAGAGAGCCATGCTCAAGCGGTGAGGGAAGAGGGGGAAGGAGAGGGGCATAAGATCAGAGAAGCATGTAGGTGAGGGAGAGGGGACATAAGATGAGATTGAGCCACGTGCATGTACGTGAGGGAAAAGGGGAGGCGGCATGGGACAAGAGAGAGCCATGTTCAAGCGGTGAGGGAAGAGGGGGAGGAGAGGGGACATAAGATGTAAAAGAGCCATGGGCCTGAGGTTAGAGGAAAGGGAGACAAGAAGGGGGCATGGGATGAGAGAGCCATGCTCAAGCGGTGAGGGAAGAGGGGAAGGAGAGGGGCATAAGATCAGAGGAAGCATGTAGGTGAGGGAGAGGGGACATAAGATGAGATTGGAGCCACGTGCATGTACGTGAGGGAGGCGGCAGAGGGGCATGAGGTGAGAGAGAGCCATGCTCTAGCCGTGGAGGAAGAGGGGGAGGGAGAGGGGACATAAGATGTAAAAGAGCCATGGGCCTGAGGTTAGAAAAAGGGAGACAAGAAGGGGGCATGGGATGAGAGAGCCATGCTCAAGCGGTGAGGGAAGAGGGGGAAGGAGAGGGGCATAAGATCAGAGAAGCATGTAGGTGAGGGAGAGGGGACATACGATGAGATTGGAGCCACGTGCATGTACGTGAGGGAGGCGGCAGAGGGGGCATGAGGTGAGAGAGAGCCAATGCCAAGCCGTGAGGGAAGAGGGGGAGGAGAGGGGACATAAGATGTAAAAAGAGCCATGGGCCTGAGGTTAGAGAAAAGGGAGACAAGAAGGGGGCATGGGATGAGAGAGCCATGCTCAAGCGGTGAGGGAAGAGGGGGAAGGAGAGGGCATAAGATCAGAGAAGCATGTAGGTGAGGGAGAGGGGACATAAGATGAGATTGAGCCACGTGCATGTGACGTGAGGGAGGCGGCAGAGGGGCATGAGGTGAGAGAGAGCCAGTGCTCAAGCCGTGAGGGAAGAGGGGGAGGAGAGGGGACATAAGATGGTAAAAGAGCCATGGGCCTGAGGTTAGAAAAAGGGAGACAAGAAGGGGGCATGGGATGAGAGAGCCATGCTCAAGCGGTGAGGGAAGAGGGGAAGGAGAGGGGCATAAGATCAGAGAAGCATGTAGGTGAGGGAGAGGGACATACGATGAGATTGAGCAACGTGCATGTACGTGAGGGAAAAGGGAGGCGGCATGGGACAAGAGAGAGCCATGTTCAAGCGGTGAGGGAAGAGGGGGAGGAGAGGGGACATAAGATGTACAAGAGCCATGGGCCTGAGGTTAGAGAAAAGGGAGACAAGAAGGGGCATGGGATGAGAGAGCCATGCTCAAGCGGTGAGGGAAGAGGGGAAGGAGAGGGCATAAGATCAGAGAAGCATGTAGGTGAGGGAGAGGGGACATACGATGAGATTGGAGCAACGTGCATGTACGTGAGGGAAAAGGGAGGCGGCATGGGACAAGAGAGAGCCATGTTCAAGCGTGAGGGAGAGGGAGAGGGGAGGAGAGGGGACATAAGATGTAAAAGAGCCATGTGCTTGAGGTGAGAGAAGAGGGAGACGAGAGGGGCATGGGATGAGAGAGAGCCATGCCAAGCGGTGAGGGAAGAGGGGAGGAGAGGGACATAAGATGTCAAAGAGCCATGGGCCTGAGGTTAGAGAAAAGGGAGACAAGAAGGGGCATGGGATGAGAGAGCCATGCCTGCGCGGTGAGGAAGAGGGGGAAGGAGAGGGGCATAAGATCAGAGAAGCATGTAGGTGAGGGAGAGGGGACATACTGATGAGATTGAGCCACGTGCATGTACGTGAGGGAGGCGGCAGAGGGGGCATGAGGTGAGAGAGAGCCATGCTCAAGCCGTGAGGGAAGAGGGGGAGGAGAGGGGACATAAGATGTAAAAGAGCCATGGGCCTGAGGTTAGAAAAAGGGAGACAAGAAGGGGGCATGGGATGAGAGAGCCATGCTCAAGCGGTGAGGGAAGAGGGGGAAGGAGAGGGGCATAAGATCAGAGAAGCATGTAGGTGAGGGAGAGGGGACATAAGATGAGATTGAGCCACGTGCATGTACGTGAGGGAGGCGGCAGAGGGGGCATGAGGTGAGAGAGCCATGCTCAAGCCGTGAGGGAAGAGGGGGAGGAGAGGGGACATAAGATGTAAAAGAGCCATGGGCCTGAGGTTAGAGAAAAGGGAGACAAGAAGGGGGCATGGGATGAGAGAGCCATGCTCAAGCGGTGAGGGAAGAGGGGGAAGGAGAGGGGCATAAGATCAGAGAAGCATGTAGGTGAGGGAGAGGGGACATACGATGAGATTGAGCCACGTGCATGTACGTGAGGGAGGCGTGCAGAGGGGCATGAGGTGAGAGAGAGCCATGCTCAAGCCGTGAGGGAAGAGGGGGGAGGAGAGGGGACATAAGATGTAAAAGAGCCATGGGCCTGAGGTGAGAGAAGAGGGAGACGAGAGGGGCATGGGATGAGAGAGCCATGCTCAGAGCGGTGAGGGAAGAGGGGGAAGGAGAGGGGCATAAGATCAGAGAAGCATGTAGGTGAGGGAGAGGGGACATACGATGAGATTGAGCAACGTGCATGTACGTGAGGGAAAAGGGAGGCGGCATGGGACAAGAGAGAGCCATGTTCAAGCGGTGAGGGAAGAGGGGGAGGAGAGGGACATAAGATGTAAAAGAGCCATGGGCCTGAGGTTAGAGAAAAGTGAGACAAGAAGGGGCATGGGATGAGAGAGCCATGCTCAAGCGGTGAGGGAAGAGGGGAAGGAGAGGGGCATAAGATCAGAGAAGCATGTAGGTGAGGGAGAGGGGACATACGATGAGATTGAGCAACGTGCATGTACGTGAGGAAAAGGGAGGCGGCATGGGACAAAGAGAGAGCCATGTTCAAGCGGTGAGGAAGAGGGGGAGGAGAGGGGACATAAGATGTAAAAGAGCCATGGGCCTGAGGTTAGAGAAAGGGAGACAAGAAGGGGGCATGGGATGAGAGAGCCATGCTCAAGCGGTGAGGGAAGAGGGGGAAGGAGAGGGCATAAGATCAGAGAAGCATGTAGGTGAGGGAGAGGGACATACGATGAGATTGAGCCACGTGCATGTACGTGAGGGAGGCGGCAGAGGGGCATGAGGTGAGAGAGAGCCATGCTCAAGCCGTGAGGGAAGAGGGGGAGGAGAGGGGACATAAGATGTAAAAGAGCCATGGGCCTGAGGTTAGAGAAAAGGGAGACAAGAAGGGGGCATGGGATAGAGAGAGCCATGCTCAAGCGGTGAGGGAAGAGGGGGAAGGAGAGGGGCATAAGATCAGAGAAGCATGTAGGTGAGGGAGAGGGGGACATACGATGAGATTGAGCAACGTGCATGTACGTGAGGGAAAAGGGAGGCGGCATGGGACAAGAGAGAGCCATGTTCAAGCGGTGAGGAAGAGGGGGAGGAGAGGGACATAAGATGTAAAAGAGCCATGGGCCTGAGGTTAGAGAAAAGGAGACAAGAAGGGGCATGGGATGAGAGAGCCATGCTCAAGCGGTGAGGGAAGAGGGGGAAGGAGAGGGGCATAAGATCAGAGAGAAGCATGTAGGTGAGGGAGAGGGGACATACGATGAGATTGGAGCAACGTGCATGTACGTGAGGGAAAAGGAGGCGGCATGGGACAAGAGAGAGCCATGTTCAAGCGGTGAGGGAAGAGGGGGAGGAGAGGGGACATAAGATGTAAAAGAGCCATGGGCCTGAGGTTAGAGAAAAGGGAGACAAGAAGGGGGCATGGGATGAGAGAGCCATGCTCAAGCGGTGAGGGAAGAGGGGGAAGGAGAGGGGCATAAGATCAGAGAAGCATGTAGGTGAGGGAGAGGGGACATACGATGAGATTGAGCAACGTGCATGTACGTGAGGGAAAAGGGAGGCGGCATGGGACAAGAGAGAGCCATGTTCAAGCGGTGAGGGAAGAGGGGGAGGAGAGGGGACATAAGATGTAAAAGAGCCATGGGCCTGAGGTTAGAGAAAGGGAGACAAGAAGGGGGCATGGGATGAGAGAGCCATGCTCAAGCGGTGAGGGAAGAGGGGGAAGGAGAGGGGCATAAGATCAGAGAAGCATGTAGGTGAGGGAGAGGGGACATACGATGAGATTGAGCCACGTGCATGTACGTGAGGGAGGCGGCAGAGGGGCATGAGGTGAGAGAGAGCCATGCTCAAGCCGTGAGGGAAGAGGGGGAGGAGAGGGGACATAAGATGTAAGAGCCATGGGCCTGAGGTTAGAGAAAAGGGAGACAAGAAGGGGGCATGGGATGAGAGAGCCATGCTCAAGCGGTGAGGGAAGAGGGGAAGGAGAGGGGCATAAGATCAGAGAAGCATGTAGGTGAGGGAGAGGGGACATACGATGAGATTGAGACAACGTGCATGTACGTGAGGGAAAAGGGAGGCGGCATGGGACAAGAGAGAGCCATGTTCAAGCGGTGAGGGAAGAGGGGAGGAGAGGGGACATAAGATGTAAAAGAGCCATGGGCCTGAGGTTAGAGAAAAGGGGAGACAAGAAGGGGGCATGGGATGAGAGAGCCATGCTCAAGCGGTGAGGGAAGAGGGGGAAGGAGAGGGGCATAAGATCAGAGAAGCATGTAGGTGAGGGAGAGGGGACATACGGATGAGATTGAGCCACGTGCATGTATCGTGAGGGAGGCGGCAGAGGGGGCATGAGGTGAGAGAGAGCCATGCTCAAGCCGTGAGGGAAGAGGGGGAGAGGGGACATAAGATGTAAAAGAGCCATGGGCCTGAGGTTAGAAAAGGGAGACAAGAAGGGGCATGGGATGAGAGAGCCATGCTCAAGCGGTGAGGGAAGAGGGGGAAGGAGAGGGGCATAAGATCAGAGAAGCATGTAGGTGAGGGAGAGGGGACATACGATGAGATTGAGCCACGTGCATGTACGTGAGGGAGGCGGCAGAGGGGCATGAGGTGAGAGAGCCATGCTCAAGCCGGTGAGGGAAGAGGGGGAGGAGAGGGACATAAGATGTAAAAGAGCCATGGGCCTGAGGTTAGAGAAAAGGAGACAAGAAGGGGGCATGGGATGAGAGAGCCATGCTCAAGCGGTGAGGGAAGAGGGGGAAGGAGAGGGGCATAAGATCAGAGAAGCATGTAGGTGAGGGAGAGGGACATACGATGAGATTGAGCCACGTGCATGTACGTGAGGGAGGCGGCAGAGGGGGCATGAGGTGAGAGAGGAGCCATGCCTCAAGCCGTGAGGGAAGAGGGGGAGGAGAGGGGACATAAGATGTAAAAGAGCCATGGGCCTGAGGTTAGAGAAAAGGGAGACAAGAAGGGGCATGGGATGAGAGAGCCATGCTCAAGCGGTGAGGAAGAGGGGGAAGGAGAGGGGCATAAGATCAGAGAAGCATGTAGGTGAGGGAGAGGGGACATAAGATGAGATTGAGCCACGTGCATGTACACGTGAGGGAGGCGGCAGAGGGGGCATGAGGTGAGAGAGAGCCATGCTCAAGCCGTGAGGGAAGAGGGGGAGGAGAGGGGACATAAGATGTAAAAGAGCCATGGGCCTGAGGTTAGAGAAAGGGAGACAAGAAGGGGGCATGGGATGAGAGAGCCATGCCTCAAGCGGTGAGGGAAGAGGGGGAAGGAGAGGGGCATAAGATCAGAGAAGCATGTAGGTGAGGGAGAGGGGACATACGATGAGATTGAGCAACGTGCATGTACGTGAGGGAAAAGGGAGGCGGCATGGGACAAGAGAGAGCCATGTTCAAGCGGTGAGGGAAGAGGGGGAGGAGAGGGACATAAGATGTAAAAGAGCCATGGGCCTGAGGTTAGAGAAAAGGGGAGACAAGAAGGGGGCATGGGATGAGAGAGCCATGCTCAAGCGGTGAGGGAAGAGGGGGAAGGAGAGGGGCATAAGATCAGAGAAGCATGTAGGTGAGGGAGAGGGGACATAAGATGAGATTGAGCCACGTGCATGTACGTGAGGGAGGCGGCAGCAGAGGGGCATGAGGTGAGAGAGAGCCATGCTCAAGCCGTGAGGGAAGAGGGGAGGAGAGGGGACATAAGATGTAAAAGAGCCATGGGCCTGAGGTTAGAGAAAAGGGGAGACAAGAAGGGGGCATGGGATGAGAGAGCCATGCTCAAGCGGTGAGGGAAGAGGGGGAAGGAGAGGGGCATAAGATCAGAGAAGCATGTAGGTGAGGGAGAGGGGACATACGATGAGATTGAGCAACGTGCATGTACGTGAGGGAAAAGGGAGGCGGCATGGGACAAGAGAGAGCCATGTTCAAGCGGTGAGGGAAGAGGGGGAGGAGAGGGGACATAAGATGTAAAAGAGCCATGGGCCTGAGGTTAGAGAAAAGGGAGACAAGAAGGGGGCATGGGATGAGAGAGCCATGCTCAAGCGGTGAGGGAAGAGGGGGAAGGAGAGGGGCATAAGATCAGAGAAGCATGTAGGTGAGGGAGAGGGGACATACGATGAGATTGAGCCACGTGCATGTACGTGAGGGAGGCGGCAGAGGGGCATGAGGTGAGAGAGAGCCATGCTCAAGCCGGTGAGGGAAGAGGGGGAGGAGAGGGGACATAAGATGTAAAAGAGCCTGTGGCCTGAGGTTAGAGAAAAGGGAGACAAGAAGGGGGCATGGGATGAGAGAGCCATGCTCAAGCGGTGAGGGAAGAGGGGAAGGAGAGGGGCATAAGATCAGAGAAGCATGTAGGTGAGGAGAGGGGACATACGATGAGATTGAGCAACGTGCATGTACGTGAGGGAAAAGGGAGGCGGCATGGGACAAGAGAGAGCCATGTTCAAGCGGTGAGGGAAGAGGGGGAGGAGAGGGGACATAAGATGTAAAAGAGCCATGGGCCTGAGGTTAGAGAAAAGGGAGACAAGAAGGGGCATGGGATGAGAGAGCCATGCTCAAGCGGTGAGGGAAGAGGGGGAAGGAGAGGGGCATAAGATCAGAGAAGCATGTAGGTGAGGGAGAGGGGACATACGATGAGATTGAGCCACGTGCATGTACGTGAGGGAAAAGGGAGGCGTGCATGGGACAAGAGAGAGCCATGTTCAAGCGGTGAGGGAAGAGGGGGAGGAGAGGGGACATAAGATGTAAAAGAGCCATGGGCCTGAGGTTAGAGAAAAGGAGACAAGAAGGGGGCATGGGATGAGAGAGCCATGCTCAAGCGGTGAGGGAAGAGGGGGAAGGAGAGGGGCATAAGATCAGAGAAGCATGTAGGTGAGGGAGAGGGGACATAAGATGAGATTGAGCCACGTGCATGTACGTGAGGGAGGCGGCAGAGGGGCATGAGGTGAGAGAGAGCCATGCTCAAGCCGTGAGGGAAGAGGGGGAGGAGAGGGGACATAAGATGTAAAGAGCCATGGGCCTGAGGTTAGAAAAAGGGAGACAAGAAGGGGGCATGGGATGAGAGAGCCATGCTCAAGCGGTGAGGGAAGAGGGGAAGGAGAGGGGCATAAGATCAGAGAAGCATGTAGGTGAGGGAGAGGGGACATACGATGAGATTGAGCCACGTGCATGTACGTGAGGGAGGCGGCAGAGGGGGCATGAGGTGAGAGAGAGCCATGCTCAAGCCGTGAGGGGAAGAGGGGGAGGAGAGGGGACATAAGATGTAAAAGAGCCATGGGCCTGAGGTTAGAGAAAAGGGAGACAAGAAGGGGGCATGGGATGAGAGAGCCATGCTCAAGCGGTGAGGGAAGAGGGGGAAGGAGAGGGGCATAAGATCAGAGAAGCATGTAGGTGAGGGAGAGGGGACATAAGATGAGATTGAGCCACGTGCATGTACGTGAGGGAAAAGGGAGGCGGCATGGGACAAGAGAGAGCCATGTTCAAGCGGTGAGGGAAGAGGGGGGAGGAGAGGGGACATAAGATGTAAAAGAGCCATGGGCCTGAGGTTAGAGAAAGGGAGACAAGAAGGGGGCATGGGATGAGAGAGCCATGCTCAAGCGGTGAGGGAAGAGGGGAAGGAGAGGGCATAAGATCAGAGAAGCATGTAGGTGAGGGAGAGGGGACATAAGATGAGATTGAGCCACGTGCATGTACGTGAGGGAGGCGGCAGAGGGGGCATGAGGTGAGAGAGAGCCATGCTCAAGCCAGTGAGGGAAGAGGGGGAGGAGAGGGGACATAAGATGTAAAAGAGCCATGGGCCTGAGGTTAGAAAAGGGAGACAAGAAGGGGGCATGGGATGAGAGAGCCATGCTCAAGCGGTGAGGGAAGAGGGGAAGGAGAGGGGCATAAGATCAGAGAAGCATGTAGGTGAGGGAGAGGGGACATACGATGAGATTGAGCCACGTGCATGTACGTGAGGGAGGCGGCAGAGGGGGCATGAGGTGAGAGAGAGCCATGCTCAAGCCGTGAGGGAAGAGGGGAGGAGAGGGGACATAAGATGTAAAAGAGCCATGGGCCTGAGGTTAGAGAAAAGGGAGACAAGAAGGGGGCATGGGATGAGAGAGCCATGCTCAAGCGGTGAGGGAAGAGGGGGAAGGAGAGGGGCATAAGATCAGAGAAGCATGTAGGTGAGGGAGAGGGGACATAAGATGAGATTGAGCCACGTGCATGTACGTGAGGGAGGCGGCAGAGGGGGCATGAGGTGAGAGAGAGCCATGCTCAAGCCGTGAGGAAGAGGGGGAGGAGAGGGGACATAAGATGTAAAAGAGCCATGGGCCTGAGGTTAGAAAAAGGAGACAAGAAGGGGGCATGGATGAGAGAGCCATGCTCAAGCGGTGAGGGAAGAGGGGAAGGAGAGGGGCATAAGATCAGAGAAGCATGTAGGTGAGGGAGAGGGACATACGATGAGATTGAGCAACGTGCATGTACGTGAGGGAAAAGGGAGGCGGCATGGGACAAGAGAGAGCCATGTTCAAGCGGTGAGGGAAGAGGGGGAGGAGAGGGGACATAAGATGTAAAAGAGCCATGGGCCTGAGGTTAGAGAAAAGGGAGACAAGAAGGGGGCATGGGATGAGAGAGCCATGCTCAAGCGGTGAGGGAAGAGGGGGAAGGAGAGGGCATAAGATCAGAGAAGCATGTAGGTGAGGGAGAGGGGACATACGATGAGATTGAGCAACGTGCATGTACGTGAGGGAAAAGGGAGGCGGCATGGGACAAGAGAGAGCCATGTTCAAGCGGTGAGGGAAGAGGGGGGAGGAGAGGGGACATAAGATGTAAAAGAGCCATGTGCTTGAGGTGAGAGAAGAGGGAGACGAGAGGGGGCATGGGATGAGAGAGAGCCATGCTCAAGCGGTGAGGGAAGAGGGGGGAGGAGAGGGGACATAAGATGTAAAAGAGCCATGTGCTTGAGGTGAGAGAAGAGGGAGACGAGAGGGGGCATGGGATGAGAGAGAGCCATGCTCAAGCGGTGAGGGAAGAGGGGGGAGGAGAGGGGACATAAGATGTAAAAGAGCCATGGGCCTGAGGTTAGAGAAAAGGGAGACAAGAAGGGGGCATGGGATGAGAGAGCCATGCTCAAGCCGGTGAGGGAAGAGGGGAAGGAGAGGGGCATAAGATCAGAGAAGCATGTAGGTGAGGGAGAGGGGACATACGATGAGATTGGAGCCACGTGCATGTACGTGAGGGAGGCGGCAGAGGGGGCATGAGGTGAGAGAGAGCCATGCCTAGCCGTGAGGGAAGAGGGGAGGAGAGGGGACATAAGATGTAAAAGAGCCATGGGCCTGAGGTTAGAAAAAGGGAGACAAGAAGGGGCATGGGATGAGAGAGCCATGCTCAAGCGGTGAGGGAAGAGGGGGAAGGAGAGGGGCATAAGATCAGAGAAGCATGTAGGTGAGGGAGAGGGGACATAAGATGAGATTGAGCCACGTGCATGTACGTGAGGGAGGCGGCAGAGGGGCATGAGGTGAGAGAGAGCCATGCTCAAGCCGTGAGGGAAGAGGGGGGAGGAGAGGGGACATAAGATGTAAAAGAGCCATGGGCCTGAGGTTAGAGAAAAGGAGACAAGAAGGGGGCATGGGATGAGAGAGCCATGCTCAAGCGGTGAGGGAAGAGGGGGAAGGAGAGGGGCATAAGATCAGAGAAGCATGTAGGTGAGGGAGAGGGGACATACGATGAGATTGAGCCACGTGCATGTCACGTGAGGGAGGCGGCAGAGGGGGCATGAGGTGAGAGAGAGCCATGCTCAAGCCGTGAGGGAAGAGGGGGAGGAGAGGGACATAAGATGTAAAAGAGCCATGGGCCTGAGGTGAGAGAAGAGGGAGACGAGAGGGGGCATGGGATGAGAGAGCCATGCTCAAGCGGTGAGGGAAGAGGGGGAAGGAGAGGGGCATAAGATCAGAGAAGCATGTAGGTGAGGGAGAGGGGACATACGATGAGATTGAGCAACGTGCATGTACGTGAGGGAAAAGGGAGGCGGCATGGGACAAGAGAGAGCCATGTTCAAGCGGTGAGGGAAGAGGGGGAGGAGAGGGGACATAAGATGTAAAAGAGCCATGGGCCTGAGGTTAGAGAAAAGGGAGACAAGAAGGGGGCATGGGATGAGAGAGCCATGCTCAAGCGGTGAGGGAGAGAGGGAAGGAGAGGGGCATAAGATCAGAGAAGCATGTAGGTGAGGGAGAGGGGACATACGATGAGATTGAGCAACGTGCATGTACGTGAGGGAAAAGGGAGGCGGCATGGGACAAGAGAGAGCCATGTTCAAGCGGTGAGGGAAGAGGGGGAGGAGAGGGGACATAAGATGTAAAAGAGCCATGAGCCTGAGGTTAGAGAAAAGGGAGACAAGAAGGGGGCATGGGATGAGAGAGCCATGCTCAAGCGGTGAGGGAAGAGGGGAAGGAGAGGGGCATAAGATCAGAGAAGCATGTAGGTGAGGGAGAGGGGACATACGATGAGATTGAGCCACGTGCATGTACGTGAGGGAGGCGGCAGAGGGGGCATGAGGTGAGAGAGAGCCATGCTCAAGCCGTGAGGGAAGAGGGGGAGGAGAGGGACATAAGATGTAAAAGAGCCATGGGCCTGAGGTTAGAGAAAAGGGAGACAAGAAGGGGGCATGGGATGAGAGAGCCATGCTCAAGCGGGTGAGGGAAGAGGGGGAAGGAGAGGGGCATAAGATCAGAGAAGCATGTAGGTGAGGGAGAGGGGACATACGATGAGATTGGAGCAACGTGCATGTACGTGAGGGAAAAGGGAGGCGGCATGGGACAAGAGAGAGCCATGTTCAAGCGGTGAGGGAAGAGGGGGAGGAGAGGGGACATAAGATGTAAAAGAGCCATGGGCCTGAGGTTAGAGAAAAGGGAGACAAGAAGGGGGCATGGGATGAGAGAGCCATGCTCAAGCGGTGAGGGAAGAGGGGGAAGGAGAGGGGCATAAGATCAGAGAAGCATGTAGGTGAGGAGAGGGGACATACGATGAGATTGAGCAACGTGCATGTACGTGAGGGAAAAGGGAGGCGGCATGGGACAAGAGAGAGCCATGTTCAAGCGGTGAGGGAAGAGGGGGGAGGAGAGGGGACATAAGATGTAAAAGAGCCATGGGCCTGAGGTTAGAGAAAAGGGAGACAAGAAGGGGGCATGGGATGAGAGAGCCATGCTCAAGCGGTGAGGGAAGAGGGGGAAGGAGAGGGGCATAAGATCAGAGAAGCATGTAGGTGAGGGAGAGGGGACATACGATGAGATTGAGCCACGTGCATGTACGTGAGGGAGGCGGCAGAGAGGGCATGAGGTGAGAGAGAGCCATGCTCAAGCCGTGAGGGAAGAGGGGGAGGAGAGGGGGACATAAGATGTGAAAGAGCCATGGGCCTGAGGTTAGAGAAAAGGGAGACAAGAAGGGGGCATGGGATGAGAGAGCCATGCTCAAGCGGTGAGGGAAGAGGGGGAAGGAGAGGGGCATAAGATCAGAGAAGCATGTAGGTGAGGGAGAGGGGACATACGATGAGATTGAGCAACGTGCATGTACGTGAGGGAAAAGGGAGGCGGCATGGGACAAGAGAGAGCCATGTTCAAGCGGTGAGGGAAGAGGGGGAGGAGAGGGGACATAAGATGTAAAAGAGCCATGGGCCTGAGGTTAGAGAAAAGGGAGACAAGAAGGGGCATGGGATGAGAGAGCCATGCTCAAGCGGTGAGGGAAGAGGGGGAAGGAGAGGGGCATAAGATCAGAGAAGCATGTAGGTGAGGGAGAGGGGACATACGATGAGATTGAGCAACGTGCATGTACGTGAGGGAAAAGGGAGGCGGCATGGGACAAGAGAGAGCCATGTTCAAGCGGTGAGGGAAGAGGGGGAGGAGAGGGGACATAAGATGTAAAAGAGCCATGGGCCTGAGGTTAGAGAAAAGGGAGACAAGAAGGGGGCATGGGATGAGAGAGCCATGCTCAAGCGGTGAGGAAGAGGGGGAAGGAGAGGGGCATAAGATCAGAGAAGCATGTAGGTGAGGGAGAGGGACATACGATGAGATTGAGCCACGTGCATGTACGTGAGGGAGGCGGCAGAGGGGGCATGAGGTGAGAGAGAGCCATGCTCAAGCCGTGAGGGAAGAGGGGGGAGGAGAGGGGACATAAGATGTAAAAGAGCCATGGGCCTGAGGTTAGAGAAAAGGGAGACAAGAAGGGGGCATGGGATGAGAGAGCCATGCTCAAGCGGTGAGGGAAGAGGGGGAAGGAGAGGGGCATAAGATCAGAGAAGCATGTAGGTGAGGGAGAGGGGACATACGATGAGATTGAGCAACGTGCATGTACGTGAGGGAAAAGGGAGGCGGCATGGGACAAGAGAGAGCCATGTTCAAGCGGTGAGGGAAGAGGGGGAGGAGAGGGGACATAAGATGTAAAAAGAGCCATGGGCCTGAGGTTAGAGAAAAGGGAGACAAGAAGGGGGCATGGGATGAGAGAGCCATGCTCAAGCGGTGAGGGAAGAGGGGGAAGGAGAGGGGCATAAGATCAGAGAAGCATGTAGGTGAGGGAGAGGGGACATACGATGAGATTGAGCAACGTGCATGTACGTGAGGGAAAAGGGAGGCGGCATGGGACAAGAGAGAGCCATGTTCAAGCGGTGAGGGAAGAGGGGGAGGAGAGGGGACATAAGATGTAAAAGAGCCATGGGCCTGAGGTTAGAGAAAAGGGAGACAAGAAGGGGGCATGGGATGAGAGAGCCATGCTCAAGCGGTGAGGGAAGAGGGGGAAGGAGAGGGGCATAAGATCAGAGAAGCATGTAGGTGAGGGAGAGGGGACATACGATGAGATTGAGCAACGTGCATGTACGTGAGGGAAAAGGGAGGCGGCATGGGACAAGAGAGAGCCATGTTCAAGCGGTGAGGGAAGAGGGGGAGGAGAGGGACATAAGATGTAAAAGAGCCATGGGCCTGAGGTTAGAGAAAAGGGAGACAAGAAGGGGGCATGGGATGAGAGAGCCATGCTCAAGCGGTGAGGGAAGAGGGGGAAGGAGAGGGGCATAAGATCAGAGAAGCATGTAGGTGAGGGAGAGGGGACATACGATGAGATTGAGCCACGTGCATGTACGTGAGGGAGGCGGCAGAGGGGGCATGAGGTGAGAGAGAGCCATGCTCAAGCCGTGAGGGAAGAGGGGGAGGAGAGGGGACATAAGATGTAAAGAGCCATGGGCCTGAGGTTAGAGAAAAGGGAGACAAGAAGGGGGCATGGGATGAGAGAGCCATGCTCAAGCGGTGAGGGAAGAGGGGGAAGGAGAGGGGCATAAGATCAGAGAAGCATGTAGGTGAGGGAGAGGGACATACGATGAGATTGAGCAACGTGCATGTACGTGAGGGAAAAGGGAGGCGGCATGGGACAAGAGAGAGCCATGTTCAAGCGGTGAGGGAAGAGGGGGAGGAGAGGGGACATAAGATGTAAAAGAGCCATGGGCCTGAGGTTAGAGAAAAGGGAGACAAGAAGGGGGCATGGGATGAGAGAGCCATGCTCAAGCGGTGAGGGAAGAGGGGGAAGGAGAGGGGCATAAGATCAGAGAAGCATGTAGGTGAGGGAGAGGGGACATACGATGAGATTGAGCCACGTGCATGTACGTGAGGGAGGCGGCAGAGGGGGCATGAGGTGAGAGAGAGCCATGCTCAAGCCGTGAGGGAAGAGGGGGGAGGAGAGGGGACATAAGATGTAAAAGAGCCATGGGCCTGAGGTTAGAAAAAGGGAGACAAGAAGGGGCATGGGATGAGAGAGCCATGCTCAAGCGGTGAGGGAAGAGGGGGAAGGAGAGGGGCATAAGATCAGAGAAGCATGTAGGTGAGGGAGAGGGGACATACGATGAGATTGAGCCACGTGCATGTACGTGAGGGAGGCGGCAGAGGGGGCATGAGGTGAGAGAGAGCCATGCTCAAGCCGTGAGGGAAGAGGGGGAGGAGAGGGGACATAAGATGTAAAAGAGCCATGGGCCTGAGGTTAGAGAAAAGGGAGACAAGAAGGGGGCATGGGATGAGAGAGCCATGCTCAAGCGGTGAGGGAAGAGGGGGAAGGAGAGGGGCATAAGATCAGAGAAGCATGTAGGTGAGGGAGAGGGGACATACGATGAGATTGAGCCACGTGCATGTACGTGAGGGAGGGCGGCAGAGGGGGCATGAGGTGAGAGAGAGCCATGCTCAAGCCGTGAGGGAAGAGGGGGAGGAGAGGGGACATAAGATGTAAAAGAGCCATGGGCCTGAGGTTAGAGAAAAGGGAGACAAGAAGGGGGCATGGGATGAGAGAGCCATGCTCAAGCGGTGAGGGAAGAGGGGGAAGGAGAGGGGCATAAGATCAGAGAAGCATGTAGGTGAGGGAGAGGGGACATAAGATGAGATTGAGCCACGTGCATGTACGTGAGGGAGGCGGCAGAGGGGCATGAGGTGAGAGAGAGCCATGCTCAAGCCGTGAGGAAGAGGGGGAGGAGAGGGGACATAAGATGTAAAAGAGCCATGGGCCTGAGGTTAGAGAAAAGGAGACAAGAAGGGGGCATGGGATGAGAGAGCCATGCTCAAGCGGTGAGGGAAGAGGGGGAAGGAGAGGGGCATAAGATCAGAGAAGCATGTAGGTGAGGGAGAGGGGACATACGATGAGATTGAGCAACGTGCATGTACGTGAGGGAAAAGGGAGGCGGCATGGGACAAGAGAGAGCCATGTTCAAGCGGTGAGGGAAGAGGGGGAGGAGAGGGACATAAGATGTAAAAGAGCCATGGGCCTGAGGTTAGAGAAAAGGAGACAAGAAGGGGGCATGGGATGAGAGAGCCATGCTCAAGCGGTGAGGGAAGAGGGGGAAGGAGAGGGGCATAAGATCAGAGAAGCATGTAGGTGAGGGAGAGGGGACATAAGATGAGATTGAGCCACGTGCATGTACGTGAGGGAGGCGGCAGAGGGGGCATGAGGTGAGAGAGAGCCATGCTCAAGCCGTGAGGGAAGAGGGGGAGGAGAGGGGACATAAGATGTAAAAAGAGCCATGGGCCTGAGGTTAGAGAAAAGGGAGACAAGAAGGGGGCATGGGATGAGAGAGCCATGCTCAAGCGGTGAGGGAAGAGGGGGAAGGAGAGGGGCATAAGATCAGAGAAGCATGTAGGTGAGGGAGAGGGGACATACGATGAGATTGAGCAACGTGCATGTACGTGAGGGAAAAGGGAGGCGGCATGGGACAAGAGAGAGCCATGTTCAAGCGGTGAGGGAAGAGGGGGAGGAGAGGGGACATAAGATGTAAAGAGCCATGTGCTTGAGGTGAGAGAAGAGGGAGACGAGAGGGGGCATGGGATGAGAGAAGCCATGCTCAAGCGGTGAGGGAAGAGGGGGAAGGAGAGGGGCATAAGATCAGAGAAGCATGTAGGTGAGGGAGAGGGGACATAAGATGAGATTGAGCCACGTGCATGTACGTGAGGGAGGCGGCAGAGGGGGCATGAGGTGAGAGAGAGCCATGCTCAAGCCGTGAGGGAAGAGGGGGAGAGAGGGGACATAAGATGTAAAAGAGCCATGGGCCTGAGGTTAGAGAAAAGGGAGACAAGAAGGGGCATGGGATGAGAGAGCCATGCTCAAGCGGTGAGGAAGAGGGGAAGGAGAGGGGCATAAGATCAGAGAAGCATGTAGGTGAGGGAGAGGGGACATAAGATGAGATTGAGCCACGTGCATGTACGTGAGGGAGGCGGCAGAGGGGGCATGAGGTGAGAGAGAGCCATGCTCAAGCGGTGAGGGAAGAGGGGAGGAGAGGGGACATAAGATGTAAAAGAGCCATGGGCCTGAGGTTAGAAAAGGGAGACAAGAAGGGGCATGGGATGAGAGAGCCATGCTCAAGCGGTGAGGGAAGAGGGGAAGGAGAGGGGCATAAGATCAGAGAAGCATGTAGGTGAGGGAGAGGGGACATACGATGAGATTGAGCCACGTGCATGTACGTGAGGGAGGCGGCAGAGGGGCATGAGGTGAGAGAGAGCCATGCTCAAGCCGTGAGGAAGAGGGGGAGGAGAGGGGACATAAGATGTAAAAGAGCCATGGGCCTGAGGTTAGAAAAGGGAGACAAGAAGGGGGCATGGGATGAGAGAGAGCCATGCTCAAGCGGTGAGGGAAGAGGGGGAAGGAGAGGAGCATAAGATCAGAGAAGCATGTAGGTGAGGGAGAGGGGACATAAGATGAGATTGAGCCACGTGCATGTACGTGAGGGAGGCGGCAGAGGGGGCATGAGGTGAGAGAGAGCCATGCTCAAGCCGTGAGGGAAGAGGGGGGAGGAGAGGGGACATAAGATGTAAAAGAGCCATGGGCCTGAGGTGAGAGAAGAGGGAGACGAGAGGGGGCATGGGATGAGAGAGCCATGCTCAAGCGGTGAGGGAAGAGGGGGAAGGAGAGGGGCATAAGATGAGAGAAGCATGTAGGTGAGGGAGAGGGGACATACGATGAGATTGAGCAACGTGCATGTACGTGAGGGAAAAGGGAGGCGGCATGGGACAAGAGAGAGCCATGTTCAAGCGGTGAGGGAAGAGGGGGAGGAGAGGGGACATAAGATGTAAAAGAGCCATGTGCCTGAGGTGAGAGAAAAGGGAGACAAGAAGGGGGCATGGGGTGAGAGAGAGACGTGTATGAGAGGCAGAAGTGAGGATGTCTGGTTGGAGAGACGTGCATAGAGGCGAAGGAGAGAGGGGGCATGGTGAGGGAAAGACATGCCTGAAGAGGTGAGAGGAGACGGAGACAGAAGAGGGGATTTGAAATGAGAGAGAGCCATGAGCACGAGAGGTGAGGGAAAGGAGGACGGGGGTGAGGGTGTGCGAAAGGAGAGGGGAGAAGGAACACGAGGAGACAAGACAGGGCATTAGGTTAGAGAAAGGTATACACATGGGGGTCTTGGGAGAAGGGAAGGAAAAGGGGAAAGGCTGCGATGGAGGATGGAGGAGAAAGAGAAGGTGAGATGACAAGGGATTCTCGAGGGCCTTGTGTACAGAGAGGTAAGGGAAGGGGAGGCCGGAGAGAACACATGGCGTTAAAGAGCCGTGCACATGGAGGGGTGAGGGGAGAGGGAAGAGATGGGGAGCGGGGTTAAAGACAGCCATGCATGTGGAGTGATGGAGGAGAGAGGGAATGGATGGCATGCAGGGTTAGAGAGACGCACCTTCATGGAGAGATAAGGAAAGAAGGGGCGGTAGAGGGCCCATGGGTGGAGAGGCAGGCAGAGGTGGGAAGGATTGAAGGGGAGGAGGAAGAGGACAGAATAGGGGCAATGGGGCTATACGGACCCTTGAGCAATGAGAGGTGAGGGACCAGGGTTGAAGGAAGGGGACGGAGGGAAAGTTGAGACGGAGAGAGGAAGAAGACACAACAGGGACGCGGGATTACAGACAGCAGATGAGAAGGAAAATGAGGAAAGATCTCTCTGGAAGCAGCGAATGACTCAAGGAATAAGAGAAAAGAAGAGTGGAGCAGGTAAGAAAAGGAAGACGCACTAAGATCCTCTGTCAGAGTTATGTGTGGACCCCCTTGTTTCCTATTAAGGGGCCAAGGGTCTTGCTTGAGGTGCAATCGCGATGTCCACAGGACCTTACATTTCTATTCCTCAACAACTACTTCAACACGCTCACAAGCTGTTCTACGGTTCCTTCTTTGACTAGTTCCTTAAAGACGGACACATGACTCTTTCAGTCTCCTATTTTGTCTCGATGCCATTCCTCAATGTGTCCTTGTGTTATACTTGTGTGACTTTATAACCTCTTAATGCTATATTGTTGAACTATGACTCTTATGAATCCCGTCATGTACCTCTTGTAAACGTTATCACATAACATGTAAAGCACTCTGATACCTTTGGGTCTTGCTAGCGCTACATAAAACTCAAAATAATAATAAAAATAAGGATGCCTTCAGTGAGTGTGGTGGTTGGTCTAGTCATAGAAGTCTCTAGATGAACCCCCGCCCCTGCTACGGCTGCTGGAGGTGCACGGCACTATCTGTAGCAACAGGCCGAGAGTGTCCCCCTCTGTGAACATGACAAGCAGGCACAATCCGAAGGAAAGATCTGTCAACAAAGAAAAGAAAAATATGACTGTAATGCCATCCAGTTCAAAAAGAATATATCAAACTAGACAAATCTAACTGCATCACTTCAAAAATATACTATCCACAAAGTAAATTTCAATCCACAAGAATAAACTGAGGGGAACATCGAGTGATGTTGCATGGGGTTTGGAGACGTGCCAGAAAGGGCGGTGTCAGGAAGGCACTTGCAGAAACAAAAAAACAAATAATGTACATCGCAAATGGTCTCGGGAGGGACGTACCAACCAAGATTATACTGCCCTCATGAAAAATTCTTCAATCTGATATGTCTGCATAAGCACCGAGAAGAATAAACACACGCTGTGGCTCTGCCCAGCTAAGCTCTTGCGCCATTCTAGGTTCTGCCCCTGCTCCAAATAGCTCTGCCTTTGCCCCTCTGAAATAATACTGTCTTTAGCTGTTTGAGTCTAAGCTGAGTCTTCAGCACTTGTATTCATTTTCAATGCAGGAATACAGTTTTACGTTCTTTTAAATAAATATTTTCGGGCGACGTTCCTTTGTGCCGTTACATTTTCAAGCCTGATAGTACTTCCAAAGAGATATCGCCAGCAATAATGTTCCCCTAAACAACCGAAGTTGCGCCAAAGCCAAAAGTAATCAGGGCAACCGTTTTCCTCCTATATACAGAACTTAACTCTGGCAGGTCAAAATCCTGAAATCCGCAATCAGGGTTCACCTATAGTTTGGGTGGGCAACTTTCCATTACCACTTCGCAGGACACTTTGTTTGTTGGATACACATTGCGAGCATTGGAACCACATTGCACACACAAAGACATCAGAAGATGTTTGTAGAGTAGCGGGGGGGTCTGTCAGTCACCTAGCTTTCTAAATCCCCTGCCTCTATATCAGGCCATCTTAAAAGATGTAATTTGTCTGGAGACTTAGCTTATCCAATGTGATTACTATTCATACTGTATTTGAGTTCTAATCCCTTTACCACTTCCTGGAGTAAGCTTTGACTGCTCGCTATCGCAACCTTTCACAAACAAGTTTACAAAATGAACAACCCTGGAATCTAAATGGAAGTAACTAGTATTAAACTTTGAAACATCAACTGTAATTTTCAATATCTATCATGCATACCACCAAGTGCTCACCTCCTGTCATAGGACTTGGTCCAGTGGGTACGTTTTAGCCATGAAATGGTATCCTGGCACTGAGCAGGTGTGTGTGCCTAGCCATGACTATTGTTGGTTGGTTAATTGAATAGTTTCAACGCTCCGTCCATCATCTCCTTGTGTTTGCTTTGTTCGCCCTAAGTTGGCAGGGTATGCCCAGACGTGGGTCCCTTGCTCACTTTGCCACTGGATTCAAGCTAGCCTGGCTGATGAAGGGTGTTACCAAGAAACCGGTCCCAGGATGCTTGTTTCCGGTTCAGGAAAGACCTGGCTTGGCAGTTAGGGGCTGGACTGTTCCCATGAGGCACAGGGTCAAGACTGATTTGCATATAGCTGGGTCTGAACTGAGGTGGCGAAGTGAGCTAAAGAATGATGATGGATTCAACCCACATCTGTGACTGGCGGTGAGTGTCTGAAAAGTTTCAGCGCTCCGTCCATCATCTCCTTGTGTTTGGTTAATTGAAAAGCCAGGTCTTCAGCTTCTTGTGGAATTCAAGAAGAGAGGAGGAAGCTGTGATGTGAAGTGAGCGGCCATTCCACGCTTTAGGAGCGATGGAAGAGAACGCCTGTCCTTCTGATCTGGATCTGCGTATGTGTGGGATGTGTGCGTGTAGGAGTCCTGCGGAGCGGAGGTGTCTGGGTGTTTGGGGGAAGGAGATGCGACTGTTAAGGTAGGTGGGGCCTAAGTAGTGTAGTGCCTTGAATGAATATGTCTGTGAGGAATTTGAAATGAGCGCGGGTGTGTATCAGGAGCCAGAGGTGCTCCCTGAGGTTTGCTGTGATATGAGTTCTGTAAAGGAGGTGTAGGATGTGGTTGGCTGCCGCGTTCTGGATGGTTTGTAGCCTTCAAGTGAGTTGCGTGGTGATCCCAGCATAGAGGGTGTTCCCGTAATCCAAATTGTTGGTGACTAGGGTGTGAGTGACAGTTTTTCTAGTGTTGCTAGGGAGCCATTTGAAGACCTTCCTCAGCATCTTCAGGGTGTTGAAGCAGGATGTAGTGATGGCATTGGCTTGTGCGTCATTACAATGACAATTACAGTTTCCTGTCAATGATTATTCCAAAGTTCTAGGTGTGGGTGGTGGGTGTGGGTCCACATTTGGCCAGACATCAGTTGGAATTCCATGGTGAGGTGTTCTTGCTGAAGATCACTACTTCTGTCTTCTCAGTGTTGAGCTTGAAGCAGTTGGCTTTCATCCAGTTTGCGACTTCGGTCATGCAGGCAGTAAACTTTTTTTGTGTTGGGGGTTTTGTCCGAGAGGGTGAGTATGAGCTGCGTGTCGTCTTGACATGTAATTTTGCTTTACCACTTCACCTAAATATGCTAGAAATAAACACTGTATTCTAAATCTGGGCAGGGACCCACAATATAGTGACACTTCCCAGGGAAGGGGAGCCCGGGGCCTTGTAATCAGGATTAGTCCCACCCCAGTGGACTAATGGGAAACATGGAACCAGGAGACATGGTTTTTAATCCAAGCATCCCCTTTGGCCAACGTGTGTGCTCTTGAGCAAACACTGTTTGAACCTATTGCTCTGCTCCATTTTTGGGATGAATGGGAGTATTTAAAATCAATGTAAAGGCTGTTACTAAGGGTATGGTTAACAAATGCACTAGATAGTGCCTGGGGCAGTGGAGAAATGCCCAGTCTCATGGTATACTCACCAAAGTGTAATATGGTATATAGTTTTTGCAGCAACTAACAATGGGCTGCAGTCAGGGCTGGCTTTAGCGCTGGTGATGCCTGGTGCGACATTGTTTGTTGGCGCCCCCAATGACCACCTCCGCCATGGATTCCCTCACCACTGCCTTTTAACAGTGCCCCTCAAGTCTCTATAACCGCTCTCTCTGAGATGCATTAGTTTTATAGCGCCACTCATTCCAGTGTAGGGTGTCAGAACACTTTACACCACACAAACATTACACCGAGACAATTCATCATACGTGTGTAAATCAGTGTATATGAAATGTTACACTAGTCAGAGGACTACAAGGTGTAGGAGTCACATGTCATCTATACTAGTAGGCAGTATAGTTTAAGAGTGCTTGGTCTGGAGAAGCACAAACTCAGAATTTAAAACGTACCACCATGGTTGAATGTGCGCTTGAATAATAAAAAATTGAGTTCTATCCAAATTAACCTTTTTTTCAACATTAGGATAATGAAAGAGTAGGGGAAAGAATCATAACACTCTAATCTGTACCTTGCAATTTGCATGCAGCTCTTTGATGACGGTTAATAGCCCTCTGTTCTATGTTAGGATTTTAACTTATCAACGTAACAAAGGATCTCTCTGACAATAGCAGTAACCCATTGACCTATTAACATTATATGCACTTTGTGACCTGAATGGTACACGTTCTTTGCAGCAGGCATATTAACACACTGTGCTACCTTACCATGAGTCAAAACTTCCACCAGACAAACCTCCAATCTCTCTCCAGGAAGAAAATTAATCACCCAAACACAACGCCCCACCCAAAGTCAGCGCCCAGTGCAGTCGCACCGGTCGCACTGCCCTAGAGCCGGCCCTGGCTGCAGTCTCAGGTCTACTACTTTAACAAACTGATTTATCCTAAGCACTCTCCCTGGGACCCTTGCTGACAATATGTCACGCACCTTGAAACACGCTTTTCTCAAATAGAAATAAACGGCAAGAGCATACTCCTAGGACAGGTCCCAGGGAAAAGTTTTCATTCACACATTCAGAGCTGTTTATAAGCGGGTGACTGCATTTGCAACTCAATAGCTGAACTGCTCCTGAAGGGGCGTTGTACAGAACCCCTCCTGTGAGGCAGCTGCTCACTCCTAGCCACTAAAAGGTACCTCTTTTATAGCTCATGCAGGCTAAAAGATTGAGTTGCTTGTTCTTTAGCAGGGTTAAAAGTGGCGGGTAACCGAAATGCGGGACAATGGGCATCCTGCAGTGGCTTTGCATGGGCTATGGGACAGAAGCCACGACTGCAGGACAAAATGCTCGACAGTTGGTCATCCCACCTACAGTAGTTCTGCATGGCGGTAAAATGATCCTACTTCCTATGTGGATGTTAAAGTTCCCTTTTCCATTTTGAGCATTCCAGTATCTGTACTGTGGCAACCATTTTGCGGCATTTTGCTGATGATGACTCATCTCCAGGATCAACGCTGTTATTCAGACACTGTGCTCAGGGCTGTAACTTCAGGGGGGTTTTGGGTTGTTACCCCCCCCCTCCCCAATGAATGTACTTTCTGATAAATAGTTGGGTACAGGTGTTTTCAGTCGGGTATGCTGAGATGTCTGTCGGATTTCACCAGGGATTTTTACATACACATAGGCAAAACCGAACACACACACTCACTCCCTCTCTGTTTTCGAAAGTCCTCAAAAATGTTGGTTATTACAAAATATTGTGTCTTCTCTCTAAGTACTCCTACCAATACGCATTCCTCTCCCTTTCCACTGCCGCTTAGGCCCTTCTCATGAGTCCTGGTTAGTGTACAATGTATTTTAACATTATATGCCAGCCTGATTGTTAGAAAATCTGAAGCTCAACACCCCCCCCCTTCAATTTTATTGACCAACCTATGCCCCTGACTGTGCTTAAACAGCTGCTTAACACTGCTGAATTTGTAAAAAACTGAAGTGGACAAATGCCATCAGGAAAACCGCGTCCACAAAGCGTGGCAACAACAAAAATGAAGCCTACTTTTTAGCAACATCCTGAATGGGTCTAATCTTTGTAGAACTGGTGGTGCAAAGTTGATGAGCTGATGTACAACACAGCATATTTCTGTCTTCTCTGTTTTACCGCGTTAAATAGAGAAAATGGAAAGAAGAAAAGGTTTGTGCAGAATTCCTTGAATTCACAATCAGAGGTTGGCCTCTCTTCTACAGGTCAAGGAATTTGATGTAAAGAAGTGACCGGTTAGGATGATCCAACCTCCCCTCCCACCTAACCCGGAGTCCTCCTTGTGCCGCTGAAGAAAGAGAGAGCCGCGTCCTAAAGTTACCACACATCGTAATTTTTTCATGAGGCAACTTAGTTCTGGGTCCTAAAATGGGAGATCCCCGTCCTGCCTGCTAAACCAGTCACCAGTGTTTCATGGCGAAGGCCTCGCTGCCGCAGCCGCTATCTGAATTCCTCCTGGCTGGGTGTTATCCAGATGTGGCTGTGCTCTTACCGGGCCCAGGGCAGCTCTCGTGTGTTGAAGTAGGATTCCGCATACACCAAGGAACGCATACCTGCTCCCCCTCCCCAAATTACAGGCGCCCACATTCATATACATGGATAGCCCAATTGCAAGTCCCCTGCTCAAGAGAGGGCTTCGTGGTCGGTAGAAAGAGAATGAATGGGCCCAGGGCGGCAGGAACGTGTTCTAGCCGAGGTGCAAGCTTCAAAGGAGGCAACGGGAGAACAAGCTGAGGAGACGCTCCTGCAGAGCGGAGCAGCAGAGCTGCGGCGCGCTCCGCCTCTGCGCAACTACGTCACCATTTTCCAGAATTACTGGATGATAAAGCCGAGTTAAGCAAGCTGCCGCCATCGATTGAGCAGGTAATATGCCGTGATGACCCCCGCCGCCTGGGGGCTCCCTTGCACGGGTTTTCAGGAACTGCCAGTCTAAATCTGGTCTGACAGGTAGGGTTCTGAGGCTCCCTGGCATGGGCTTGAAAGCGGGGTGGGTAATATGTTGTGGCATCTGGATATGCCAGCACAGCAGCCCACGTCAAAGGCGCTTTCTTCAACTCCGTAGCGGGCCGGCGCCGTGCAGGGGGTGAGCATCGTAGGCACTGCCAGGGGGCGGGAGAGCGAGGGCGGCGTGGGGCGGAGAGAGGGGTCGTCGGCATCATCCGCACTGCCAGGGGGCGGTAGAGTGAGGTTATGGAGGATTCTTGTCATATGAACCTCGATGGGGCGGGAGAAGAAGCCCCGGAGGCAGGAGGGGTCATGTGGGAGGCGGGGCAGGCACAGTACTGCCTTAGGACAGTGCAGGAAGGAGGAGGGTTACTGTCATCTATCTAATGTGGAGAGAGAGTGGGCGGGCCATATCATATGTACCAAGGGGAGGGGAGGGGCTTATGGTATATATACTATGGGGGCGGTAGGGGGTGGGAGGAAAGTGAAAGCCAGAAGGCCGCTGTCCTATCCACCATTGAGTGGAGGGGGTTGCTGTTATATTGTAATTGTAATTGCATATATATAGCGCTTACTACCCCTGAAGAGGCGTCAAAGCACTTTTTGGCGAGTAGCATGCTACTCCGGAACCCAAAAAGGATTAGTGGTGAATTAGTATAGGGAGATATAAAATTAATTTGAGCGGTGGGCATGTGAGTTTGTTATTTGGATTGAAAAAGGATAGTGGATGGATAAAAGAGGGAAGGGTTTGCATTTATATAGCGCTTGCTACACCTGATGAGGTGTCGAAGTGCTTTTGGTGGGTAGTCCGCTACTCCGGAACCCAGACAGGATTAGTGGGAATAAACCAAGGGCAGCGGTGGCGAATGTATGGGGGCACCATCGTATGAAATGTTCGTAGAGGAGTGGAGGAGTTAGTGTCATATGTTCCACCGGAGTGTTGGAGGGGTGGGCATCTCATACTTACCATCCAGGGAGTGGAAGGCCTGTGGAGTCACATATGCAGACTGGGGTAAAAGGGCAAGGACATAGGGACAATGCCAGAGGCATTGGGCCAGGAAACATCAGATACAACAGACGGAGGTTACACCCAAGAGCAACAGAAACATTGCAAGATGGAGACAGGACAGATTCTACTACAAGGAGACAGCAGTGCTTTAAATAGACATATAGCAGTACAGGTACTCACTCTTTAGAGTACTTGGTTGCTCCTGAGAAGGGCCGGTAATCAGTGGCGGCTCCTCCGCAATGGCGGAGGAGCGTCGCTCCCCTGCCTGGCGCAGAGCCAGCAAAAGAAAAATAAAACGATGCTCTAGCATCGTTTTATTTTTCGTTTGTCAGCTTGTGCGTGGATAGGCGGGGCATGGGAGGGGAGGATGAGTGCTTATGCACTCCCTAGTCCCTAAGTGTGCATATGTGTTTTGGCCAGCCATCTCAGGCCGACCAAAACACACATGCGCACTTAGGTTTCTCCAGCCCGGCTGCATTCAGCAGCCAAGCTGGAGAAACCCCAACAGACTCCCGGGTCTGAGCAGGGCGTCTTTTCTGCCCGCTCAGACCAATCCCTGCGCTGCTCTGCAGCACAGGGATTGGCTGGGAGTCTGTCCCAGGGGCTGCTGGGATCCAGGAAACGGCAGCAGGAGCAACACGACACGGGAGGCGGCCGGTGGCGTCAGGGAAGTTTAATTTTTAATTATTAATACCCCCCCCCACGCTCGCTCTTCCCCATCGCCCCACCCGCCCGCCACCCTTTGTTACTGGCGGCCGCCACTGCTGGTAATCGCCCCTTGAATGTATTGTAGCAGTGCTGAGATGTGCAGGTACTCTCCCTTTCAAATTAAAGAAGTGCAGGTACTCAGTACCGAACAGTACCTGCCCATTTTAAGCACCAGGAGACAGAGAAACAAGAATCCTATGTGTTGGGCTTCCAATAGAACTTACATCAGCAACAATACATCCCAGAGGAAGACCCACACACATTGCACAATAAATATTCTGACACCCAACCAACTACCTGCATCTGTGGAAAGCACCAGATCAATTACCCCTAAGAAACACAGCAAACCACCAAGGATATTTAAAAGAAGAGCCAACCGAAACCAATTCTACAGTTAGAGACAGTGTATGCACATCTACTGCCGGTCAGTCGTATACAAAAGTGGAATTCAAGCTAACGCTCTTGGTTTCAGTTCCAAGTCCTCCATGATCAAGGAAGGGAGTGCTCTGCACTGTACTTGGAGGGCTTCTGCACAATGTCTGTCTGACATCCAGTCTCTCAGAGGTGAGGCACATCAACTGAAGTCTGGATCTGGAGGAGCGGTGTGCCTGTCCCAAAGCACCTAGTAGCATTCCTGCTGAGAGAGGAAAGGAGTCTGCCTAACCTATAGGAGGAGAGACTGTCCAGGACGGCTATGGGGCACCATGACGAAGCAGACTTGTGCAGAGTGATCCAGGAGGACCCTGGTGCCAGAGGGCCCCTCAGACTCTCCTGTTGATTCTAGGCGGGTACTGTAACCCACTGAGGACGTTATTGCTGAGGGATGAGTCAGGGGAATGGTTGTGTGCTGCTGACCGGCCCTTGCAGTGCTGCATCTGCCATTTGGCTGACCGGCCCATGTGGGGCTGCCTCTGCAGAACTGTTGGACGCCCAACAGGGCTGCATCTGCCAAGGTGCCGCAGGCCAGTACCGGGTACCTTTATCAAAGCGCTGGAGGCCCTGCAGTGGGCACTTCCTGCTATCCAGTTGGACCCCGCATAGGCTGCAACTGCTGATAATGAGGATCTCATGGGACTGTACCTATTGATGGTCTGCCTGGGAGCACACCATCTCAAGGCTTCTGATCTTCAGGCGACTGCCAAGTGAAGGCTGAGCGGGCACGCTGCTAAGCTGGACCCTGCGCCCAGCGCCGAAGCTCCACTCATGACTGTGTCCTGCTCTCCAGAGTGAGTGGGCATACAACTGGGGTGCTAGGTGACCCTGAAATGATCCTGAGAAGATTAACTCATCCAATAAAGGGGTAAGGCAGCAAAGACTTGAGGTTGAGCATACATACAGATTTAGGGGTGATTAGAACTTCACTTGAGCCTTATTCAATTCACAATACTCCTGAAGTGCCCCTAGAGAGTGAGGGGAGCCCAGAATGTGGGAATAGAGCCTTGGAAAGGTGGGTCAGAGAGTGAACAGGGCCAGCATATGGCCTGCCAACTATAGTGCCCAGATACACTGACTTAATGATTATTGTCATGTGTAGCATTGAGTGAACTGTGATTAAATTACTCTCTTTCTTGTACATACAGATAAACGCTGGGCATTCACTTTATTGGGTATGTCGGTTAACTATTGAGCTCTGCCCTCAAGCACCCCCACACTGCCTCCTTAAAAGCTTGTGACTGCTCGCCCTCGCTATCCAGAGTCAAATGGGGAAAAGGGTCATACTTGGCCAGTTTTCAGAGCTGTAACAGGACTCACACAACAGCCATGAAACCATAAGTGGCAAACCAAAAGCAATGCTTATGACCTCACAATATTTCTGCCTGATATTGATGTTTTTTTCCAGAGGTTTATATAGCACAAACTTGACTTGAAGGTATCAGAGCACTTTACATGAGCACCAGTTGCATTACACAAGGACACATTTATTTTTGTCAGGCACCGGGAGACTGAGGGATTTGCCCAGAACCACAGGATATTAAGCGTCATTGCCGAGACAAGAACTCAGTTCCCCAGATTTGAGGTCGACCACTCTAGCCGTTAGACCACAATGTTGTTGGTTTTTGCTATAAGGCACACAACAAACAATTCAACCAAAAATGCACATAGCGCCATTATATAGTTCCATACGATATATCCTGATGAGCAGTGTTCCAATATCTCCGTCTCCTATTTAAGAGACAACTTCTCACCTATCCACAACAAAATGTAATCAAGCAACAACACACACACACACACAAACATATAAATTATACTACATTCATAGTTGTCTATACCAAAGTGGTAAGGGTAATGTGATATGTAGTTTCATCTGTAAGATGATTTACTGCATTTGTAATGACATCTGTTTTATTAAGGGTGAGGTCATGAGCATCGCATTTGGTGTGCGAGTAATGGTTGGCATGGCTGCTGTGCAAGTTATGGACTGTGGTTCTGGCCATAAATTGAGACTTTCAGTGGTTTCTTCGTTTTAATCTGGTGTGGTTTTCGAGTTAATTTTTAAGTTCTTTTAAACATGTTAATCTGTTCTAATTACAGCTAACCATAACTTTGCTTTAACCTTTTTTTCAGTGAATATGTGTGTACGCACATGTATGTGTAATATATATGTGTGTGTATCTTTGTTTATACCAGTGTGTGTCTCAGTGCTGTCTTGGTGTGTGTCTTTGTATGCGATTCTATGCATGACTATGCTGGGCTTTAAGTGGGCTGGGTACCTACGGGTCTCAGAGGTGTAACATAGGTCCCTGCAGCCCCTGCGGTGCATGGGTCCCCCAACCTTTAAGGGCCCATCAACCCTTCAGGGGGCCTCATTTAGCCCAAGACCAATGAATGTCTGTGAGATATGGGAAATTAAGGGGTCCCTCTTCACATTCTGCAGGGGGGGCATCATTTTCCATTACACCACTGCCTCAAACCCAGTAGTAATTACAAAAATCACATTGAAACAGGTCCCCTTTGGGCCCTATAGTCATGTTCTTAACTTTACTGGCAAAAACACTGATTGATTTCTAAACAAAGAGTGTAAAAAACAGGGTAATCCATGTCATTCCTGTATATATTTCAGATGCTTTACTTAATTTTATATCCCCCTATGGGTTAGGTATTTCCAGGATATTGTGTTTCTGTCTTTTTTCATGTAGAATTTTGCTCTTATATAGCGCACACTTAGAACTATATCACATCCTGGTGTTTACCATCGGCCATATTTGAGTTGTGTTTGAAGGCAGTGCGATTATATGCAAATGTGTGGGTAGGGTTACACTCTGTGAGGAGTTTACTTTACATGTGTAGGCCATGCCCTTAATTATATAGGCCACGCGCCTTTTATGGACCCTTCACTTTTTTCATCCCACTTAAAGCACTGTGCCTACGCTTGTGTGGCCCTGAGTGTGGGTGCATGTGTATATCTATCAATGTATACCTATATCTGCCTCTAAGTGTGTCGCTGTCTCTTTATTTCTGTGTCTGCATTTGTCTCTCTCTGCCTCTATGTGTGGCTGTTTCTGTGTGTGTATGTGTGCACGTATGTGTGTTACTGTCTCTCTTTCTCTCTCTGTTGCTGTCTTTCTCTGTTTCTATCTCTATGTATGTATCTGTATGACTGTGTCTGTGTGTGAGTGTGGTTGTCTCTGTCTGCTCCTGTATGTGGCTGTCTTTTTCGATCTGTGTGAGACTCTCTCTTAGTCTTGCTGCCTTTCTCTGTGTGCAGCCGTCTCTCTCTGGCTGGCTTTCTCTTTCTGCCTAAGTGTGTGTGAGTGGCTGTCTCTTCCTCTCTATGTACTGGAGTGTGTGTGTGTGGCTGCCTTTCCATCTGCCCATGTATGTGACTGTACCTTTATATCTGTACAAGACTGTCTCTCGGTCTTCCTGGCTTTCTGCCTTTCCCTGTGTGTGGCTGTCTCTCTCTCTCTGGTTACTTCTGTGTATGTGGCTTTTTCTCTTTCTCGCTGTGGCGGTCTTTCTCCCTAAGTGTGTGTCAGTGAAAGTCTCTCCCTCTCTCTGTGGGGGAGTGCGTATGTGCATGTCTGCCTCTGTGAGCGGCTGTTTGTGCCCATTTCTGTGAGCGTGTCTGCCTCTCTTTTTCCTTTGTGTCTGTCTCTTGCTGCGTGGTTGTCTCTCTCTGAGTCTCTGTGCAGGTGGTTGTATCGATGCTTCTGCGTGTGGCCCTCTCTCTCTGTTTCTGTCTCTCTGCCGTTATTTGGCATTTTGCAAAATGGATATTGTCACAAATAAACAGATGGAGCCATTAAAAAAATTGAATACAAACCCCACAGCTGTCGGTGCCTGTCTGAAGGGAAAAGGAAAGGGGAGGGAGGGCTCATTCCCTGCTCCATAATTCTTCTCTACCTTCGTAATGCCTTCTCTCCTGCCTTTTCTCTCACTCTCCTCCCTTCTCTTCTTTTCACTCTTGTTCAGTCTCTTCCCCTTTCTTTCACTCTCCTTACTGTTCATTCTATCGCCCTCCCGCCTCCTCCTTTTCACTTCTCCCTCTCCTTTAATCCCCCTTCATCTTCTCTCACCTTCCCCTCATTCCTTCCTTCCTCATTTCATTACTTCTCCCAGTCTATTCATTTCCCTCTTTCTCCTCACCTCTCCTTGCCCTTCTCCCAGCTTTCTCCTTTTCTTCCCTTCCTACCTTAACTTTTTTCTCCCCTGCCATCTTTCATTCCTCTTCTTGATTTCCATCTAGCCCCTCTACCTCCACTTTATCTCTTCTACTTATGTTAATCTTCCAACTTCTCATCTTCATTTCGCCACCAATTACTGGCCTCATTTAATTTTTCTCTTAAAGGTGATGTAACATTTCCCTTCCATCTCTCTTGCTCCAGGTAATGTCCTTGGACTCTACGTTTTAATAGTGTATTCTACACTCTGAGGTTTGGATAGTATCCTTCTGGCATTAGTATGGATAGTGTCAGACCTGCCACCTTAGAGATAGAGCTCATTGTGTGAGAGGACCCTGAGCCCATTACTTTCATGAGGCATAAGGGTACGACCCCACCACAAAAACCACAAAAAATGCTTCTGAGACTTTTGCTGACATCCTGGAGAGGTTGCAAAACCCCCATGGTCATCAGTTGTGCCCAACATAGCTTCAACACATGAGCTGGAAACCCAACACCGTCACCTCCAGCTGCTTCAACACCCTCCGCATCCTCCGCAAGACCTTCAAGTGGATCCCCCTGAGTCAAGGAAGACAGTTACCCACGCACTCATCACCAGCAGACTGGACTATGGAAACGCACTCTACGCCGGCATCAACAAGTCCCTACTCCGCAAACTCCAGACAATACAGAACACCGCCGCCAGACTCGTCCCTCGGCATCCCCCGACACGAACACATCAGCCAACACCTAACGAGTCTCCACTGGCTCCCCGTGGAGAAAAGAGTCACTTTCAAAATCCTCACTCACGCCTACAAATGCCTACACAACAATGGACCCAAATACCTCAACAACAGAATCAACTTCCACGTACCCAAAAGAAACCTCCGATCTTCCAACCTCGCACTGGCCGAAACCCGCGCATCCACAGAGCCAGAGCAGGCGGAAGATCCTTCTCTACATTGCAGCCAAGACCTGAAACGAGTTACCGGCAGACATCAGACGTGCCCCCTCCCTGAACACCTTCAGGAAGACCCTCAAGACCTGGCTCTTCGGCTAAACAGATCTGCGGACCCCCCACCCCCTCCCTCAGCGCCTTGAGACCCTCACGGGTGAGTAGCACGCTTACAAGTCCCTGATTGATTGATTGATTCTGCATAGGGTTTCTAGCGTACGTTATCTCCCATCAAGTGAGTTCATCTCATCACTGAGTGAACAGAGCCGATATTGTGTGACACACAGTGGCATCTTGTGTGTTGGCAGGTCTGTAGTGTCCACTGGTATTTGAGTGGGTAGGGTGCCTATTGATCCATAGCTGCCAAGTTACTCAGGTCCATGCATCCAGCTTTTTTTCTTTTCATTCTGAGGCTTGCAGTCTTGGTGTTATATTGCCTAAACAAGAATACAGGCCACAGAATGCCAAAGACAATCTGCAGACTGGAGCGAGCAGTCCGGTATGGACAAGCGTAACTTGGTAAGGGCCATGGTTTTTGTTTACCTGCTGGCTGATATTATCCGCTGCTTGTTGACCCTTCAGCCAGTCCTGTTTTTCTAGATAACAGCACTTTATCAGCAGGGTCGGATTAGCCTAGAGGGTAATCAGCCAGTGTCCAACAGGCTGGTCTGACAGGTCAGTGTGTGGGCCAGTTTTCTGACTGTTTGCCAGCATGTGTTATGGTCTGTAGGGCCAGATATTACTGTTGATTTCCTGATATTAAAACAAACATTGCCTGCAGCAAGCACAAATCCATGCAGTCTTCCATACCATGCAAAACACTTATACAGTGTGTCTTTGCAAGTTCAAATCTGTCCACATTTGCAAACATAGGTCACTTCTTTAGCTATCTGATTCACTAATGTGGGCCACTTTTCTTTTGGTGCCCAGACCTGTTTCCGATAACAGTCCGACCCGGTTTATCAGCTTTAACATTTATGCAGACCAGTTCTCCTTGCTGCCAGTTCCTCCCAATTGGTCCTGCCACGCTTGACTGCTGCCAGGCTGCTCTTGCCTGTGTGAGCAAGCCTGGTTAGACAGTCTAACAGTCTGCTTTTGCCCTTAGGTTCCTGTCCCATAGGCCAGCAAGGTTCCAGGTCCCAGGCCAGCTCCCCTTGCTCACCATTTTTCCTGTGTGCCGTTTTTCCCGCTTCCTGCCACCCGCCTTCCCAGTGCTCCTACCACGACCTACTTATTGGATGCCGCAGCGCAGCCCCATTGAGCAGGTCCAGACCACCTCTCCTCGCTGCCAGTTCTTCCCGTTTGGTCCCGTCACGCTTGACTGCTGCCAGGCTGCTCCTGCCCATGTGAGCAAACCTGGCCAGACAGTCTAACAGTCTGCTGCTTATGCCCTTGGGTTCCTGTCCCCCAGGCCAGCGAGGTTCCAGTTCCCACGCCAGGTCCCCTTGCTGGCTGTTTTATATGTGCGCCGTTTTCCCGCTTCCCGCCACCTGCCTTCCCAGCGCCCCTCCCAGGACCTACTTAATGGAGGCGGAAGCGTGGCTCTGCTACCGGCGTGCCAGTGGCAAGCCCGTCTGTGCCCGCCCGTGCCTGGACCACGCCCAGCACCAGGATCCCTGGCCCGCCGAAAACCCACAGGTACTCCGCTGAAGATCTCCGCACCCTGGACCCCGGACGCAACAACAACTACTGTCTCGCATCCTCTTGCTCCACAGCAGGACTGTTCACCTGTCACCAATGCCAATTCACCTGCAACCTAGAACCACCCACCCCCACAAAAACCCGCACCTCCCCACCTTGCCGTCCGAAACTGCCCCAGAACCACTCCAATGCCTCCTGATCAACACCAGATCACTCTGCAAACATGCCACTGAAGTCTGGGACATCATCGCCACCCTCGCCCGACATAATCTTCAGCACAGAGACCTGGCTCACCCTTGCATCAGCCCCTGACATCACCACCACAACACCCAATGGCTACAAGATGAAACACAGGGACCACACTAACAAGCACAGAGGCGGCATTGCCATCGTACACAAGAATCAATTCTCTGCACCACCACTGAAGACGAAACCATGCCGATCATGGAACACCTGAACTTCCAGCTCCACGCCGACGACAAAACAACCATCAAAGGCACCATTGCCTTACAGACCCCCAGGACCACGAACTGGCCTCAGCAACATCATCACAGACTTCATTGCCCCACTCGCCATCGAATCCATGCACTACATCCTCCTAGGAGACCTCAACTTCCACCTGGATGACCCCACAGACCCGAACCCTGCCAACCTCCTGGAATGAATGAACAACATCAGCCTAACCCAGCTGGTCACAGACCCCACACACAGAGCAGGACATACTCTAGAACCGATCTTCACATCAAGCAACAGAGTTCAATACAGCCACAGCACGGAACTCACTTGGACCGATCCCTCCATCGTCCACTTTACCATCACAGGACCACCCTGCACCACCTTGATACCCTCCCAGCACCACCTCCCACAGCTGGAGCAAAGTAACACAGAACCAATGGACGAATGCCCTCAACACCACCCTGCCCAACGCTACCACCAACCTGAATCAGGCAGTCGACAACTTCAACACTTCGATCACCAACGCCGCCAGCCGAGTCACCCCCATCAAACCAGCTAAAACTTGCAGATATACTAAACAAGCCAGCTGGTACACTTCGGAACTACGCGCAGTGAAACACAGCTGCAAACAACTAGACAGTTGATGGCACACCAGCAGAGACAACAAAGACCGAGCCACCTTCAAAACAGCCCTCAACAATTACCACCATCAACTCAAAGATGCGAGAAAGAAGGCCCTTGCAGACCGCATCGAGGCCAGCACCAACCAGACCAAGGAACACTTCACCATCATCAGACAGTTCTCTTGCCCAGCAGCCACCGAAAATCAATCCCACCCTCACAGGAACTCTGCAACACTCTTGCAGATCACTTCCAGAACAACATGTCCACCATATACAAGAACTTTGACCCCCAACCCACTGACCTTCTCAGCCTCCCCACTCCCACGGAGACCACCCCAAACCACCAACTCACCAAATGGGATCAACTCAGCACACCGGGTGCCTCAGCCATAATTAACTCTATCCACTCAGGAGCACCCTCTGACCCATGCCCCCACTGCCTCTTCAACCTCAGAAGCGATGAGATCAGCCACCAACTCACCAGCCTCCTCAATGCATCCATCGACACAGCCACCTTTTCCGATGCTTGGAAAAACGCTGAGGTCAGACCTCTCCTCAAGAAACCCTCCACAGTCCCCAGTGATCTCTAAAAGTACTGCCCCATTTCGCTGCTCCCATTCCCCGCCAAAGTCCTGGAGAAGGCCATCAACCTTCAGCTCACTGAACATCTGCAGAAAAACAACCTGTTAGACCCCTCCCAATCCGGTTTCAGAGCCAACCACAGCACCAAGACTTCCATGATTGCCGCCACGGATGGCATTCGCACCTTACTCGACAGAAGAAAGTCGACTGCCTTGATCCTTCTCGACCTATCCGCAGCCTTCGATATCGTTTCCCACCGCACACTCATCAAAAGACTGCACCAGATCGGAATTAAAGAAAATGCTCTCAGATGGATGGCATCATTCCTCACTGGATGCAGGCAGACAATCCTTCTCCCCTTCACCTTACAACGCAAGAGCACCATCTGTGGCATCCCTCAAGGTTCATCCCTCAGCCTCACCCTCTTTAACATCTACATGACGCCGCTAGCCGACATCGTCAGAATCGACAACATCATATCCCACGCCGATGACACCCAGCTCGTCCTCTCACTCTCAGCAGACCCCAGCACTTCGAAGACCAACCTCCATAACTGCATGAAGAACGTCACGGCCTGGATGAAGAACAACTGCCTGAAGATCAACACAGACAAAACCGAAGTGCTGCTCTTTGTCAACCACAACTCCTCTGGAACGATACTTGGTGACCAGCGGCTGCCCCTCTATTAGGGCAGAGGAGCATCACCCACCTGCTGCCAGCACCGCAAAAGGTGAAAACTAAAATGGTAATAAAATGAATTTATTACCATTTTATTTTTCCCTTTCCCCAGCCCGAGCCATGTTTGGGGACTGGGTCACTGCTGACTAGCAGCAGGGGAGTGGTGCTCACTCCACTATTTTACACTGCGCAGGTCACTTTGGCCGGCTGTCTTGCCAGCCTGACATGCGCAGTGTAAACCCTCTCCACCCAGCTGTCTAAGACAGCCGGGTGGAGAACAAGCTGAGGCCCCCAGTGCCTCCGTGAGCGTGGAGTCAATCCACTCCAGCCAATCCTGGTGCTTCTGTAATGCTGCCTGTGCAGCATGAGAGCAGCGCCTTGATTGGAAGAGAGGAGTTGGAGCCACTGACGAGGAGACGGAGGAGCTGCGAGCACCGAGGGCAGAGGTAAGTGAATCTTTTATTTATTGTAAGCTAGCCTTATATGTTCGCCCCGCCAGTTTAATTGATCGGCAGCCGCCGCTGCTGGTGGTCCGCAGAGCTCGGACCCACACCTACACCGAAAGACCACGCCTGCAACCTCGGCATCATCTTAGATGGCAAACTCACTATGAAATGACAGATCAACACCATCTCTGCGGCCTGCTTCCACACCCTCCGCATACTCTGAAGAATCTTCAAATGGCTTCCCACCAGCACCAGGAAAACTATCACGCAACCCTTATCACCAGCCGTTTGGACTATGACAACGCACTCTACGCAGGCACCACCAGCAAACTCATGAGAAGAATTCAGATGGTACAGAATGCAGCAGCCAGACTAATCATCAACCTACCCAAAAGGACCCACCTCACCCAGCACCTGAGAAATCTACATTGGCTCCCCATCCAGAAGAGATGCCAATTCAAACTACTGACTCACGCCTACAA